>OX376323.1:6941173-8170424 GCA_947369225.1 Hofmannophila pseudospretella | reverse complement strand
AAGAAATTGAAAGGAGGAAAATCGGATGTTGTTCTACATTATGTACTTTTAGGCTGTTTTATATAAGATCTCATCATGCTTATTGATGATTGTTCTGCAAGGGCAATTCCATTTGTTTTTCGTCATGATTATCTTGGGATATACGTTCTTCAATCACACAGGTTAATTCCTGGGAACGTCTTTTTTCTCGCCAGTTTAATTTAACTCAATATTTGAATGATCACCAAGATTTCACACAAAAGAAGAAATATTCTACGTATTCAATGTTAAGTTAGTACGTATTTACTCAAAGGATATATAAATGTATATGGCAAAACTTTTCTAAACAGCCAATATCTAACGACTCTACAATTGATAGCACCCATAACACTAACAGTAGATGATCAGCGTTAAGGCCATCTAATCGCGAAAGACGCATGGCGTCGAATGTAGCTAACTGCCAATATCTGATGCATCGAACTCAGTGTCCCATTGTGTTTGTTCTTTATGTTTTTTATGTGGAGGGACGCAACGATAATGTTTTTATGGCCACGGAGGGTCGCCGCCTTAATCAGGGTCCGTTGTGATTAAACTTGACGATGTTTTCACACTAGCACAGCTCTCCTGCGCATCCTTGAGTAACTATGCATTTGTATTATTAACGAAATAACAGAAAATGTCTTTCGCAAACATTTCAATTTTAACCAATGCTTATTTATTTATTTACACTGTATTGTACAACAATAGACTTAATAAAAACAATTAAAATGAGACATTGTACAAAGGGTGAACTTATCTCTAAAAGAGATTTCTTCCAGCAAACCTGCGAAAGTGAATGATGCGTTATAATTTAGAGGCAGACAGACATAGTGCATACGTCAAGTAAAAATAATTACAATATATAAAGACAACAATAATAAATATATGTACAGATATGCAATAACTATAAAATAAATAATAAATGTCTCTAAAAAAACAATACATAATATACATACATATACGTACATACATATATAGGTATAAATAAATATTAACAAACTAAGATGGATGACATAACAGGAATCAAAATTGAGAAAGGTAGTGTTCTTTTACTTGGTGTTTGAAAAGGCTTGGTTGTTTTTACCAGCTTTCAACTAGGTACTTTATTATTACAATGCATAGCTCGCAAACTTTTTCGTCGAACGTTAATTATTATTGTCTTACTGCGGTTTATGTATTTTACGATGATAAGAAAAATAATGCTAATTCAACTCCCATCTACAAGCGATATACGTTCTGCTTAAGAACGCGAGTGCTCCCTTCCACGCATACCAACACACGATAATGACTCCAAAACGGCAATTCGAGGCAGAGTTTTTCATAAAACGAGGTATATGAGTCAAGAACATTGGAGTCATAAACATGAGCCACCCCACGCGCTCACCCCTTGCTCGAAAAAGTCACCCCCGCACGTACGTAGAAACACAAAAAAGGGCACCAAAGGGACGTTACGCATCCCAAGTAAGCGGAGCTCATTGCTGGGGTCTGCAGATGTCTTTAATGGCTTTAAATTATATGTAGAGAGAGCTAACTGCCTCTTCCGCTGGCGAGTAGGTGATAGATTGCTGGGATATTAGGTGCGGATGCCTTTTAGTATATGTTCGCCTAGTAACTATCTACGTATAGGTACCGTAATGTTCTATTAGCACTAAATCTTGTTTGTTAAATTTCACACGCCTTCGAAAACTTTTAATTTCCTCAGACATGCAGGTTTCCTCACGATGTTTTCCTTCACCGTTAGAGCAGTCGGTAAATGTACGTAAGTCTTAGAAAAAATCCGAAAAACTCATTGGTATATGGCATTGCATGGTTTCGAACCCGGACCTCCCGCATGGGAGTCCGGCGTCCTAGCCACTAGACCACCGATGCTCCTGGGCTGACTGGTCTGGGCCGACTGGGCCCGTTCGGTGGATCATGGCCCGTACCCGCTTCTGAAAGGGGAGGCCAGTGCCCCAACAGTGGGAACATTAATAGGCTGATGATGATGATGAATCTTGTTTATTTTATGTTTCTGTCCTTTGTATCATTTATGATATTGTTCAGCATTTGCTTGTACATATTATAAATACGAATGATTTAGCGTATAAGCCTCGCTATACAGCGGGGCAACGCCGCCAGCCTCCTCGGGACATTCCCTGCAGGGAGCGACCTAGGTCAGGTATTTTATTTGTAAAATAGTTAGGTATTTTGTAATTTTAGCTTAAGCATTTATTTTATTGTTATATTAGTTTTATTTTATTTTGAATAAAATATTTAGAAGATATAAAGCTCCAATTGATAAAATGCGCGAATTAGATAAGCATGTCGTAGAAATCATAACCGAGGCTGTTGCGACAAAACTCGTAGGTAATCGGCGATCACAGGCGACTGAGCACGACTTCGCGCGATTTCATTACGCACAGGAAAAAATCATGGAGAAATTGGAAAATAATGTCAATTACCGTGTACAAACCCGGTGGAGTTAACGATCGTCATTACGCATTGTCGTGATTGCGTAAATAGAGACGATTTCTAGGGGAAGTGAGGCGGGGAGGGTCCGCTAAAGTTTTCCGCTTCGCTCGTCGCGACGTTGCGCTTGTTAATGTAATCATGGCCTTGTCTTGTTTAATAGGTGCTCGGAAGACATCTAATTTAGTTCGCAATACATAGTATTCTTTGAAATTTCCCTAAAAGCCTTAAATATATGTTTGAGCTGTCAGTTAATTCGTAAAGTTGATACCCAAATTAATACTTGAAAATATACAATTGCTGAGTCTGATTCAAAAATTACAATGAATTTACTGCTTTGACATATCCTGAGAAAGTGTCCTAATAATTACGTATTTATTGCTTAAAGTAGGTAGTACAAAGGCAACTTGAAAGGAGCCTTATAATTCAGAAATAAAGTAAATTTTCATATAACCTTAAATTTCGCATTTAATTTGTAACATATATTGAGATTCATACATATGTAGTAGGTATACTCACTTCTTGTTAAAATACCTACTTACCTGTATTATGTATAAATGTTGAGAAAATAGAAACTTTAAAAGAAAAAATGAGGCATTCGAAAGACAAATTGACTTTACCTGCAATATTCAGAATATTTACTAACATTTTGTACGATAATCAAAAATCGAAATGAAACTCGATATATGCCTCCCATAAGGCCCGTTACCACAATTGTTTTAGACGACAATAACACGGATGCGATGGCCACGGTCGATCGCGTTTCTGGTACTAGCCTTTATATTTTTATACCCATCATTCGATGGTGTAAGTAAAACAATACTGTTTCCTGTATTAAACATGTATCTGCTCTTGTTTTGAACGGTTGTTTTATCGATTGTTGTATGTAGATTGTTCTGTTGATCATTATTTTTATCTATGGGACAGTTATAATTGTCTGTATTGTGAATTCGCTTCGCATATATAAATACCTAGATGGAAATACGATTATGGTAGGCGACACCCCGGAATGCCGGTTTCTAGTACTGGTGCTAGTACTAGGAACCGGCATTCCTAGGAAGTCGCGTACTATACATTAGTGCGTATTGTATATGTACCAGGATCAGTCAGCAATCAGCATCTTTATCCGTAGGTACCTACCTACTTGACTGTTTTGTTTTGTTTTATAAGTTATACCTAGTCTAACAGTTATTCATATCTTCACACTACACTGTCGCTAATCTCTTTAATGTCCAATTAACTTCAGAGGTTTCCTGGAAGAGATCGCTTTAAGCGATAAGGCCGCCTATGTACATATCGTGCTACTATTCCTGTAGTTTTTACTCTCCTGTATTTGTGTACAATAAAGTGTTTCTATCTATCTATGTAGTCTGTACAATGGGAAGTGATCTTCTAGAATTTTTAAAATTGTTAGAACAAAACGTATACTAACCATCAGCTGATTGGGAATTTACCGTGACTTGCAAAAAACGTCATTAATATTAAGGTTCCTTAAATCTTGTGTCATCTCTATCTAGAGCTATGGCGTAAGGGTTAGCATGTATTTTAATGTAGACTTAAAGAAGCGGCACCTAAATGCCTGCGACATACCAACTGAGCGCTGGGAAGAGCTCGCGTCACGGAGGCCGGAGTGGCGTACGCGTGTCAGGAAAAGTGTAGCCCAGTTTGAAGAGGCCCGTCTAGCTTTTCTTGATACCAAACGCCATGTAAGGAGAACCCGCCCAAAGCCTTCCTACCACTACACATACAACAGTGCCGGACAACTCTACTGCGATCGCTGTGACCGGGTCTTCAAGAGCAAGTTCGGATTCGCCAGCCACATTCGAGCGCATGCTAGGAACTGAAGGGGGTCGCCGTCGTTGGTTTCGACGAGGAGGACTATATAATGTAGACTTAACTTAAAGGAGCCTAGACTTAAGTACTATTAAAAGATAGAAAACAATGTGGAGTTACTTACATAAATCTCCAAGGAGTTTTTCTTTTGTATTCGTTTGATAAGTACCGCTTTTAAAATTGTATTGTATTATGCCTCGCACTCACCTTCTGCAACAAAAGGAAATACTTTACTTATTAAAAAGTTTCCCATGATACTTACAAATAACTTTCAATTCCACAACTTTTACAAAAATCCTCTACCGTCCCTTTGTGTTACACAAAAATAATAACGCGTCCCCATCTCACATAGAGTTCACCCCGAATAATGTTTTATATCTATTGAGGATGAAATTTTAAAATATGTGTGACAATTATCGGTACACGAAGTTAATAGTATCCTTACATTGTCGGAAGACAGGAGGTGGAAAAAAAGTCCCCTAACTTAAGAAGATTTATTCGCAAATTACTTATAAATTTCGCCTCTGAACTCTACATCGGGTTCGCTTATAAAAATGTATTTAAAATGTCACCGTAGAAAATGATTTATTAGTAATGAGTGTCGTAAATTTGTCCACTTGTACTTAGACCATAGGGGCGATAAATATTGGGTAATATGTCGCTTAGTTATGTAGAAATATATTTAACCTTAATTAAATTGATCCTCTTTCCGTAGGCTCAATTTACATTGCCGCGGAATGGAATGGAAACGAATTTTCGCAACGTAATTGTACATAGCATAATGAACTTTATGACAATTGTGTAACATACAAACTAAATACGCTTTATCGCTAGGGGAATTCTCGAGAATGCGCGAGGTTCCCCGGAAGACGCGCGACCTCTTTTTTGGCTCGTATTTAGTTTGTATGTTACACAATTGACATAAAGTTCATTATGCTATGTACAATTACGTTGCGAAAATTCGTTTCCATTCCATTCCGCGGCAATGTAAATTGAGCCTAAGAAGAGTAGACAAGCAAACGGGCCACATGATGGTAAGTGATGGTCACCTTCGCCCATTGACATTATCACCTCACTATAATGTTATTAGAGGGTTTTCGATGCGCTGCTAACCCTGAGGACTGAGATGGAGTGCCTCATGTGCCTTTTACCCATCAAACCAAACCTTATTATTGTTAAAAAATATGTGCTTCAACATAAATGTAAGAACAATGGTGACTTTCCATACATTATGAGGTTAGTGCATTATTCCAAAAAAGATGTTCTACAAATACTTCACTCCCGATTACTAAAAATGTACGACTTGTATGAAATAACTTAGCATAAAATTATATTTAAAATGACACATATATCATTAATGAAAAGGTCTTCGTTTATTTTATATAGGATGGCGACACAGGGCAGCTATAACAGATTCAGATAAAAAGTAAAAAAGTTAATGTTTCTCTTACTACGATACATAATTTTTTATTTTACCACTAAGTAAGTAGTCGGACGAGTAGGTCCGACATACATACCTACATAATACGTACTAATATTTTTTCTAAGAATTAATCTAAGTAAAGTATATTTGTATTTGTATTTAAGTCAAAATTTTAATGCAAATCGTTAATATTTACTTATTCTTAATTAAAATTTTCTATCACATTTCGGCGTTATCGATCAAAAGACGAGCAAAAAATAATAATACGCATGGGAATATTCATGTTCCTCACTAATACGCATGCGTTAATTTATGCAAGACGATACTACGGCATTTTTTTTTTAAATACAAAGGCCTCGTCAAAAATTGCGATCTCCGAGTGTCACCCAACACTTCCGAAGGGAGCGAAGAAAAAAAATCCATCAACCCTAACCTGACATGTCATTGTATCCTTATTTTTGTCACATAAGATTTTTTTTAAGTTCTTAATTCAAAGCCAAGTAACAAAAACCTGTCTAATTGTAACAGTTTTTTGTATTGAGATTTTAAGCTCGATTATTTTTTGTATTGTATCGAGTTCAAAGAATTACTTTTTTTAGTTTTTAAAGTTGAATACAAATTGCAAATTCACAAAATAATATGTATTATTTAGGGTATTTTTCTAATAGAAATAAAATAATCACAACAATATGATAAGTACATTTTTATGTAAGAAAAATATACTAAATAATAATTTATTTTTATTTTTTTACTATATAAACCCGCATTATACATATTATTACCTAAGTACTGTGTGAAAACAATTGTCCAAAAATACCTAATCGATTTATACTAAAGATAAGATTAAGGAATCATGATCATGAGGCTCTTTTTCCATGCATATTGCATAAAGTATATATTATTAATATATGTTTGAATTTTACAAAATTTCATTCAACGACATTTCAAAATTATTACCTCAGCACTTAGGAACTCTCATAATTATATGAAGTACCTATCTAAGAATACTCACATTACTCAATGTGTTACGCATAAACACCTGTGAGGTAGGTAAGTAAGTAAAAGGTGAAAACTCTGAACCATGTTATTAAACCAGCTCTATCGATTGGAAAGGGTTCGATTCTTAAGAAACTCATAATGATTAAACACAAAGGAGATCCGGGGTCCGATCCGGATTTCTATTATTTATAGTTTCCGATCACAGTTTGAATACGCCTTAATTATCGGCTGTAGTGTGTCGCACCCTTAATGTTTTCTTTTAAAACTTTCACGATGGAACTTTCACGTGGTAAATTTAATCCATTTTGTTTTGTCAAATTTTGGGTTTATTGTATATAATTTTAATTCGTCATATTTTGATATATTTTTTCGTTTCTAGTTGCGAAATTATACCATATTGACGTGTAACTGACAATCATAAAAATAAAGGATTAAGAAACTAGATCAATTTACAGCGAAATTACTAGAAACTTGCTTAGAAGTTTTAGCTTTGTTCAACGCAATCGAAAAAAAAATCTGTTTTAAAATTATGTTGGTTTTCTGTCATCTTTTAAATATTCAATTAAAAAAAACTTTATCCTTAGTTCCGTCCAATAAGTTCCCAAAACCTTTACAAATATTGATTGAGGCGCACCGTAAGGGTTGGCTACCCTCACACGAGTGCTTAAAACGGATAAGTCATGACTTGACGTGCATACCTGCAGACGGTTTTAATAAGCCAGAAATTGTTTTGAACCGTGATCGGTAAGCGTGAAGATTTTGCAGGGATTATAGAGCGGTGATCAGCGTGTTCCTTTAGAGGTCTGCGGTCTTCAAACTTGGTCGTTTCCTTTTACGATTTTGTTGCATTAAAGATAATGAGAAGGCTTCTTTATAGGGTACTTCTGACTTTAAATGATTATTTATGTTACGTATAATAGAACTGTAGAAACATGTATAAAAATTTAGGTAAGTATTTATTTGTAATATGCTATGCTTAAATTTAAGTACTAACTTAAAGACTAACTTTAAGTAGTAACTTAAAGATATTACTATGCAGCATTCCTAAGGCGTAAAACATATATACAAGAGGCGTGCCGGCAGCGCGCTACTAGCGCAACGTCAGCGCGCCGCCTCTGTCTGTTTTGCGCCCGTCGCTTTCAAACATTTTGTATGCAAGTAGATTAAGCTGCGGCGCGCCGGCCGTTGTGCCCGATTCCGCCCCCTTCAAACTATTTTCAAACAAAATATATGAAAGTGAAGCGGCGCAAAACATACACATGAGGTGTGCCGACCGGCGTGCCGTCAGCGCACGGCCTGTGTTGTTTTGCGTTTAAGCTATCATCTGAACTATCAAATAGAACTGTCAAACTGAACTGTAATCTGAACAGTCACGGCGACCCGTACCTGACGCACTCCCAACTCCCATCCCGCAGTACAAGTTCAGTGCACAATTCATAGGTATGCCGAGTGAGATTCGGACTATTCGTAATCAGTATAATTATAATTAATAAGTTGCTGGGTAGCACATTATTTGAAAGCGATTTCACATATATTTTTTTAAATATATTTTTTAATTTACTACTAAACCCGCATTTGACCTCGATCTCGCCTGATGGTAAGCGACGATGAGGTCGACGATGGAGTATGCGGGTCCAGTAAATGCCTATTCATTCTGGCCTTGAAGATCCCAAGGTTATAGGTTTCGGGAAATACAGACGCCGGCAGGCTGTTCCATTACTTAGCCGTTCGCAAAATGAACGAAGAAGCTTCGTACGAGCAGATGGTAATCTTGATGCAAATCAGGGTTAAATAACTCTATCAAAAATTTGAGAAACAGTGACCGATAAAGGAACTGTGTAACCATTGATTCGTACCACAAAGAGCTACAAACTTTCCTTTCACATTGTAAAGTGATATATTTATATTATTTTCGTACCCCTCTACCGTCTCTACAGAACAATAAACTCTATAATCTCTACACATATTTATTTTAGGGTTGAAATAAATAGAAAAATAGTTCGAAAAGTAAATAAGTTTACAGTGTATGAAAAATTGCAATTTGGTTAACCTACGTTTCGATTTCTATAGAGATATTAATGATGTTTGTTTTATGGGTAACTTGCACTTGAGATAAAATATGTTGTGAATATTATATGAAATTGTAGTAAAAAATGCATAATGTTATTTCTTTTTATGAAGTCCTAGATGTTAAATTAGAATACAAATTATTTGAGTTAATTTTACTTAGGTACGGAATCTACATAATAATAGTTAACAGTACATAAATATGGTGCCACATAATAATTGACGATTCTGAAGTCTTTAATCATTTATTTAAATTCCCCTTATAAAATTGATTTAAGTAAATATTTTGGTAATTACAAAATCTAAGGATAAGGGTTTTTTATTTGTCTTTTAGAGACTTTGGTACACGACATGGTGACCATGTTGGCCTCGTTAGGGTCTTAAAGTTCATTTTATAAAAATTTTTAGGGACATGGATCGACGGTTAAGAGAGGGGAGGTGACTCCCGCTCTGGATCGTACCTCGTCCAAGGTCTCACTGGTTTCATCAGCAGCCTACCCTAGTTCACTGCTGGACATAGGCCTCTTCCAGGGCGCGCCATTGAGCCCGATCTTCGGCTCTTCTCATCCAGTCGCTGCCAGCCACCTTGCGCAGATCGTCGCTCCATCTCACTGGTTTACCAACGTTGTAATGCTGCCTGTGTAATGGGTAATTGGACGGGGGTCGATTCTGGATCGGGAGTAGATGGTAATGACTGTACATTTTTTTAAATGTATGTACCTATATTAATTTATTGTTAATTCTAAATATACTGACATTAAATCATGTATTTCAAAAGATGTAAATGAAATAAACTTTAAATTTTACACTTTTAAAACACTTTTTCACTTTTAAAAGCATTTGAAATGTATAAATATTCATTAATGCTTACTATTATTTTATAGAGCGTCGGTGGCCTAGTGGCTACGACGCCGGCTCCCATGCCTCCCGCATCGTCCGGGTTCGAAACCATGCCATGCTAAATGCCATGTACCAATCAGTTTCTCGGCTTTTTTCGAAGACTTACGTACATTTACCGACTGCTCTAACGGTGAAGGAAATCATCGTGAGGAAACCTGCATGTCTGAGGAAATGAAAATATTCCGAAGGTATTGAAATCCACCAATCAGCATTGGGCCCGGTCGGTGGATCATGGCCCGTACCCCCTTGTAAGGGGAGGCCTGTGTCCCAACAGTGGGGACATTAATAGGCTGCTGATGATGATTATTTTATAATTTATTCAGTTACCTCACGACTGTGAAGCCTTTCCTTAAAAAGAGTATTTCTATTCTTACAGTCATTCTTTGTATAAACTATGCAAATAGTATACAAATGTAACATTAAAAGACAGACACATAAAAACCGCGTTAAACTTTATAGCTCCACTATGATAAGTACTTACTTACACGCCGCTTATCATTTTACACACGCTCCTGAGATGACGTATCGAGAATCCAAAATGTTATGACAAGAATCTGAACGCACCCTAACCGAGCGGGTACCATAAAATAACCATTCCTAACATGTTATACGGCCGCGTAAAAAATGTACATCCGATATAGTTGATGTACGGTTAAATAGCTATCGAAATGTGTATTAAAATCGCACCGATACAAACTACTCGACTGGAAACCGAATAATATCAGCGCAGAGCTACGAATGTCTTAGAGCAGTTCCTACACTTTTTAGGACGCGGAAATTCTGGTGCGGAGCGCATTTTATACGATTGATGAGTCTTCAACGTCATTAAATCTGGTAGGTACTTATTATTTTAAATCATGCAATGTGGGTTATTGCATGATTTAAAATAATAACACTTAGTTTTAATTAAAATTGAAATTTATTTTATTATGGTTAACTATAAATTCAATGTAAATAATAATGGTTTGTAATGATAAATGTATGTGACGTATAATTGTATATAAAGATCTGAAACAGAACTCTTAATAAATCCCTTTTATTTATGTAACTCCACATCAAATGTTAGCTTTTTTAGCGACTTCAGGGTATTCACACCTAACACCAACTGAAAACTCGTTCAGTGACACAGACTCAAATGTGTGTTTTAATGTGAATGAACTCTTAAGATCTATGAGGATTCGTATTCCAGGATGGTTAGTGTTAGCATTATTTAGCAGACAAAAAAATTCAACGATTCAATCAGAAATGTAACTGATTCGCGGAACCCTGGTGACTTTTCCACGGAACCCACTTTAGGAATCGCTGTCTTAGAGTGTTCGTTAGGGTGATTTTAGTCGCACGACGTCTGATTCTCATTAGATTGTCAGATGATCAAGTAGTAGGTGAAGGATATGTGATGTGGTAGATTATAATAGTTTATGCAACGGCCATGTAATGACAGCAATTTTAACATGAGATCTGTTTCATAATAGAAGCTGAGTTTCATAATAGATCGTTCGAGTGTTAAAATCGCCATTACGTGCGTTACACACAATACTTTTACGCTACAAACCATTACGGAGCCTTCAATAGCGCCATGACAGCTTGACATATTATTGATTTTAAATAAAATATCGATAACTATGGAAACCGTAGACATGTTTGACGTATTGTTGATACCGCGCCTGCGCGGTGTCAAGTTTTTTAAATTATTTTTTCTTTATACCAATTAGTTGACCAGTGAAATGTAGTGCATTTAATACGAAAGAGATCTTGTATGCAGTGCCATACAACAAAGAAAAATTTACATATTACAATCGAAAACTGTTATTTAATATTTCATTAAAACACTATTTTCACACGACCATGACGAAAGAACCTCTTCATGTTATTGATTGTGATTTCTTATTGAACAAATTATGGAATGGGAGTAGAAAAAGTAATTTAAAGCACCCAATTATATAAGATATAATAATATATTTACAGTTAGAATAAAGTAGTGGAAAACTGTTGCCAAACTTAATGGTTATTTTGTGTATACGAGTAATATGACTTAATAATATTCAAATGTCTTAATGTTTAGCATGAAGTATAATTGAATTAAATCATAATAATATTAGATCAGCTTTTATATTAGGCCAATACCTTGCGGATGGTAATGTAATGACTTAATCTTACCAAATATACAACCCACTCAGCGAATACGAGTCAATTTCAGAAAAGTAGGAGGTCGTATATTAGACTATTAAATTATATTGTCATATAATTGTCCATAAAATTGAGCAAAAAGTAGGACATGATTATCATATTCTATTTAATTTATCAAAAGCTAATATTCGGCTCCGAAAGCAGTACCTAAATATTGTATATACCTAATGTGGATTGCATGGAGCTGGTAAGAAAGGAATGCAATTTTAACTCCCCCAAACCCATTCTAGTCTACGATTCTAGTCTACACTTTCTTTGGATCTAGAACGTATGCTTACCTAAAATATCGGAAATACAATAATTATAGGTATCTCCACTGCACAATTAAGTAAATCGAAGAATAACAAGGGATATAAAACAGCAGTTCTATTATTTATTAGCTCTACATGGTCTAAAAACCACCGCGAATGTGTTACTTACCAGGTAGTGGGATAAGTAAGCATGTGAGAACTGTGTATTCTTTGCCCAAAAACCCATAAATAAGACATTAGCAGATCGTATACGTACTTTGTTTAATTGTTTACATGCCATTGTCGCTCTAGTTTATGTTTATGGGAGATATTAACGTTCGTAAAACATACATTTTAAGGTTAATAGATTTTTACCATGGGTTATTAAAAAAAAAACAGAAGCACATCATCTGATGGTGTGTGCATTTTACAATAAAAATGAATTCTATAACTATAAAAAATAATGTGAAATGAAATCCCAAATTTAATAATATTTGACATGTAAACACATTGTAAAATAATAATTATACATTTGAGATGTAAATTAATTTTATGATTATGAACTATCTACATATTACATTTATTTTTTAGCCGTTTTCGTAGTCAAATAAGGAAATAAATACCAATCTATCAAAATTATGTTAAAAAAATGGACACCCCAAGTTTGATAAAATACACATTAATCCAAAAAACACGTGTAAAAATTCTTTATCCGGAATATCACTGGAAAATATCAGTTTTGGAGGCTCGAAACACCGGTCAAGTGTCAAAAAGGCGCGTGAAGTGGTCACTAGATCGAGTGAGATAAGTACACCCCCTGTAACGCTACACAATATACAAATAACAACAGAAAATAATCACTTTAATACAGTTCTCAGAGTTCGCCGTGCGCGAACATTACAATGTACTTGGGCTCCCCACCCGGTTAGGTATTTCTCGGAAAGGGATCTAGGAATCAATCATGTTCAACGGCAAATCGTCCGTCTCCGTGGCAACGGATTATTTGGACTCCGAGATCGAATTACTAAGAAAACCTGTTCTCATGGTGTCGCACGATTTGCATTTCAACTTTAATTTCATCAGCAGCCTACTCTAGTCCACTGCTGGAGATAGGCTTCTCCCAGGGCGCACCATTGAGCCCGATCTTCGGCTCTTCTCATCCAGTCGCTGCCAGCCACCTTGCGCAGCCAGCCACTTTAATTTACTTACTAGAAATTTCATTTGACTACCTACTAGCCACTTTATCGGCCATAACGGCCCATGTAATATAGTGGTCGTCGCGCAGTAGTGCCTCGTGCTACTGACTCTAATGCTGAGATTCTTTACTGTTTCTATTTATATTGTGAAAGCTATGCGATGCGATCCCTATACAGAATAGGACGATGACGGTTTGTACATGAATGTTCAATACAAATGTGGTTTCTTTTGCGGTTTTATACGACTTTGTGAAAGTTTTAATTGAATACGTACTAATGTAAGTACATTATTGACACGCACGCACACACCTACCAATTTTGAAGAGTTATTTTATCCCACAGAGTAGCTTTTACTATTCTAGTTTTAAATACAGTCACAAGACAAGTATTTATATAGAAATGGATCTGATTTAATTGGATTCGTAGCTATTCTACGCATTCTCATTTCTGCAAATTCGCAAAAACTCTGTCTTTTTTAAATTTTATTTTGTATTGACTACTAAACCCGCATTTGACCTCGATCTCGCCTGATGGTAAACTACGATGAGGTCGACGATGGAGCATGCGGGTCCAGTAAATGCCTATCCACTCTGGCCTTGAAGATCCCAAGGTTGTAGGTTTCGGGAATTTCAAGTTATTGAACTGGCTATGGCTTGTTAAAGCCATTTCTGTGCTTTGTGAAGTCATCAAACCAGAAAACATTTATGTAACTATATCTATGACAGTGAACAGTGTAGCCCTAAGAATGATTTGTGTTCAAATCGATACATCGAAGGTAAATACACTGGGCCACTTGCTTCCGGTCCGGCCGTCCGGCGCCGGACCGCCCGCCCGTGTGACCCGTGTCAATCTGATATTTATATACCTTTGATTCATCTTTCAACGGTCTCATAGTAAGTTTTGTTTCATTTGGAATGGGCTTTTTGGCCACTTCAATTTCAATGTCAGAGTTGTTCAGCCCGCCCGTAGACCTCTGACATGGATTAACGACTGCTGCCGAACGACAACAATCGGGACCGACTGCTTAACGTGATCTCCGAGGCACGGAGGAGCTCAGATGAAAAATGCCACTAGCGGTCACACATCCAGGTACTGACCGCGCCCATCGTTGCTTACCCTGCACGATCACTTTCAGACCGTGCTCGCAAATAGGAGCTCCTGACTTTTACTGACTATAAAGTACACTTATTTAAAGTTTTCTTCATGAATTAGAATAGAGATTTAATGGAAACTTGCAAATCATTTACTAAAGTTAATAAACGCGTTCGTAAATGAAAGAAAATCACCGAATGATCAACGATATGTTGTTATGTAACCCGATAAATTAATAATCTAGGTTATGTTGTTGTGTTCATGCTGTCATAGCGTGTTCGTCCTATTTTATTGTTTAAAAATGGTTTACTGTAGTTATTATTTCGTAAAACTAGAATATTTTCCCTAAAAATCGTCTGTGTTGAGTGAACGTTATATAAGACAGTGAAATGGGAGTGAAATACTACAGACGGTGTGGATCCGGCAATCTAACCTCCAATTGCAATTGGAATGCAAGACACTAGACATTCCTAGTGCACACGACTCTCCCTTAATCTCGACGTTGGTAAACTGTTTTTTTCAAAACAAACGCCAAAACGTTTGAGTTATTTTCAAGATTAGAAAACGGTCATTGGCCAAATAGCAGTGTAAATCAAAGCAGGAGCCATTCATTAAAGAAAAAAAACGAAGGAGAATTGTTGCCATATTCTTATTAAGGATAAGGATAGTCACTAATTCGATAAAGGCACTAATAATACCTTTATTTTATGTATTCCAAAATCTACAAATATCATAGCTAATTAACAATCAAACTACCCACCTACACCATCGACCGGCCATGTGAATGGACCGAGTCCGGCGACGGAGAGTCCGGACGCGTCCGGCCGGACACGGCCCACGTCCGTCATTCCTTTCAAAGCTCGTATTTCTATATAATAATAAAATAATGCTTGTTTTGAGCAGAATTTCGATTCGAACCGTCAAATTCGAGTGGGTAAGCGTGTGTAAGTGCCTTTATAGATGATTCATTTGACGTGTTCAGTTCAAGATGCATTAGTATTACTTATTTATTTTATGTCAACATTTCATTTAAAGTTCTAACAATTCAGTGTTGATTTTAAGAATTTCGTGTCAATTTGTAATCCATGTGATGTAATTGCAATAATAAATCTTTAGGTTTTATACTGATAATTGACAATATACAGCAGTTTTCACTCTTCTACAATCCATATCTACATAGGAAATGTAAGAAATAATTATAAAATAGAGATATTTCTTTTATGACGTCGCGAAAGAGTTCAACTGTTTTGCATGGAATCATGATGTCGAAAAGAGAACAAAACGATCTTCGTATAAAGTTTTTTTTTCATATCTCATAGTTTCTTACACACTGTAAAATAAGTGTTACATCTAACTACATACTCATATAATATGCACCAACCTTATTTTAAAAATTACTGTTTCACTTATTGTAATCGAGGTTCAACTGTACGTTTGATTACTCTATGATAACTTCTGGGCTGTTACTCTAGAAGGCAACTAATACATGTCGAGGCAGTGCCACCGCCTCGCCGACTGATTGCATTAAGTAATTACAGTGTATTTAATTACAGCACTAGTTAATTTCCGAAGCCCTAGTGCACGCTGCACCGGCAGTGTATGGTTTCCCTCCCTGGTTCACACTGGCACATGTCTACACTTTAGCAGCGTCATACTTTCTTGCAATTTATGTTAGACTTTGACGTTTATCTAGCTAGGTGACGTCAGAGACATGAATAACTGACAATAGGTTGGTCACTAACCAACGACCTATATTATATCTTCCTGTATTCTAATGTATAATTTAAAAATTAAGTACCTTCCTTCGTTTCCTAATATTTTACTTCTGTTTATTAATATTTCCGTTATTTATATGTTCCGGTAGTGTATCGTTAGGGAGTGATCCCTGGCACTCAGGTGATGCCTGAAAATCAGCGCCGCAGTGCTAAAAGCGCTACGGCAACAGGCTGAGGCAGTCCCCTTTTTCCGGTGCTTCACACCACCTTCATCAAACTTAATTACTTTTGCTTATTTATTTTTATAATATATTTGTTTAATATTATTTTTATCTTCTGTGCCTAATTGTTTGTATGTGTGTATTGAAAATAAGTTCTTTCTTTCTTTCAATGATAATAAAAAGAAAATGTTCGCCTTTTACTTCTTCTTACAGTGTTCCACGTAATTATCTGCTGTTTATAAGTTGTCTGTTTGTTTACAAGTTGAAAGCCATAGCAGGATATGGTGCGGCCTTTTCAACTCCCATCCTCAGTCGTAGTAGTCGCCCGCCCACGTATCAGAAACACAGTTGTACTTTACATAATAGGATAGGTACCTAATAGTTAGGGTGCCTCTTATATTACTATTAAGCTATGTTGAAGTACTTATAGAAGAAATGGACGCCTAAGATGGTATGGCCACGTGATGCGCCGACCTGATTATGTCGTGAAGTAGTGCATTTCCATCGAAACCACTAAAAGGGGAAGAGGTAGGCCGCGTGCTACCTGGCTAACGACTGTCATACGTGACATGAACACGATGGAACTAACTGAAGAGGACGTGTACAATCGAGGGGAATGGCGCCTGAAGATTAGGAAAGCCGATCGATATGGCGAGGACAAAAGAAAAAAAGATCATCATCAGCCTTTTAATGTCCCCACTGTTGGGGCACAAGCCTCCCCTTGCACAAGGGGGTACGGGCCATGATCCACCGAGCGGGCCCAGTGCTGATTGGTGATTCACACGCCTTCGTAAACTTTCATTTTAATTTTCTCAGACATGCAGGTTTCATCACGGTGTATTCCTTCACCGTTAGAGCAGTCTGTAAATGTACGTAAGTCTTCGAAAACATCCGAATTAGGTTAGGTATACAAACTGAACTGGTGATACGTGCAATCTGTAATAAAGATTCTTAATCTTTATGACAGAAAGAAAGGCCTCAAGATTAAGAAATCCGACTTGGTCTAACCGGGATATGGCGAGGACAAAGAAGAAGAAGAAGAAATACTTATAGAAGGAATGTCCAATGTTGAAAAAAATAAATTAATATCATCGAAAAGGATGGATGCATGAATATTGAATGTACGCAAGGTTGATTCGGCGGTACTCTCACTTCTTGAAGTGGTGTCCTTTTACCCTAAATCCTAAATAAATTTGTGTTTCGAAAATCCTAATAACAATAATTTAAAAAAATAATTAAATGCACTTTTTATTTCCTACCAATTAAGTAAATTAGCTAATGCGAAATGGCATTTAAATTGCGAGAACCCTATTCAAAAGTCGCAGTTAATTCGTGCCTGGCATTTTGCACGAAATTTTCTGCCAGTATTTAATTAACTTCTGTGAAAAACTACTGCAATGGAATGCAAACTTTTTTGGTAATAAACGTTTGCCTTAATTTGATTCAGTTCTAGCTACGATACGACTGCGAATAAATCAACTGACTTTTAAAGTTTTAATATTCGGGGATCGGTTCCTACTGTACCACAGATTTGTCGAAATCTTAAAAGCAATTAGAAGTACAGAATAAACTGAGACTCTGACACAAACAAATCGTATTATGTGAATAACGTACCCGAAATTTTTACAACCTGTTTTCTTCTTCTAAGTCGTATTCCACATGGATGAGGGTCGTGATCATTTTATGGATATAACTACATAGAAAGACTTTCTTGGCAGATTTAATGGGGTAGTTTGCCAATTTGCCATTGCCTTCCCCATTTCACACTCATGTTATCATAGTGTGCAGGTTTCCTCATGATGTTTTCCTTCACCGTTAGAGCAGCCGGTAAATGTATGTAAGTCTTTCGAAAAAAACTAAGAACTCATTAGTACATGGCATTGCATGGTTTCGAATCCGAACCTCCCGCATGGCAGTCCGACGTACTAGCCACTAGGCCACCGAACGCTCCTGTCAACAGAACCTGAGGTCGTTCGTTCCCTTTTACTCTCATATCAGATAATAGAGGTAGGTAGCGATTCTAGCGACAGGAAAGTCAAGTCTATACCTAAATATGAACTTTGTTTTCCATTTTGGTTCTACGGAGTTACAATCTACATGAGCATTACTCTACATAATAACCCCTCTGTTCACATTTAGGGATGGGTAACTAATTATATACCCAATTTGCATTTAAACGAATGTCTCAAATACATTGTTCACTCAGCTTTGCTAATTTAAATTGCTTTTAAACTATCAACCAACTGAGACCTTGTTCTCTTAGTAGAAATTAGGTAATAAGAGCTCTCGGTAGAGTGGCCGTCAAGTGTATCTGATATCCCGATGTGACAATAATCTGACACCCTCAGAGCTGATTCAGATTGGACCAGTACGTGACTGTTCTTCGATTCTTCGTTCATTAGTTCTTCTGATTATTAGTATATCATCCGGCTCTGATGTGAATTCCAAATTATTCTTCTCCACCACCAACCTAGCAAGACAAAGGCAGCGTACCATGAAGGTATATGAACGCCCGCTTTTCTTTCATCCATGCAGCACACAGTTCGACCGCAAGTGGTACACTTCTTGCTCCTTGAAAAAGGTCTCCTGGTAGACCGAAACGTCGGAGCAACTTCGATAATTTTGAAGTAACACCCGTTATAGTACTTGATCCCGTGGCGTTGATTCCAAACTTTTGTTCTCCACCACCGCTCTAGTCTAAAACGATAGAGCTCGATGAGGGCTTTCCGAAAAATTCGGTCATACTTATAGCACGGACCCGGGCGGATGCTGAGAAACCGAAAGGAGATACTCATAGAAACATGAAAAGCCATCGATATCAGTACCATAAGTTTGGAAATGAAGTGAAGAGGGATATTAGATCACTTACTACATTAGAATTGTTGCAAACTGTACGTACATTACATTTTTAACCATTTCTAAACAATTTTAATACCTATATTTGTCGTAAACTAATAAGCCAATAGAACTGTAGGTACTGTATTTTGCAAATCGTGCCTCATACATATCACCATGAATTGACTTGTTATGTGCAAGCTGCAGTGTTTTGCATACATTTCCTAGGCACGAGCCAATGTTACGCCACATCTGTTTGACATACCTTCGTGCTACCATGATCATTTCTCTTAGAACATTTACATATTTTTTCTCATTTTGAGTATGCAAATGATTATATGGGCACGAGAGT
Organism: Hofmannophila pseudospretella; assembly: GCA_947369225.1. NCBI lineage: Eukaryota > Metazoa > Arthropoda > Insecta > Lepidoptera > Oecophoridae > Hofmannophila > Hofmannophila pseudospretella. The sequence continues at coordinate 8,150,908 of OX376323.1, read as the reverse complement.
AGGGGTCGCTACTCATATGTAAAACGTTCTAAATTTTATGCAATATAGCATTGGATAATACTCGTAAAATCAGGGCTTATACCTGAGACTAGTGTGATATATAGAAACGAGTTAGCACGAGTCTCTATACCGCGGTATGCAAACTAAATGATTTAATTTCTTAAGAGATAGTTACATATCAGAGGGTTCTCTAACCGATTTCGGTATGCATAACAGGAAAGCATATCCAGCACGCGTCTTTTTTGAGCTATTTAAATGTATGCAAAGCACTCTAGTACCTGGAAAAGATAATGGTGCAAAAGAAATATTAAATTGTTTGATTCGTATGTAAATGTATGTGAGAAATAATCTAGATACACAGGCGGTCGCACACGACGCTATAGCCACGCGCCTTCAATTATAAATATGTATTTATTTCTTATGGAGTTGCATTACATGGGGTTTTTATTAGTACGGCAGTTTTTTTATTTCCGTCGCACATGGCTACGAAGAAATATGGTAATTGATCAAAAATCGAGTTAAATATACAACAGAATCAAAAGATAAAACTGAGTGTATTCATGCAATTATGTTTTTTATTGTTTTTATTTTACCTACCAATTATATAATTAATTTACGTCTACATACATTTGCTATGACCATGTATGAAGTTTATTTTGCGACTATCTCAAAAGTTACTTTTGATACGCCTTTTTTGCTTAAAATATGCACCTAGAAAGTTCATGTTTTGACCCTTTAGGTAAAAAAGGAAGTTTATAAGTAGATAAGCATGCATTACTAAAGTAATAATGAGATTCCCTAGGGGATACAATCACTTCAAATCTTCTTTAGAAATTGGCAATAACAGCATTAATTCGCCAAACTGAAATTTCATATTTTTGTATTCTAAGCTACGTTTTTATGACCACAACCCTATATTTTTATCACATTATCTATCAACTTCATCGTTTTCATATCACGTCATCATTGTACAAGTAAGAACAAAAGGCATTCAGAAATATGCGAGCGCGCAGGAAACTGTGACATGCGTTGAAGCAATGTTTTCCTCACAACAATTAGGTTTTCCCTCGACTGAGGAGGGTATAGTTTGTACTGGACACATGCACACATTGACGTCATTGTCTACAACCGCGTGTGTAGCATGCAATGAAAACTTTTGAATAATAAAACTAGGTCCAAATAATATATACAAATGAATCTGCACAAACGCTCAAACTCATTATTTACGACGAAAAATTTCCATTGTCGAACCAAATTACGAGAACCGTAACGGATCGTTCGAGTGATCCTAAACATTGGGAAATTTGAATATTTTTTCAATCAATAACTGATATATGCAAATTTTCGACAAAAGACATTATGCGAACGACAATACGGCGACCGTTATCGCAACAATTTAAAATTTCATCAAAGGTGCACCAGAAATAATAATTGATTGAACACTATTGTTGCGAATGATACAGAGTGGAACCCTACTAGTATCGAGAAGTTGGGAGAATCCGTAAATTAACCAATGATGGGTCTAAATTTAATTTCACGTTCCGATACCTGCCCTTATCGGCACAAAAGTTTCGTAATCAAATTATGCAGCCGATGCCACTATTGTTGCATACATGCATAAATTTAAGGCGTCTCATTGTAGATATCTACATCGAAGGGTTGAGAGGAAGCTCACAATACAGGAGACGTATCGAGATGGGTATTGCGCGAGGTAAGTTCGTGTGGGAAGAAGGGTTAGCCTGATGATACTTATCACATAATTGTTACGAATTATACTGCATCTGAAGATTAGTTTTTTAAATATCATGCAACGGTTAATTCAGCCTTGGCAATTCCTTTGATTTCATTCGTATTTCCTGAAAGTAGAGCTGTGTTTTATCTTGGTGAAAGTCACTGGTTTATCACCTCACCAGGAATGTACCTGGCCTCGTTAAGATCCGAGTAACTTTATCGTCAAAGCGACTCGAACGCCAATCAAAAGTCTGTAACAAATCCCACCCTTAGTGGAAACAAGGCGAATATCGCATTACAAAAAGTTCGTTATAAAAAGAAACCGTTACTATTACCAAAGGGTAGACAGCACACTAGAGGGCGATCCAATTTTAGTGAAATTCTTACAGTAGTAGGTAATGATATGGGGCACGGGCGTTGCATACTTTAGCGAGAGAAAAGAAATTTCGAAGACGTTGCGAACATTGATATGTAGATGAGATGGTACAGGTAGCGAGGGGTGTTATTGAAATTAGAGATAAATGTTTGAAATTTGAGGATAGAGGCATTGCCGAGCGGCTTTACTCAGATCTGAGGCAGGTGGGACGTTGCGAAATACGACTTATGTAACTGTCGTCCCATTTGCGTTAGCATTGGTGAAAATAACGACTTCTGTACAGTGTAAGTATGCTTGAAATTTAGAAACGTAGATTTGTGTTTAACAATTTCATATAATTTGCCTTAATCATCATTATTTCCATATAAATAGATTTCAATTCCATATTTAGTTCAGAATTAAATGCCGATATCATATCCATAGTAGATAATTCGGAATGGGCTATAATGATCATACTCGTACGTAGATATATTTTTTTACAATGAGAAATAATTTGCATGCGACAAGTCAGCATCAATGGGTAAATTCAGATCTCGGAGGCTAGTGATCAACATAAGAAAGACCACAAAGGCGTCGCAAGCCATTACATACTTTACATATGAAGAGTCCACGCGCGAATTTGCATACCGGGCACCCGGTCCAAAATGTACTATCTATTCCTTCTTACTGCCATATAATATATTAGATTTCTTTCTGGCACGAGTCAAGAATTCAAGTTAAAGCCACGTGCTAAGTAAGGTAGAAAATTTGCATAAAGTCCGGCACGAGCTTATATTTTTGCATAAGGAGATAACAATTCTCCGAAAGTGTGGTTTACATTAAATTATTGGACAGAAGGTGCTGGAGTGAGTAAAATGTTTGTCAGGAGCTTTATTGATCATTTACTTTATGGTAATGAGCCATTACAGATTTTATGAACGGATTTAAAAATAAAACTTTCAGGTGTCGGTTGTAAATTAGTCGCGAGGAAGATTTCATTTTAAGCCCACGTTAATTTAAAAGAGAACGAAGGAATTTGTACCCACTTAAACGGGTAAAATAATAAAAATATTGTGATACTAAAAGGTTTCAGCTCCGGATCGCCTGATACGTCAACACAAACGTTACGAACGATAGTTGAAAACATGCAATTAAAAAATATTTATTACAATCCAACTGCACCAAATCCTGAATCGTGCCATATTTTAGCCAAAAGAGAGCAAAAAAAAATTGGTTAAAAACCGTAGCAATTTGTCAGTGTTCCATATCGGGCCAGGCTCAGTCAATAATAAAAATTTCCCAACTTTTTTTCTCGTTTTCGGGTAATATTAAACACGCGAAGCTTCGTGGAATACGTTTGTAAAAGCCCGTAGACGGTTTACATTTCATTATTTACCTATGACAGAGTAAAACAACGTTGCAAAAAACTATATTAATTGCTCGAAACTTCCATAACGACCAACATAGTTAATTGTTTAATTTGCTTAGTCTAGAAAATTGCTACATTTTAGGGTGAATATCTTTATTGGTTGCTTCCTTTTCGAGATGCGTTCATAAATTCGTTTCCTACGAGTCTCCGATTCTGTATAAAATTTATGTTCTTTAAATTCAAAGCGTCCATGTAAAACAGAATCATTCATCAAACTACATAGAGCTATGAAGGAGTATTAGAATAGAATTGGCAGCGCGCGCCATTTGGAGCCATTTGCCGAGAGCTCGCGAACGACTTCCGATGGACGAATGCCTCAAATACTTTCCTTATTTGGGGAAATTGCTCTTTTGATTACTTCATTTTGAATTCTTCCTGGATGGGTGCTTGTAGGAAACAGAGTTCTAAATTCTACAGTGTTTTTATGAGACTACTCATATTGTCGTAATCTAATACGATATGTTGCATGTATTGTCTTTGAAACTAACCTGTACCTACGTACAATTTTAATAAATGTTTCTACTCTCATTTCGTAATTTGTTCATAAAGTAACCACAATTAATAACATAAAGAGGTTTATTCGTTATGGTCGTGTGAAAATAGTGTTTAATGGAATATTAAATAGCAAATCAAATCAAACTTTTTTATCGTAAGTAAGTACCTTAAAGTACATTTTTACAACGTCATGTTTTACTCTTCCACCCCTTCGTAGCAGTTTTCGATTGTAATATGTGATTTTTTCTTTGTTGTATGGCACTGCATATAAGAACTCTTTCGTATTAAATGCACTACATTTCACTGGCCTACTTGGTACTATAGCCATTACAAAAAACTCGACACCCGCGCCTGCGCGATGTCGACAATACGTCAAACATTTCTACGGTTTCCATAGTTACAAATAACATGTTAAGCTGTCATGGCGTCTGTTGAAGTCTCCGTAATGGTTTGTATTTTCTGTTTATATGTTTCATGGTCGTAGAAAAAGTATTGTATGCAACGCACGTAATGGCGATTTTAACACTCGAACGATCTCTTAATAGCATGAACTACTATTCTTCATCAACTAATGCCGTTTTAAAAATTGTTTGCCTAATTCAAAAGCATTTGAACTAGCTAGGCACTTGATAAACTCAGCAATCTTATTGCATGACAATGAAATTGAAAAAAAATCTTATGGATTAGTGTTTTATAAGTTTATTTTAACCTTTAATTCACGTTGATTGGATGGGAGACACATACTAAAAGTAACCAGTTATGAAAGGATTTTCCGAAATTTCTTTTTCTAAGTTGGTGCGAGATTAGTCAAAATCAATGAATAGTTTATGTTCGTGTATTGACGCTGGACGCAATCATTATTACCTCCAGTCTAGATATAATGTTCCATTAGAATTGACCAATTAGTATCTAACTGGTACCGATGGCTAGGGCGGAATATTCCAATGTTTATGGCATATCCAACAAGGCCGTCGGCTACTCCAGCTAGAATTAATCAAATCAACTAACCCCAACCCACTACTTTCCGATATAATTAACGCGTACTTGTATGTGTGTCGGACAATACGTGAATGACCTTTGCCTATGTGTGTGGTAATGAACGATTATACGAGACCCAGTTTTACTTACAAACAGTTCTATCTCTTGCTTAGTCTGCACTGATTGGACCTTTTACCGTTATGTTTAAGGTTGATAATTTGTATGTGTGAGTGGTTTATAATGCGTTTTGTTTACGTTGTTGGTTTGTTTGTTAGTGTGGGTTGATGAGTCACATTTTTTTTTGTTTCGTGGGTAAGGCGCGAGGGTGCCCGCGTGGGGTGGCTTGGTACCCCTTGCTCGCAACCCCATCTTATTAATCAGTGAAGTACCGGCCGTCTCTTCACATGTCTGTCTGATAGCGAAGCGTAGCTTCTTATTAGAAATTCCTAGGTTTTAACACTACAGATATAATTAAACATTTATGAGTAATTACGGGTACACTTAGATACTTACGATTGTAGATTTTCAAGAAATCACTAGTGAGTAGAACAAACAGTGACGTTGATGGGATTATAATTTGTTTTTGTTTTAACACATCTTTATTTATCTAATAAACAATAGACTCACTACTTAGTGAACATTATTATCCTAAGTGTAAGTAACATAATTTAAAATCAGTTTCTTAGGCTAAAACCCCTACTATAAACTTTATTGCATGATAATAAAAAATACATATACATATATGTAAATTACACTGCATATTAACAGTAACATAGTTTATACATATGTTAACTTTGTCGAGCTCACATTTATTGCATTTTAGAGGGATTATAATTAAAATTTAGAAGCTACTTGAACAAATTATTTCTTTGAAAATGCTTATTCTTGGTAATCATGTCTATATTTCTATAGAAATAATTTATCTTTTTGTCAAGTAAGTAAATTGCATTTCTTCACCCTTTGGATTTATTTTTTATTCTGAGTGAACTGGAGTCTAATCAGAATCAGAACTCTAGAAGATATACAGTAAGCATAATTTTAGTATGGTTTAATAAGGATAAAGAACTGAAAAAACTTGTAGAGCTGAGAAAGTGTAAAAAAAATGGCAATTTGTATTCAGAGCTACAACTTAGAGGTTTGAAGTGAAATCACCAGACCAGATTTACAGACAGACATACTTGCTGTATTCTTTGATATGCTATTGGTTGTCCTAAATCACTTCGTCTTTGAGCTATGGCTGCTTATAGCGGATTGAATTTCTATATTTTAGTTCCTAAAACATAGAGAGGGAGAGGAGGGGAAGGGGACCAAATTATTTTGTAAGTACCAGACAACCTTACTCTATCCTATGATCTTATCTTATCTTATGATAGGGGGCCGGGAATAACCCAGCGGCACTTTGACCCTTGAGGATCTTTTATGTCTACCCCATTTTACACACTGGTCATCTCAGTGTGCAGGTTTCCTCACGATGTTTTACTTCACCGTCAGAGCAGTCGGTAAATGAACGTAAGTCTTCGAAAAATACGAAAAACTCATTGGTACATGGCACTGCACGGTTTCTAACCCGGATCTCCCGCATGGGACTCCGGTGTCCTAGCCACTGTGCCACCGACGCTCTTCTATGTTACCTCACTCGTTGACCTCACTCACTTGGTCTCCGAGATATTGTTATTTAAAGTTGTGTCACCGAGTGACACTTACCAGTGCACAGCGTAACGGGCACTGCATGGCATCAACTTCAACTTTTCAGAGTGATACCCGGTTACCGTCTTTAAAGAAGTTATCACTTCAAAATATGCATCGACACCTACAAAGTGAATAACAAAACGGTCACACAGCAACAAATTTAATTTCAATATAACTTGTAACTGTCGAAACTTCGTGTTCAAATGAATAATTATAGGAAATTATAAACGTTCCCTTCTGGTCGCCATTAATGTGTCAAGCGAGGTGTTCTAGCCTGTTAGCCCCTATAATTAAAGTCGTACGGAAAGTATCGACCAAACAATCAATACACGCCTGATCTATAGAAAAGAACACAAAAGCTTGAGTAGATAACAATCCACCCCCGTCTTACCCCCCGCTACCCTCCTCATTAATAATATCGACCCCCTATTCACTAATTATGCGTGTTGCGATTGCATACGCTAACACTATTTTCGATGAACTAGTGATGAGCCGTGGCTGCGTTTCATGAATTTAGTTTGGTCTCTGCGTCAGACTTTATTGCCCATTCGTTTTTTTAAAACTAAGTGCGTGCTCATTTGTATCTTTGTTTTTTGTTTATTACGTGTTACTTGAAGGAAATATTTTTATTTTAAAAACTACAAAAAATTGTGGTGATATCTCCACGTATCGCTAGATAATCCAAATTACAAATGGTGAATTTAGAAAATGTATTATGAAACTAATATTATAGTAGTTTATGCAACAGCCACGTAATGATAGCGATTTTAACATGAGAACTGTTTATGAAACGACTCTAAGCTGAGTGAAAGTAATGATAGCGATTTTGACATGAGAAATAGATCGTTCGAGTATTAAAATCGCCATTACGTGCGTTGCCTTTTTCTACGACCATGAAACATGTCTATGTCTGTAACTATGGAAAAATATGACGTATTGTCGACATAGTGCAGGCGCGGGTGTTGAATTTTTTTTATGGCTACAGTACCAAGTAGTTGGCCAGTGCAATGTAGTGCATTTATTACGAAAGAGTTCTTGTATGTAGTGCCATACAACAAAGAAAAAAATACATATTGCGATCGAAAATATTTTCATACGACCATGAATGAGTAGATTTTTTTATTTAGGTATAAATTTTCTATTTCAATCGAATTCTTAACAGGTACCTACTTGTACCTATCTAGTAAACAAAAATGATACATCGTCATCAACAGCCTATTAATGTCCCCACTGTTGGGGCAGAGGCCTGCTTGCACAAGGGGGTACGGGCCATAATCCGGGCTCACACGCCTTCGGAAACTTTTTAATTTTCTCAGAAATGCAGGTTTCCTCACGATGTTTTCCTTCACCGTCAGAGAAGTGACACACAGATAGACATTACTAACTGTAACTCTATTAGTAGACTGAAGCGTACGAACTTCGCATCGCACACATGCACGTGCAACTTAATGGGAAGTGATAGCCCGCATTAAAAGTATTAAAGAAAAAATAAAATCAATACCATCTAACTCATAGGGAGTTGGATTTAGCTATTTTCTTTGTTTGGGGTCATCGCGTGCGAATCGGCTGTTATTGCTGAAATGTTAATCGGTGTTAGTTTCAGATATTTTTATTATAGGGTAGACTCTAATTACTTCAAATATGAATCGAACTTTTAAATGCAATAAATGTGAGCTCGACAAAGTTAACATATCTACCTAAAGGTAAACTATGTTACTGTTAATGTGCAGAGTAATTTAAACATGTTTTTTTAAAATTTATTATTTATCTGATAAACAATACAGACTCACTACTTAGCGTACATTATTATCCTAAGTGTAGGTAACATAATTTAAAAAAAAAAACAGTTTCTTAAATTAAGTACCTACACTATCAACATTAGTGCATGATAATCATGCACTAATGTTGATAGTGTAGGGTTCTTAACCTAAGTAACTGTTTTTTTTTAAATTATGTTACTTACACTTAGGATAATAATGTACACTAAGTAGTGAGTCTGTATTGTTTATCAGATAAATAAAGATCTTTTTAAAGCAACAAACTATAAATCGAATTTTGAAGTCGTTAGATAATACTTATCTATCTGTTTATAGAATTTTAGATGAAAATTTAGAGTAACATGTAATTTAGGACTTTAAACACAAAAGTTACCTTTCAAAGAATATTCTGAACCGGTCTAGTAGTTTTTGAGAAAATCTCAATCATAATGTGCTCCATTATACTTTGTACGATTTCGAACGAACTGTACTCGGTTCGCGTGCGTGCGGGCGGGGACGGCGCGTGTGTGAGTGCCCCGCTTGGGCAAGGTCAGGGCTGCTCTATCTGATCAATGGTCAACCTGATTCGCGAAACGGCCAGTTACAAATCGATGCGTTGCATGTTCCAAATTTGAAATTATTAATTTGAAAACGGAATGCGGTTTAGTGTTGCGAAATGTAATTCGATTAATGTCTCGATGTGAAGTGACGTGATCTAAGTTTATAATTATGAATCCTTATAAGTTATAGGGTAATAATGATACTGAATAAAGAAAGTTTTAAAATATTTACTTTTTTACCACAAGTTCGATAAATAAACAGTCAATTAAGCGGGACACAAAAAGCGGCAACCCGCCGTGTCCTAATTGAAACTGTATAATTAATCACTTGATTAATCAGTGTGACGAATAAAAACAGTGTAATGACCCATTTCCTTGAATCGATCGACATGACGTCATCAACATTCGAATGCAAAGTCACTGCGCGCCATGTATAGTTTTAAATTTTATCGATATTCAGAAAAACGTGGTTCTGATTTTATTTTTTACATTCTGGACATAAACTAAACTGGACATAAACTCATAAACTGGACATTCTAAAACACACTTTACCAAGGTGTACCTACTGTGTACACATAACCATAAAAGAGTTTTCTTTCTTCCTTCAATCTTTAGTTTTCTAGCCTTTTAAAAAAAATAGTTTATCCCACTACTGGGCAAAGGCCTCCCCTCCTCCTTTCCATTTTTCCCTCTCCTCGTCGTCCTTATACCATCCTTTTTGTAAGTGGCCGATATCGTTCTTTCTTTCCTTAATAAAACAATATTGAAGATTTGTAATTGAAGTGATTTCAACGACACATTTTCATGACTTCAAATTAAGAAAATTGAAACGTTTAATAAAGCCAGCCTTGCATAGCAGTATCATTACAGTAGGTACTTACACGAGTTGGCAAGAGTCCCCAACAGTCGATAAATGTGTAATCGATAAAAAGCTTAAGCCACTGCCAAACACTAACGAAGGATAGGGTGGCGTCAGCTTCTCGTGGGGCAAAAAAAGTGAAAAGCAATCAGTGTAGCATAATTAGTGCGTTGTAAGTATGGGGCGCGTCACCATGGCAACGGCGTCAGTGTGGGTATCGACACTGCTTACCCGCCGCGTTAATTTCGAACGTTATTAATCGAATCAAGCGAATCGATATCGATTTGTGGTATTGAAATGAAGCTCGACGACACTATTGAGTGCAGTGTCAAAACTGCAAAAACATTGAAACTTCAAAGTATACATTTAAAGTGTATTTGACAATCATAAAGTTGTGTAATTAGTAGGATAAGTACTTTATAATTTGGAACGGCTGATCTATATCATACCTGTGTCATACTCATTGTAATCTACTCTAACTTTCAATATACAAAGTGAAATAATGTAGAAAGAGTGGTTGAAATATTTTTTTTGAGTCGCAGTAGCCTAGTTAGTTAGTACAAAAAGGCAATGTCGCAGGTTGAATTCCTGCTCGCAGGAAAAATGAAATGAAATGAATTATTTTATTTCCAGAAGCATTTTAGATACAATAAATGACCAGTAATATCTTCTAATACAATACAAATTAATTACATTAAATTGTTACCGTTAAATAAAATTAAATGAGAATTATAAATAATGCCACGTAAAAAAAACCACTTTTTCTAATTTATATCTAATTTAATTTTAAGTAGGTCTTTTTAAGTTCTGGCCAACTTCACGGCCCTCTACTACCACTGGGGTCTGTTAGACTCGCAGGGAGTCCTGGCCGCCAAGCCTTTACAGGACCAGTACTTCAAGAGTCTTCGCGAAGAAACGGTGAACGATACTTTTGAGGTGGGTTGTTACTGCTGCGTCATTGAAATCATCCATAGCCACCACCCACCACCAGTAGGTCATAGGCGGTGGGACCACGGGTATTAAGGCACCACGTGAAGTTAGTTGGCGCATGTGAACACTCACTTTATAATTGTCAAACGAATGAGCGTGATTGGTTCACAAGTGATACGGACCTACAAAAGAGATGCAGCCCCCCACCCCACCAACCTTTTTTTTAGGTTTTTCTTTTTTAATTTTAAGTAGGTATTATATTATGCCCAGCATTGCTAAATGCTTAATAAATAAAAATTAGACGTAATTTAGAAAATTTCGAAATCGAAAACAGGAAAATATCTACATAAAGAATAACAAGCAACCTTGCTCCAATAAAATTCATTTATCCATTCAAAACACTGAATGTAACTGTTGAAGTGAGAATCTGACTTTTCCAATTATCTCAAAGCCTACCATTATAGAATAAACAAATAATTAGACGCGACAATTATAATTCAAAAATCGAACAGACAATACTCGACGGCGCGCCATCTTGCCAGCGGCGGTGGCCAAATGTTTCCGCTTTAATTTCTCCGGTAATTTGAAGTTTCCTGTAGTGATGAGCAATGATAAGCTTTATGCCTGAGAATCCTTTGGTTTCGGTTTTAGTGCCGATTGTATGTAGAAACTCAGCACGCCACGGGCAGTCTCGTTTTCGTAGTTTTCAGTTTTTTTTTTCATTTTTATACTTTACTTTATACTTTATTTGCACACATAAATCACAAACAAACAACAACAAGAAATTTGATATACACAGGTAGAGCTTATCTCTAAAATAAAGATTTCTTCCAGCTAGACCTTTAACGTATAAATATAAAAATTATAATAATATATTTTATTATTTCTTTTTTTTTAATTGCAGAAACTTCTAATTAATAAATGAATAGACAATTAGACAAGGCTGAATTTCACTGAAAATACGTCTCCATAATTTTCTCAGAATTATGACATCGTAAACCAAACAATGAATTGATTCAAATTGTTGAACGTTCTGATTTGACATTCTTCTTATTAGAATTATATTATTGGACAACGCCATTAGACATTTTTCCGTTTGTGCAAACCGAATAATGTTACAATTCATATAACTTTTATATCTAGTCTAGATTGTCTAGGTAGTCTAGATAGATAGTCTAGTAGTTTTATATCAGGTCTAATTATTTACTGCTCATACTCAAGGACCTCAGATTTGGTCTCATTTTGCTCGTTGAGCCTGACTGCGAGACCAAGACTGTGTTTGCCCATCACTAGTTTCCGGTCGCAGCCAATCCGTCCCGTCAGCCTACCGTAATTATATTATTTCGGCAATAAATTATCGAATTTTGAATACAAAGGTGGTTAAAAAGATGGCCTCCTTAATTTTGGGTAGACACAATATTGTGGTCTGAATACAGGGTGTGCGGCCCTTAAAATTTAATGTAAGAATTTCAGTATTTGGACCAAAAAACGCATTTATTTATTTATTTAAATGAATAATAAACTTATAGTTTATTTACCTAATTTACCTAAAGGGGATAAGTAAGTAAGAACCTAAGTACGAGTAAGTATCTTCTACCAAGAAAATTTTGTATATTCGCAAATATTTTTTGATAAAGTACCTTATTTAAAAATTTGAGTTTGTGGGGTAACCGTGAAAATGCTAGAAATGTCCTTAATGTTAAGCTTCCTTGAGTCTCGTGTCTTCTCTATCTAGGCTATGGCATAGAAAGATAGCATGTATTTTAATGAAGACATAACTTTAAGGACGAATGCAACTCCCGGCAAGTGTGAAATAATAATTTGAGGGTGGAGGGCTGATCCCAGGAACCTCCATAATAACTAATTCCACCTAAACTTTAATTTAACGCTACACGAAAGTTATCTAGATAAAACTTATCTCCTAAATACTTACTACTAATCAGCCTAGACATTTGAAACGAGAAACAGACTTAGACATCGCGTGTATTGAACTGAACCCAATAGTCTGAGTGAGTTCAAACTTTCTTTATAATTATTTGGAGTTAACTGCAGACTAAACTGCTAAGACAAATAAAGATACGTTCGAATTGTTATTGGAGTTCGGAATACGTACTTTTTGACCTTACCTATAAATAGAGTGAAAAACTTTAGGTATAGGAATAACTAGTGAATGTGGTGGTAATGTGTTCATGACATTTGAAAAACCATAGTGCAGCAATCAGGGCGGTAAACAGGTCTACGTTATACTCAGTTTGGCGGATTCTTTAATAAGTTCTACTCAAATATAACAAAATAAACTCGTAAGATAAGATAAGAATTACAAATATTGCCGATATAGTTGCATAAACATGTCACACTAAACTTTACCTATACAGGCATATACACCGAATTCACGAGTTAATAATGTTTATACAGATATTGAGAAGAAAACAGAAAAGTAAAAGTGAATGTCATTAAAATTTATACAACGTCAATATTAAATTTTCTATAATACCGAGAATCCTATATATTGCACTAATTTTAGTGCACTACGTACACTAAGCCCTTGACTTTTGTACATTGAGCAGAATATTATGATGAGGACTTGCACTCCTGCGCAACGGCCAAGTCACATAGTATTTTAATTGAGATATGAATACCTAATGAAATTGATACATCAACGGTATTTCGTTTTCTATGATTAAAATTAAAGTGGCAAATTCATTTATCTATTTATCTATCAGCCCGTGTGTGTCCACTGCTGGGCATAGGTCTCTCCCAGGGCGCGCCACATTACTCGGTCCTCCGCCTTTCTTATCCAACCATCGCCAGCAACCTTCTTCAGGTTGTCGGTTCACCGCCGGGCAGGGGGGCGTCCCACACTGTGGTTTCTTGTAAGCGGTCTCCACTCTAGAACTCGTAAACCCCAACGGTTGTCGGTTCTGAGACAGACACGGCCAGCCCATTGCCACTCCAATTTGCTAATCGTATGAGCTATGTCGGTAACTCGCGTTTTGTGACGGATGACTTCATTTCTAACTCTATCCATCATAGAGCCAAATTCTTAATACGAAGGAATACCGCAGACTTAACTATACATGAGATCTCACTACTTTTTATGGCCAAACGGCCAACACGAGACTTGATCTCGTTTTACAGGGAGGTTTTGATGGGATTTATTTTATCTTACCTGTAGAAATGCAGCCCTGGAGCATGTTACTTTCGCCATGAGTCGTCTTTGTTCCTTTGCACGGTCCTACACTCACTAGGAACACCGTCCAATAGTCATTTGTCATTCAAACTATATCTAACCGAAAGGTTTGCTGTTTGGACCATATAGATCTTTGTTAAAATATATGTTTTATCGTGCCCACTGTGTGATATTAAATTAAATTAAATTAAATTGAATCGAATATATTCAAATTATAAATAGTTTCAAGATAAATGAATGTGAAAACTGTCCGGAGATACGAGTTTCTTCCATTATTAAAAGGGTCAAAATGAAATCGTGTCAAAGAGCAGAGCGCAGTCACTTTGACAATCGTATAAAAAAGTTAAAAATATAATAAATAAATAAAAAGTCCCATGTAGGCACGACAATGGCCTACGGTGGCCGTAATATAAATCAAATATAAAAATAAATCACTCACGGGGTTAAATGTGAAATACTATCTCTAAACAAAAGCGCATTGTGCATGCAAAAGTGCATTCCTCGACGAATACTTTTCGTCGCCTGCCTCCGTGTGCCGAGTTTTTTTTCCATCGAATACAGGTTTTGCGACGTATAAGTAAGTAAGTATCAATATTTCTATATTTAAAATCGTGGTTGATGATCACGATTCGTATTTAATTTTAGAATTTAAGTACAAAAATATGTAAGAATGTAAGTAAATACCAATTGCAGATAATGCAATAGTGCGGAGGTAGGCTAATTATTATGATGTCATTTCTTTTTAATTTTATTGACTACTATACCCGCATTAAACCGACATAAATAAAATTACCTACATTCAGTTGTTAGCATAAACTTACAATGTTTTTCGTAGTAAAAATATTTCGATTGTTATAACTAGTTATAAGATAAGATGGTCCCATAAATGCTACCTAAATAAGTACATAGATTTTCCATGCGGACACAAATTTCTTTCATGTCATATTATATTGAACTTGTATCATTACAATCATTCCGTTCCAATTAAAATGTATGTATGTACTTATCTTAATGAACGTTAAATAAATTGGTACTTCAACGGTAACCTCCAATTTCCAACATTTTCCATTTACTTCTATTTAATCCGCGTATACCGTAAGCCTTTCTATGAAAAGCACCCTGTTGATTTACTGCGACATCTAGAAACGGTCACATAAAGCTTTCAAGTGTTTTTAATAATTCTCTAGTTCGTTTATCAGAGAGAACATAAAATTCTCTCCACGTTAAGCTGATGGCATATAAATCATTTGGGGGGCTAATTAAAACTGCCCTTTTGCGAACGCATCCTCGGAGATACTAACCCGTGAATATAATTTACGATATCGGTGGTCATTCGCACATAAACTTTCTAAATTGCTGTTAAAAGGTTTCATCTGAGTTTGGAATCATTTCAGAAACAAAATATTTGCAATAAATTAGGTATTTATTAGTTAAGTATAGGTAGGGTTATATGAAGAGAGAGAGAGTCATATAATAAAATTAATAAGTGTCTTAAATTTAAACACAGAATTTCAAGAGACTGATGTAGATTTAGAAACAATTGATTAATCCGATTAAATGTAAGTAATTTTTATTTTATCAGCAATTTCCAATTAAATGATCGTTTACTTTGTTATTATATTAAAATTTTCCGAAATGAGAGTCAGTGAACTGTGAATAACCCGAGCCCCAGGCTGTTGCAAACAATAAATTGCTTAATAATAAAAACAACACCTCGCGAAAACTATAAAAATATATTACCAACTGTCCATCTTCAATTTTGTTTCGACCACACCCGAAAGTTCGCTGATAACCGACTGTTAATGTCTGTCAAAGGAGGAATTAAAACACTTCGGTGTTGCCATAAAACAGAAGATTAAAATTAAATTCTCCCGTCACTTTACGATTAAAAAAGGTTAAAAATGTAATTTTTAAAGGTGCTTCATAAGCCTGTATTTTAGTTATAAATATACCGATACATTTTGCATGCGTCTAAATGAAGCACACTAAAACACTTAAATTTGTTCCTTACTAACTGAATGTGATTTCTTATTCATGTTCTGTTTTATTACTCTTTTTACAACTTTAATCGTTGCCTAATTTATGGCAGAGCTAGGGCTTTTGGGAGGGTTTTCAACTATTTCAATGGTTTTATAATCGTAGCGAGCAGGGAAATTGACACGAATTTCCGTTCTAATGAAAAAACGTGAAGTATTTCGTATAATTTTTAAAAATTAAGACGATTTTTATGGACACTGTTAATCAACATTGTATGGCAAAGTATTCTCAATAAAGTTATTCGAAGCAATTTATTTACCTTCGTACACTAATCGGGAATAAAATATTCTCCCGCGAACTCTTGGAAACTGCGAATATCCCGTCCGAGGCGGATAATTTATTTTTAAGGCTCGTAAAATCTCACTCTTTAAGCTGTAAAAGTAACATTTTGGCGGAGTTACTAACACGATCCGTGATAATCGCGCCTTATCCAAGCCTTTACGTTTTGAAAAATCACTAAGCACTGACGTGACATTGAGTGCAGACGTCAGCTTTGCAAATACGAAACCTGATAACAGTTTAAAACGGTCGAATTTACATAAATTAAGCACCGAAAACCTGCACGCCTCCCGTCAACTTAGTAAAACAATCACACAGCATCGTCACGGAAACATCGAAAATGCATTTCCGCACAGCACACGCGATTGTATTTCACATAATAACTCGCTTCGTTAACAACAAAAACTAAAGGGAACGAGATGAGAAAAGTTACTTTAAGAATATACGGAAGTTAATTAGAAGCGGAACGAAAAACAACCGTAACTGGTGGCGAAGTTGGCCGTTCTAGCGCGGCCAATGGTACAAGCTACCCACACACTCTCAGCGCTCACCACTGCTACTCTAGGCATTTGCATACCGCCCGCCCAGGCGCGCGCCGCCGCCCCAACAGCGAGACAGGGACAGAACGCGCCCTTACATCCATTTGACACTACATTCCTAATTTAAATTTTAAACTTTTTTTCAATTTTATGGCTGGTGCTACATTTAAATTTATTAAATGTCATATAGGATTATAATTTTTGTTACTTTTAATGTTTAATTGGAATATTGACGTAGGCAAATTAGAAAAGGATGAAAGTAAATGTATCGCCGTCGCCGCGGAGCTCGGCGGAAGCGTCGGATGAGTCGCGGAGACAATTGTTGCGGATGTCGAGACGAGAGAGTATGAATGGGCTGATGCGGCCTTAAGCCTTTAATGACGATGTACGCGGAATTCATTGTCACGTGGGTTTCTTTGATTCGAAATCGAGTATGTTGCACCTTGTACTTTTTGAGACAAAGTTACAGGATGGGTGCTAACATAAAGGTGCGAATATTTTTTTGGTATATTGGTTTTCTATTATTTATAATTCAACGACGAATGACTGAAGAATAAGCAAGAGAAGCGCGTCAAGACAGATATTCGTGGCGCTCCGTTCTCTCTGCCTACTATAGCCTGGTTTTTAAAGTAAGAGAAGTGTCAGGCTCAATATGCCCGCGGCTGCTCGGTATGTGGGTGAGTTCGATGATTACATAATTATATGGTTTTGAGAAGGCACGGTGATCTCCTATTATGTTTTTGGAAAATCAACCAATGGAATTGGTTTAAACAAGAAGTCGAGCGCCACACAGTTTATAC
This sequence comes from Hofmannophila pseudospretella, assembly GCA_947369225.1. Classification (NCBI taxonomy): domain Eukaryota; kingdom Metazoa; phylum Arthropoda; class Insecta; order Lepidoptera; family Oecophoridae; genus Hofmannophila; species Hofmannophila pseudospretella. Next base: position 8,133,280 of record OX376323.1, on the reverse strand, counting down.
TAACTGTGAAAGGTATAATAAAGTTAAGAAATCAACGCCTCCATGGTCCTCACTGAATTAAATAAAAAATATGGTTTGTTTAATTTACGACCTTACGATTAACTACTTATAGTTGTACGAAAATATGATTTACACGAGATAAACAGAACGACCAAGGTCCATCATATTATTTTGGCCGGAAACACCACAGAAACATAACACAGGATTATGGTTTATCATAGACAGGTCTGCAGCTATCCTTCCTGGTGGTCCAGGGACATCTTTCCGTCACCCTTAAAGCTTCAGTATCACATTGAAAAACATTGATTCAGATTCAGATCTTTATTTATATTATTCAATTATATGTCATTTATCATTGAAATCCCAAAAACCCCCCAATCATATGTCCCGTCTGAAACAAATCAATTCCACTGCTTTGCCCTCTGACTGCACCTACTTAGAGACACGGGGTGCATGTCCTTGAGACATGACCTTCGATGACCATGTGGTTTCCGAAAAAAGAAAAATTGGTAGAACTTGGGGAAAACATAATGGAAACACGATTTAGATTAGATTAGAGCAATTCATTATGGAATCTAAACGCGAAAACTAATTAAAACCTACAACGAAAACTAAAAAAAATACATGACTTTATACTGACCTGTTACGGGCTGGAAATTTAATACTTCATGACTGTATGTTACATAAAACGAAGAGCTAGCCTTCTAAGAGTGCTTTTCTTCATTTTGGAGGCCTTCTTTCATATTTTGGAAATGGCGATGCTCTCCGTCCGAAGATTCGAATGTAAAGAACTACAGGCAATATCGTTTTTTTTTCGATGGCAGCTGTGTTTTTTACCATTCATAATGAGCTACCAACGTTTTCTCAATCAATGGAAGTATTATGAGATAAAGGCCTTATGTCACTTAGCAAAATCATTAACGTGCTTGCTCCGTTCCACGTAAAACGACTTCGGATGACAATGTTTATATTTGGCCAGAGCCTAGTGGCTTGTGCCATGAAAATCATTAAAAATCTTAATGTCAACGAGAAACAAACCGACAGATAACCTAGACATTCTCAACTTTAAGATGAAATCTATGTAAAACAGTGCAATTATGTGGTATTTGTATGTAACGACAGCTTTCGTGAACCTGCCGAAAGCATACCGTTACACTACTCAGCAAGAGACATAGCGTGAGGGTATGTATAATTTTTGTTTTTTTTTTTTAGTAATGTCATAATCATAAATTATTTAGCATCCAGTATGAAAATATTATTAGGTAGTTGATAATTGAGTTATTTATCACAACATTATTAACAAGTAGTTTTAATAAACAGTAATTTTTTTTATATGGATTTTTTAAAATTTATTTTAAGAATTTTTTATTACATATAAACATTATTGCCAATTAAGCCAATTATTGACAACCTCTGAGGTAGACGAGTTCTGGAGTGGAGACCGCGTTTGGGCAAACGAAGTGTGTGACAGATGGAGCGACGATTTGCGCAAGGTGGCTGGCCACGACTGGATGAGAAGGGCCGAAGATCGGGCTCAATGGCGCGCCCTGGGAGAGGCCTATGTCCAGCAGTGGACTAGAGTGGGCTGCTGATGATAAGCCTTTTACATATAAATCTTAACGAAAAAAGTTATCTGATATCATTCTCGTTAGACACAAATACCTACACACTTATCTATGTCTAGCGTCTAGTCTCGTGTAAACAAGTTAATTCAGGGCAAAACATCGAAAATAATGATAATGTTGTCTACAGATAATAACCAAATACTTTTGTCCCTTTATTACAAATACGTCTAACTTGATATAGGGGGTATAATTTCCACTTATGTTTGTACTGGCTTAGTCAACGATATTATTGTTATGCGAAACGTAACTCTGCTATTTTATTCTGATACTTATTGTAAGTAATAAATCTGAATTAATTTTAAGTACTGTATACTGACATGTTTAAGTGTGCTATAAGTACCAAAAGACGAAATAAATAAAATGAAATGGTTAGTTGTTACTATAGCCGCACATTTCATTCAACTCTAAGTTTATAGTTACTTTCAACAGTCAAAAGCTTAAAAACTCAAAAGTGAAAAGCAGACTCTAAATCTGTACAAATTACAAACTCTGTCAAATTTTGAGATACTTTATAAATACTAGCTACGTCCCGTCGGCGGCTTCGCTCGCTTTTTTTAGACTCAGAAATCTTTCCGGGCGTGCGCACAACAAGTTACCAAAGTTTCATCGCAATCGGATGAATGGTTTAGGAACGTATAGAGCACAAACAAACAAGCATTTTTATAATATATAGAATAATTATTTCATTTAAAATTTGAGTAACATATACCTAACATATGCCTTACTGAGATGCATTGTATCCGAGAACAATGAAATGAAAAAAACTTTAAATAAAAAATGACAATCAGGCTATACCAAAATTTTTGAAATTCACCCTACGTGTAGATTGCTTGCTGGAGAAGTTTTATATGGAAACCGCATCTGCCAGTTAGCGCATGCTAGTGAGAATTTCCCTTAAATTAGTCTTGCACATTTGCACTGCATATTTGCAGCAACTCTTTGGCTCGCTGTCAATCCTCACATCATGATTCTAGAGGAGAGTACGTTACTAGCATCTACCTGTCCAATTTCTGTGGGTTATAGTATAGCCGCTGTACCTATACCCTTGGTACATTATCGCTTTTACATACTTAACACATTAATATGAATGTCAATAAACAATAACAAAAACTTATTGCGGCACGGTTCCATAGACTATAGCTTTATTTGTCTTCCACTGTACAAGACTAGACCCGTCTGGACGCTTTCCATGTTATCTTCATTTAATAATGTGTATTTCCATCTTCCCTAACGAAAACACACAACAGACAAGAACATTGTAATTACGTGAAGTACAAGATTTATTGCACTAGGATAGGAAACTAACCACACGTGACTCGGTGCCCATACAAAGTCCGCCAGAAACTGGTGTAGCATGGCGAAAAGTACACTTTACTTAGCAAGTAATTAACGATAATTTTCTTTTGTGGAAATTCTTACTTGGGTCCTTTTCACGCGTGGCTGAGTATGTGCATATGCATTCTTACCGCCAATGTGTGTGAATAATAGAGGAGGGCTAAACGCGCGGCGCTGTTTTGGTTCGGTTTTTTCTTATTTACGGTGAAAACAATGTCGATCGTAGGAAAGAACCAGAGAATTCATTATTAGGTATAGATGGGATATTACAAAAACTTTTTATAAATATTAAGTACCTACTTAATTACTTTATCTGGAAATTAAAAAAATATAATTATTAGCTGTTAAAAAACAGAGACAGTATAATTCATCCAAAATGAAACAATAAAGTTACTGAATTAGCTTGATCAGAAATATAAAAATCATGTTAAGAGGGCGCGCCATTGGTGCTTTATAGCCTGTGTCATGGAGTTAATACGCTATGAAAAAAATAGTTTCATTTAAGTCCGCAATATGGCGAGAGTTTTTATATTCCTGGTCAGGGTTATATTTATGTAATTACTGAAATCGTTTGTAGACTTCGCAATATTTTGTACCTATTATTATTAGACTTATGATATGTAAGTAGGTACTTACAGTACAAGACATCAAGCTACATATACTATGTGGAACCTTTTTTGCAATAGTTTTTGTTATAATGCATTGACATTCATTACAAATGTGTCAAATAAATTAAGGCGACAATGTACTAAAGGATATAGCATGATGTGTGTTGTCCACTGTAGATAAGTAAGTAAAGGGAATAAATTAACCAAATCACAGTGCTAAGGACGTTCGGCTTCGACCAAATTTTTAGCGATACCACTCGTGTTTAGCCGTTTGTTAGAAACCGAAACCGACTCTTCGTTTCAACTCTATTGAATACCACGAAAGCAGAACATGTAGTAGTTAATTTTTGCGCAAAGCTGGTGCGAGGGAGAGCTGCACTCATTTACAAATAGTTTACTTAAGTGTAAGCGAGATGGAGATATTGGGGTTAATTAATGAACGTGGAAGCTTGCGCTCTTTATTGCTTTCGTGGCTGGACGCTAAGACGTGGACGTTAAGGAGTTTTCCTTGGAGAAAAATAGTGCTATGAAAAGATAGTTGTTTTTCTTGACGATGTTATCATAAAGTACAGCGTCATCCGTGTTAACCTTGAGAGCACAATGAACTTGAAGATTTCAATAATATTATTAACAAGTCTATTGTTTCCCACTGGATGTATTAAACTTTTAAGTGCATTCGTAGATACGTGTATTTTTATAAGTAACTGATTTTTAAAATTTTGGTTTGAATCTTTTTAGTGCTTAAACCACCAATATTTATTTACTAGACTCTAATAATACTTGACCTTCCCTTTCCTTTTCTTAGTGACCCTAACGAGGCTGACATGGTCACCTTGTCGTGTACCAAAGCATCTAAACTGAGATTTTAAAAAAATGAATAAAAAATAAACCACCAAAGTGCTTTAAACACCTTCAGTATTCATTAGTAATAAACATTTTATAGTACCCAAATATTATGTAAAAATCTACAGCAATTATCAATAAGTAGTGATGTCTTCTTTTGCTGTCTATACAGCCAACAGCACGTGAGTCTGCAAAAAATACAAAGGAACATTTCACACCCTTGGTGTTTAATTAGATTTCATTAGCAGCCAGCCGTCTGAACTGATCTTGAACCGGCGACTACCCCTAAATAAAAACAAGTAGACGACACACGAGCTCACCGTCGTTACGTCCTTATTCCGAGTACTATTCAATGCACCGGTGTTATATAGGTTTAACAAAGATTCCTATAGGGCCGAAACGGGGGTGGGTATTCAGTTTCCATATCTGACCAACTTTCACTATGGGGCCAACTCTGAAATCGCGAAAAAAATAATCAGCTGGTTCCATACATTTTGGTCATGTATAGAACAGCTGATATTGTTTCGAGACTTCAGAGTTGGCCCCGTAGTGAAAGTTGGTCAGTTATCAGTTATACCCGTTTTTGTTACAACCTGTACTGCAGCAAAAAGAAATATATTCAACGGAATTAATCAATTAAAAAAAACGCCTGGAAGAGATCCTATGGGATAATGATGTGATATAAAAGCCTTTGTACATATTTTAATGTTTATTTTCTGTGTATTTGAAGAGACGACAAACAAACAAACAAACAATAACATTCAATCTATATTAGGTGACAAATATACTTGTACGAGTAGGTAGGTATCTTAGAATTATTTGGTAATATCATCTTATAGAAATTGTACACAATATAAGAACGTATATAGGAACTATATCAAAGTATTTGTAATAATAAACACGTGGAAAACCTATTACTTGCTAACCCTAAAGCTACAAAAATTACCATATATTCAACACAATATTTAAGTTTAGGAACGTGGGACTCTATCAAAGTACGTACCTATTTCCATGAACACTTGGAAAACCCTGTACTTGCTAACACTAAAGCTACAAATATAACCATAAATACAACTCACTTAATGTGGTGAATGTTTTCTTAATTTCATCCCGCTGCGTGTGAGTGTAGTGGTTAAGAAATTAAGAAAACGCCGCTCGCTACGTCTGCGCGCCACTTAAGGTCGCCCGCCCCGTAAGTGTATTGTCTTCGTGGATGGTTTTTGTTCTAATAAAACCCTTAAGGTTTCTTAATGAGTGTGATAACCTTCGTGTTTATCTGTTGGTATTGTCTGGTGGAAAGGTTCCCTTGTTTGTTTTTGGTGCTTTCTTTAAATCGATTTTCGTTAATTAATTTGTAAAACAGTAAAGTAAAATACACTTTATTGCACAAATAGAAAACAACAAACGGAAATAGTGAAGTATAATTTAGGCGGCCTTATCGCTAAGAGCTATCTCTTCCAAGCAACCTTCGGACAGAGGAAATGATTTCGAGAAAGAGGTAGTAATAGGTAACAGTGTTAGTAATAGGTTATATTTTTACTTGTGAAATGGGTTGTCATATTTTTTTTTAAATAGCATTGTTACTTAAGTTATAGGAAACATACCTACATAAGTGTAACAAAATAACTGCATTTATATGAGTACCTATTCGATTTTAACTTTTGACAATAAACTTCTGGAAATTCGAATATTTTTGCTTCCCCATAAGTATCGAAGAAAGTCATGATATGGAGACCAAGGACTGGGACCAGGAGCGTAGGTCGACCTCCAGCAAGATGGGCAGATGACATAAAAAGGTATGCTGGAGGAAACTGGATTAGCAAAGCTCAAGACCGTAGTAAATGGCGTGCATTGGAGGAGACTTACATCCAGCGGTGGATGGACACCGGTTGAAGAGAGGTATGAATCGATCAGCTGATCGGTGAAAATGGCTCCTATCACGGGGTAAAATAAATCTATAACAGTAAGTATGAGTTGTATTTTGAATGATTAGTGGACGACTATACTTAAGGAGCAAGATAAACTCCACAGTCATATTTTAGAGGAATGCAATTATAACTGCTCGGGGGTGTCACCCGACCACGTCTCTTAGGGGAGAGCACACACACAGGCTAATATTTGTTCATACACACGTACCAATAGGGGTGTCACACGATTAATAAAATTTAAAATGCTATAATATAAATAAACCTAGCCGTCTGCAAAGAATACCAGCATCAATACAAACTGTAAAAGGTTTAAAGAATATAATCGCGCGCACTAGCGCCGCCAATCGAAAAGTTTTTAATTTGTTTTATTATTACGTTTTATTTAAAAAACTTATCGAGTTGCTAGCATTAATAACAAACACATTCATACGTCACAACACGCACACACTGTTGCTTTCTTCGTCCTTGCAGTCACTGAGGGGCCAGCTGAAAATTAGCGCTGTGGCTTGACACAGCATTATGCTGACCTGGTGTACCCTTTTTGGCACTGTACCACATCAGATGTTCTGTGCTGCATGTATTGAACTTTGTATACTTCTGTATTGTATTCTATATTCTGGTGTTTACAATGCTAAACATAAACGTTTTCAATTTCAATTTATTTCAATAAACCCCTGTTTTAATTCCTGAAGTTACAGTACACATTTCCGCAAATAAATATCTATCGGAGTACAACTCGATAACTTTTTTAAATAAAACTTATGAATAATTCTTATGTATACTTATTTATAAATGTAAAATTGGGTTCCAGATATTGTTCATCTGTCGATAATGAGTGAGTTCGGCAGTATTTTTATTTACGTCAAAAATAACAGAAAAATAGCAGCCACAAAAATAATAACAGTATGTACTTATTATTACAGCGTTAAATTTTTAATAGTAACATATTGTAACATTACAATGTTATGTGAGTGTCGACAACCCTATTGAACATGTAACCGGACGTCACCCCTAAGGATTAGCGCGTGGCTATGAGATTACCACATCGCTCGCAAATTAAGAATTACTGCCAATAAATACGTCTACATGCCTCTATGGACAGAATGCAAGTTACTTTAAAAAATAATGGTTTCAATGTAATATTAAAAGTAATTTAACTTTTCTTTAAATTCAGTCCCTATAGTTATATAACATTGTTTGTTCTTATATAAAAAATAATGTCCATAACCTATTGTATACAATATTACAAGTCAGTAGCGATGTGGTAATTAAGTGTCTCGTGAAAACAAATATTTAATTCCATCTTTAAATTTTATGTAAGCTGCATGTCAGCTATTTACGGACTGCGATCTCCTTCTTGTACACTTTTTACAACACGCCAAGTACCTACTCATATGGGGCTGTACATGTATTACGTAAGACAATTTTGACCTTTTTTGACCCCCTCCCACGCAAAAAATAACGTTAACGTTGTAAAAAATAATAAGATTTAGTCGAATCCCCTCCCCCTTCCAGCAATCTTACGTAAGATTAAATTTTAGTTTTTGTGCAGGAAAACTGAATAAAAAACTGGTCCGGTTTTTTTGAAAATTGCGAGAGTATGTATGTCACATATTCTTATAGATATATCCAGACCCTGTCTCCCATGTAAGAAAAAATTAAATTTTGTTGGACCCCCTCCCTCCCTAAGGCGTCTTACATATAAATGTAAAGAAAATAAAATGTTTTACACATTAGAAGTAATTTTCGTTAAGATTTGTAGCAGTAAGAGCGCTATAGTTCTAAAATGAGAGCCATTTTTATTACTTACTCATTCGAAAATAATCCAAACAAGCCGCCGTCTTTGCAACACTTAGCTGAGCAATTAATTTTACATATTCAAGTTCATAATTCAAGTGATTCTCGCATCACACGTCGTAAATAACGTCCGAATAAACTCCAAACTGTAACCGGTGAACTTTGTTTACATTTCAGTTGCGAAACGTCACATGTATCCGAGTTTTGACAGATGATCATAAAGAACGAACACAGACGCAGTCACATTTACATACGCGCTCCGGACGCGCCGGCTGTCATAACGGAACGCAGCATTCGAGTTTAGAACGATGCAGTGTGTTTGTGCGATTATGTTTTGATTTTGTTAGTTCTGCGTTCCGTTTTCAGCTCGTTTTTCGTGTGTCCGTCACACAGTTTGCGTTAGTACTGACCACAGCTTAGGGCGCCGGCCATGCGGCGGTGTGCGTGTGTGGAGCTTTCTGCACGCGATCTCTTCGAGCTTAAACGAGTGGGGCGTGCGGCTGTGTGCGTGCGAAGTTCACTTGTGGAAGTATCGGGCTAGACTCATTGACTGCGGCCCTTATTGTATGAATGTGGAAAAATTATAGTGTCGAGTGTTTTGCCTGAAACAGCATCGCATTGTTTATGATCCCCGTGGTCTAGTGGGGCACTTAAGGCTCCCAATTTGCGGAGGACGTTAATGTCCTCTAGCTTTGTCTTGAGAGACAATATTTCTTAGCAAGTAGTGTAATTAAAACCTCCCAGATGGGCCGTTTCTTTCTCTGCAGTATTTATTTCCTAGTATGTTATTATTTGTGGGTATTTAATTATTATTTTTATTATATTCATTAGTGTATGCTAGTTACCGACTCTACAATTTGAGTATACCTATACTGAACCACTTCTTGAAGCAGATTTTAGTAATTCGCAAAGAAAAAGCCGTCTCCATGCTTATTGAAGCGAAGATTGAGAAATAAAAAATATCAGGATTTCGAACATTAGTTTTGCTAAGTAAAAGATGTTCAGTTATCGAGACTAAATGATCCAAGAGGTCAATATTCGTATTTTGTAATACCCTGTATTATCTGTTACAAATAAAAATGCTGGATTAGTCTATTGGAATATAAGATGTGTGACTTAAGAGTCAATAAGACAATAGAATACTATGTTGCTACTCTTACAATTGAAGTAACTATAAATAAAGACACAAACTGCATTAAAAACATCCACATTTCACAAAACATAAATACATATATCATGAGCAGTCAAAACTTGGTGCTTGCATTCTCAAAGTTAAAATTGCACATTTATCACCGGCGACCATGCGCAGGATGGTCCATTAAGAGATTTTTCTGAATCATAAATCTCACTTCGCCTCATCTCGCCTCGATACGAGTGCTACAGATATGAAGGAAACACTCGCTTCAAGATGTCGGCAACAACTTATTTTTACTAGAAAGAGACGTACATAAGTACTTACTACTTTATTGTAAGTAATTATAATTTCAGACACTAGGTTTCAATTGTATGTGTCATGTTATGGGTTAATATTTTTAATGTGTAAATAATTACTAATGTTCTTTTTGTCTCCGTATTTCACAAGTCTCTTCTGATTTAATTTTAAAACTGAACTAATAATACTTTCTCTACCTATAAGATTTCCCAGTGAATAACTATCTACTCATATGTTTTAAATAAACATAAATAATTAGTAGACATACGTATCAAATTATTATTATTTAAGAAATTTTTGGAAGTTAACAAACATTTTAACTTTTACTTACTCCAATTAATACGGTCATTTAATTAACAACACAAGTCAATTTTTTTCCAAATTTCCGATTCAATTTTTTATTATTTTTTATTAAATATGGAGAGCAGACGAGCAAACGGGCCACCTTATTAAGATTAGATAGAGAATATCATACCTCACTTTATTAATATTAGAGGGTGTTTGATGCGCTGCTAACCCTGAGTACTAAGATGTATTGCCTCATGTGCCGGAAATTACGCTGGCTCTCTTAACCTTCAAACCGAAACACAGAAATGCAAGCATTTCTGCTTCACGGCAGAAATAGATAAGAGGGTGGTACCACCCCAGGCGATTCTTCACTTTAGGATCTACCACTACCACTACCAGTCAATTAATAAGAAAATAATTTATATAGATAGGTACTTTGTAATTTTAGCTTATTTTAGTGTTAGGTGAATAATTTATTAATAAAAAATATCAATGTGTGTACATATTACTGGAAAATCTATTAAAGGAACATGTTCTACAAAACGTTTAAATTTTTATCTTGGTGTATAGCTTTCGCAAAAGTAAGCTCAAATAGCTTTAAGTACACGTTTCGCCTGCACTAAAGAGTTTTTATACCACGTCTCAGCACTAATTATAACTTGCCTCATTTAATTACCAGTTGGGTTTTGTACTTACGTCAGTGCTCCCCGCCCAGCGTTCAGTTCTCAAGTACTGCCGACCGTTTAAGCTGTCTTTATGTTTTCCGAATAAAGACCTTTTGTTTATGGTCGTATGAGAACATTCAAATGGATGTTTTGATTGAGCCATTTGGGTGGAGAGGAAGCAATTAAATTATTTGTTTAGTTTTATTTGTCTAGGGCACTTACCTCATTCCTCATTGGAGGTCAATTAAGTTCACGGGTAAATGAAAGCCCAGAGCAAAATGTATTGAGGAGATATTGTACAGTTGAATATACATCAAACGACCCTGGCGAAATATATTTTTGTTATGATTCCTTGACATACTATGCATGTGTCAAATAAGTCATATGAGAACTCTTTAGTACCTACTTTGTAATGTGGTGTCCACTGTACATACATACATTCATATCTTCACGCTATGTCCTTTGCGGGGTAGGCAGAGAAAATGGAGTGCCATGAATCTCTATCTTGGCACGCTCCTCTTGCTTCGTTCACTGTCATACGTATCGTCACGTCACAATTTTATATTTTAATGTCCCAGCTTTCCTTCCAATCGTTCTCGCTTCTTATACCTTGTAGGAGATATTGTAGTGTCTAAAAATATATGAGTTAACAGTCATATGAAATAAAGAGAAGCAAAATGCCCTTCACAATAGAGAGGACATCTTGACAGTTTACCAATTATCTGAAAACCAGTTACATTTCAACAAATTCGCCTCACGCTCACAAGTTATTATCATAAACGTACTTTATAAAAATTAAATAGAATCACCGGCATATGGCGTCCGAACGGAAGTGCGTATCGTCTGTCAGCCCTTTTAATATTATAATGAAACGTTCTCATTTCTTTCAACTGACCACTTACAAAGAAGACAATGAGATACAAACGCCTGACGTGGGCTCATCCGGAGGGTTCGTTTATTCGCGGATTTTGAAATTCGAATTCATTTTCTGTTACCTACCACGCGTCTGCGTCGCGTTCCATTTTTAAGTTACTTTTTAAAATTGTTTTTGGCATTAACGTCACGGTATGTCAAGCCGGTAATTAAATATTAAACAGTGGTGTAACTGTAATTATATTTGGGAATACAGCATTGTTCTTTGAAAATCTTATTGTTTCTGAGCACGCTTCCATTTTTTTAAGCTTTGTGTTCATTACGCATAATGACGCAATTTATTAAGTAGTTTACAGTGATTTACAGTGAAATTGATTTATTATTGATAAAAATAAACAGCTAGACGCTCAACAAAAACATACAAAGTAACTGACTGTCTGTCTGTGCGTCTTTAGATCGCACGTCATTCCATTGCTCGCGATTCATGCTCCATATAGTCCTGCTACTTACTTTGGTGACTGTACCTTATTTCCTGCAAAATATAAAATTATGCGCTCTTTACGTTACCAATCAATCAGTTTCCTTAGACTTCCATCGAATCCCATAAAGTTCTATTATTGAGTGTTACTTTAGCTTCTGGGCGAAGGGAATACGAACTATAAAGTCATATTTAGATAAGTTATATATTACACGCCAGCTTCAGAATGGGACGCTTTACTGCGTAACACGGACAATCGTGTGCAAGGAGTTTTACTACAGGGGCGGTTAAAAAGCTTCGCGTTATTGTGGGCGCCTGTCATACTCAACCGTAATATTTTGTGATGTTAGATAAAGATAATCCCACCTATGGTGGTTTAGAATAGATTGCTCTTAGGGATAAGACCGCACGTATTGTACGATTGGATTTTTACTATTATTTTGGTTTGTTATGGTGTTATCAGTATTTCGGGACCGTTTTAAAAAAGTTTTATATAGACTTTGTGTCGCTGCTTTTATAATAGTAAGTTAAGTGCAATTAAGTGTACTATATTATCGTTTTATGTATTGTAACTGCGGCGAATCTTTGAACTTGTCACAGATTCTAGCAAATTGAACAACTTTCCTGTTGAAACATAGGTCGAATTATTAAAATATTTTTGGTTTCTTCATACAATTAATGAAATCGCGTGACTTTGTTTGTATGGAGGACCCAAAAATTATTCGCTCGCAGTTACAATACGTACTTACTGTATCTACTTATCTTTTTTTTCATATTTTGAAAATGATATTCCTTTAGAGCATTTTGACCGAATGTAGAGGTATTCGGCCAAAATGCTTTTCACGAAGGACAAACGAGTGAGGCCATCTCTTTTGCCTTCCTGCTCGTTAAAATTTTTAATAACTTTAAACAGTGTCAAAGCGAGTTAATTCTTATATGTATTCTTCGATAGTTTGTTACTTTGTTACAAATCGGTGTGAGGGCGGCACCCTTTTAAAATTGAAAGTGACGTAAGTGCTGTTTTAGTGCGCAATCGGCGGACGAAAGCCGTAAATCAAAGTTTTAGTGTCGAAATGTTGGGATGCGCTGGCCACTGGGGTGGCCAGCCTTAAACATTTTTTTAAAATACTTACCTGTAAAAAAACATATCGGAGAAACAATACGACATCAGCCAGTCGCTGCTGCCTTTTTACAATTGTTTGTAGGTGCATAAAAAGTGGCGGTAACTTAAAGTTGACATTGTTTTCGACTTGCTGGTGACTCATCTATAATATGGTGACAAAACATTGAATTGGCGTGAAAAGTATTATTTAGTTATGACACGATTGTATTTAAGTTCACGATAACAGAACGAAGCTTGAAGGTAAATTTTATACATTTGCTACTTTTAAATATTCTCTTGTAAGTAGTAAGTGCAGATCCCTCCAAATGTAGTAAGCTAGGTAGAAAATTTGGTAAGTACAGATTTTAGAGCAAAAAACAAATTAAAGAGTTTAAAAAAAATAGCCTTTAGTCTCTGAAGGTCTTAAGGAATCTATGTGCAAAATTTCAACAAAGTGTTTATATTTGCGAAAAGTTAATCTTACGGCGAAAAATGGGAACTACCTATGATGAAGGTGGTTCCTCTGTCTGCCCCCTGGGGGTTATGGACGTGAGAGTTATGCTATGGTATTTATATTTGCCTCTTCCACACTTATTATTATTATCTATCTATGACAAAGCATATCTAATAACAGTGGTCTCAATCACCATCAGCTCGTAATGACCGATGGTGCGCAGGAGTGTCTATCTATATTACGGTGGTGGCAAAACAATGCCACAGACCGCGCTCGTTCGGATTCCCGGAGAAACGCTCAGAATTAACGCAACGCGCGCGCTATTGGAGTGTAAAACCAAGTAAGTTCCACTCGTGGTTGCTTTCTATACTTTTAAGTTATTTTTTGAGAATTTTCTTGTAAAAATACAGACTGTAGCAAATGCTCTGATTAGGACTCGTGCATAATTGAACACTTACAAAATTTTACGAAAATCTCTAAAGTATTCTAAATCTCTCTAGTGACGAATTGTTTCCAACAGTTTCCAACTTTTTCCAATATTTTTCCGACTTTATCTTACATTTTCCCGACCTTGCCCAACATTTTATTAACAACATTTTCCCGAAGTTCTTTTTGTCGATATCGGAAGACACTGTATCTTTCGAGCTTCCGTCTTATCGAAGTTCGGTCTGTCGAAATTCAGTCCTGTCGAATTTACTGAATGTCGACATGTCTGAACTTCGACAGAAGTTTGTCGAAAATGAAAAATGAAAAAGTTTATTCACTTATACAGGGCACTAAAAAAGGACCTCCGACTTACAAACTAGGTCGAAAACCTGTATCTTGGAAATCGGGATTCCGTCGCACTTTCTGTGCAAGCAAATTACAAATTATATTCTAAAACTAAAAGGAATTTGGAAAAGTTAATCAAAAGGAATTTAGTAAAGATAATGGTATGAGTGAGTATGGGTGGGGGTGTGTTAGGTTGTGTGGGAGTGTGCAATAATGTAAGTGTGCATCTGTCGAAGTTCAGCCCTGTCGAATTTCAGTCGATCGATATAAAGTCATGTCGTAGTTTCGTTTTTCGAAGTAGCGTCATTCGAACTTCCGTCTGGCAGTCAATGAGAGTTGGATTTTGAAATAATTAATAATTATAAACAAAATAAATTAAACTTTATCATCAGGTGATGGTCGAGTATACTTACGTTGTTTGGTTTGTCTGTGGACATAATGGTGGTTATCGAAAGGTAAATTAACATAAAGGATCACATGTCGAATACGGAAGAAATGCCATGATTAGGAATCGCTGACAAATGTGAAAACAGTCGAATGTGCTTTTCTTCTTTTCGACATTATGCCAGTTACCCAGTTTCAGCTTCTAGTAAAATCCACTAAGTTACAAGTATAACACGCGTCGGATCTTAACTGGAAAATTGATGGGCAACTAAGGTGGCCCGGCTAAATCTGTAGCTTGGTTTAGTTACAATAATTTACGTAAAATAGCGAAGGAACATTTTAAAGGCATGGTGGCATAGGATTATGCGGGATCTCCGGGTTCGAAACCATGCAATGCCGTGTAGGTACCAATTATTTCTTCGGATTTTTAAGAAAACTTTGTGTACATTTGCCGACTGCTCTAACGATGAAGGAAAATTTCGTGAGGAATATTGAATTTTTGATTGAGGCATTATTTTTTTCTAAAAGCATGTGAAATCCACCAATAATGGTGATGATGAATGAAGGCAATCCAACGCCAATGAAAGTTTAAGAGTGAATTTTCAAATGTACTGACTTTATTTCCGCCAGATCCTTTTCCATTGCCTAGTTTCATGATGGAACTAGTTACTCGTATACAGGGTGTAACATTAAGAACGGTCAGTATGGGAAAGTCTGAAACTATAAGACATACGAACATCTGTTCTTAGGAACCATGTCATCAATTTTAGTAACAAGAAAAACTGTATTCATACATTTAAAAAAAAACCTGTACTCAGCCTGGGAATCGAACCCGGTTGTTTTGAAAAAAAAATCCAATACTATTTCTATTTGGATATCGACTGTGTAGGTGTTAAGGAATAAATGTTAGTATGAAACGTGATGTTTAAAATTAATAAAACGCATTGTTTCCATATCTTTTAATTTATTTTAGACTAGACTATTAATTACTATCTTTTAATTTATTTTAGACTAGACTATTTCTTGTGGGGTTATGTTAAGGATGAAGTGTACAAAACAAGCTACGACACAATTGAAGACCTAAAAGCAGCCATAGAGACAATTTTAACGCAAATTCACCACCTGAAGATACAAAATTCAATAGTAAGATCGTTACCTAAACGAGTTGAATGTTGTATTTTACAAAATGGTAGTCATTTCGAACACCTACTAAAATAAATTAAAAGATATGGAAACAATGCGTTTTATTAATTTTAAACATCACGTTTCATACTAACATTTATTCCTTAATACCTACACAATCGATATCTAAACAGAAATAGTGTTGGATTTTTTTTCAAAACAACCGGGTTCGATTCCCAGGCTGAGTACAGGTTTTTAAAAAAATGTATGAATACAGTTTTTCTTGTTACTAAAATTGATGACATGGTTCCTAAGAACAGATCTTCGTATGTCTTATAGTTTCAGACTTTCCCATACTGACCGTTCTTAATGTTACACCCTGTATACCTCTTAGTTACCTGGATAAATATTATAAAGAAATAGGTGTAATAAAATAAAACATTAAATACGTTTATAAAAACGAGTCCTGAAAACTGAAACTATAGACTCATTATTAGAGTTATTTCTAAAGAACATTCAAACTTAAATACTGCGTTTCTACTTCTCAGGATACAAAATCTGTCGTTCAGTCGATCATATTTATGTATTAGAATACAAAATTATGGAAAATACATTTAATTTAGTACAGAAAAGTACATAATTAACAATGCAAGTATACTGGTGGTAGAAGCATTACGAACATGAATGATGCCTTACTTACAAAGTTGCCATTCTAGAGCAAACAAAAACGAAGGTTCATCGAAAGGTGAGGTTTTAAGCGTCCATTAATTGTCATATTTACAGCTCTCCCATAGTAACTGGAGATAATCCGTGTGTTGTCGTGTTACCGAGGAACTATAACTTTCATTCTAAGAACGACGCGTGTGATTGGCTAGCTTGGAGTAGATTTTCTTGGAAGATTCTTATAGTGAGGCGTAAAGCACTCATTTAATGCTATTGGGTTTGCTAGAGGCTTGAGTAGAGATTTTTCAAAGGGCCTTATTTTTAGTTTTCTGGGTGTAAGTATTTTATTTTATAGTATTTATTTATATAAAAAGGCTCAGGCAAACAGGTAAAAGGGTCATCTAAAGGTAAGTGGTCACCGTTGCCTAGAGACCCGTGCTATACTAGAGGTATGGATTGTGCGCTGCCAGCCTTGGAAGGATAGAACTCTCTTTACTTTATTTTTAAACAATCCCATTTTCTAATTATTTCAAAAACCCCTGCTTATTTCTTAGATGGAGTAGGCACCTACTCCATCTAAGAAATAAGCAGGGGTTTTTACCAAACAATGCGCACGCATTGTTTGGTATATAGGATATTAATTGACAGATGCCTACAATAATGACATTATGGACGATAAAAACAAACATATGAACTTTAACTCCTCTCGAACATCATTTTCACAATCATTAGTTTGAAACAACACAGGAACTCATCACGTCAGCTCGACATTCATTAATAAAGGCCTCACCACACAAAAGGCAATATTCGCGCGATTCATTTAGCCTGCGGTTAACTAACGCAACGCCGACACTCGCGGCGGCGATATGTAACGCGTTTCCATAATTAATATCCGTTTTAGCACCTCGTACTGTGCGGTCTATAATTCTGTATTCGATTGTAGAAATAATTGAGTTCCTGTGAAGAGCCGTAATGAAATCATCGATATTTTGATTGTAATCTGCATATATCAAAAATATTAAAACGAGGTAAGTTTATATATCTTTCTATCGTCATCATCCTTAGCATCAAAGGAATAGTTTTATTTTAGGACTTACATGTTTAAATCTGTCATATTTTAATCTTTGTGACAAATGAAGATTTGTGTTTCATAAGTAGGTATGTAAGAAATATTTGATTGATTACTAACAGATTATTCACATTTAAGTTATTAGAGCATAGTTATTCGGCTCATAGAATTTGACCTCCCCAGTGTGTTCAAAGTAGATTGGTATGCCACCAATAGTAGATTGGTGTCACGCGTTGGAAAGTTTTTATTATACCCCCAGGTTTCTACCTCCGTTAGAGAACAGTAAGTTTTTGAAATAATTACATGAACTGAGATCAAACCCTTAAGGACATAGAACTTTGCGCTACATCTACTGCACCATCGACGATCTTCTTAAACTAGTTAGATTAGGTTAAGTTATTGGGCTCCTGTTTCCACATTTTCGGTAAGTTGGTCTTTTATTCGTCAGGTATGCTGAGGTTTGCAAGATTTTCATTAAACCCAGCTCCGTCCAGAAGCTAAGAAGTCTCTGTGACATTCACAGGTTTCACGAAGCGTCCTTGGTTCACCAAGGAATTCTACAGGAGGTAGCCACTGCTTATTAACACTGCATCAGAGACCGCACTGAAAGAAAAACTTGTTTACTTGAAACAAGAACTTGTTTCAATATGAGCATATAAAGTCGGCTTGTTAACTTCAACCAAGAAATTGTTCACTTCAACCAAGATCTTAGTGGTATCTATCAAGTAATTTGTTCAAATGAATAAAAATTACTTTATATGCTTTAAATGAAACAAGCTTTCTTTCAGTGCGTTTCCCCATCCTCCATTGTTCCTATACTGGTTGTAAAATCACAGTATAGTTACTTGTTAGTATGACTTGAGTGAGATAGACGTGAATAGTGGTTTAGTATGAGGCTAGTGTAACCTCAGCGTTACGTGTCATAACTCATAATCATAGTAAGTTTTTCGATCCACCGGAGTAACCACTCGTACCATATAGGGAACCTTAAATCTCCGATCTCCACTTTTTGCATTCCAACCTGCGGATGGTCATAACGACACAATAAACGTATTTTATACGCGCTCACACTTAACGTTTATATCGCCTTATAAGTAGATCGCGAAATAATAAAAACTAAAGGAGAGCGAACATCAAGAAAGCAATAACATCATTATCATAGCAAGTCCGCCATCTCTTTCCAATAGGTCTCACCCCACCCTTGGCCCCGCCCACCGCATATCGCCTCTGTCACCTGTATATCTCGAAACATTACACATATGCAAAACTTTCGCGCTCGCATCTCCATGCACACAGCCTCCACACATACACGTCCGGCTCTAACAACTTGCAGTTGCATTATGAGTATGTGTGCAAAGGCCCAGTATAAATCTGGAAGATAAAAATTGAGCTATATTGCTTCGCGAGTGTGTTGCCCGGACGTGGTTTTCTTTTTGTCGAGATAGTCGCCCGTAGGCGTGCCTAGCGAGTTGTTTGCACTTCGCACAGTGGTCGATATTTCACAATGCCGTGTCGATGACATGTCTGCTGAAATATAGACACTGGAAATCTTATCTGAAACAGATGTCGATAAAGTCTTCTCTTTGTTTTACTGAACATTATGCTTTATGTATATTTCAGTGATTGAGTTCTTGTTATGTCATCGTTACATCATTTATGGATTGTTGTGTCGAATAGAACTCTGGCTTAATCAAGTACAGAACTACTACTTACACTTTCAACTCACATAAACGGTGTGTCACATTATTGTGACACAGATATTTTCCCCTTAAAAGCCAATAGAGGGTGTTCAGTATACTTATTATATTAGCCTGTAGTCCCATCGGACAAAGACCTCCCTCTACTCTTTCCACGTATTTCTATTCAGCGACTCTATACATAAATAAGTTCAATAAAACAAATTAAAAAACAACTGAGAATTATTTTTTATGATAATTTTTTGAATTAATTTCTGAAAAATCTTTTCATAACAAATCGATACGTATCGATTGGATAGATACAGTCGTTTCTAAGACCAGATATCATATACCTGCAACCTATATCATTTTACTTGACCCCGATTGTGTAAATTAGGTCAAGTGTAATTGGCAGCTCTACAGCATAAGACCACGTATGAAATTTCTCAAAAATTTTGTTCGCTTATCGCATGTAAATTTCTTTTTACATCATCATCAGCCTATTAATGTCCCCACTGTTAGGGCACGATCCACCGAGCGGGCCCAGTGCTAATGGGTGGATTTCACATGCCTTCAGAAACTTTTAATTTCCTCAGACATGCAGGTTTCCTCACGATGTTTTCTTTCGCCGTTAGAGCAGACGGTAAATGTAAGTAAATCTTCGAAAAAATCCGAATAACTCGTACATGGCATTGCATGGTTTCGAACTCGGACCTCCCGCATTAGAGTCCGGCGTCCTAGCCACTAGAGCACCGACGCTCGTTCTTTTTACATAGACTTTATAAATAATAGACAAGGCCATTACCCACATAATTTTGTACACTTTATTTTATTCATTGTGCTAAGTATCAAAAATCCCAATTCAATCGTCAATTTTTCGTACATCCGGCCCATTTTGAAACGGCTATTACTAACAATTTCAGTCACGGGCTCAACTGCAGTAATTATTCACATTGTATATGAAACAGTTACTGCACTGCAATTACACCGGTCTGATTCAACGTATTGTTCAAAATGTCCGAGCCGTGATGCGAATGAAAAATAATAACATTCGTTAATAATTAGATTGCAGTAGAAATGTGGCGAAATACGATAATGTAGGAACCACATTGTTTGGTTATTTATGTATTTCTGCGCAATCTAGTCATCACGCCCCACCATACTGCTGCGCTTTCAACTTGCGTTAGGCGTAGGTAATTGTGAGTGACAGCGCATGTACTCGTATTCATTAGCAATCATGCGCTATCCGCATGTGCTATCCGCATGTGCTATCCGCATGTGCTATCCGCATGCGCTATCCGCATGCGCTATCCGCATGCGCTATCCGCATGCGCTATCCGCATGCGCTATCCGCATGCGCTATCCGCATGCGCTATCCGCATGCGCTATCCGCATGGGCTACGCATGCGCTACCCGCATGCGCACCCGCATGCGCTACCCGCATGCGCTATCCTCATGCGCTATTCGCATGCGCTTTCCGCATGCGCTACCGCATGAGCTACCCGCATGCGCTATCCGCATGCGCTATCCGCATGCGCTATCCGCATACGCTATCCGCATGCGCTATCCGCATACGCTATCCGCATGCGCTATCCGCATACGTCTAGCGCAAGTTGAAAGCGCGAGATAAAAGCGCACTAGTGTAATTATTTTTCCCAAGAAATGCCGCATGCGCCCGGAAAGGTGGGCAAAGGTTACCATGTACGGGGTCGAGGAAGGGCCAGAAAAATAATAATTATGTATAGTCAACCCCAAGCTATAATATACCATCTGTCAAAAACCTTCGATTAAATCTCAACCTATGCCTGCGCAATATGATGCATTTCAGTTTCTCAAATTTTGACGTTTTGGGTAGCTTGACCTGTGGTTGACTGTACCTATTAATATGAAAGTTGTCAGCAGCCAATTTTCCTATAAGTTGCGGATTGTCCCTTCCAAACCTGTCTACGGTCATGGTGGTCAGGGAAACGGGGAAAGAAGAGAAATAATGAAGGACGTATAGAATACTCCATAGAACATAATATTATTTTCTAGGTAGATATCGATGGGTGGATACCGCTCTATGGATATCGCAATCTTATTATTTTGCAGTATTGTCTTTTGGCTCTTTTTGACCCTTTCTATTTAATCAAGCGGTTTCAATTTCATGTCTGTAAAAGTGAAAATATTTATTCAATATTCCAAAACAAATAACTCATTTTATAATAAAGTTATTACCTTTTCTTTACAAGTTGGTACCTATTCCAGTAGCCTTCATCAAACCACCGAACAATTACAAACACGATTCATTTTTTCACTCACTAATTACAGCTGTAATAGCGGCTGTAATTTCGACGTAATTACAATGTTTAGATAAAACTGTAGCGCACACCAGCGCGATGGCTACGTCCGCTTACCGTTCCTGTAATTAAACATTTTAATAACTAACCGTCGGTTAAGCTTTGGTTCCATCTGGCGTGTGTTTTGAATAATTGTTATGGTTTTAATTTCATTGTTTTGTGTTTGGTATTTCAAATTTTCGTAAGTATCGAAGTAAGTTAGAATCAAAAGACAGAAAAAATATTCAGAATAATAAAAGCATCAATCTCTGGGTATAATTTAACTACTGCATTCAAAATGTAGGTAACAAAAGTGGTCTAATATTGACAACTTTGTGTGTGAGTAGCGACAGCAAATCAATACAAATCATTTTTTTTAATTGTAAGTATGTACCTTAAAGTACATTTTTCAGCGTCATTTCTTACTTTTCAACCGCTTCGTAAGGTGCTGTAGCTGAAAGGAAAGAAGCGGCGCAAGATACTTTCAGCAGCACAGATTTGCTAAAAGATTTTGAAATCAATTGCTCCATTTTTCCTTTTGGGGTACCGACCCCTACAAATCACCTTATATAGTCGTATAGGATTTTGAATACCAAACTGCGCCTTAATACTAGAAAAAAATCTTAGTCCATGCGTCACGCAGTTTAAATAAGCAAGCACACACTCGTGCTAATTACTCGCTGGCTTGGCGACAATTTATTTCCCATTAGGCACCGTCTGCGCATGACCTTCGTATTCGGTCGCCCACCTCGATATAATGGCGATTATTTTAATTTTGCTAACAACACTTTAATTATAATACCAATTCGAGGCCACTAAAACTTGGTCGTGTAATTGCGAAGTTTTGATTGGTAGAGTTCCGGCGAATTGTTATATTAAAAGTGACGCTTGTGTACGATAACGAAACCTCGGTGCGCAAGTCCGACTCGCACTTGACCGGTTTTTTGTCATTGTGTTTAGTAAAACTTGGTTATTGAAATTAGGGATGTTACGGAGGTGGTTTTATCGGAACCGGTGTCGAAACCGAAGGTTTAAATTTGATTTATCGGAGTCGGAACCGGAGTCTGAACCGGTTTCGGAACCGGTTTCGGAACCGGAGTCGGAGGTAAAAGAGAGATCTTCAGAAGAAGTTCAAATTTTAAACGTTTTTTTTTAATTTGTATAGCTGAAAAGGCCAATATTTTTTATGATGACGTTTACGGCAATCAAACAAATTCCTTTATATAGTCCTACACTATTTAATAAAATATTGATATTTGAATATGTTTGCTCACAAATCTTCGGTACAACCTTCCGATTCAAAATTATCGGAGCCAAAGTCGGATTCGGAGGTGTAAAATCAATAGGAAGTTCCGACCTTTCGTAGTCGGAGTCGAAGCTCCGTAACATCCCTAATTGAAATGCAGTTTTTCAGATGTAGCAAAAAACCTTTTACCAACAAAGTTCATGGCTCCAGCTACTTTACCTACTACCATAGTTGCAAGACCTAAAAATGTTAACCATTTACGAATGTCCAGATTTTCCCTAAAGGTGTCAAAAACCCAGAAAACTGAGCTTAGTCCACACGAACTCATCAAATTATTACCGACCGACAATGCCACCCTATCGTTAGGGCCGATTTACACGAGCCTTTTGACCGCCCGATTCCCCACACGATTGGCTTTGTCTAAGCTGAGTTTCAATTCGTCCGTCCATTGTGTCGCTAAGAGATGAGTGGACGTCGTTAGCGAGATTTCTCGCTCGTGAGATAAGGGCTTAACAAAAGAGATCGTTGTAATCTCGTGTGTGCGCGCACATTTAGCGACTTGTGGCTTTTCGTGTTTAGTGGGACGTCGCTTTTTCATTCTGTTGCGTGATCATGTGAAGCGTTCTTTAGATTAATTGACAAATCAATTCTGTAGAACAATCACTGGCTTTTATTTCAATTGCATTTGTTTTTTTTCTCTTTCTTTTACGTCTAAACCCGCGGTTGTGTTTGACCTCAATCTCACCTGGTGGTAAGTGACGATCAAAGATTTTGAAATTCACCGCTATGTAGATTGCTCGTTAGAGAAATTTTATAAGGAAACCCCGTCTGCCAGTTCGCGCATGAGATTTGAGCATTTTCCCATACATTAGTCGGGCACTAAAGGTCAAATGTATGAAAGTAAGTGAACTATGGGCCAACTTCGTGCCACGCTGTCCATGCTCACGTCATTGTTCTAAAGGATTGGGCGCTAATAGTAGTCCGAATTATGTGGTGACGATGAAGCCGAAGATGGAACACACAGGTCTCTTGTCTTAGGGCCTTGCCACAGGGACGTTTGTGAGCGATTTGCGAAGGTCTTTCCCTTTAAACACTGGGCGATTCACGAGCGTGGCTACAAGCAGTTGATAGATCGCCTCGTTGGAATCACGCTCACAAATCGCCAGTGTGACAAGTCCCTTATGCAGGTAAATTCGTAGAAACTACGAAAGAAGTGCTAGCATGATACCTACTATAAGTTTTCTTTTTCTTATAAATAGGCTACGACAAACAGGCAAACGGGCCACCTGATGGTAAGTAGTCACCGTCGCCTAGAGACACGTGGAATACCAGGGGTATTGCTTGTGAGATGCCGGCCGTGGAGGGAGAGGACTTAGTACTTACTAAAATGTTATTTACCGGACTTACAATAAGTTGCAATAACTTCCTTAATGTTAAGTCAAGGAAGTCTCGTGTCATCTCCATCTAGAGCTATGGCGTAGAAAAGGATAGCATGTATTTTAATGAAGACTTAACTTTAATGACATCTCGTGCAACAGACGTTTTCTCAGTAAAAGCAACCAAATGGAAACGGCGACCATGTAACCAGATAGGCACATTCGACTGGTAATTGTGACTAAATCGACAATATTAGTCGTGGAGTCGTATCGTCGCGAAGTTCCGTCGAGACATTCATCGATACATGGAGACATATTCATTAGACGCACCCACACTAGCGAATCTTACTTAGCTACGTCAAATATTGTGTATGTATGGATAGGAATGATGTGGATGTAAGAAATGTGAGAAGTGGCAGTCGCATTGTGATAGACTTCGGATGGTCGTGCGGACTTCTGGCTCGAAGGGGTGGTTTTTCGTCAGTATAGGGAAACGACGTCGAAAAAACTGTCATCTGGCATGAGATGACAGTTTTTTCGACGTCGTTTCCCTTATTAATTGACAAATCAATTCTGTAGAACAATCGCTTCCATTTCAATTCCATTTGTTTTTTTTGTTTGTTTTTCATTTACGACTAAACCCGCGGCCGCGTGTGATTTCAATCTCACCTGGTGGTAAGTGACGATCAAAGATTTGGTGGTGGTTTTTCGTCAGTATAGGGAAACGACGTCGAAAAAACTGTCATCTCATACCGCACAAAAATAAATTGTTTTATATTTATATAATAGATATATATGTTAGTCTGTAAGGTATCTATGGGCCTTTTGTATAGTTAGCTATATGATTTGTTGTCTGAAAATAAAGAATTCATTATTATTATTTTGTTTTAAAACTACTGTGTATCTCCTATTTCTGGGGTATTCTACTAAAATCGCGGGCTTTTGGCCAAACGAGAGTGGGGACAAAAAAATAATCAGATGAATATGATTATAATATGTAAGTATTTTACAGTTGCTTGCTTGCTTATCGTATGGTTAGTGACCAACCTATTTGTCAGAGTTGTTCAGGCCGCCCGTAGGCATCTGACATGGCTTACGACTGCTGTCGAACGACAACAACCGGAACCGACTGCTTAACGTGCCCTCCGAGGCACGGAGGAGCTCAGATGAAATATGCCACTAGCGGTCACCCATCCAATTTTATAGTAATTTAAGTTTATTCTTTTATTGATAAGAATTTACGTACTATTCTGCATGTATTTATTATTATTATAGAGCACTAAAGTTAACTAACCCCTAGAACTACTTGAGCAGTTAATGCAACTTGTGTTGTAACGGCCTTATCCTTAATCACTCTCAGGTTTTAAAAGTTTTCGTATTGTTGTTTATATTACTATAGTATAGATATATCAAATAAGGGAGTCGTTGTTAGTATATGTGTACAAAAACAGATACAAATAGATGGCGACTGCAATTAACATTCAACCTCAGATATTAATAATAACTTAACTATAGATTCGGTCACGGATCCAGGACAAATACACTGAACGAAATACACAACACCACTACACCCAAAGACGACTCTCAAGATATTACCAAGAGAGTACCAGATAGGTTTACCTATAAATATTTGTCAAATCTCTTATGAAAATTAGAGATTCCATTAGTTAGATCAACAGAAATCATAACTATACCATTTTAGTAGTAAAAAATGTATGTTTTATTATTTATTTATTACGTTATAAACTTATACAACACTTACACGAAGAACTAAAATAAATAAAATCAACCTAAACTATAATATATATTGGTCATTTAAGGTTAATTTTGTAACGGTAGTCGTTTTTTTTTTCGATAATTGCAAAATTTTGGGGAAGAATTTTTTACAACATTTATTCCAAATATTTTGCCTACTTGATGTAGTTTTTTTAAAATATAAATTAACTACGACAAACAGGCAGACGGGCCACCTGATGGTGAGTAGTCACCGTCGCCTAGAGACACGTGCAGTACCAGGGGTATTGCTTGTGTGTTGCCGGCCGTGGAGGGAGAGGACTTTTTTAACGTTCTTTTTGAAGCATCCATGTCATAGCGCTGTGGTAAAACGTCGGGTGGAAGAGAGTTCCACATTTTACAGGTGCGTGGCAGAAACGTTGGTGTAAAACGGGTCGTGGTAGACACCCAAGGCTTTAGAAAGTGCGGGTGAAAACGAGTGGTGCGATTCAAGAAAGTAGTAGGTACTAAACTTGTTCGATGTTACCAAAGTGTTACTTTAGCCTTGACTCCTCTGACGTTTCTAACATCAATGTAAGCTATACTTCAAGTGCGTAATCAAGCAATATTCTTTCTAATCAACCCCACCCACTGCGGCGGGGGTCGATTCAACCAACAAAGGAATTGATTAAGTAACTATACCACGATATTACCCCGCTGTATTATTCCACTATAATAAAGAGGGCTCGGTAACCGTGGCACTTAATGAGAGAAAACTCGATTAGAATTCGTATTAATCTTGTAATAAGTTAGGAGGAAAGTTGGTTGATTAGACCACGATGGTATCAAGAGCTTTGGATCTGATAACGGTAATAAGAAAAGCAAAAATTTGTTACTGTCAGTGACTGAAATGGATAAAAATTTGCCGTATAAAAGGTAATTGCTGCAATGTAGACACAATCACATAATCACTAAAATGTAATTGCTGCAATGTAGACACAATCACATAATCACTAAAATGTAATTGCTGCAATGTAGACACAATCACATAATCACTAAAATTTAATTGCTGCAATGTAGACACAATCACATAATCACTAAAATGTAATTGCTGCAATGTAGACACAATCACATAATCACTAAAATGTAATTGCTGCAATGTAGACACAATCACATAATCACTAAAATTTAATTGCTGCAATGTAGACACAATCACATAATCACTAAAATTTAATTGATGCAATGTAGACACAATCACATAATCACTAAAATTTAATTAATGCAATGTAGACACAATCACATAATCACTAAAATTTAATTGCTGCAATGTAGACACAATCACATAATCACTAAAATTTAATTGATGCAATGTAGACACAATCACATAATCACTAAAATTTAATTGATGCAATGTAGACACAATCACATAATCACTAAAATTTAATTGATGCAATGTAGACACAATCACATAATCACTAAAATTTAATTGTTGCAATGTAGACACAATCACATAATCACTAAAATTTAATTGCTGCAATGTAGACACAATCACATAATCACTAAAATTTAATTGTTGCAATGTAGACACAATCACATAATCACTAAAATTTAATTGCTGCAATGTAGACACAATCACATAATCACTAAAATTTAATTGCTGCAATGTAGACACAATCACATAATCACTAAAATTTAATTGTTGCAATGTAGACACAATCACATAATCACTAAAATGTAATTGCTGCAATGTAGACACAATCACATAATCACTAAAATTTAATTGTTGCAATGTAGACACAGTCACATAATCACTAAAATTTAATTGCTGCAATGTAGACACAATCACATAATCACTAAAATTTAATTGTCGCAATGTAGACACAATCACATAATCACTAAAATTTAATTGCTGCAATGTAGACACAATCACATAATCACTAAAATTTAATTGCTGCAATGTAGACACAATCACATAATCACTAAAATTTAATTGCTGCAATGTAGACACAATCACATAATCACTAAAATTTAATTGCTGCAATGTAGACACAATCACATAATCACTAAAATTTAATTGTTGCAATGTAGACACAATCACATAATCACTAAAATTTAATTGTTGCAATGTAGACACAATCACATAATCACTAAAATTTAATTGCTGCAATGTAGACACAATCACATAATCACTAAAATTTAATTGCTGCAATGTAGACACAATCACATAATCACTAAAATGTAATTGCTGCAATGTAGACACAATCACATAATCACTAAAATTTAATTGTTGCAATGTAGACACAGTCACATAATCACTAAAATTTAATTGCTGCAATGTAGACACAGTCACATAATCACTAAAATTTAATTGCTGCAATGTAGACACAATCACATAATCACTAAAATTTAATTGTTGCAATGTAGACACAATCACATAATCACTAAAATTTAATTGCTGCAATGTAGACACAATCACATAATCACTAAAATTTAATTGCTGCAATGTAGACACAATCACATAATCACTAACGACAGACGAAAGAGAGACTGTACTCGTATATTAATATTTGAGTACTTGGAAGATTTTTTATTATTAATACTCATAGATATTGAATATACTCGTACTATTTCGCCGGCGTCTGTATTTCCCGAAACCTACAACCTTGGGATCTTCAAGGCCAGAGTGAATAGGCATTTACTGGACCCGCATGCTCCATCGTCGACCTCATCGTCGCTTACCATCAGGCGAGATCGAGGTCAAATGCGGGTTTAGTTACACATAAAAAAAAAAACTATTTCTATTCTATTCTTAATTTCACAATAAATATATAAGTTAGAAAAATATTTGATTTTATCTGATTATAATTAGAATACCCTTCACTGACTATTTGATATACGAGTAAACATTTCTAAGAAATGTTTTGTACGCTCGTCGTTGTATACTGAAGAAACTCAGACTGAAGAAAATTGTCTCAACTAAGTCTGAGACAATTATAACTGCCAAGTAACAATAAGCATGTGGCCGTATCATAAAGGCAACTTAGCTAATTAACTTCGGAGGTTATCCGACCAAGTTTAGAAGCGGGGCATTAGACGGAGCGCGCTAAGTACCCCAAGTTCGGCTTGTGTTAGACTGAAAGTTACGATGTTATCTAAATGAGACCATCTTTCGTTATATAAGCTAACTTAATTAAGAACTAGCAGATGAGAGTGGGCGTCGGCGGGCGCTATGGGGCGCTGTGTGGTATGTACCGTGCAGCTGGTACGGCTTAGTAACCTTGTTGGTGATACGGATAAAAAATATACATGGCAAAAGAATAACAAAATATTTAATACCAACATTGCTAAATCACCTCCCGGTCGTTTACGTGAAATAAACTGTAGATATAGGTATGAGCGTCAGCTTGCGATCGGTTCAACCGGTTTGGCGCGTCTTATCAGAAGATACGGTAAGATCAACGCTTACGCTTACGCTTACTATGCTTACTGCGCCTCGCATTTATGACTATAGAATAACTCCGCTAATTCCTTAAAGAATGTAAGTATTTATTGCCTACTTTTGGAAATAGTAAATAGGTACGTACGACCCTACGACCGATTCTTTACTGGCGCACAAGCCCTGAGGCTTATGACAGTATTATTTTTTAAGAAATGTAAATAGTTTTATTTAAAAAAAAGGTTGTAATAATTTGTCACAGATTCTTCAGTAGGCTAAATCGATATTTGACATTGATTGTTAAATCCATTCGTGATTGCATAGAAATATCCTGAACAATAAAAAAATAAAAATCGTATTTTCAGTCTAAAAAGTAATATTGTATTTATACCTAGTGATTTGTTCTACTAACTGGTTGATTAAACTGGTGCACACTTCGCCTGCCTTTCATATCAAATTGTCACTTTATGGGGTTTTCTGGAAGAAATTTCTCTTAGAGATAAGTCACGCCCTTTGTGCTTCACATGTTTTTGTCTAAGTTTGTAACATATTCTGTGTGTGTGTACAATAAAGAGTTATTAAAGGGTTTTTCTCGGCCAGTTACATACACTACAGCTTCCTAGGAGGCTGCTAAACTAAGTGCCGACACCATAAGTGTGTGTAGACAAGTGTGTGTACGATACGAGAAATTTTTCCCATGTGTGCATACTGTACTACGTGTGCAATGGATTAGTGTTATAATAAAAGTTTTTGTAACAGATGTCAGATATTAAACACGAGTCCATATTAATAGCCAGGAGACGTAACCGAGGGAAATATATAAAAACTTAGCAAATTAACTCGGTTCACAATAATTTGTGTTGTTGTTCGCTTATTGCGTCTAGTTGGCTGATTTGTTTGT
The DNA here is from genome assembly GCA_947369225.1 of Hofmannophila pseudospretella. Taxonomy (NCBI): domain Eukaryota; kingdom Metazoa; phylum Arthropoda; class Insecta; order Lepidoptera; family Oecophoridae; genus Hofmannophila; species Hofmannophila pseudospretella. The sequence continues at coordinate 8,103,177 of OX376323.1, read as the reverse complement.
TTGCTCGATTTATGGGGATGAAACGAACTCATACATTTTGTTTTATTTTACTCATACATTCTGTTTGTCAATACCATGTACAGTGGAATTCGTTGCGGCGGCGACTAGATATTTAACTATTATAATACGTCTTATATGCGATGTTTTTTTAACCTAATGTATGAATAGTCTTAAATAATTTGCATTTGTTTTAATACGGTTTAAAATCTACCCTGAAATTTCATTTATAAATCAATACAATATATTTCTTTCTTACGTCATTTTGATAAAACTTACATAGCTGTTGCTGTTTTTCATTACTTACAAATTTTGATATTTATACTCAGGTCTGGAAATCAGGAAAATAAAACCCGTGTCATGAAGGTAATAATAATATTATAATAATAAGTTTATTTCAAATTATGACAAAAGCCTTAAACTAACTTACAAATAAAAATACTAATGAAATTTATGTAAAATATCTTAATCTAAATCCGAACAGAGTTTATTCAATTTCAAAAGTTAATGTCTAGTGTTTTTTAGGCTGGGTGAAATATTTACATTTGATACCTACAATAGGTTGCCCTGTGCTGTAGGGATCATTCGCTTCCGGTCCACCATATCAGTTTATTAAATTGCATTTTTGTGTGTGCTGCTGTCGGTAAAGTTCTTTAATGCTTAATATCTATAACATTATGATAGTATGGGAGGACATGTTGGGGTGTATGAGAGTGTGGTTTTATTAAAATGTGCCATTGGTATTTTTAGAATCTTTGTTATTAGAGATCGTAATGAAAAAATATTTCAATTAATCCCGCAATATGGCGAAGTTTTTAACATTTCTGGACAAGCTTTATGTGTTTGATTTGATTTACAATTTTAAATGACTTAGATAATCTATAAATAGTATAATCATACATAGATAATCGTAGGCCACGTGCTACGGCGTAGCTTCGTAGCACGTAAGTAAATAAGACCGACCGCAAACTGAATTAATTCCTATTTGCACCAGTGTAGAAATCAGTGGATGCGGTGATTCTAATAATGTCGAATAATATATTTGCTTAGGTATATTTATTTGTAGGTACTTATAGAGTAAAATAAATTCGTGACTATTTGAATCTATAACATGATGAACTTCCTATTTGGTCTTACTTTTCTGTACGAGTATTATAGCCGTCAATTCTACTCAAAAATTGTATTCCTGGTAAACTAAATATTGTACCTTACTCGCCCACTATGTTAATTATTATTATCATTATAGACTGTATTCGCGATTTCTCCTTTCTTCATTTTGGGTGATGAAATAAGAATAACATTTTTTTGGATATTTCATCGGCTTTAGGTTTTCATAATTCAGAAAATATTATTGTGCTACTACTTATAATAAAACTATTTATAAAATATACTATTTAGACCAAAAGTAGCACCTATTTGATAAATATTTTTCTCAAACTTTACTTAAGAGTCTCCTTGATTCGTACCTCTTCTTAGTCGTAATTCTCATTGATGAATGAGGGTCGTGATTATTCTATGGAAATGCTTCTTATAGTAGTTTTTAAGTCCTTCTCCTCCAGGCTGGAGCGCACTTAGCGCTCGCCCCCAAAACCCCGGTGAAGTTGTATAGGTCATCATTAGGACCAAAAGAATTAGTCAGTTCGAAAAAAAATTCTATGGAAATAACCACATAGAAAACTTTCTTGGCAGTTTTACCATTACCTACCTTATTTCTCACACTTGTTATCTCCTCCTCCTCTGGCTATCTCTGGATGTTTTCCTTTAAGGTCAGAGCAGAGCAAGACTTACCGACGCCTTACGAAAAAACGGAAAACTCATAGCTTGAACTCGGACCTTCCGCATTCGAAGCCATTACCGCACTGCTCTTCGTACCTCTAGGCCGAATAATCTATCGCCGTCCTCCCCGCTCCAAGCGCTATGACATCGGCTAATTACTTATGTAAACGCTTTGCCCTTTTGTCGCTCGTGTGGAGAGTCCCTAAGTGATTTGTGACGGCAAACATGGCTTGGAATTGATGTCAGATGAGGAATGAAGTGAGATTACTGTGTTACTGTGTCAACTTTGCTGTCTGTATTTAGTGTCGAGATCAGATGGTAATGAATTTTACCGATACGACTCTAATATGTTACATAAAGTATGTTAAACAAAAAATTACTAAAAATATTATAAACACATTTATGACAGATTGCACGTATCACCAGTTCAGTTTGTATACCTAACCTAATTCCGATAGACTTACGTACATTTACAGACTGCTCTAATGGTGAAGGAAAACATCGTGAGGAAACCTGCATGTCTGAAGGCGTGTGAAATCCACCAATCAGCGCTGGGTCCGCTCGGTGGATCATGGCCGTACCCCCTTGTGCAAGGGGAGGCTTGTGCCCCAACAGTGGGGACATTAATAGGCTGATGATGATGACCTAACTAATAGATTACTATCCACTGTTAGACGGCCGTTTTGGCTAATTTAGTTGTGACATTAAAAAAAAATTGCAATAGGCATTAGTTATCAAAATAGGTAGGTTCGTAAGTTCTTATCTGAATAATTAATGACAATTAGGTACTTACAATTATTTTTATTTTTATAAGTACGATGAATACTGTCTAAAACAATACTTATCCACTTTTAGACTTTATATAGTTCTGAGTATTTAAGTAAATTAGTAGGCATTAGTAGGTTTTCAGAGTTGTTCAGGCCATCCGTAGGCCTCTGACATTACCTAACATCTGTTATCGAGCAGACAGTTAAAGGTACTCTCCGAGTTACGGTGGTTCTCATGAAAATGAGTCGCTAGCGGTCACCCATCCTGGATCTGACCGCGCCCAACGTTGCTTAACTTATGATCATTTTCTGACCGTGTTCGTACATAGACTAAGATCTCTAGGTACTACTAACATGCTTTTTCCACATAATTATGGGATGTTCCGTACAAGTCGGAGTATTTCTCACCACAGACGTCATTATACAGTAACAGATGTCGTTAAGGGGGCAACATTTGTCTTGAGCAACATTGGTAACCTGTAATTTTTACAAAATTATGTCACAGCTACTTTTCCGTTAACTAATTTTGGTGTCGTAATGACCTCACTTATAAATAACCCTTTCTATTGTTTGACGGAAATGTGTTGAACATTGAAAAGTTTTTTTTAATAATCCATATGGTTATATGTCATCCATTTTTAAAAATAAAGGTCATATGACCTTTAAGAAAGGTTCACGGGGTAAACACTTGTAATTAAATAAAATCCATTTATGTACCATTAAACTTTGTATTAAACTAAACTATATTCATGTTTGTGATCTTAAAAGTTCGTAAACTTAATCTAAACATCATGCTCTGACTGTAAAGGAAAACATCGTGAGGAAACCTGCACACTGAGATAACCAGTGTGAGAAATAAGGTAGGTAATGGTAAAACTGCCAAGAAAGTTTTCTATGTGGTTATTTCCATAGAATTTTTTTCGGACTGACTAATTCTTTTGGTCCTAATGATGCAACTTCACCGGGGTTTTGGGGGCGAGCGCTAAGTGCGCTCCAGCCTGGAGGAGAAGGACTTAAAAACTACTATAAGAAGCATTTCCATAGAATAATCACGACCCTCATTCATCAATGAGAATTACGACTAAGAAGAAACAGACAAAATAGGGGGAATTTTATATTAAATAAAAAATAGTTTTAAAAGTATTCATTCTGTCTTTTTTCATAATAGTTACTTCGAGTCGAAATATGAATACTTGATTTGGCTGTAAAAACTAATAAAGTCATACAGCATTATCTAAGAGCATGCAAAATTGTGCTTATATAATGACGTCATCTTCATAAAGCCATCCGATACGCCTTTCTCGCCTACATTAATTTCGCGGCGTCTTTTTACTTTTTATCCCGACATAATTAAAGTTACATCGGTTAGGTGTAAAACCCGGTGAGGTAATGACATTTTAATTGTCTGAGTTATTACTGGGCGTCGACTCCGTGGCTGTGTCGCGTACTCTCATCCTGTCATTACAAATAATTGCATTACGCTTCGTTACGGAGGAAAAAAGAGCATAAAGGGTTTAATTGACACGTTGCTTTCTTTCTTCGCGCCTAACACGTGCTCAGTTCACACGCGTGTCCGTTTTGTAACTAGTGTTCCTATAGGTATACCCTGAATACGCGTCATGCCCTTAATAGCGCCCCTTAGGCAATGTTGGACGGTTATATGACTCAAAGTTTGATGAGCAAGCGTTCATTATGATTTTGTGACGTCACCCTTAATTTCTGTATAGATTTTGACATGATGTTGACGTTCACTCCGGTACCGGGTGCAACTTCTGTTTGAATTTTACTTACATACATTTTTAATCATTGGAGCTCGTAGCCTAGGTCCGAAAGTGATCTTGCAGGTTAAGGGACGTTGGCGCGGTCAGTGCCTGGATGGCTGACCGCTAGTGGTATATTTCATCTGAGCTCCTCCTCCTCGGAAAGCACATTAAGCAGTCGGTCCCTGTTGTTGTCGTTCGACAGCAGTCGTTAAGCCATGTCAAATGCCTACGGGCGGCCTGAACAACTCTGAAAAATAGGTTATATATATATTATTGTAAACGGTGGACAACCTACCTTTTTCCACCAAAATTACTCCACCAGAAGGTTGTCTGGAAGAGATCGCTTTTAGCGATAAGACCGTCTAGATTGTATTAATCGTTTTATACGCATTGTATCATACTAATTTTATGCAATAAAGAGTATTCATTCATTCATTCAAGCAAGGATCATTTCCTGAAGCTTCCAGTGTATGATTTGGTTGTCATACAAAATTCCGTGTGAAAATAACAACCTCCACGAAAATCTGCAATCATAATTCTTAAAAACAAAATTACTGTAACCTATCCTTTACAAACTTACAACTATAAAAACCAAAACACCATCCCACGTCCAAAATAAACGGAACACCTCATGATTCTATTGTAAGTGTGAGCAAAAAAGAAATTTAATCATGAGAAACAATAATAACGACTTCTAAGAAATTAGTCCAAGTGTAAGTACGGGAGCCACGCAACTTACACTTACTTGTTACTTTTTGAATACCACCAGGTTTGCTATCATAGAAATATCTACTTTGATTTCCTTGCCACAACGTACATTTTACTGTAGTTAGTGTTGATGATTTCACCATTGTTAAGTCTGTATGACTATCAATTATGTCCATAGTGTATGAGAGAGTGCATTGTGATCGAGCAGTAGCTCTCATTCTGTCACTCGGCGATTGAAAATTAAAGAACCGATATAATTTGAAAGTCGACTAGTGATGCGAATATGTGAATAATTTCAGTAACTACTATGATATGGTAACTAGTATGATATGGCTGTCTTTGTACACTTATTGTTTCTTTCCCTAAACTTTACTGTATGCTATAAAGAATTCTCAAAACATCGCATTTAAGATACAACAAAACACATTGTGCAACGGAATCCCTGTATTCACCTCATTCAGTACAACTCAGTATCGATAGATGTATTTTGTTAAACCCTGTACAGTACCTAAATAAATACCTACACAATATCATTTTTGAGAAATCACAATGCTTTTTTTTAAAGTTTTAGTTTCCATAAAAAATCCGCCACTTAAACTGATCTTTTGTTGTCCAAAAGTTACCCCTGCAGCAGAACATAAGTTGATCTGCAATCAATAATATTTATTGACCACTAAATATAAGACATACACGTGCAAGATTTGCTGTATCATTTGATAGAAGTAATCTGATGGTAAATGAATAATTGCATTTCTCTAAGATTAGAATAATTATTTTAATTAGTCGTAAATTAGTTTTGAATTACTGTTCATCAATATTTACTCAATAATAAAATTCAAAAAGAAGCGTCGGTGGCCTAGTGCTTAGAACGCCGGACTACCATGCGGGAGGTCCGGGTTCGAAACCATGCAATGCCATGTACCAATGAGTTTTACGGATTGCTCTGACTGCTCTAACGGTGAAGGAAAACATCGTGAGGAAACCTGCATGTCTGAAGAAATTAAAAGCTTCCGAAGGCGTGTAAAATCCACCAATCAGCGCTGGGCCCGCTTGCGTAAGGGGAGGCCTGTGGCCCAACAGTGGGGACATTAATAGGATGATGATGAATAAAATTCACACATATCCAAGAAAGTATATTAGGGTTAATTTATTCATGTATTTATATAAATATATCTTTAATAGTTAGCTGCTGGAGGTAATTGTTTTTTTTAAATCTAAAATATTTTTATAAAGAATATGACGATACGATGAAGAGACTATGTATTAGTAAAAAGATATTCAAATAAAATGAACCTTATAAATTCTTAATATTTTAGAATTATGTTAACATTATCGTTACAAATGAATACTTATTTAATTACTTATCTTTAATAGTTTGCATACGTCAAGAGACTATGTGGTTGTTAAAACTAGTAAAAAGATATTAAAAAAATGAAACTTATAAATTGCTTAATATTTTAGAATTAAAACTATAGTGAGATATTTTAAATATAGAATTAACTACGGATTACTCACTGATGAAAGTCGGAAGTTTCTGTTTTTTAAACCATATTTTCCCGTACCTGTACTGAACCTTAATGTAAAAACTGTACCTAATTAAGTTTAGCTCTACATAAAACATGTCCTACATCGATTTCATGGTCAGTAAAAACGAATACCGATAGCGTCACATCACTATCAGGGTCCGGCATTAACACGTCACTCGTAGAGATGATAATAGCCCAGGAGCCGTGCCCCAGTTAATTGCTTTAATAACTTCCTGTGTCAAAATAACAAAAGAGCGATGCGGTATTAACAAAACGAATAAAGACGAGCGTGGGGCTCCTGAAGTATGTTCTGATTGTATGTATGACGGATTATGAAAGTTGGATTAAAAGCTAGTTTGTTTACACGCTTATACATACTTGCTTAGTTAAACGAAAGTAAGTAGATAACAATTTTTATAGATTTTTATGTAATACATTAAAGTAACTCTACATAATGATAGAGTCTTAATAAAATAGTAATAAAATTCAATAGTTACTTCCTCTATTTGCATCTATTCGTTTGACCTAAGAGGATGTTTGTTTGTTTGTGTGTGCATATGTCTGTTCCCATCTAGCTCCGAAATGGCTGAACTAATTTCGATGCGGTTTTTTGCTACAGCTTTGGAATTTAACATAGCAAGTTCACAGCTGGATTTTATTGTGCTAATCCACCAGGGGGTGCTGCTGTAGATATGGCAATGCTTAATATTTGTTCCTATCACGGAGGTTTTCATAACTCCTGATTTTGAATTTGGAAATCATTTTTGTACCAATCCACTAGGGAGGACTTATCTATAGATTAGATATAGAGTCTCATAATAATCGTAATATGTGTAGACATAGAGTTTTCAGTGCATGACTTACGGAACCCAAAATCATAGTTTTAAACGATTTGTCATTATTTACAAGTTTTCAAGGACTCGTTTACAAATTATCGCTTGTTATTCTCACGTATCACCAGTACTCTATTGTGGACACAAAATTGCGCTACAATTAAATTTGAACCATTATTGTGACTGCTTACAAATAATAAATAATTGCGTTCAAAATAAAATTCGGAATAATTACGAATAAAAAAAATTCTCATTACTATATACCATTGTGGATCTAGGTACTCGTAATGGCTCTACTACGTAATTACGTACGAACAAACATTGATAGAGCTGGTTTAGAAATGAATTTGTACATTATAGTATTAACAATTATATTAATAGCTATTACAAATACAGATACAAATTTGGTAGTGGTAGATCCTAAAGTGACGGATCGCCTGGGGTGGTACCACCCTCTTATCTATTTCTGCCGTGAAGCAGAAATGCTTGCATTTCTGTGTTTCGGTTTGAAGGGTAAGAGAGCCAGCGTAATTTCCGGCACATGAGGCACTCCATCTTAGTCCTCTAGGTTAGCAGCGCATCAAAAACCCTCTAATATTAATACAGTGAGGTGAGATGTCTATGGGCGACAGTGACCACTTACCATCAGGTGGCCCGTTGGCTCGTCTGCTCTCCTTATTTAATAAAAAAAAAAGATACAAATATTCTTTATTTAATTTTATGTATTTATTAGGTAAACACAACAGATTACAACCAGAGAAATTACAGAAAAATCAATATAAAGTTATGAGCTAGGTCGTAACCCTTAACGTGTAAACAGCATGGTTAGGAAGTGGAAAATTGATTATTTATTGCACAGGACAAAAATACAGGACAGAAGAAAAGATACAAAAAACAAATACAATTGGCGACCTCATAGCTTTAAGCTATTTCTACCAGGCAACCTTTGGCTGATGGAGTTTTCGTAAAATACAATGTAAGCAGGTGCAAGAATGAATTAAATAATACCAAGTAATAAAAATACAACAAATCTAGGTACTATATAATAATATGTATACATGATATAAGGAAAACACAATTACAGGTATTATGTATGTACTTAGAAAGCAATGTTACTAAATTAGTATATGAACTTTTTGATATTTTTAAAACTCTACATTTAATGTTATCATTGTATAGCAGGTTATACATGGTGTAAATAAAAAGCCACTTACATACAAGCTGACAGATTATTGATAACTAAACAATTTTTTTTACAATAAAGGTTATGCAAATTGGTCCTTTTCTTTGTTTTTGGCGCAAAGGTTGGCCCATAACGCTGGCCCCATTGCCACGCTGATGAGTGAAGAGCTATGGACTTCATTACAAGTATACACTGAAAGAAGACCTAGTTTACTTCAAACAGGAAGTTGTTTCAATACGAGCATATAAAGTCGGCTTGTTAACCTCAACCAAGAAATTTTTCGTTCAACCAAGATCTTAGACGTATCTATCGAGTAATTTGTTCAAATGAATAAAAAATAATTTATAAAATGGGGGTTTTCCAGCGATCAAGTAAAGTGTGAGTGTGGTGTCTCCCCTCAAACCATGGAGCACTTACACTGCTGTCCCGCGTGTCCGACCACCTGCGCGGGATGACCTGTTCGAGGCCAAACAGAGGGCTATCGATGTGGCTGCCTTCTGGTCGGGAAAAATTTAATACTCGTAGCTTCGATGAACTGATTGGTACGGGGAAGTAAACATTTTTGAACTTTTTGAAAAGTTACTTAGAAAATGTTGTTAAATTTCTATTAAGTCGTTCCGTACGAATTCAATACAAATATATTTTTGTAGACTCTGATACAACTTTACTGCTTTTGACCTACTTTCTGATGGATATTGTACGTATTATGTTTATTCAATTCCATTTCAATGTAAGCACATTTTATTTAAAAAAAGTAACTGTTCCAGTCATTATTTAAGGCTAATTGTTCAGCACGTGTGGACTCGTGCTGAACTAGACAAAGGTGTGTAATTTAATTAAAGGTTCCTTTTAGTTTAGTTCAATGGAATAAGGTCAGACGGAACACACGTGTGATTCTAAAGGGATTGTAAATATATATACAGTAGGTACATATGGTATGTGATTTCTAAAGTTAGTACTCACCTAAAATTAAAGTATGACGTATGATTAATCAACTTTTAATTTGAACTTTAACCATCTGTATTTTGATGTACTTATGAGTCGTACGTAAATAAATGTATGCATACAGATGATGTTTTACGTATCCATGCAGGCAATAAGATTATTTTTATTTCGTTTCTAGTTATCCGTACTCCAAAGGGGAAAACGGAGTTCTATATTGCCGTCACGCAGTCGTCCATCCGTGCGTCCGTCCGTCTGTCACGCGCTTTTGAACAACAAATAACTAAAACTTTATACATCTGTAATAAGTTATTGAAATATTGAAATTGAAAATATTTATTTCCAGAAGCACAAATGGTCTTCTAATACACACACACACACATTACAAATTAAGATACATTAAATTAGATTAGATTAGATTAAAGCTTGGTAAAACAATTAAATTAACTTACATGAAATTTATAATGATAAATTAATAATATTAGAACAACACAAAACATAAATATTGTCGTCAAGTAATTGGCACATGATAACTGGCACATTTCCGATGTAGTGGGCTAGGAACCCATTCTCTGGTCGCCGTGATGATGAGGTTGACCGAGCGCATGATCCGCTCGCGGAGCCCCGCCGTTCGCTGCCGGAGCAGCGCCTGCCAGGCGGGCGCGCGGCCCTCCATGAACATCTCGCTGGCGCTGCACCACCTGGGCAGCCGGTACATGGCGCGCCACGCGTCGTTGTACTGCACTCGCATGCTGTGCATGGTGGCCGCCGTGTAGTTGCACCACAGGTCGGCTGTGTACACACTGGTGCAGTAGGACAGGAACAGCTGTCTTTTTACCTCTGCGCTGCATCGTCTCTGTCCGAATCGTCTGGCGAGCATGTTGGCCCTCACTGAAATGGCTCTTCTTTGTCGCTCAATGTCCATGTTGTTGGAAAGCGAGCTCATTATAATATGCCCTAGATCGATTATAATATGCCATAGAGTTATGATCAAAACAAGGAAAAGTGTTTTTTCACAACTTACAAGTTGAACTTTGACTATAGAGCGAGACTCGACCTGCACTTGGCCGCTGTTAACAATTTAAGACATTTATGTTATATCGAAGAACATTTCTATAAAAGATAGTGTAATACGTGTCTACTCATGTGCCTTTGGCGCTATTTATTAAAAAAAAAACCTAACTAACTAGTCTAGTTAAAGTGTAGTTAAACTAGCCAATAGCTTTCCTCTGTAACAACGATAGGTATGCAATTCTGTTTCATTATCTAACGTAACTGGGTATAAAGCGTGTATCAAACAAACGATTAAGTACATGCATTTACAAGAATTCCGTCATTAACTTAATTGTGGACATTACTTAGGACGCGATGAAACTTGGACTGTGAAATTACAACAGACACAACATTACATACAATAAGTGCTAATTGTGTATTATAACAAAAACATGTACGGATGCTATCTACTTATAACTTAACAGTCACTTAACGCTAATTATACGTTAACAAACTTACTTTGCTGCTGAGGAAACTTACTTGCATTCCAATTTACACTGTATTTCAAAACCAATAACGCTCTTCACGACGAAATAATAGAAGTATAAGTTTTGTAAGAGTGGTAGAGAAAGGGGAAGGCGTATTTATTTCTTGATAAATTATAACAGAATTTAAAATGTTTCCTATGAATAGGTAATGTATTTATAATTTGTTTGTTTTATTATCTACTTTGAATTTTATTGTATTTAATTTGAGCCATTTGTATTCTTAAGTGTTTTCAGGGTTCAGTGAATGCTAAGTAGAGTGTTTGTCAGGTGCTCCATATTTACAATGTTGCAGAATATTTAAATTCTTTATTTTGTATTTGTCGTTAATGTATATCTACAGCGAAATAAGTGCGTAAAGTGTTCCATACTACATACATACACGTATATGTATTTTAAAAAGACTTATAAGTAAGTATTCAGATGCTTAATATGAAAAAAGTTAGTATGTATGTTTAGTTTTGCACTGCTCAAAGAACAATTATTTCGGTGCAGCTTAAGTTTCATAGAGAAAAAAATCGTAAGAAAATAAATCATTACAGTCATAAAGTGTACCTAAGTTAAGTGCCATAATAAATATAAGTAAGTACACATAGAGATAGATAGATAGATTAATACTTTATTACACACAAGAAATTTACATAGGAAAGGATACATAGAATAAGTGTACAAAGGCGGCCTTATCGCTCAGAGCGATCTCTTCCAGGCAACCTAGGCGATAGAAGAATTATTAATAGGTTACCGGCTGTATAGTGCAGAAGAGTGAAATATGAAATATTTATTGGTTTATATAAGTTTAATACATAACATAAGTAAAGCTCGGTACGAATACCAAAATACTATGGCCCTAGCCATAAAACGATACATATAACACACATATACATATTTGAAAGAAACTGAGCAATAGTCCTTGTAATAATATTACTATGTATTCTAAGGAACCCTACACGTATTATACAGTGTTTTACGCTTGACCGGTTTTTTCACATGACACGTGCCCTTTCTTGTATAGATGTATCGCAGTTTAATAGATCTAAATTGTGGGTAATAGATTATGTGGGAATAATAGTATTTCTCCCTTTACGTCTTTTATCCGGCCATAAATTAAGAAAGCAAGTAAGTTTACACACTTAAAGGAAGAAAAGCACATACTTATCTATATAAAAATCTATGAATAATGTTATATCGAAGTTTGACTATGAATAACTGGGATAACTCTGAGATTCAATCCTCCCCTACATATTCCGCTTGCATCCACTAACTATAGACCGAACACATATGTGATAACTTTAATAAATTAAGTAAGGTCCTAGATCTGCACCAGTTCAATACCGGTAGTGTGGCGGTGAGACGTCTACTGAGTCAAATGTTTTTTTATTAATTCAGAATGTGTGTGTGTGTGTGTGTGTGTGTGTGTGTGTGTGTGTGTGTGTGTGTGTGTGTGTGTGTGTGTTGTGTGTGTGTTTGTGTGTGTGTGTGTGTTTAAAGTGGCACCTATTTGCCATATTATTAATTAATTAATTATTTTTTAAAATAATTATTTTTTATTTCTATTAGTCAAGGCCTATAATTGGCCTTTTATTGTTAGTTTGCTCGATATATTGTCTTAAGTGCTGTTGGTTTTCCAATAAAAATAAAATAAAATAATAAGTTACGCAGTCTTCTGTCTTCTGAAACCTGCCCCCCTCCCCCATTCAGATTTGGCCCTATTCTGAACTACCTTGCCAGGGACCTATAGTTCAAATAAGTAAGTTTGAAACCATATAAAATGTAGGCCACTTTCAAAAGATAGAGCCGCATTTGGAAACAAATCATTACTTACCTTGGTTAAGTAGGCTAACAGATGCATTTACACTTGCGTTAAACGAAACATAACCATTTACAAGTTGGTGTATTTACAATCAAACCTGTTATCATTCCCAAACCGCACGATAAATGAACGCTAGTTAACTTTGAAAGAAGAAATAACTCGTTTATTAAAACTCACACGCACAGTCTGGTCCAACCTCTCGGGAGGTTTAATTAAGGCTTTGCATCAAGTACAAAACGGTTAATTGTTAATGCAATTCGACGCATTGCAGTAAAGTGATGCTGGAAGTGGCTTATTTACAAGTCCCAAATCAGTATTTGGTTAGACTTTTTTATGGTATAAGAAAAGCAGACGAGCAAACGGGTCACCGTAAGTAGTCACCGTCGCCAATAGATATCTCACCACACTATAATGTTATTAGAGGGTTTTCGATGCGGTGCTAACTTTAAGGACTTTGATGGAGTGCCTCATCTGCCAGTAATTATGCTGGCTCTCTTACCCTTCAATCCGAAACACAGCATTGCAAACATTGCTGCTCTGCACAAAGTCATTCCACCTTCAATAGTAAGAATATTTTAGAATACAATGAGAAATTAAGGTGGTATTAACAGCTCTATAGAAGGCCCCGTTGCCAACTTTACGTTGTAAATCAGCCGACTTGATCAAGAATGATCACCGATTATAACTCATACATTTCGAAACTTTTTTTTCTATGACTATGACGTTATGATTAGGTAATAGGTAAGTAATAAAAACACCTACTTGTATAAAATAAGTTATAATTAACAGATGTCTCGTTGTAATCTACGAGTTTTTGGAATTACAGCCTCTACTAAATACTAAAACTCGAAGTGATATTCATTATTGCCCTCATGATCGGAAAGCCTAAACTGCAAAGTCAGAGTTTTGTCACTTCTAGGCCTTCGACATCCACATTATTATCTTTAGATTTATTGTTCTACTTGAATCCAGCAAGTTTATACCCTCAGGTAAATTGTAGGAGCCGCAGGTATATTGTTACCTACATCACAATATAAAAGAGAAATAAACTAAATAATTCTGGCATTATTAATAAAAGTATATTTTGAAACTCAGATTAAGTATATTAACTATGTAGGTATTGTTAAGAAAATAAAAAAGATAACAACAATTGTGGTTTGGTTTGTACTTTATTAAAATAATTAGTTGTGGTTTTAGTAATTGGCTAAAGCGGCAATGTTTCCTTTGTTGCCTTTATAACAATATGATTTCGTATTATAATGAGGTACTTGTTTATAATACAAAGTGAAGTACGTTTTTCATACTTTTACAAAATCAATACTTCGTAAAAAATCCGTTCTTCATCTGGTCTACAGAATAATGTAGGAACTAACTTACTCGTAGGTATAGATATTTTGAATTTAAAAATCCAACATCTTCAATGGCTTTTTAATTTCTTCAGTTATTTACTTTCTGTTACTTGGACTTGGGGACGTATGGGGAAGGCAATGGCAAACCACCCCATTAATTCTGCCAAGAGAGTCGTTCTATGTGATTAATTCCTAAAAATTGTAACGATGTCGACTTCATCGTCCATATCAACCTCCTTGCCATCAACTTCAACCTCATCGTCAGCGTTTATCTCATCTCATTTCGTATTGGCATCTTCATTTCTTCATTTAAATTCAAAATCATGTTCTCATTCCATTTTTAAATTTCATTATTCCATTAATTTCATTGTTTTATTTGTACTTTGGACTTTTTATCTGTATTTCGTCTCGAACGGACGTCTCCCGTCCTACTACCTATTTTCTGTGTTACCTACTATGTGTTCTTTACCTTAAAATATATTATTTAAAAACCAATTCTTCTATTTCTTCATCTGCGCACTGTCCTAGAACCCTGCTAGCCGGCAATAGAGGACAGACTGTAGCAAAATGATCACGACCCTCAGCAATGAGGAATACGACTTAGAAGAAACTTGGACTTAATAATTATAAATATACAATCACTTAGATGGTAGTTATGTACTTATCTACGAGTATGAGTGCTTTATACCAAGTAAGTGCCTACTTATCATAAAAAGTGTACATTTCCTGCATTAACAAGTCGTAAGACACAATTCCGCTATCAGGCGATAAATGCACAACACCTATTCCTCCCTACTATTATACAAAAATAAACTTCTCTCACCTATCCCTATATCTATCCCTAAATCGCGGAGGCGGCGCCTTAATGACCGCTAATGAGTGTTTTTATTATTTCAGTTGTAAAATAATTTCTTATACGGCGCCTCTTTATACCTAGATAAACATCGAAACTCGCTTCGCACCTCGATCTGATAATCGAATTAATGCTCTCATACCATTTCACGCTTCTTTATGGCCTTTTTGTGTTGATAATACCGGGTTTGGACTCGTAATTTTGGGTTATCAGTGCATTCGATTGAATTGATCTGGATTTCGAGCGCATTGTTCCGGCTGAAGCAAAGTGATGCGGAAGTTTCGTAATTTATGCGATACTAGGTACTATTTTTTTGCACTTTTTTAAATTTTTTTTGTCAATAATTCATCAGTAGTGTAATTATATGAATTACACATTTTTGACAATCTGGGATATGGTGTAAAAAGTTCGAAAACATGCACTAAAACTCAAGTCAGACATTTTTTGTGGGCGGCCGGACGAGAGAATGGGCGAGTTTGTATTTCTTTTTAACGGCTGTATATGGGAGTTGAAATGGCGCCGCCGTAGTTTGTTGTTATGGCTTTCAACCTGTTTATAGTATGATGGGTAATAAACATAGTTCTTCAGAGCGGAATAATCTCTGCGAAAATTAATGAGTTTGAATTAAATTTATTTCAAAAGACGTGTATATGTGAAATGTACTTCATAGAAAGCAGATCAGCTGATTATGAGGTAAATACTGAAGCTCCTAAATACCTAAGTAAATTCATACTAAAATTGATACATAGGCACAGACAGAGTCGGGATAATTAACTAGTACGTCATAAAACATCCTGTAGGCACAACAACGAAACAATCAGTAGCGGCGATCGCGAGATCTGAGTACGAGATAACACGCCCCACGCCCAAATAACGCCAGTTCCAAGCCAAATGTATTATAATGAACGACTCTTTAATTCAGACTGTTTATCTTTTGTGCTATAACAACCGTCGAGTGTTGATGGCTCTTAATAACATGTAATTTTCATTTCTCGATTTCCGAATTGTGTTCGACATCGCCTAATTTGAGCAATATTTTCCGCCTCCGTGAATTTTTATGAACCTCAAATTCGACTTGGCATAAAATACAAAACAATGGATCTCCTAACAAATCTTACGATCAAATAAAGTTCAACCGATTTGTACTCATCATTTACAAAAGAGAAAAACATTTGCTCGATGTCTGTAACGATTAAAACGGTATTAACAAAACAAAAAACCTGATAGATCCCGAAGGAAAATGACAG
This sequence comes from Hofmannophila pseudospretella, assembly GCA_947369225.1. Classification (NCBI taxonomy): domain Eukaryota; kingdom Metazoa; phylum Arthropoda; class Insecta; order Lepidoptera; family Oecophoridae; genus Hofmannophila; species Hofmannophila pseudospretella. The sequence goes on along the minus strand of OX376323.1, from coordinate 8,086,885 downwards.
ATATAAGGCGTCGAAAAGCGGCGCGCACGCCACTTGCCGAAATTCTAAATTTATAATTTTATTTACATTCAGCTATCGAGAGCGCGTAATTAATACAATCTTTGTTAGAGGGTAATTTGCCAGAGCTAATGCTGGCGTGTGTAATCTTCAAAGGAGATTTAGAAACACGCGTTCTATTCTATTTTAGTCGTGTTCTGAAACAGAGAAATATTTACAATCTCTCTGGAACACTTCGGCGCATCCGTCGGTCGTTTGTGCGCAAACGCATCGATTCGACTCGTGAGTCAGTTGCGAGATTTGATTGGATCGAGCCGGGATGAAGATGCATTCATTACCGTTGATGGTGGCTTGCATTCTTGACATCGCTGCGCTGGGATGCTATGCCAGTTTAATGCAGAGCTTTTTATTCGACAAGATTAATGTATATTAGTTATTTATTAGGTAGAGTTAGCTTTTATTAAAATGTTATACGATTTATTATTTATTTTACCCCTAAATAATTTATTTCTAAAAGAAAAATGTAATTTTACTCTTCTAAGAAGTTTTCTTTCTTGGCATCTTTCCTTACCTATTATGTATGAACACCCAATCACTATGGTTTAAAATTTACATCGAATTACAATAAATCGTAAACAAGTACAAGTATTACTCAGCCGGGCTGGTTATGACGCCTCAATTTGTCACTTTTACTACCGACCCGTGGGCAGACAAGACACAAATCAAAATCACGCCATCAAGATCATTTCTATAGAGAATCTATCCAAGTATATCTTATTTCCGACACTTTTTTGTCAATTCCATTGGAGCCCACGCTCAAAGTAATTAAAAACGAAAATAAACAGAGCGCTTCGAATCGTAAAAAAAATATCTACGCCGGCTATAAATGAGTACAGATGAACGTAGAAGCAATAAAACTGATTCAAGTCACAGAAATAAATCTTACGAGTGTTCAAAAAGTATAGGTGAGAATATTCACGCGTTTATTGTAATGCTTTTTACTGGTATTCGTGCCAAAGTGGGTGATCAGCGAGGAATGCCATTAAAATAAAAGAACTCCAACGCCATGTGCTATTGAGTGATTGGAAACTATATTTGAAAGTTTATTATAATAGGACAATAAAATTTTTGGAATTTGCCATAAATAACGTAGTGAACGATGAAGAAATAAATACAATAAAATAACGTTTAATACTGACTGGCATCTAAAGTTTTAGTACGGAGAAGATTGCGAAGGCTGATTTACTACTGAACGAAGTTGCAGCGTAAAACAATGTAACAAGCAAATCTGCGAAGGGAGCAGTATTCAATTTCATCGATCTCACTATCTCAACTTTCATTGTCGAGCTCTTAGAACGTTAAGAGTCATTGTGAGGTCGTATCACTATTTCCAAAGCGTTGCAATAAAAATTGGTCCAGATTCCAACATCGAAAATAAGACGTTTTTTGGTCGTCTGCCAAGTTCATTATGAGCGTTCATGAAATTTCACATTTGAATTATTTTACTGTCTGACTTATGGCCGTTACTTAAATATTTGGTAAACAGGAAAAATATGGCGCTGATCGATCAAATATAATGTGCTGTGCTAAAATAGCATCTTTAAGTGGATCGGGGAGTTATGTTGCATCAGCTAACAATTTTAAAAGTTTTGTATTAGATTGGGAGTAGAACAAACAATTTCATAGCAAGACCTGTAGTAACGTTTATGCGATAAATATAGTTTTGTATTACAATTTCGTTTGATCCTAAGTAAGTTAAACTAAAAAGTGAAAGGTACCAAGAAAACATTAGATACGTTAAGTAGAGACGAGACCAATAAAGTTAAACAATGTAACGAGATTGTTACGTAACATCAAAGCAATGGACATTGCATAATTCCAGTTGGCGATACAGATCCAACAATAGAACAGAACATTATGAATCATCTGCGCCTGATCCATCCCGGTCGAAGATTATCGAACTAGAACACTAACACTTGCGGGATGCATTAAAACGCACGTGAACCTAATTTACGAATACAAATAATCCTCAAGACACAAGCCAACTTTAACAAAGTAGTAACTGATGCATCAAACGATATGACATTTGTGGCTAATAAGTTCCAGACATTAACATATCACGAGCCGCTTTCCACGTCTAACAAAACTGACGGTGAAAACCAATGCTCGCTAACTAGAGCTCCCTTATTTATAGTGTGCCATCTGTCAGATCGTAACCGTTCCAAATTCGAATTCAAACAGTGTTCTAATTGGATTGTATTTTTGTTTAAAGTGCTTCTAATAAGTTCGCTGGAAGCACGCATATTGTTGCAGCAGTAACAAACACAACGACGTGTGTTTACGCGTTCGCAATTAGATCATCCATTGATGTATAGATTCAGGTTTGGCTCGCTGTATGCTGGCTGGTGTGCGTTCGATTGAGAAGTTACACGAGGTCTGGAACTGATTAGCGTTCGAGCATGTGTTAGTTAATACGCGGACATGAATAGATTCGTATGTTGTTGCGCATTAAGTATGCTTTGGATTTTATTATTTAATGATTCATCTTAGGGATGTAGAAATAGTCGGGAATGCTTGCGCTGTTCGTGTTGAAAAGCCAGTAATAATAGAATATTGGCGCATCTGCCCCACTGTATATGTTTTAATGTTATTACTCTTCTGCCGTATGATATTTCGCTTCACGGTTATTTTAAGAGTGTTTTATGTTTTTAATTGCGATCCGTGTATTATTTTTCCGCTGTCCACTAAAATTTTTACAGCTGTTTTTATTTCACCGACTGACCGATGACAGAATTAAGATTGTTTATGATGTTAATTCTGGGGCGTGAATTAAAAATTAGGTGAGATAAATTAAATTTACTGACGTAGATTGCAGCTCACATATCATATTTTAATATTAAAACAGAATTATGAACTTATCATTCTTTATTGCGATTGTGTTATTCTATTCACGTACTGGCAAGGCAAACGATCTTTTTTTGTAAAAGTTTTACCGTGAAGGTTATTGAGTAAGTACGTAAGTACTTTCAGAAATTACTGTTTATACAATTTTGTATTGCGTGGGAGTACCGACGACGCATAAATTCAAAATTGTAACTAAACAATGTTTCATCGTAAATCTCTAGTCAGCGCTCATTTACACAATCACGTTGCACTTTATTATACTTACAATACAATAGAATGAGTGTTTCGTAACACCATCACGAAAGCGCCTAAATCTGAAATTAACGTGTGTATAAAAACCACGTTGGGCAGATCCGTACCATCCCGCATAGTCGTTACACGAATTGGAGAGGCCGAGGGGAATCCAACGCAAAACGATAGGTCTAGATAAATTGGTCATTATATCCGACCACGGCCTAAAGCAGTGGCCATTAATGTCGATCATTAAATATGAATTATAAATATAAAAGAAAGCACAAGAAAAGCAATCAGGGTCGTCCATTATTAGATTAAACATCTCGCGGTCCCGCCGAGGTGGTCATTGCGTTTCGATACTTGTAGATGTAGGCGAGTTGGAAAGCTGACAATGTGTGCGTGTATATAAAATAAGCTGTTAATTGAAACTAAGATCACGTGGAAGCACGTTTTTATATGAAACTTCCGTATAGGGACTAATTTTATGAGTAATGCTGGGCATTGTCCAAGAAGAGTCTTATGTTTCTTACAAATCAGACAATCAACACACAACACAGCCCTATTTTATATCATAGGGTGTAAAAATATATCTGTAATGACCACAATATTGGGTTGGAGATTCTGTATCGAGTATCGATAACGGAACAGTGAATGAATATGATTCAGAAATTACCATTTTGTTGCAACTTGTATCATTTTGTTGCAACTTGTATTAATTTGCAATAGTTGGAAAACAAAAAGTGTTCAGTCATTGACACTGGGTTATTCTGCAATACATACCTACCTTATTTCTACCAGAGACAAACTATTGATGAAACTTACGTAATGACCAATTTATCTAATAGCATGTTTCGTCAATCAGTTCATCATTTGATTTTGTCTCAATTATGTACTTATATTACCATTACTAATCTATATTTTTTGTTTCGACTCGAATATATTTCTTTAGTTTTTCACTATCTCATTAATCTTACTCGGGAGAGCTTCCAACTTCAATATACAAAACACAATACAGCAACTGAGTTTAAAATGTATGTCAGTGTCAATTAGAAAAAGAATCCACAAATACCTAATATTTTATATGTGAAGGACTCATTTACTTAGTTGACATTTTTCCTCATTGCAATTTCGTGATTGATTTTTCTAATTTTTCATGAAAACACTTTCTTGATACTAGAGGTAATAGAGTCGAGCAGAATAAACTGAAAATATCAATTGTTCTGTCACTAGTGATAATACGAGTGACTCGCTCCATATCACATTTTTTTGGAAATGGAAAGAAAATACAATATAATAAGGCCGCCTTCTGCACATTGTATTGTACCTCTCTTTATGTTGTATGTTTTGTTGTTGTCCTGTGCAATAAAGTATATTTGTATTTGTACAGATAATATTTTATCAGACTTTTAATAAACGTATATACTCTACGTTCTAACCAGGAACTATAAAAAATTATGTCAAGAGGGCGCCATTAGTAGTTTTATAATTTGTGTTATGGAGATTGTTATGAAAAAATAGTACCATTTTATTCCGGGTGTTTTAGTTCCTGGTCAGGGTATACATTGTATTATTGTGATTCGTTGAAAGTTCAAGAATGTATTATATGAAATAGTAATCATCATCATCATCATCATCAGCAGCCTACCCTAGTCCACTGCTGGACATAGGCCTCTCCCACGGCACGCTATTGAGCCCGATCTTCGGCTCTTCTCATCCAGTCGCTGCCAGCCACCTTGCGCATATAGTGGGGCGGCGGGGAACTGGGGGCCGTTTTCTTTGTGCGCTATCCATGGGAGGTAATGCCATAATCGCCACGCTAGGCTTGCGGGTTGGCGATCGCAGTAATAGTAATCATGGATGGTAAAATATGTAACATAAAATGAAGCTAAATCATTAAGTACAAAAGTGACTGTACCATTCAATTCGCCACGCTCTAATCGGGTCTTTTAGACCCAGAACATTATCAGATTCCGTCACACTTTAGGTAATTTCTTTGTGACTTCTAATGAGTCAGAGAAACGCCACGAAGCACTTTCGTTTATGAGAAGGGGTAATTATGACCCTCGGCGTTTATATCTAGACACACCGGAGTGTGACCGCCAAGTTCGGAAGAAAAGGGCGACGACGCACTACGTGTTATATTACAGGAACAATTTCGAGCGATTTTCGACCCCCTATAATTCAAAATCCACTTGACCTACACACTTGTTATTTTGTATGTCTATTAAGGTCCCCGAAATTACACAGAATACCAAGTTTTATAAAAGTATCTCATATAGTTCCGGAGATATAGACCTCTGAATATAGCCATAGTTGACTCAGAAACTTGAAATATGTCGATCGATTTCAAAGGCAACCAACTCCATCTCAACGACTTCCGAGATTAACATCTTTTTTTATTTAATAGTGTTAAAATTAAAATTAAGGAGATTATTACGGAATTGAAACACATACTTTAGGAATTTTGCCTAAAATGAAGTTAATTTAAAAAATTATTTGAAGTTGGCTTATTTCGTAATAACACAAACCAAATTGACTGGTATTTGGCTTATTTTGACATTTACTACAGTGGTATTGATTGTCAGGATCTGACCATGAATTTTGAAGGTATATTTAATAGATATTAAGTATTTTACTGTTGGAGAATTATGACTTTTCAATCGTGATAATGAAAAGAAAAGAACACCGTGTAAATGCCGAATAAACATTAAGTAATGTATATATTTAAGTAGAATGTAACTTTACAAAAAGTATTGATATCCCACCAAAAACATAAATGTGAATAAAGCGGTCAAGTTCGGTACAAGGAACAGTAAGTTTGTCTGTTTTCACACAAGAGTCATTCAAGTAAAGTCTGGTGGGAAAAGTAATTACAATAAATAGAGGTTACGGGACAATATTGTTGCAAGTAATTTTGGTGATTATTAGTTTCCATTAGTGGTATGTAGCGTATTGATTTCAGGATTGGTAATTGGTTATCCAATTAAGTGCATTTATGTGGGTAGGTACATATCATTTATATTATGTCTCTCTCCATTATGAACAAAACCAAAAAGGAAGATCTCTCCATATCTCTCCGCGCAGATCTTAAGTATTTTACTTACCTACTTACATGTTACCGATTACAAATTACAATGCATTTATCACTCTTCCTTCTTCCTAAGATAAAAGCACAGAGCTCATTAAGTAAAGAAAACTTGTGTATTGTCTTCCGTCTCTTGCTGTATGTTCATACTCGGTTACTTTATTATGGTTTCGATCTAAATGCGAAGCTCCATTGAAGAAAGTCAAAATGGCCAAATTAAATCTTTTGAGAGTTTTGCTCTTCTTTATTCGAGGCGAAACGAAATCATTATGGAAAAGTTATTCTACTTTACTATGCTACAATATTGTACAAGCCTCTATGTGGCAATACATCCTTGGATTTCTAGAAATTAACCAAATATTAGAAAGTTCATTCTTCGAGTTTAGTCTATTTATCGAAACTCAAGTCACAAGTCTCAAGTTACAACTGTTTGAGTATCAAGTCATTGAAGTCTGTACGTGCCTCCACCAGTGATAATTTATTAATTTCGCCTCTTCTTTGTTTGTTGTCTATGATCAATGTATAGGCTCCCCCTAAACTCCATTGATAAGACTTTGTTTTCGTGATTGCTCTTTCTTAATCATACTTTGTTAATTAAGGCCAAAGTTGGGGTTAATTTGGTAAGATTGAGCGATAAGAGTAACTTTGGCGTTTGTTGTGTTAATGAGTTCATGATGGCGGTTATAGAAACAAGTGACTTTAGACTTAGATCGCAATAACCTGAACGCTCTGACATATAATTGGTGCAAATCCATATATTAGGAAATAAATACCTGTGTTGTAGTATTAAAATATTGGATGGTTGTTTAGTACCTATTTATAATGCGATCATCGCCAAATTTGTCGGCCACCCCGGAATAGATGCTTGTGACTGCTTATATCACACTAAAATCTCAACCAGTGCATGACAAGGGTTTTAAATCAGACAAATATTGTTGTCTTTATCATTTGGCAACGATTATTTATTTATTTGTAGTAGGGACTACAAATAAACGAACGAATTGAACGAGGGTGTTCAATTCAAAATCAAAATTATACATTTAGACAAGAGAGTCAAAATTTTACATTTATTTTTACATTTACTAAGATTTATTAACTCAAACAAAACTGATACTCGTTTACTAGTCTAATTGTCAACCATACCATATGTGTACCTTAGGAGTGTAGCAGTATCAGAAATTACTCCAGAATTTCCAGAAAGCGGCGTTTGTTATTGTTTCACGCGTACTTTTAATGAATTCCTGCATAGCGCAAACCTCAAAAAGCTATCTTTTCACAATGCGCCAAATCCCGCCTAGCCGTAGGGCCATTCTCCTATCAATCTCACAGATGATAGCCCACTATCTCGGGCCCGGGAACACGAGATGCATAATGCTCGGCTCAGATAGCTGTCTCGTGCACGAAGCCTCCAAGCTTCGCAATTTATTGTTTCACGATCTCAAGCCAGCTCATTATTAAAACGGTTTGATACGTACAGAGGTGTTGCTGAGACGCCTCGGGCGGCCCTGCGCCAATTACTCCGGCAAACCGTGCCCTGCCATAGTTGTTGGCTTTAACAACGCCTCTCTTGACTTTTAGTGGCGCTTTGTCTTCTATATCTTTCTGCTTTCCTGGTACTTTCCGAAAGATTGGTTATCAAAATGATACGTCTGTTTTAGGTAGGTATATGTAATAGTAATACATAAGTAATAGTAATATAATCAGTTCTAATGGGAAACTTAAACATTTTGAACAATATAAGTTTCTAGTTCTTAGTTCGGAGGTCAGCGTTTAAACTAACTTGTTGCTCACTAATTTTATTTAGTTTAATATAACCTATGTTTAAGTTTCTACTGGTGTATGGACTATGAATCCTTTGTCATCTTACCGCACAATTAATCTTATTCTTATTCTCTTGAATTTTTAATAGCGCTTTGTTTTCTATGTTTCTGCTTTCCTGGTACTTACTTTCCAAAACAATAGTTATCAAAATGATATTATGGACACATGTAGGTCTGTGTAACAAAATATTATTAATTAGCTTCCATGGTAAACCAGAAAAACTGGTATGAGTCGATTAAACTTTTTATTTTACTAAGACCTGTACATCGTTTGCTCTCCTTAAAATTTCTGATACTTACTCGAAGGTTATCAAAATGATATGTGCTCGTAATTTACCACTCTCATTATGGATGAGTTCTCTGTAATAGATTCCTCTACCTACGGTATCAAGGTCAGGTCCGAAACGTTCTTAAGAATTACGCAATAAACCGAAAGTGCTACCTACTGTAGGTAAATACCAAACAAGATACCCAGAAGAGGTAATGATAATTGTTAGTCGATTCACTGAGTAAGGACATTATTGGTGTGACCACGAATAGAACGATTATTACTTACATGTTTTTCAACAATCAATAAAGGAACACGGTCAATTCAAATGACCGAGAATCCATTAGAGGCTTAAAACGACGTCGATTAAACGTGGAACTAAAACAATTTTCTTCAACTTCAACAAACAAAATCGATTGGGCTTAATTGCTGTCTGATCAATAACTAATTGTGTTCACCACACGTACGACGATAAAGAATAATTACTGGCTGCCGGCCAAATAAATCGATCCACATCAAAACGCGAGGTTAATCCATCATTCAGATATTACGGCGCGATTGAAGCTTACCGTTTTTAATTTCCAAAATTACACCGGCCGTAAAGTCGAACGAAGGCGCCTAAACACGTATACATAATTACCATGTCGTAAATTGTCGAACATGAGGGGTGGTGGTGCGATCGGGGCAAGGCGTAAAGTTCACCTCACACCACCGCCGACCTGTCGTGTTATTTCTGTAATCACTTTCATTTCATAAAACGCGACATTAATTAAAATTTAGTTTCAGGCCATTAGTTGCCGTCGCGTTTCTTCAAGTTTCATTTTTTCCCGGCTGTAATTATAGAGCACGGTGTGAGGTTAAATGGGCACGGTAATGATAAATAACATTGTATTGAAGGTAGCCATGAATTTCGTATTCAAATTAGTGCGGACTAATAGTCGCGAGGTGTGGATTTAAATGTAGCGTTGAGCTGCAATGCGCTTTTATTAATGATCCATAATTATTATGCGACATCAATTAAAGTAATCTAACTTTGTTTAAATAGCTTCGTGAGTTGGAAAGCTCAGTACATTAGAGACTTTCATAGAAATCCATTACCCGTGTGATTAGAAAACGAGAACCGAAACTGAAAACTGGTTTAGGTCGGTTTAGACTCGTGACTTGTGAGATTTTACCGGTAATAAGGCAGTGTACACACAGTGCGCCGAGTTATTAATTAACAGGTCGACAGCAAACAGAGAGCGGCTACTGGACTGCGCTCGGTACACAAAGGTGTTTGCTAAGCGAGACCTGGCCGGTGCGGCATGGAGAACCTCATTACCGAGCTTCTTGGAAAATTGGAAGTGAGAAACTGGCTTAAAAAGATAATGCTGCCGAACTTGTGGCATTCTTTCCCAGTCACTAACGTAGGTTCAAAGTATGTTTGACAAAAAAGCATTGAGATGGTAATTTGAGATGCATGCGAGAGGTGTGTACTGTAATGTAACACTTATTGTAAAGTACGTGTTACACTAGCGATAGACCTCTAAATACAATAATAATCTTACAAATGAAACCTTTTATCAACAAGAAAATAAGTACCAATCCTCTTTTCGTTCCAGATTCCTCTCTGTTCAGAGTGTTCAGTTCAGGAATAATTTTTACTTTTTAAAAATTATATATTTTTGCTTATACTCATAATTATATTCCTCGCGACGATTATTGTACTCTGTGCTCGCGATAAAGTTATGTTTCACATCAAAAGTTTTTCAAACAAAAACCCATCTTCGCTTCGAAATTCCATACAATAATTTAAAAACACGTAGGTATTTACCTCAATTTATCTCCACACGACAAATTTCTGTGATTTCAAAATAGAAGAAAAAGTTAAAAAGCTCGTGTCCCACTATTGACATGTCAAACATTTGCCCGCAGGTAACTGACTGGGTGCTGGCCACTATTTAAACACACACTTTTTTTTTTCTTAAATTACTGCACAGTTTCACAGCAAAGGATTAACAAAAGTCACAACACTGATCTTTAATCCGGATTAAAATGTGAGAGGTGTTTTTCGTGATTTTCGCGCGCTTGGGCGGGCGGCGTCAATGCGTGCGCGGGCGCCGGGCCCCGATCGGTTTTGTCGGCGCACGCGTCTCAATAGGAAAGTGTTTGTTATATTGTAAGCGTCTTGTTGCAGTCTGAAAGGGCGCGCTTAGTATGTTTGTTTTATCTGTTCCGAGTTTCAGTGATGCTTTTAGAACTAAGTGATTTGATTTGCAACTTAGTTCATTATTTCGTATTAAGAGTTGTATGGTTTAATAAGGCCTACAGAAAGGATTTTAAAGGGTTATTAAAATGTAATAAATATAAGAATTTTACTTCTAACTAAAAACGATTAACTATTAATAAATGAGCTTTATTCCTAAGAAACCTGTTTAATCTTGGACAGTCTAAATACCTACTTATATGTAGGTCCCTGTTATATTTTTCTGAAATCTATGTCACTGAGTAAGAAACAAAACGACTACACGATTATATTAGACGTTTTCGTCTTATTATGTCTTGTTGTTTTAAATCAATCAGTCAGTAAGTACATAAAAACTAAAATAATATTACGCATAAAACCACTGATCCTATTCCGTTATAATTGTAACAGATGACTCCATTCCTATTTTTTATCGGAACGTGGAAAGTTATAATGAGGGAGATTCTATTTTAATCACACTTAGGATAAGAATACGCGGTTATAATACTGGCCAGTCTTATTCGAGGGCGACCTTGCTCGCTTAATCGAAAGTGTTGACACCGGCTCTTATGATTTATTGTTACATAACTCTAAATTAAACCCCCGACGTACCACGGTGGACATCCCTTTACTTTTTCCTGGTCATCATCAGATTCTCAAGGTTTCAGATGTCTGAAATACACCATGAACCTTAATATTTGAGCTCAAATTCGAACCATCTAGCTATTACCGTTCCAGAGATCCCATCTGACATCAAAGGTACTCCGAGATCTTGGAAACCACTGATCCAATTTTTATCAGACCTAGCTAAGAACAATTTCGACAAAATTCTATATTAAATATAACAAAACCGGATCCAAATCTGATCATCCGTTGTTAAGTTATGATGCGACAGACAAACACACAAACAGACAAACGTGTCAAACTTATAACACGCCTCCCTCAACCGGTCGAGGGTAAATAAAATAGAATCAAACGACGTAAATATTATTACTATATTTAAATTCGGATCGGAATGTGAGAGTCTTTTGTATTATGTTTTCAGAATAAATTGCATATAATTCGCTCGTACGCACCTACACCAATAAAACGGGATAAATTGACATTTGAGTACAGCTTTCTCTGAATGACGCAAATACGAAATGTGCAAAATAACTAAATTATCTATTTTGACATGGAATCTATTCTATGTCTTACGCGCTCGCTGTGGTGGGCGGTGGGTAAACTTTGTCAAGTTGCGGTACCAAAACATATTCCGGAAAAAATGCCTATAACTTTGCAACTAGTTGGAATATCGAAACGAAACAAAATTCTCTTAGACGATGAAGGTGGTCCAATCTCAATAGTATATACATCATCCCGGTACCATCAGAAATTTCGGAAATGTAGGTCATCAAAGTTTGCATTTTTTTTGCTAGAAATGCTAAATATCTCAGCAATTCCGAGGCTTAGAGACATGATTCCATGTATGGCGGCAGATACACCTTCTGCCGGGGGAGATTTTTTTTCACGTTGGTTTTACCTATTGAGCAGTAATTATCATAGTTTAGTATGTGGTACTTTAACTTTCCAATTGCGTCTAATTTGGCCCACATACACAAATAATGAAAATGTAGATCAAGTTACTTCCTAAATAGGTACGTATTCTAGGTTGGTCTAGGAAATAAGTACGAAATGTAAAAAAAAAATGTACTTTCCCCTTTTTAGGAGATGCTTAGGGCTTTCTCACTCCTCAAAATAATAACTTGAATACCTATATCAAAGGAATCCTCTACGTCATTTCGAAAAACTTTTTGTCGATACCTATTTCATCGATTATTCTAAGATACATATGCACAGGAATTTACATACTTATCTATAGCTATCATATAATAATCAAGATTTCCTAGACACGAGAATCGAACCACTTCCTCACCTCGCGCTCGTCACCTTCAGTAATAATCAGACTCACTAATTAGATCACTGGTTAATAAAGCTCTTGATTGTCATTAACCTAATTAACGCGAGTGACACCGAGGGTCGAGTTCATTACGCCAATTGCTACCGAATCTCAGACACTAATTGTATCGATAGAAGGTCATACAATTGACCTTTGTATAATCTAAGAATATGTCAATCGTGAGACTGGGAATTGGGAAGTCAGCATGTGTGGAAATCATTTGGTGGTAATCCTCTGATAAGAATGTTAATGTAGAAAGATGTAAGTAAGTAAAAGTAATTTTATTGTTTAATTTATATTCCAATACAAACAAACAAAACTTTATAAGGCCTGCTGTGAAAGTAAGTAAGTAAGTAAGTAATATGTTTATTTCACACACAGCAATGACTGAAACAGTAATAATTATGATAAAATAATTATGTAGTCAAAGGTAAACATATTGAAATCATGTCTGATGGTCTGCTGTCGTTGTGAAAAGGGCCTCAACTCAGCTTATATGTTTATCCACGGTATGACGAGATAAAGGTATTGAAACAGTTAACTTATCATTAGTACATAGATAAATAAATATACTTATGCAGTTTCATCCTGTCAAAGCATTACTTAGAAAGAAGATTGCTATTCAAGTATTTTTTCTTCAAAAGGCTCTTAATGTTTTTAATATTTCCTCTCACCTCAATCTGTATCGTCTTCGGTAATTCATTTAGGATGTTTGGTAGCATGCATTCCCACGTTATCATACCAATAGTATATAGTATATGGTATGAAAACGTGGGAATACATGCTGCCTTGTACCCATGTATATGGCATATACATTGGCACACTTAATAGTAACCGATACAAAGAGAAGTCATAATCATAATTTAATCATAAAATTAATTTTAATGACAAATGTTCTTAGTATAAGTATTATAAGTTTACAATGGTAAACTCATTGTAAACTTATAATACTTATACTAAGAGCATTTGTCATTGATTATGACTTCTCCTTGAATCGGTTACTATTAAGTGTGCCAATGTATATGTCATATACATGTCGAAAATTATTAAATTTGTGTGTTCATTTCACATTATTATTATCTGCCTATTTATAGTTATAGAATTTGTTTATGTCTGTCAGTCTGTCAGATAAAAGTTATTTCCACTCTTTCTGTACACATGTAGGTATTCTCTCTCTCTCTGTATTAACTTAATAGCGAGACAAAGACAGTAAATTGTGATTTAGTGTGGGTCAATTAGAGTTTTAATCACGACAATGGTGTGCGATATAGTGTGTTAAGTAGTGACAGTCGCGTACTGATTGGCCATAGAGTTGAAATTGCTATAGAGGTTACAACTAGGCATGCTTTTACTTACCTACTCCGCTGGTTTAGCGACCCGAAGATCCACTCTTGACCTCGATCCGCCAAATGCTCACTTAGATCACTCTACACAGCATCTTTCTAATGATATATGGGCGACCGGCTGGGCGTCCTGTTTGTTTGCTCTCCTAAAGGTCTCGGAAGACACGATACTCTCCGATTCTGACAACTGGGCTTTCGAAAAGGAAATTATCATAAGACAAACCCATAGAAGACACTGTACATTATAAAAATGTACTTAGCAAAGCTAAATCCGAAAAACTGGGATGGGAAAAGGGTCTATACAAGCAAATATGAATTTTTATAATCGTAAATTAATAATAAAAAATAATATTAATATTTTTTTATTCGTATCATTAGGGAGTGATCCCTGACACACAGGTGATGCCTGAATTTCAGCGCCGTAGTGCTAAATCCGCTGCGGCAACAGGCTGAAGCAGTCCCCTTTTTCCGATGCTGCACACCACCTTCATCAAACTTAATTACTTATGTTTATTTATTTTTATAATATATTTGTTTAATATTATTTTTATCTTCTGTACATGTGTGCGATATTGGAAATATTTTTTTTTCTTTCTTTCTAAATCATAAATTATGAGGAATTAATAAGATAATTATTGTTTATTCGACTGCCCCAGAAGGAAGGTAATTTTTTTTCTGGTGTAGTATGTAATTGAACAATTTACCATGCCTTATGATTATGAAAATCAAACCAATAAGGAATTGTTAGATTTGAATCTATTTTTAGAAGACAACTTTGAAAAACTTAAAATATTTTTGAACGTTTATATCGTTAGTCGTCGATTCTATCGACTTTTTAACTCTACGGCCCTTTCCAATGCGGGCGTCGTCCACCTAATTGCCGTGAATTAATTGTTACATCCATTTAAAAACCACGAGCGACACACATTGTGTTCCTCTCACAATTGTCGCCTTAATTCCTGCACCAGATTGGAGCTCTCTCATTGAACATACCAATACCCTTAATTGGTCACATTGATTATATGGGCTCTCGCTCTCATTCTCAAAATTGATGATGAAAACCAAAACTGGGCGATTTCTATTTATTAAACATTTAGCAATGCCCAACTTAAATAATTTAGATTTTTTTGTAATTAGTTTACTGGGTGATTTATAGTTTATTTATTTATCGTATGGTTAGTGGCTGACCTATTGTCAGTGGGTCAGGCCACCTGTGGGTCCCTGATGTGGCTTAACGTCGACTGTCGAACGGCAACAACGGATACCGACTGTTTAACGTGATCTCCAAGGCACGGAGGGACTCCGGTGAAATGTGCCACTAGCGGTTATCCATTCTGGTTCTGATCTAATCCAGCGTGACATGCACGCACTTGTACGGTCACTTTATGGCGGCAGCTAGGCTATGAGCCCAGGGTGAAGTTGGATAAGGAAAGATAATTATTTTCCAGAGAAACACAGATTCATTTAAAAAATTTAAACAGGTATTAAAATAACAAAGTATTTTCGTGATATTCTAGTTCGCAAATAGAATAACAAATAAATGGGTGTAATCACATCAAAAGAATATATTTTCTTGCAAACTATTAACGTGTATTAAGGCGAATAACTCATAAATAAGATTAGAGACTTCGTATACGTCCTCAATTTGCGTCGCGTTTAGTAATCGTTACATTTTTCAAGCCTCATTTATCATTAAAATGTTAACAGCGACCTCGGAAAAACAAGGTTTTTCTAAAAAAGATACAGTTTAATTTGTACTCTAGAAGACAGAAATTAATAAGTTCGTGGGTTTCAAAGTGTTCTCTACATCGAACAGGATTATAAGATTGAAAGATTTCGCATGGCTTAGTAAGTTATAGTATAGTAGACCCTCCCCTTTACTTTACTAAACTACTACTTTGATTATAAAAATTCTTTCACTGGTTACAGCTTTTACACTGTTTACCAGTAGGTACCGATTTTTTATTTTTGAACATTAGGTTTTCGAGAAGACTTCAACGGTTTAAGCAAAGGGGTCAGATATTAGGGTAACAGATCGTATTTAAGTATCTAATTACAGATTATTAAAAGTAAGATAGATAATAACAATTATAGAAGTAATATGTAGAAAATAAATAAATTAGAATACTAAAATACCGGCACTGCGAGTTGAGCATCGCAATGTCTATAGGGCTCCGTACCGTACTATTTATAAGGATTATTTGTGATTATTAATTTAACTAATGAATCAATTTATGTAATATTGAACAAGATGTAACATGTAATGAAAATTACGAAATAAATGAGTATCGAGTACAAACTATTACAGATGTAAGTAAGCATCAAGTTTTAGTATTTGTTGTGTAAATAAACGATATGACCATATTTTTGCCTAAGTTTCTAGTTAACACCATTCATGAATCATAAGATAGACCTGGTAGGTAACAAAAGAGATCTAAAATGAAAAACTTAGACGTTCGTCGTTATTTCTTTACGAAAAAAAAGTGAAATTTTGAAGTCTGCACCTATGCTTCTACCGTACGAGCTGGAAGCACGTGATAGATGGACGGACGAAGGATGGAGCAACAGTAATAGGGCTCCGTATTCCCCTTCGGGTATATACAGATCCCTAAAAACGATCAAACCGTTCTAAAATTAAACATCACTAATGAACATTCCTGAGTAGACAAATTAATCAAGAAGCATTTCCAATTTCACAGCGGCGCACACGCACATGCCTGCGTCACATCTCGCCTCGTGAAGTGTGGAAACGCGAAATAAAAGCAATTCTTTCTAATTAGCTCCCGTCGGACGATTGAGTCGACCGGCTCGAAATAGCAACGCAGAAGAACGACTGATTTACGCACGGCGACTGTTCCTGGATTAGAGTGCGATCGGAGGCCGGCCGGTTGTGGCCAAAGCCGAAGTTGAGTTTCCACTCGTTGAAGCCACGAATCAACGATTAAGTATTTATCACACAGAGCGCGGGATGCGAGTTGCGGGTCTGGTAGAAAGAACGCATTACATTGCATTCATTTGTATTCACTTTGTATGAGAGATAATGATTTTGCCCCGCCCATGTCCGCAGTTCGCGCTCTGTGTGACAAATCCCGAATAGTGTCAGAATAGAAAAATAATAGCTTGAAATAAGGATGGTTAATACTTGCTGTTGTTGGTACTTGGTGAAACTTGTAGTATATGATTAGATTCAAATAATATACTGTTTCACAGGTTTTTACTGTATTTTATTAATTAAACACATCTTCAGGTATTACCTGGTAATATCTGAAGATGTGTAAACGAAACCGGTCGTAACTAATAAAATACAGTAAAAACCTGTGAAACAGTATATTATTTGAATCTAATCATTGAAATAAGGAAGTTACTAATCAAAAGGCAGGATATTTTAATATAGATCTTTCCCAGATGACTCCCAAACTTTTCCCCCCTGTCTACGACCACCCACCTCATAGACTAAAACCTTTTCAGCATTTCTTTGAATAGCGATGAATTTTTGAACGACTTTTGCACGGCGGCCGTGGCCTCTGGCTGGAAATTGGGCTTCGGCCACACACTGTTGTGTGGCCGAAGCCCAATTTCCAGCTCGACTCTTTCTTGAACGTATCCGAATAATTAACGTGAGGTATTTATTTGATTGTTGTGATTTCAACGGATTAGAATGACGTGCGCGCTCCCGGAATATTCCTCCTTGCGAACGTCACTTAAGATTTTTTTAATGATCGTATTCACCTACTATCTTAAATTGAATTCCGAGGGATTTTTTTAATAGCCCATTTAAAATGTAATGTATATTTTTTAAGAGCTGCAGATTTGTGACCGTTTTTAATTGTATGTCTTTTAAACTTGTAATTAGGTCTAAATCCCGATTTATGATACTAGAGAAAATCTGCTGTTTGGTTAAGAATTAACAAAGTTTCGGATTGACTTTTGACATATAGCAGAAGTTCTACCTTAGGTAAATAAACATCTCACAGAAGTGTAAAAAATATTCAGTTAATCCATTCATATTCAGTTGTAAATAAATTAAAATGGATCAAGATCTCTTACGGATTTTATTCAGCGTTTGAGTTTCATCTTTCCCTTGATACGCGATCGCATTGTTACCAAGCTAGCATAACAAAAGACTAATAAAAATGTCATATTAATCAAAGTAAAGTTCATAATCATAACTTTTGTGCTATCCTAACATCCGCGTCACGAAGTCTCGCTTTCCACTGGGGGCATGAAACAAATAAGTACAGAAAGGAATGTCAGAACTAGCGAGCATGTGTGTTAACAACGCAAGGCATACACTCATACATTCGCACACTAGCAGACCGATAGCCGTCGGTCTTCGGTTATCGTAGCAGTTGTTGTGCCTAGTCTTAGAAGTTTTATACACTGTGACGCACGCAGCGGGATTTTATTTTATGAGTTTTTTTGGACCCAAGCTTCGTTATTGACCTCAAGAGGCCTTTACAGTTTCACCGGATAAGGGGATTGTATGAATATTTCTCGCGATGAACGCTAATACAAAGGCTAACATATCAAGCCCTTTGGTACTTTGTCGTTTTAACTTATTTGACACATTTATACCAATTTAAAAAAAAAAACAAGTGTTATTGCAACAGGTACAGTCGACCACAGGTCAACCTACCCAAAACGTCACAATTTGAGAATCTGAAATGAGTATTAAAGCGCAGGTATAAGGTTGAGTTAATTTAAAGTTTTTGACAGATGGTGTGGCGACGCACGACACGCAGGCCACTACGTAGAACGCGCTATCGAAATTTTCCTGGGACTTCGTATATATACGAGTTCCAAACATCCATAGTTGGACCAGGACATCTGGTCACCAGGCTCAACACCCGGCCCGGTGGAAGATCTTCCCTTTCATACAACTGACGTTATGTCATCCATGTCCTCACATACCGCGTTCATACAATGGTATATTATAGCTTGTGGTCGAGTGTACTCTGTACCTATAGCTTGATGTATCTTCCACTGTACATTCCTCTCTGTACGTATTTATTTTATGACCAGGGGCATGGCGAACAAAAAGAGATGACGCGTAACTAATGAAAGATCACGGTGTGATTAAGCAGCGGCTGTCACCGGTGCACCGGTCATGCACCCGCTGGCCTGCCAACGTCATTAATTGGCCGTTTCATCGCGGTTATGTTTCATTAATATGCAAATCTAATTTAAGGATAAGTACTCCCTTACCAATCATAAATTTGTTCTGATCGTGAGCAACGACGCATGCTTAGGAGAATTCAAAAGGGGACATTGGAGTCAAGACAATTTCTGCAATGCAACTGAAAGCCAACAAACTATACTTGACACAACATTTCTATTATGCATAACTTTTCTAGAAAAATAACAGCTTGAAACAAGGAAATTACTAATCAAAAGGAGGGGGAAGATGACTCCCAAATTTCTCCCCCTTGGCTACGACCTGGCTACCATCCACCACTATAGACTAAAACCTTCTCAGCATTTCTTAGATAGATCAACTCTAGACTATAAACTATAGTTCGTATAGGGTGGCACAAAAAAGAGGAGGCTTATAGGGTATAAGCCTCAGTGGGACGACATGGGCTGATGATGATGATGATGGTAACTTTTCTGAACGTTTTTCTTAAAATATATAAACTTTTTCTACTCCCATTTATTAATTTGTTCATTACGAAACCAAAAACCGTAAAACAAACAAAATTGCTCTAAAAGGTCGTAGGCAAAGTACTTTGTTAACGGTAGCAAAGTGCACTTTTTAATAGTTTAATGGAATTGGATACAAGAACTCTTCTTCATATCAGTATACTCGGCGCCATCCATAAAACTTAAAAATTAAAAAGAAATGTAAACTTTTCAATATTTCAGTCATTGGATACAAGGACGCTTTTTCATATTTATTATATTATACTAAATATGCTGCCCAATTTGCTCTGTACCAAAACGATTAATATTATATATAACGATTATAAATGTTTACAAATCCAAAAGTAAAGTGTCACGCAGGCGCGGAAGACTGCACGTAATTAGCCATTGTAACATTCGTGTTATCTATTGTGATACTTGTTACTCTCGTATTACAACAACCACCCATGTTACAATAGCTGTTATAACGTGACAGTACATAAACTACTATTCCCTTAATTTTTTATTTTATCGTGCTAGTACTTGCGCCTTAAACATTCAAGTCTATATAAAGCACCGATACAAACGCAAGCAAATAACGCGGCGAGTGATCAGTGTGACCAGAATTAATTGCGTTTAATTATATTCGTTTAATGTCACACTGTGTCCCGTTAGCTCCGAGAAATTCCAACAATAAAAAGATGTGTCAATAAAATTTGCATGAGTATCACTGATATACTGATATCGCTCCACATTCGGGCCATTCGGAAACTATCAGCCATAAACCCGATATAATTAATGGCAGTATAATAATCTAATTGACTGTGTCCTGTTCATTCATGTTGTATTTTGTAATACCAATGGCTCTTAATTCATAAATCTGATTAAATTTATAGCTAATTAGAATAATTAACGATAAATTAGCTAATATTTTGATAGGTAAGAACAGTTAACATGGTTCAATCAATCATAGAGTAGAATTTATAGTCTGTTGCAATTTATTCCGGTGAACTAAGAAGTAGATATCTGCCATAAAGCAACGAAGACGTCTTCGAAGTCGGTATTCCTCACACCTACTGTAGATCGTATCGATTTCCTATAAAATCGACATACTCGTAAACTCATGTTACCTCTGCTAGTTAACATGACACGTAATTTAGAGTGAAATATGTCACATCAAGACGACAGTTTGAATTAAATCTATCGTCGAGATAGGCATTAACTGCATCGTAGAACTTAAAAAAATTTCACATCTCACATTACTAATAGAATACTAATAACCTTATAACATCGGATCGTATTACTGTTAAATTCGATCTGCCGTGTGTGGCTGCCATAAAAGTCTCCAATTTGCATAAATCTAACATCTAATTTGAGACCATAAGTAACATATTAATCAAACAGCTTTTTTTAACCTTAGATTCTTTACGTGATCCCTGGTACCGGATTAAAATATAAACCAAACGGTAATCTCTGATTTGAAATCTAATCGATACTAATTTACATGAAATCGTAATTAAAAGTCTTTTGGGCATTCGACGCTTTCCAATTTGATCCGAGTTATGGACAATCGAATACGATTGATCGTTGACACGGCAAGTCGTTTGTTTATTTTAATTTGGGGAATTAATGAAGGTTCTTTATCTTTAATGTAACCGGATGATGCGAATCTGAATGAAATTTTCTCTCTTATTAATACAGCACGTATATATTTCTCATTTGAGGATATTGGTATAGCACGGTTCATGGGATTTTTATCGATGTCAATCTGAATTCCATTAATTCCGATCAATTCAAATGAATAATAACTACAGATTTTTATCAATTACTCCGAATTCAAATCGTTGAAAGATACTCAATTGTATGTCTGGCTAATTACAAACGCGTGTCGGCCATATTGGATTCCGATAAAATAACAATTAAGGCAGCATTAATGGATGGTACAATGGCGTCTCGCGCGCTTGCACTCGCGTCTCTCTGATAAATGACCTCTCCTGCGGGACGCTAACGGCGTGTGTTTGATTTATAACATTATTTGAATTTAAAAAAACAAAAAGGAATTGTTTATTCAAGCGTAATCGATCCAAAAGATCGCTTGGAATGTTCGGGCCCTCTAATTACGAGAGAATCGTCTATTGTATTCGTTTGAAAGCGAAGGCTTGTTTGTTAAGGTTCTCGAAAAAGTACCTCTATTGACAGCTGTTTAAAATATACCCCTTTTCTGTGTTTCGCTGCTTATTTCAAGATACTATACTTCATTTATTTCTTTTATTTATTACTGATCATTTCGTTAATTATTCTAATCGGATTATTTGAGTATATTGTGGCAACAAAGAGGGTCGGTTGCGTAGTAGATAGGGGCTAGGACGCCGGAGGTCCGGGTTCAAAACCATGCAGTGCAAATAACCAGTGTGAGAAATGGGAAATGCAATGGCAATCCACAACATACAGTGTTTATTTCTAAAGAATGATCAACAAAAAGTATTATAAGTACATAATTTATTTATT
Organism: Hofmannophila pseudospretella; assembly: GCA_947369225.1. Taxonomy (NCBI): domain Eukaryota; kingdom Metazoa; phylum Arthropoda; class Insecta; order Lepidoptera; family Oecophoridae; genus Hofmannophila; species Hofmannophila pseudospretella. The sequence continues at coordinate 8,064,944 of OX376323.1, read as the reverse complement.
GTTTAACTTTAAAAATTTAATAAGAAATATCGTATATTATCTCCACTGTGTCACTATTTAAAAAAAAATCCCTGTAATTAACAATAACCGTAACTCCACACTTCCTACTTAATTTTTAAAGTGATAAAAATTTAGACCAAATTTTAAAATGTATACCCCTGCAGGCGATGCCGTATCAACTTTTTAAAAAGGGTTACAAGCTCAATTTTATGATCAACATAAATGCCACATAAAAAAGGATAAGGAGTTTTAATTTCTCGCAGGTTAAAACGAGACGGCGTTAATTTTAACCCGAATGGAATATGTATGTGTGCATTACACTAATTCTTTGTCATTATAAGGAATTTTATGTTTTTTCGCTGCATAGCTGGCGATCGTAAATAATGTCCAGTTATGTTTGTTGGTTTTTCATATAGATTAAACATTAATATATTTATGATAGTATTAAGGTACCTATAACTAATCGTATGGTGACAGACTGAAATAGGATTACTATCTTCCATTGTGATGTAGGTAACCGAAACCGAGTACGTTCCGTATACACCGTATACTTTTAGATATTCACTTAGTACATAGGTATTTAAGCTGTATATTTTTTTCAGTAAGTTCCCAAGTAAAACGTTCAAAAAAGTCCCCTAACAAGCAAAGTAGTTAAATAAGAAAACGGTAACTCAGCTACGAGTAATAAACGTAAGACAATCGTATGAAGAATTTGTATAATGGATGCCGTTAGTCTGGTAAAAGTGTCTTACACAAATCATCATAATATTGTAATGGTATAAATCAACCACTTTTATACTATTTATTGGTCCATAATGTCACTATAAATGAAATGACATGATTACAAACTGAAAGAGAAGTGCCCAAAATTAAGTTAAAAAAACGTCGTCTCGACTTTTATATGACTTATTTTTGCTGGTTGAGTGTTTAAGTTCTACTATGTATTACTGTTTATAGTAGCCATAAAGAACTTACACAACATTCTGATCCTGGTAGAAAACTTAATTTTTTTGTTGTTTTCCATATATATTTAGGTAATTTGTAATAAAAAGCACTTACATGACACAATATTTATGAAAGTATACTTTTTTTTAAATCTCAATTTAGAGACTTTGGTACACAACAAGGTGACCATGTTAGCCTCGTTAGGGTCACTAAGAAAAGGGAAGGGAAGCTTAAGTCTTATTAGAATAAGCCCTCACTTTGAGAGCCAACTTAGCAAACAACAGTAAGTGTCATATTATCAGATAAGGGCTGACTCAAAATAATATTCAGCCTCCCATTTTGGAGCCTATTGAGGCCAAATTTCTTCCTCTCAATTTTCACCAGGTCACACTCGTTTAGGAGGTGAGTGAGGTCTTCTATTTTGTTGCAGTTAGTACAAAACGGTGATGCAGCTCTTCAAAGTTTACTTATAATTAAATAAGTTAGAAAAAGAGTGATTTTTTTATACCTAGCATGAGTAAAGCATAATAAATAAAATTGATGACCTATAATTATCAAAAATACTGCTTTAATGTTTGTTTATATGGTTCAATTGATGGTGTTGATCCATTAGTTCCCATATTGTTATCACGGTGTTAAAGAAATAAATACTAATAAAGATAAGCAACTAAAAACCTTAATTACTGACAAATTGTTGACTCCAAACATAATATATGGCCCGGATTTAGGTGCATTTAAAACTTTATCTTTACCTTTACCAATCCTCAGGTTTTAGGAACGCTTTAAAATTTATGTCCCATTTGAAAATTTAAATTTGCAAAGCCACGGAGAACCGATATATTATGATTTATACAATAATTAGAATTTTAAAGTATCTCAATTACTTAATAAAAGCATAATGTTAATTAATTATATATACTTTATTAGTATGTATTGTATTGTACCAAATATTTCGTTATTAAAGTCGGATAAAAATAAATTTATTTAAATAAATCTGTATATTATGTTTTGCTTCTGTAATTATAATATAAATAATATTAAGTTGTAAATATGTAAATAAATGGCATCTACAAACTGGTTAAATTTATTAATTTTATTATAATTCCAAGGTCTAAAGTGTGTGTGTGTGGTGATAGATATAGTATTTATTACAATAGATATAATAACATAAGTGTCTTCTGAAGCTTTATTACCAATATTATGCCTGAGCTTTTTTTGCAAATCTGTTGGGTGTAACACCCAATTGTATTTTTTTCTAGTTATATAAAATAATTTAGGCCTCTAATTTGGTTAATAATAATAGTAAAACACATAAGTACTTAAAACTGAACTCGTATTACATAACTAATCCGTACATTTTATTTTTTAAGGTACACAGCTACAACTTCGTTCAGTCTTGACCCGACCGAGGCGTACTCGTATATTTAAGGTACACAGCTTCAACCCCGTTCAGTCTTGACCCGACCGCGGCGTACTCGTATATTTAAGGTACACAGCTACAACTCCGTTCAGTCTTGACCCGACCGCGGCGTACTCGTATATTTAAGGTACACAGCTACAACCCCGTTCAGTCTTGACCCGACCGCGGCGTACTCGTATATTCACTTTATCTTGTTCAATACACTTAAATACAAATTAATACAACCGAAGGACCGGATCTTAATGGCTCCACAGACTGTTTATTTTACACCTCCGATGGGACATGTGATGTTTATTCTTTATTTTATTTTTTAGTCTTATCCGTGCTACAGAGCTTTTAGCGCCTTCTAAAATGGGAAGCTTCTAGATATTTTTCTCGGAATCAAATGTTAATTGATGTTGCATGGATTCAACTATTTTTATTAGTGTCAAATGTTTATTATACAAATCCAATTTTTGATGTTGTTCTAGAACAGGTTTCACATTTCCTTAACGACCTTTACCACCAAACGCAATGGGTTTTTTTAAAACTTTGTATGGAAAATTGCGACTTTTTCAATTCCAATTTTATCTGTCCAATAGAATAAATCGAGAATCGTCACTATAAGAATTTAACAAGCTGTATGTGCTTATCGATCGATGATACTTAATTGAACATATACCTCTATTTTCAAGTTCAAGTTACTTATAGGATTTGATTTAGTTATTTTCTATCTATACGGATACTGATCTCAGTTATTTCAAATTACCTGCTGGTTATGGATACAATATCGATATTAATATATTCAAAAATACTTATTATCGAACTGCGTCAGTGTTTGATAAAAATGTCGGCCCACACACAGCCGGTCATTAGACACTTCCCGGAGGAAAATAAATTAAAAGAAAACGAGAAATCTCAACAACCTTATTCTTTAAAAACAACCTTTAGGACAGACACAATTCTAAACCAATTGTTATCCACTGCTGGTTTACAACTAAAGACATTTTGAATTTGCCTTACCAAGAAGCAATCGTCAACGAATTAATAATTTTAGTATGAAGAGCTGAAACGCAGTAGGAGGTGTTAAAGACAGATCATTTAAACACCATCTATGAGATACAAGCACTATAAATCAGAGCGAACGCGAAATCCAAGAAGTAAAGACTAAAACTGTCTTTTATGGGGTAAAAAACCTCTCTTACCATTAACCAATTTGCTTTAATGTTTAATTTGTATGGAAGAACGTATGTTGGTAATTAAACAAGCCTCTAAGGTTTTCACTGGAAATTGTAGGAATATAAATAACTATACTAATAGGTTCTTTAATGATTTATTTGCAAAAAATATTTTGTGATTTGTAATCTTAGAAATATAGAATTAATCTGGGCTAACACCTGCGACGAAGGAATATAGTGTCTCTTTGTTCATCACCACTGAGACACATAACTTAAAAAAATTACCCGTCTTACCAAATGTTGTGGCGCAATTCGGAAGCAGTTTCAGTAATTTTTTTATTTGTAAAGTGCCTAAGTGACGGATTATAACTACAGGATGCAGATGCAACGCTTGTCTCCCATCGGAGATGGATTCGAATAGTATTCCAGTTATTTCTAGGACTAATTTAGAGTTTGAATTTAGCATTAAAGAGATAGCGCTCAATGAAATTAACTACAGCGACCATCTTTTGTTCTCGGCAGAGTCATTCGTCCAGGTAATTTATGTCAAGTGAATTCCTTCGTTTTACTGTCGCCTATCGGATTCCCAGAATATCAATGATCGTTCATTATTCAAACAGGCACTGGGAACAATTAAAAATCCACTCGGTATGCGCAAGAGACGCGCCTATCCGCTCACCTGTTGGTTTGTTACCAATAAAAAGTGTTTATTATCGCTATTGCTATAAAAAGACTATTCTGATTCAGGTCAGCTTGAAATAAATAATAAAAACGGTTCAGTTTGTAATCCGTGTACTAAAATAAACCTTTTTATCGTTTGTATGTCACTTAATTAGTGCGGTTGGGATGTGCAAGGAAATGTGTGAGAATTATTGTCATAAAAGGCGAATATACCCGCGGATGGTATCGGATTAACTCCTTTGTATCATCAAATTAGATATACCTATGTATTTACTACTTGAAAAAGTAAGTCATTTTACTTACCTATCTATATAGTCTATGGTCTAACTTTTGTTTTAGAAACACTACCTAATAAAAAAGTCGTCAAGTCGACATTGTTTATACACAAATTAAGAAAACATCCTGTTTGAAAATAGTTGTCTCGAAAACATCCCATTAATAAAAAATCAAAATAACTCGAGTGTCTCTAAAAGCGTAAAATTAAGCAGTTTTATTAGTCTTGACTCTACTTAAGCGTCAGATGTCACCAAAACAAATGGAAATAAACCTACGAACAAAATGACGACGGTAGATATTAAAAACTTGGCAAAAAGATTTTAATGGACTAACTTGTACGACGAAGTAATAGTGGTACTAATGATAGCGCAATCACCAACATTATGTACAGGACCTACGCAAAAATATTTTTATTTTCACAAAAAAAAACGACGTTCATTGTCTATAAACTAGAATTTAAAATAAACTTGCAGTTCCACAATATAGCAAAGTTAAAAAAACATTTATGGGACACACTGTATACAGTTTTATAAGAATATAACAAGAAAACATTGTAAATATGAGTATGACAGAGAAAAAAAAATAAAAACATGTATAATATAAAACCCTTTGCAAGAAAGCTATAGATGATTATTTAAGTTACAAAGATGCCTGGTTAATATTTCTCCGGTTCTGGACGATATGATAATTAAAAATAATTAAAAAAATGCTGCTGTTGGCTGATGTGCTGATTGTTTGATTTTAGCAAATTTGTAAGTTTTTATTTGCAATACAAAATATTTTGACTTTGACTTTGACCTTTGATGGTAAAGTAAGAAGTGTAGATAGATGCTCAGTCTTCCTAGTAAGTAGGTGCCTTTATAATTTACGACAGTTCGCGTTCACTACACACATGTATAAATCAAGATGAATTACAACAATGATCGGATCTGACTTTCGATGTTAATACACCATAAATAAATAGTTTTCCTAGATTCCATTTAAACAGTGTTTTATTCAAATCCGTAAAGAGATTCTTTTTACAAAAAAATAATTATCCTGACGTGATAAAGTTATATCCCAGAGACAAGTACAAGTCAAAAATATTTGTTATTGGAATTTCTATAAATGTTGCAATTGTTGTTTCGTAATTTGGGGCACTGAGCTTACGTTGACGTTTCTTGTTCTTTTATTTACCTAATAATCTAAAGTTGATGACTGTTATTTTTAATTTACATTGTTAGCTCTATTAATCTAGCATACATATTCCAAAATATGGGTGACGTAAGTGAATACTAAAGTATAGTAAATGTCAAAGAACTACATCAAGAAGACAAGGAAAATCAACATATTTTTGATGTCTTGAGTTGAACAACCTAATTTATAGGTATTAGGTTAATGGTTAGAGTACATTATGTTTCTGATTAGTATTGTGTCCCTATTGGTAATAACTATTCAGCCTGCTACAATCTGCCGGCTAGGTGCCAGCTAGCAGGGTTCTAGGACAGTGTGCAGATGAAGTAATAGAAGAACATGGTAATAGATATTATATTTTTAAAGAACAGAACAACAATAGTAGAAAATAGGTAGTAGTAGGAAACAAAAAATAAAACGGAGAAACATCCGTTCAGGATAAAATACAGAGAGAAAGTTCAAGACATTGAAATTATTGGAATAATGGAAGTTAGAAATGGAATAGGAATATTATTTGTATTTTTAAAATATAGATGAAGAAATGAAGATGCCAACACGAAATGAGGTGAGATAAACGCTAACGATGAAGTTGAAATTGATGGCAAGGAGGTTGATATGGACAAGCCTAATCATTCTCCAACAGTCGATTAAACACCTACTGCGTAAGTATTGACAATTGAAACAATGGTCATTACTTTTATCAGCACCACGTTCAATACTAGATATGACTCGATTAGAAAGTGCTACTCAATGTCCTAGTTCTGTGTTGACATCTCATTAATTATTCCGAAGTGTCTTTAACCGACCGAGTTAAATGGGGTATTGATGTATACAACGGTCTTAATATTCGGAGAACAATACAATTGGGTACTGCTAATGAGTCAGAACATGTTGCAAAACGGTTACTTGTCAATGATCCGCTGAGGTGCAATATGCCAGCAGTGTTGGCAAATTGTATTTGTTGCTAAATTCTGCTTAGTTTTCTTCACAAAATCTGATTTTTTTTATTATTTTTTCTGTGAAGCCCACTAAGAGAGCTTTTGTTCTGTATGTGACTAAACCTAGACGATAATGGGATATATGAGCTATAGTCTGAACCAACCCGTACTTGAAACTGATTTTAACATTGTTATGTATAATTCCCCATCGCTGCCGATGATCCCTTAAGCGGCTGATGCAGCGACGCATGTTCACACTGTTATTATCAATATGGCATATTCTAGTTCAATTTTAAGAATTTTAGATCTAAAGCATAAATTTCAAGCTATCGGATCCTAAATTCGAAAACCTCAAGTCCGTCAAACATTTAAATCGCCTTCCTGCCAATGACGTCACTACAAGATTTTACCGAAATAACACAAAACGTCTTAAGAGATCTTAATGAGGTCCACCTTCGCAGAAAGCTTGGCCCAACCCGCGAATACATGTGGGTTTATGTCATCAGTACGTGTTTTACCGCTAACAAACATACATTAATATGGAAAGCTCGCCTCTGCCAATGTGCCAGCCAACGCTAGCCCCACGAAGATGGCCATTGTCTTTCCAAAACGTGACTCCAAATGTTAATTGGGCGATTAAAACTCGAATGCGGGTCATTTCGACCATTACCAGAGGTAGCCCTTTTGAATATGTATAATAAAATTATTAGATAAAGCGCGTTCAATTTGTGTTAGGTTTCTAATGAGGTTATGCGCTTTCTTGTCACAGATGGCGCTTGCGTGTTGAATGCGCAAGCGCGCAGCCGGATGCGCGAAATGGATTTAATGGTGTGCGTAACTGTTCGGATCGGATGCTGAATTTTATATTAGCGCCCTTGGTGTGGGAGCTTAGATACCTTATCTTGCATTTATGAATACCACAGTAAGTAGGCTATTCTTCAGCAATTTGCATTGCAGCAGATGTCTCATGGCGATAATGCACCATGAGATTTAAACAATGATATTTTTCAAAAAATATGAGTTGTTAACTGTCATCAGGGTGATCAAGGTTATTTAAAAAGTAGAGTTTGCGTCTTTTGAAGATTATATCAATAATATTTTATATCTTTACTTAATTAAGATATAGGCAAGTTTTATTTATTTGTTGAGAAAGTAATACAAAATAACACTAAAATACGTTAAAATTACAAAATAATTAACTATTTTACAAGTAAAAGACCGACACTTCGGGCGCACGATAGGCCATGGTGACCGAGCTAGTCAACAGGGCAGCCGCACCGGCAGCGATGGGGGGCATTGCAGGGAGCGTTTAAACAGATGAAAGTTGCAATTCGAAAGGTGGTACTCCAGCAGCCAGCAGACGAGCGCGCTCTGCAGGGTTGGTAAGCGTATTTAAATGATTATTCCGCACCAAACTGCAAAGCGGCTCATCCCAATGTCTCTGTGAGGAGAGGTCGGTTAGGGCAGCCTTGTGGCCATGGTGTCCTGGCCTCGACCAAATATGTCAAAACGGTAGAATGTGGACTCAAGATTTTCTGTGACAGAATTTCGGTACTGTGGACCGAGGACAAGAACACAGGTAAGGTCAAATTGGAAATTTTCCGCACACCAAGTCCGCCGAATCTGACTGGTACATCAGTAGCCCATCATGTGTCCGAAAAATGTATGTTCAAAACGGAAGTTAGCGCGTGCCTAATGTAATTGTCCAAATTTTGTAAAAGTTTCGGGAATCTCCACAGAGGGGAGCAGCGAAGTACGTATGTACATTTTGGTACAAAAAGGCAGTAGACCGATAGGTATAGCAGATACTTGAAGTGCGGTGTCCGAAGCGCTCGGCGCGTCAGACAGGTGAAGGCTTGCTGCGGGGGAAGGGTGCTTGTTGTGGAGGGTGGACAGGGTGTTAGGAGAGTCTGAAGCTATCACGTCCCTGGACTGAAGGCGGGCAGTGCTTTTAATGTCACCTTCGCCTATCCTGCACGCGACTAGTTTGTAGACATTGTGCGTTTTTCCAGATATTGTGTTAGTAGGAGTGTCATGTGGGACGCGAGAATTTTGTTTTATAGGGTAGTGAGAGATAATTTGGAATTTGGACTTTTTTCAACATGTAAAAAGCCATAGGCGAAGGATTGTAGTAATTGGACCTATGTGCGTTCAGAATTTTCCAGCACAACCGACCGAATCTCTTCTGCAAGCTTTTCAGCCATAGATATGCGGGCGCCGCGTGGAATGCGGTTTATAACCGGAACGCTGTATTTCAGGCCACTTATCTTCTTACAAAAGGGCAAGAGGACGCGGCCCTCTCTATACTATAATATATAATTCTCAAACTATGTATTTTGGTACTTACCAAAATACATAGTTTGAGTATTGTTATTGAATTCCATTGTCAAAAAGTTATTCACCTTTCCACGAAAGGTAAATATTAACTTATTTATTTATTGCCAACAAATGAATGACTAACGCGCAAAAAATCTTTTCTGAGTATTCTCCGTGACATTGCAAACAAAATAATAAAACACATATCGCGGCCAGAATTAACAATTAGCCAACGAACGTTTAGAATTTTGTAAATGTAGAAAAAACAATACCTTTGGTGTCGTATAAATTGCGTTCTGTATAAAATGAGTACAGTGAGCCATCTGTCAGGGCTGGCGCACAGCATATTTTATAATTATACGGGGCCCATACGTGGAATAGCAATCGTTCCTTCGTTCGTTCGCTCGATAGCGCGAATGTCCTGAGAGCGATGCGGCTCGCATTTCGAATGCGCATGGGCATCGCTGAATAACGCCACGATCAAGATTTCTTGGTCGCGATCTAGAAACAGGTGCTCGACACTTTGTTGTATCCAGGATGGTCGAGGAATGAATTTTCTATGATGTCTATTTATAATTCGTAATCTGAATAAGTTTCATATAACATCATTACTTACCACACATATACTCTACTTATGTCAAAAGACGCCTAATCCAAATAAACAATGGCTAATGATAACAATTTCAACCGTTTTATCTGACAATCCGTTATTGATTACCTACAACAGCCTTATTTCCAAGTCTATATATTCAACAATAGACCACTAGAAACTGCAGAAAACATATTCAACTTATACGATACGGTTTATAATTCAGCTCATGGCGACATTGGAGCGCTAATACATGTGCTTAGCGGTACACTTAAAGAGGGTCCCAGTGCCAAATATGCACGCTGTAACAATTTTAGTTTCCTTATACGGATTATAAAGCAGGACCGAACGACTGCAGCAAAAAGCGCTACGCTACTAACAGTTAGAATGCTTTATCTTGCTTTAATTCTAGACGAAGCCGAGTTTTGCTTATCTAAATCGTTTCATTTGCTTGATGGGTGAAACGTCAGATTAATGAGCGGAGTTTATGTTATGGGAATTGAATTTGTATTAAATATAAATAAATTTTCCGTGTTTAGAACACATATCAGGTCAGGGCACTTTTATCTGTTTGTTGACACGTTGTGTATTAGATTTGGTCGGGTCAGATGATGATGTTATATTTAACATCATCTATTGCCTTAAAATATATTTATGTTTTTTTAAAAATTGTCATTCATTACATAACGATAATTATAGACATTTATTATGGTAGTCAAACTTGATAGAATTTTTGGGTAACTAATAAACGCCTTCAGATACTATAATATTTGTAAGATAAGGTCTACTATTGTACTTGAGTAACTAGATAAGATCATAGTGTGCGAAATTTTCTATTTTTCTCACCATGCAACAAAATTTCGCCAGTAATAGTTCATCCTGCGGCATCTCACAGCAAAGCGGTACTTTTATTCCGTCTAAGATATCCATCGCAGACGTGAGTGTCGTCCGTAAGTACACAGGATACATCTATGAATGTCTTTATTACTGTGTTTTAGTCATTTGGAAGATTTTCTCATAATGATTGTCTCCAAAACGAGTGTTTGTGCCGTCAAAAGCTTTTGTCTAATCGGTACCACGATTTTTGAGTGTTCACGTGTTCAGTCTCATTTTTTGGAATAACAACTTCTGGGAGTGTATCGTGTTCTGTGCCTCATTACAGTTTCCTTTGTTTTCGGTGATATGGGTTAGTTCAAGCAGTTCTACTACCAGTGCTATTTTGCATTATGATAAATCTGACATTTAATTTAACTATGTACTTTACCTTTACCTGTACCAGATGTTGATGATGTACGTGAATCTCAATATCACACTGCAAGGCATCAACTTCATATAAAGAAAATTAAACTTATCCTAATCACCAATAATCACCACTTCATCTTTTCAATCTTTTGAATATGTTGTCACTGCGTGCAGGCCAGCATTACCTTCACTATAATTTACCCTTAACATATGAGCTTCCTTTACTCCAACACTATTAACATAAGTCATTCAATCTTTGACTGCACTCTCACGTATAATAGGTACATTAAGGGCTATAGACATAACTTGAACCTTTTCTCCGATCATTAGTGCGTTAGGCTTATCAATAGAAGGTGTTTTATCGTACATTAATCAAAAGATATACGTCGTGTAGTAGTTTTTTCTTTATTTGTTATTAATAATACATTGTCGTATGTGTGAGATTTTCTATTGTGTGGTAAGTAGTCGAATCTTTAATGGTATGTCATTGTCACCCATTGATTTTTTCAACCGTAGTCATAAATGAAACGAGTCGATGTTTGTTCCTAAATACCTAGATTCTTATTGTATACTAGCTTTTGTTAGCGCGTGACTGTTTGGAATCTAGAATATTTCTTCCGATCTGTCTAAAATACGAACATGACCTGTTCTTGACCCCGAAGGATTAGCTTAGCAGAATTTGAATAATTTTTGTTGTGTTTAAACGAAGTTAGACGTACTGAAAGCAGAGATTGTTCTCATTATTAATTATATTTTTCTGTCATTTAGATTTTAAATCACAACGTATGAAATATTTCTATGATTTTTTGGTACGTAGCTCTCCAAATACAATTAAAAAAATAATTAAATACATGAAATGTTATGGATAGGTAGTTCCTAAGAAAAGGTACAGTTAATTATGTAAGTAAGTAAGTAATATGTTTATTTCACACACAGCAATGACCGAAACAGTTATAATTATAATAAAATAATTATGTAGTCTAAGGTAAACATATTGAAATCATGTCTGATTGTCTGCTGTTATTGTGAAAATGGCAAAGCTATGTCCAAATTTATCTTCGATATACGTATATCTGACTGAAGGAAGACTTACACATACAAACAACACATTACACTTAGATACTTAATGTAAAATGATCGTAACATCTAAGATCCTGATAAATAACAGTATAGAAAGAAATTGGTGCCAACACAAATGGACGGCTGCCAAAACAGCGCAAGCACAAAACGGTCAACAATTAAACCCACAACCTTTTAGAGAGGAAAACAAATGTTTTATCGAATATGCCAGTCTAATATCAATAATTCATAATACGACAATGTTATGCACATCACAAACCGTTACTTGGAAGTCTTACACCATTCATTAGTAGTTTTGCCGCAGTTTGCTTTGGCAAAACCGCTGGGCTACATAGCTTAAGACATGGATGTAGAGTGGAACTAGAAGGTATAATTACGTATTCGTAGACATACAAGTTTCGCAAATTATAAAGAATGGAAGTATTGGACTTGGCAGTAAGGGTAGCAACTAGAACGGGATGTAAGATATTATAATGTTTTAATATAGGTAGAACTGGTAGCCCGTCTTAATTTCATTCGTGTAGTTATATCGAGGACAAGAAATTTTAATGTTTTTTTAATATTTAAGTTAAAGCACATTTGCTACACTTCTAAAAGAAATATTTATTTTAAGTAAAATTTCGACTTTATTTTGCTTTCTAATAATACATAAGTTTTCAATTTAATGAGGAGCTCATAGCTTAGTTGCGAGCACGGTCCGAAAGTGATTGTGCAGGTTTAGCAACGTTGGGCGCGGTCGGTACTTGGATGTGGGATTTTCATCTGAGCTCTTCCGTACCTCGGAGAGCACGTTAAGCAGTCGATCCCGATTATTGTCGTTTGACAACAGTCGTTAGGCCATGTCAGAGGCCTACGGGCGGCCTGTACAACTCTGACAAATAGATTGACTAACCATACGATAAGCAAGCAATTTAATGATAAATATACCTAAATCAATATACATACGACTACCACTAGGTGCGCTCAGCATTTCCTAAAACTGCGCTTGACTAATTTAGTGCGTCGCTATATCTCCAGTTTTATTGGTAGGCCGTTCGTACACGGTTCGTGTATTGACGATTTAATTACAATTTGATCCGGCTAGCAGGCGTGCGATGTGGGTGTCCGATATAGACCGTATGCTAATAATACGCATTAAAAGGCGCGTATAAATGCACGTCGAGGTATCACGTCGGCTGCCCTAAAGATTACCATAGCGATGGAATTGTCCTATTAAATAACATACTGAGTCGTCATGGGTATTCATTTACAGTTTTAGAGCCAATATTTAAATTAAAATGTTTAAAACAATCCTGGTAGTAGTTATGTATCACCCACATTATATAAAGTAGAGTTTAACAGTCTATGGCAGTTAGGTAATAGCGCGTTTAATGTGTAGAGTACATTAGGTATGTAAACGATGAAACACAAACATCTGTCTGTACTCGGAAAGTTGCCCTTAATAAATCAACAACCCTATAATTCGTCGGGCGTTTTGTTCGACATAGAATTTTCGCCATCGAAAATGCATTTTCCACACACATTATTGTTCATGTAACCCGCGGTACAGGCTACATTTAAGTTAATTATAGGATTACAGCGGGTTGCATTTAAAGTGGTATTTTGGTAATATAATAGTCAGATGGCACGCCCGATAAGTGCCAACCTGATACTTGGAAAGACTCACTCATTACGCATTCGGGTCGCAAACAAAACGTACCCGGTCGCGAGGAACAAACGAATATAATAATTATGAGCCGAATGGATTAGCCCGAATTAACGGTTGCGTTGTTAGGAGATTATTTTTTCGACACGTACACCGGGCGGAGGGTTAAATAAGATTTTAGATGAATATCTGTGTAATTGCGATTTTGTTTTGTCGTTTTTTACTTATCTCCATTTTTAAGCTACCAGTGATTGAAGGTGGTTTCTCTATTTACCCCTTAAGAGATTATGGACGTGAGAGTTTATGTATGTATTAATTAAAAGCTATCTTTCCGCTAATTCAAGTAATTGAGACATCATCATCATCAGCCTATTAATGTCCCCACTGTTGGGGCACAGGCCTCCCTTAGCACAAGGGGGTACGGGCCATGATCCACCGAGCGGGCCCAGTGCTGATTGGTGGATTACACACGCCTTCGGAAACTTTTAATTTCCTGACATGCAGGTTTCCTCACGATGTTTTCCTTCACCGTTAGAGCAGTCGGTAAATGTACGTAAGTCTTCGAAAAAATCGGAATAACTCATTGGTACATGGCATTGCATGGTTTCGAACCCGGAGACATATATAGTTATAATTTTACAAGCTGTTGCGTTTTTTATCTTTCGTTCATTGATTAATACTACTGGTAGTCTTTTCTATGTTTTAAACACCGATGTGTATTCTTATATAGGTGAAAATGACAGATTTCCCGGGTTTGAGTTGAGCCAATATCTGTGTCATTTTACTCGTTTCTCGGCCAAACCCTGAAACCGTGCGATTTCGTGTCGGATTTTACTAATGAGGGATTTTCCAGCTTAAGTTTTTGCCATTCCAGATAGTTGGCGCTGCTTCTAACTGGAATGTCAAAGTGACAGAAGACTTGTTTTGACATAATGTTTTTTCATTGGATAGTAGGTAGCTTTTTGTAAAATATAGAAATTCATCGAATTCATCATTTCCTAGTGACAAAACAAGAACCATGCAAGTAACAAAGAATTAATATCGACGATGAAATAATAAAAAAGAAAGTTTTTTTAATTCCAATTTTATGGCCTAGGTACATGTTAGGGACCCATATTTTGGCACATTTTGACATTCCAGTATACAATCAGCGCCATCTGTTGAGTTGATTAGAAGCTCCCAGAAAATCCCTCATTGTAAGTATTACTTATATCAGTATTTAAATTGACAGGCTACTGTAACAACAGCACCGCTTTCCGTAAGCGCTTTTCTAGCGATTCCATTCCGGTCTGAGTCGATTAAGTGTAATTATTCCGCAATTGGGTTAGGACATAAGTAATCGAGCAGTTTCGTGCTAGAGTGCAGCGTATCTCTGTGTGCGCCAATTACAGGTGTTCAAGCGATAAATGATGTTTTGGGGAATAGGTCTCTGACTGATAAGTAGGTATCCTATACACACGAAAACGAAAAATTTCTGTTATTTTTTTATTATTTTTAACGGCGGCTGTGATTGGGAGTTGAAATGGTCCTGCCATAGCTTGCTTATGATTTTTAACTCGTGAAATAAATATGTTATAAGGACACTTCATGTTTCTTGATAATGACATAACGTTTGCTGAAAGAAAAACTAAACATGAGTAGAATTCAAAACCTGGGGTTATGTTATTGCGTTCATGCTGTCATGGCGTGTTCGTCCTATTTTATTGTTTGAAAACGGTTTACAATGGTTATTGTTTCGTAAAACTAGAGTATTTTACCTAAAAATCGTCCGTGTTAAGTGAACGTTATATAAGACAGTGAAATGGGAGTGAAATACTACAGATGGCGTGGATCCGGCAACCTAACCTCCATTTACACTTGGAATGCAAGACACTAGGCATTCCTAGTGCACACGACTCTCCCTTAATCTCGACGTTGGTAAACTGTTTTTTTTTTCAAAACAGACGCCTAAACGTACGAGTTATTTTCAAGATTCTAACACGCGCTTTGGCCAAATTGCAGAGTAAATCACTAGCAGCGGCCATTCAATAAAGAAAAAAATATCAAAACCTAATGAGTAGTTAATACTATAGTTAGACACGGGATTGTTACCATGGTTTATCTAACTATAGTATTGACAATAACCACGAAATCTTAAAAAGTTATGTACTTATCTAATGAGTAGGACTCAAAGTGACCCAAGGAGTACTTTTAGAAAGGAGTCCACAATCAAAATGCAACTTAAATACACAAACAAGTTAATCTAACGTGCGGCAAATTGCTTTTCCTTGTACATTTGGTATGCTGCACAGGTATATTTTAGGAAATTTTGACCTCAGGATTATAGAGGTAAAATGACTCACAGTCGGCCGTTATTTAGCAATAAAAGTTTCTAAAAGACTCTTCTATAACCCCCTTTATATGTATGTTAAGGATGTATAGTAGGCATAATAAAATGTTTTATGCTATGCAGGACAAATAAATTAATAAACAGTGTGATACCTGATTCTTCGGGTCGCTGAGCCTGTCAGTCAACAATTAACATCGAAAGCCTAGAGTAGAGATGTCTTGAAATCTTGTCTAATTGTTTGTTGGGTGACTATTTCAGCAAGTTTCAAAGAAAGAAAGAAATTATTTCCAATAGCGCACACATACAAACAATTAGATACAGAAGATAAAAATTATTAGTGGTTTCCAAGATCTTGGAGTTTTATTTAGAGATATCGCTACGCTAAGTAATGTTCGGTGTTTTGCTTATGTTTACGTTACCTACAACTGACTAATAAGTGAAGATGAGGCCAAAGATGATTTACTACGCGGGTTTACTCGCCTTAAATATACCAAGGTTTTTGAGTGAAATATTTATTGGTAAAATACCTACTTACTAAATTTTTCAGCAATGTAATTTTAAAATATTTTATTATTATGTAGATATGTAGGTAGGTACCTAAACCTAACTATCTACTAACATAATTACGTTTGTACGAAACCCTCAGGGCGCGAGTCTACTCATACTTGTCCAGTTTTTTGATATCACAATTCTAATTCGGGGATATAGGACCAATTAAATTATAATATCATCAGTATATACAGAATGTTGAGTTTAATTCCACTATTTCTTAGACAGGTACTTTAAGATAAAACAAAACACTGTAGGTAACTGTAATTACACGTAATGAGATTCCAGTGGGTGGGGTCGTTTAAAAAGCAGTAAACAAAATTATTTCGACCTACACGAGCAATTAGTTCGACTAGAATTAAATCGGACGTTCCCTCGAAACTCTTAAAAATAGTGATGGATGACCCATGCACATGACCCAATGAAGACCAAAACCATATTGTGGTCTTACGAAACTGGGACCAAATTATGGTCTCGCTCGGTTTTGATACTGCATATACGATATTAACTGGTTCCCTATTATCTAATGACGTCAAATAATGTGCTATTATTAAAACCACAGACAAACTACTTTCAATATTCTTTGTGAAAGACATTTGCATATCAGTCTTTATATGATGGATTAACAAAAAGCATAGGTAATGAAACGTAGGGTGCTGTCCGTTGTATTGAGCTTCGATTTTGGATACTTTTGTTCATAAGTCGAGTGCTTGTTTACTATTTGTCTACTCGACTTAAGGGCAAAGTATACCCAAAGTCGGAGCTCTATTTTGTACTTTTCTACCACTCGGACTTTACCATAAAAAGAGGTGTCACGAAATTTAAGGTAACGTAAATTTAAAGGAAACTTCATGCAATCGCAAAAAGTCGAACGTAAACAGAATAGGTAATTATTGTTTGTTTGGTTTTAGGCAGTTACGTTCTTCAAGACCAAAACCAAGAGTGAATTTTCTCATCACTATTTTGAATTAAAACCTTGCACGCCAGGTAAATGTGAATAATTACGTATTTAATAACGCTTTTGTTCTCGACCCGACGAGAAAATTCAAGTAATTCAATTGTGTTTAAGACTGTTTAATTCGAAGCGGCCAACATGCCGTTTGCTTTCTAAACTGACTTTTTGTTTATTGTTACAGTGTTCCGCTACACGGGCTACAAAATATTCGTAGGCTGAAGACCAACCAACCGGTGGAACCTATTAGCTAGCTATTGACCAAAACTCTGCGGGCTAGGGGGTTCGAAACTCCCCGAAATTTACCCATTTCCGAAATTCACCTATTTCCGTAATTCACCCATTTCCGAAATTCATCCATTTCCGACATTCACCAGACCGCATCTGTCTTCCCTAAAACTTTAAACCCCAAGATACCCCAATTTTCACTATATCTATTTTAAATTAATGTTTTTTAAATAACAGATCTATAAAAAATATATCTCAAGAATGATTCCAATTCCAAGCACCACTACAGTTATACGAATCCTGACACAGAACTACTTTAAGGATGACTAGTTCCACACACTCTCTGTCACATAATGTTTAAACCATTTACTTTCTTAACATTGTTATGTTTATTTATTTTACCGGCCTGTTTCTGTAAAGTGATCTTATTCATAAGCGAGTAATAATTATTTTAAGTAAGTACTATACTTATACTATTTTTTACAAGTGTAAATTTGTTATTAGCTGAAAAGAAAAATAAATAAATAATTCCTCCTCGAAAACAGTTTCTGGATACGGCTCTGGTGATGTCGTAAAATTTTAACATTATTTGCATATTCTATTCTTCTTCTATGTTTTTCTATTCTATACATTTATACATTTGTTCGAAGTCGTCTGATGACTTCGAACTCAAACTCCTAGAAGACCTTGACGCCAGACGCCATGCCCGTAAAACCGAGATCGGAAGCGGTACACCTTCAAATCTAGCGGTCAGCTCTACTGCTGTTTGTGACTGAGTCTTCAGGATGATGTTTGGCTTCGCTAGCCACCTACGAGCGCACGCCAAGAGCTAAGCAGGGGTCGCCGTCGACGGATACGTCGTGGAGGACATCATCATCATCATCACATTTGTAAGATGATGTTTAATATCCTTGTGATACCTTGAAATAAAATAGACCATTAAACAAAACAGACAATATGGACCACTCTTAGATTTCTCTGCAGATTTTGTTATTGATGCATCCTATACAGTATTTCTTCATAGTTATAAATGTGAAGTAAAAAGATCAAAGTTTATAAATTCCTATAATTATTTCATTATTCAAATTAAACATTTGTGTTTTACAATCTTGTAATTTAAATCAAAAACTCAAAAGTGTCATTACGGCGTCACGAGTGCGGCACATTTAAAAACTTGCCCAATAAATCAAATTTATTACTAAGGGGGGTATAGTTAATCTGGGCCAGGAAATTAAACGAGGAATTACCATAATTGATGCGGTACAAGTGAATCGGCGAAGAAAATCGCGTTTATACCTCTAAAGGTCCTTAATGGGAATTTAGAGAAAATGTCTTAGAAATTTATAACGAACAGCGTCTTAAATGACATTAGGCGACGGGTAGAGTTTTTAATGTATTTTTTTGCGAAATGCTCTGAGAAGAGTCTATCAGAAACAGTTTTCTTGGTGTATACTTACACCAAGAAAACTGTTTCTGATAGGCTACATATATAGGATAGGATAGGATACATATCTGGAATAGAAATGTCGACCGACTATATTATATTTTAACATAAGTACCTATCGCTTAAAGAGATCGCTTAAAGAGGTCGCCATTGTACATATCGTGCTACTATTCCTGTATTTGTGTACAATAAAGTGCCTCTTGAATTTCTCTAGAAGAATATCTCTGCCAAGGGTCATTTAATAATACTATACCTTTATTTATTATACATATTTATCTCCATTTTTTATATTAGATTATTAATACTAACCATCTGGTTCCAAAAAAAAACAAAACCATTAGAACTTCATTAGAAAATTATTAATAGTTTAACGCAACGAAACATTGATTCATATCGCCACGCGTCAGCAATAAAAATACTTAACTCTACCTACTCTATGTAAAGCCTTGTTGGAATTAATCAAATCATTTGAGAGATCCGTATCTACGAAAGAGTGTATCTTTGAAATTAGAGCAGGAGGGAGCATCGATTGTTTTCTATCGCCCACGAGCGCATGCCAAGCCTAGCTTGTTGTTGTTTTTTTATTCTGTACTCTATAGATAGGTATAACGGATTGTAATCATCTCATTGTGTGAGCTAAGATGTATCTATGCTGTGTACAGGTCGGTGTGAATTCCCGGACCGAAATTCGGCGGAAGTTTTTTATAACACTCTTGTCAACACCTTACACCGTTTGTTAGTCAACACAAACCTACAGTACCGGTAGAGCTTGTCATAAACTGAAATAAAATTGTCCCTCTCAATTTAAAATATATCTGGCAAATAATATTATTACGAGGCGTAATTTACACACTCTCTCTCTTCCCTTCCTGTCATCCCCTGCTAGGGTATAGGGCTCGAACAATTTCTGTCCACTTATTGCGATCTTGTGTGGCCTCTTCAAGTTCCTGCCAGGACATTCGAATTGTAGCAGCCTCGTTTTCAATTGACCGGCGCCATGTGGATTACACTATTTCTTTTTTATTAGTTACAAAAAATATTATTATTATTACAGCTTTCATTATAAAAAGATACAACTATCTTATTTAATTTTTTGTAACAATTTGTTTCTGACTCTGTCTGTTGTGTTCTAGTGGTAAGTAAAGTACATCCCTAATAGTACTAAATACTTTTTTAAAATGTTTAAACTGAATGTGCAAAGTCCATGAAACTGTTATTTAAACATAACATATTAATTGTGAATTGTGAAGAACGCCAACATTGACTGAAGACGTTTAATCTACAGTACTTTCTCGCAACCGTACCGCCGGCACGATACGATAAAACAACATGTGTTTCTTCACCTAACGAATCTTCCCCGGCATAATGAGTACAACAATGTAAAGTGGGGCCATATTTACATAATGTCAACTAAGTAGGTGTACGAGTGTCACTGTAGCCCGGCCGGCCCACTTCGGAAACTTTCCGTTTGGGAATCTAAAATATTGACAACAGTGTTTCGGCAGTATTTATAGAAGAGCCAGTACTTACCAAGCTCGTGTGCTCCATCTTCGGCCTCATCGTCATCGTCACTTACCACCAGGTGAGATTGAGGTCAAAATTTCAATCTCACCTGGGGGTAAGTCGCGGGTTTAGTCGTAAATTAAAAAAAATGAAAAATCTAAAATTATTAACACCTCTGATATTCTGGCTAAGGGACTTCCTTTACACTCGAAAATGTCGATTTTTTGGTAGGGATATTTTAACGTCTAAAATCTTCTGCTTTACAAGAATAGAACAAAGGAACATTTATTAATTACCAATGTGTTACCTACCTCAAGTCGGTGATCGTTGTCTTTTAGGTAAAGAATGTGTTCTTACAATTGTACCAACCGAACTATAAAGGACAGTTATTTTAATAGTGACCGTCCTCTCAAATCCCCATTGCCTAATTACTTACTTACTCAATTCGATGTGATCGTGATACAAAGTAATTGGCACATACGAATGACTAAAACACTTTTAATCGTCATAGCAAAAATAGTAAAAACAGATACAAATACAAACATACTTCATTGCACACCCAGGACAAAACCAAAACATACAACATAAAGAGAGGTACAATACAATGTGCAGAAGGCGGCCTTATCGCTTTAATAGATGGATTATTTTCACCAATAAAGCTACCGATTGAAGAGTTACCAGAGCGAGATCAACCCGCGTATAGGTTTTACACTCGAATGTCATTAATCGAGAGCTTGTAGGAATGCCATTGTTGTTCCGGACCCGGACTGTGTATTTTAGAACCGATGTCGGCCCTTGATTACATCTTTGATTATGACAGCTGAGATGAGTCCTTCTTCCTGGAAATAAAGATGTAAAATAAAATAAACATAAGTATAGTATAAATCATATGATACATCTCAGTTGGAAACTGTGACGTAATTTCTTTACATTATTGCTGATAAATTTTAACGACTTAACTCTCATTTCACATTATATTAGATAAGGGAGTCGTCGGTATAGGTATGTGCACAGAGTATATGTGCGGGAAAGCATGTAAAAACTAAAAGATATTTTTTTGTTAAAAACTGACTAGAACCTAGTGATCTGTAATGTTCCATACGGTGTGAGTATAACATCACATCTTCTCGTCGCCCATACCTCAATGTCTAAAGACAAGAGTCTTTAACCAGTGCGTCCTACCAGTAATGACCTATGGAGCCGAAACGTGGACACTGACGGTGCGACTGGTTCACAAATTGAAAGTCGCAAAGCGTGCTATGGAAAGAGCTATGCTCGGAGTATCTCTGCTGGATCAAATCCGAAATGAAGAGATCCGGCATAGAACAAAAGTTACCGACATAGCTCATAAGATTAGCAAGCTGAAGGGGCAGTGGGCCGGTCACATCAGTCGCAGAACCGACAACCGCTGGGGGAGACGAGTTCTGGAGTGGATACCGCGTTTGGGCAAACGTAGCGTGGGACGGGCGTCCCTGCTAGATGGAGCGACGATCTGCGCAAGGTGGCTGGCAGCGACTGGATGAGAAGAGCCGAAGATCGGGCTCAATGTAGCGCCCTGGGAGAGGCCTATGTCCAGTAGTGGACTATAGTAGGCTTCTGATGGTGATGATGATAAGTATAGTATTATATTATAACGTCCACAATCAAAACTTATTGAAGTATCTAACAGTTTATGGCCATTGAGAAAATAGAATATTGGCGGTTCACCTACCTAAGCTCTACATCTTCTGCCCCTCTTTGGAATCCACATTTGAACCATACAATACAATACAAATATTATTTATTACACACAAGACAGAAGAAAAGATATAAAGACAATTGGCGGTCTTATAGCTTCAACCTATTTCTTCCAGGCAACCTTTGGATGATCATGTGATTGTGAAACACTCACTCAACGTAAATAACTCAGTATGAATGAAATATCTATAATATTTCATTCTATTTAGTGATGATTATTAATTTAAGAAGTAAGAAGTATAAAGAACATTGTTTGGCATGGTAAGACACCTTGTACTCACTTACATACAATGACATTTAATACTAGTGAAAATATTTGTTCCAGTTTAAATTGCATTTTTAATTAACGCATATTTATTAGTCAAAAAACGAGCAATAAAATCAGAAATATCGATAAAGTAAAATAAATACTCAACATAAATAAATGTGATTCCAAACTTGATTTTGCATAAAATTGTATGAACTTTTTCAATGTGCTTATTTAAGATGATATATTATCGAACGACTCGACTGGTCATCGATACAGATAAGAAATTAATAAATGAATTATACTGAAAGTTATAATTTTTAAAGGCGAATGTCAAAGAGTAAGAAGATCGGATATGAATACAATGGTTTTGGAACTCATGGATGGCCCGAATCGACGCCCCGCGGAGCGCTTGCGCACCAAAACGAGATAAAAACGTAAATAAAAATCCTTATGTAAATTAAATTTGTAGATCTTTTGGCTTTGAGCATAGATAATAAATTAGAGCCGAGTAAAATTTTATACAACTCCATCTTTGTTATTTTCTTAGATTTACATGGCATAACGTAATGGCTCATAGATTTATCAATATTTATTTTACAGCATTAAAACTAAAACGATTAAAGAAATATAACTAATAAAAACTAACCTACAGAATACACTAAAAAAACTATACAAACAAAAGAAGTTAAAGACAAAAAAATTGGCATTTGTCCACCACATCTGGTAACACCAAAAGGCTGTCCGTGTTTCTTCGTCATGGTACGGCAAAATCTAGCCGCAGGGCAAAGTACGTGTTAGCCTTTGGGTCTTTGAATTCTCGACCAGGCGCTTCACAATTGCTTTATAGACACAGTGGGTTCCTGGCCCCCAATGGTCCCAAAGTTTCTACCATTTCTGCTTATAGATTATTCTATTATTTATCTATTAGCATAATCGGAATACATTAATTCATTCTTTCAGCAGAACATAAGTAATGCATTATCTACAGTGACAACACAGACCAATTCAGACACCTCTGTTTCGACCACTTCAAAACTTATTTATCCTTTCTAAGTACGTACAATCAACCACTAAGCCCCTTTCTTCGATTAAACCTCAACCTTACGCGCAATAAAGGTTTATATGATTCACAAAGGTAAAATAGGTAGGTTGACCGGTGGTCGACTGTACCAGCTACTCGGACCACCAGCCGAGGAGATTGTGCGGCCTACTTTACGACTGGTGACAAATAAATTATGTATTTATTTGATCGGTTTAAATTAAAATTGACATTTGTAATTAGGAATCGTTTACGAGTATAGGGCGCAGCCATTATTATTTGACATTATTGTTTGTTGTTATTTGAAAATATGTAAGTAATTGAAGGCGAAGTTTTAGGTATAATCTTTAAGTATGTAAGTATTATCAATTATATAAGTCATCATCAGCAGCCTAATAATGTCCCCACTGTTGGGGCACATGCCTCCCCTTGCATAAGAGGGGAACGGGCATGATCCATCAAGCGGGCCCAATGCTGATTGGTGGATTTCACATACCTTCGGAAACCTTTCATTTCCTCAGACACGCAGGTTTCCTCACGATGTTTTTCTTCACTGTTAGAGCACTTACCTGCTAATATAGGTAGTAGGAACTAATATATTTATATGTACTAAGGGGACAGAGTCAATCCAAGCTAAAGCATGAGAAAAGTTACAAATTAAATACTGAAAGTAAAGCCTCGAAATGTATACTACCTAGGTGACAGATGTCTTCTATATCACGGACGTAACACTCGCTGCAAAGCCTTCCACCTGGGAGTACTCATATACTCCTAGGCACAAGCCACACACAAGAGATGAAGTTCTTGAATTGTATACAAACGCCAGTAAAGTTCACTAGGTATTGATTGGCGCAAAACATTTAGAAGCGAAGCAGACCGCCTTCAAAATGGACTTTTGATATATTTTACTACCTATGTCTTTGGTGTGTCCTGCGGCTTAAGTTTTTCATTTTTATTTACCACTAAACCCACTTTTTACCTCACTCTCGTCTGATGGTAAGTGACGATGATGATGCATGCGGGTTTGTCTTTAGTAAATGCCTATTCACTCTGGTCTTGAAGATTCCAAGGTTGTATAGGTTTCGGAAAATACAGACGCAGGCAGACTGTTCCGTTAAAAGAAATAAAAAATTATATAAGCAGTTATTGCAGTAAAAAACTGTAGTGCGCTTTATTTATTTATCGTTTCCGACTATGTAAACGGTACGTATGGTTATGAATGGGGGGCCCCCCGGCGACTACTTATCGGGTGATTGTTTTCGATAGCGCACACGTTATTACGCGCCTCTCGACTTTCGAGTTTCGACTACTAGCCACTACACAAGCAATTAATGTATGATTGACGAAGACAGTACTTCAGACACCAATCAACGCCCCCATACGTTTTGCTACCGATAACGCCACAGGCTGAAGAAATTCGCTTCATAAAAAAACCAACTCACGCAGTGTATCCAGTTTGAAGTCTGCAGTTTTATTAATCTGTGCATAGAGTAAAAAAAATATTTGCATATCATTAACACGGCTCCGCTGACTTTCAAGAATAAGCAACATATTTTTTACGAATATACGAAGCTTTATTATAAAAGACTAGCGAAAACACAATACAAAATCATGGTAATTTACTTGAAAGCAAAGCACCTTTGATGTACAGCTCTAGGCCATATTTTTGTTGCAAAATAACGAAGAAATCTCGCATAATATAAAGAAGAGTTAAATAAGAGCTTAACGGCTAAAAACAACAGGTTATTATAATAAAAATCATTACGGGTAAGGCACGAGCGCATCTGCTCACCATATTTGCATAGCCGCTGATTGGGATGCAAGATTAATTCCTATAATATTTTTTGTCTTGCTCATCATTTAGGTGCAATCAGGCGGGTGAAGAAAAAAAATGATCATTATCATACTTCAGCCCTTAAGCTATTTTTTCAGACGCCAAACAAAGGGGTGGTTGTTTGTTATTAGGTTAGGGGCGATAATGTAATGCAATTACTTTTTCGAAACGTGAAAAAAACACAAAAATTCATTATTCAAATCCGCCAGCTGAGCAAGCGAGGAATAGTGATTAGGGATTAGAAATTTAGGGTTATTTACATTCATTTTGATAAAATATTGCCAAAATTATAAGACGTTTAATGATGAGGTCTCCGCAATTCCCACAACCCCCTTAGAATAAACAATAGAAATTCATACAGTGACTTATCACTTCATCTCGCAACAGTAACAACCCTCGATGCAGGGGCATCATTAGGCGAAATAAGACCATTAGCAGTCCTTTCTCTTAGCAGCCATGAAAGGGTTAAATCGGCCCTTCTGGCACAATGGCTTTATTCTATTACGAGCCGCTTACACGCGCGATGTAATAAATATGAATGTTGAACAACGTGGATTATGCTCCTTTGCCGGGGGTCAAAATATTTGAATATGCGTCGGCGCAATTTGTGAGGGGTTAATTGGCAGTCTGCTGGGAGTTGCTTTATGGAGTACGAGCGGTTGCGTACGTGGTAATGATCTTGTAAGGGTTACACTATACGGCGTTTATAAGGGAATCGATGTCAAGGCGACCTTGTAAAATACTATGACTTCCTGTAATTTACAATACAAATACCTACTAAATGAAAAAAAAATATAAAAATTATATAAAGCACAATTTGCAATTAGAAGGTGGACGAGCTCTTCGAGAGATTGGGTGGTGTTGGAGTTGTAATGGTCCCGCCATAACTTTCTATAACTTTCAACTCGTAATATAAAAAACAAAATTGACATTAAACTGTATCATTAGTTCCAAAAATAAATGAAAATCCGACTATAGCGTATGTTTTAAAAACGACACAAACTGAAGTGCTCTCCAAAAATCCCGGCAAAGTCCACGACCAACTGGTCCCGTATAATTATTCAGAGAGAATCAACGTCAGCGCGGCTGGCTAATTACAAAGCACTGAATGGGGGCTTTTGCCTAGTTGAAAAGAGTAAAAAAAAAACAATTATTAACGATACAGTGGCCGCCGAGTGGCCCGGTGTACACTGTCACATCTGTTCGTCTACCCCCGCGGATTACAGTGATAATTATTCTGTTGCGATAATTATTGGATTTAAGCTTGTAATAATAATGTGGGCTGTTATTGTGCTCTGTCAGATGTCGATGTTTCATTATGTAAACCGTATGAAGATTAAAATACTTACCTACATAAAGGGACAGAAATATTGAAGTCTGATTCCGGATAGAGATAAATTTTAAAAGAGTTACAGTATATTAATCATGGTAGATTTTAAATATGTATGTACTTTATGAAGTGGATCTTAGTCTTCTCTATGAACAGACACCATTGTGCCGTATCTTAACTCACATCTTGCCAACTGCTGGACTGAAGAGTGAATGGTACAGTTTAAGTACAAACCCGACCCTAGTAAGACACAAAAAAAAACTAAAATAAGTTTTATACTTATGTATGTATAATATGTACAGTGGAAGACAAATCAATTTATACTCTGTGGAATGGAATGTGTCAAATAAGTGTACAGTAAACCTGATGTGTTGTTCACTGTACTTCCACTGTACAGAGGGAAACATATCAAGCTATACATTGTGAAACCCAGCCGAATTAAGTTTAAGACAAAGTATCGAAGGGATGATGTATTTATTTACTATAAATTATTTACTTATTCACTATAAATAAATAGGCCGCAATAATTAAAAAAAAATCTTACGTTTCAGATTTCTAATGACTTTTGTAGAGAGATGTATCTATGTATTTCGATTTGGTCGTAGAGAGTACTTAATCTCAGTTACCGTGGCTATGATCCTCAGGTGATATTAAAATGTGTAACATCCTCACGAGATCTCACGGTCAAAATAACTAATACTGTCCGATTAAATTAAATTGTAGCAACATTCTGAATGCACCCTAAGCGCATTGCACGCCACGCGCCGAAAGGGTTATACTTTTATTTCTTTGCTTTGACGAGAAAACAAAATAACAAAGTTAAAAAAAAATAACACTCAATGATGGTATCGTTTTCAAAGCGTAGCGCAATTACAGTGATCCGACTAATTGTTGCGTTGGGATTCTCAATGGCTTTTGTTTCCGAGTGCAATCTTGCTTTGACCGTATATTTACGCATGCCATATTGAAGTTGAAGTGTTCGCTCTTTGTTACGTATGCACTTATTTTGTATTGTAATAATGTTGTGTTTAAAAAGTCCACACTTATATGCTTTAGAAATATTTGCAGTTTCTACAATTAGAGATACATACCTATACTTACGAAGGTTGTCTGAATTTTTTTCCGATCTCAACACTTGTACTTCACTATTTCCTTTTATATCTCATGTTTGTTGTTTTATATTTGTGCAATAAAGTGTATTGTACTTTACTATACTTGCTCACTCCGGGATCAAAAACGTGTTCGAATAAACATTTTTAACGGTCTATTAGCGCAGTTTAATTAATTACTTTAGATTACATAATTAATCGGTTACAGTAATTGCCTATAAAAAAATTAATGACAGCTCAAAATCCGATTTTTACATCGACTCATTCAAACGATTGTCAAACAACTCCTGCGCGTCCAAAATGGCTGAAATTTTGGTGAGTACCTTTCAAAGGATTCGCAAACATATTCCCCAACTTTTGTTGACGAGAGTTCCCATCTTCATGTTGAGGTCGGAAACTTTTCAGACATCCCTACGAGGGTTTATAAGTACATATTCTTTTTAGGAGGAGCAAACATATCTAACGAATTAAATTTCATAAATCACATATGCCTAGCCTTTGCCCAGCAGTGAAACAGTCTATAGGCTATTAAAAAACATCACATAACTCCTGATATTAGACTTACTATAAGTAAACTGAACTTATCTTTAAATTCCACTAGGAATAAGAAAGGATTTCTGTTTCTGTTCCAGCTAATAAAACGGTGTTATTAAAGCTCAGAATCGACTACAGCTTTTGCAGCAGGGGTTAAGTATTTTTGCAATCATACGTAGTTTAATTACACATTCATATGCAAATTAGTAGGTGAATGCCGCAAAGATTCGTTCATATATTTGGTTTATTCCTGTCTTCGCCACATGTTTAAAATATTCAGAAAACCTGATCGGATCGGACGTCATCGTTCAGATTTCGGAACAATACGGATCAAATCTAGAAATTTATTTCTTATAATATGAAAATACATTCAGGATTATGCCTAAAAATGTATAAGGATTTAACCTTAAATATTATAATGATTTAGCGTCGGTGGCGTCGTGGCTAGGACGTCGGATGCGCGTGCGGGAGGTCCCAGTTCGAAACCGGGCAATGCCATGTACCAATGAGATTTGCCGATTTTTTCGAAGACTTACGTACATTTACCGACTGCTCTGACGGTGAAGGAAAACATCGTGAGGAAACCTGCATACTGAGATTACCAGTGTGTGAAATGGGAAAGGCAATGGCAAACCATCTCATTAAATCCGCCACGAGAGTCGTTCTATGTGATTAATTCCTAAGAATGATCACGACCCTCAGCAATGAGGAATTATGCTGACTTAGAAGAGAAGAGATTATAATGATTTGAACATGCAATTTGATGGCCTTGTTTTGTTATATATAACATAATCTGTTGTGATATCGCTATTGATCTGTGTATGGAGTTTTTGTGTTTTATTGTTTAATCTAAATGAAAAACAGAAGTAAACACTTAACAGATGACCCACGTTTTTTTTTCTATTACGTCAGCGGTAGTTTGTCCAGTTGAGCTATGTTCTGCCAGATCAGAAGGCATGCACGGATATAAAAATAGAAAATAATATAAGGAAGGAAATATAAGGAAATTAAAATACTACAACCATGCGAATACATTACATAGGAGTAACCCACCCATTTTGCCAGTAAGTATGCATTCATGCGTGCGCCGGTACATGTCGGCACTGTAATTAGCGCGATATGAATGAGAGGTTTTTGCCAGAAATTGCCAGAGTTTCAATGGCGATAAATGTAAAACGGCCCTTTTACTCGATTGTTGATTACGGTTTTGTAAAATAGAATTCGAATTTGTTTAAATATAAATGAATGAATGTCTGTTAAGTAAGTACTCATAATTAACGCGAAACTCCTCAATTTGAGAATGCGCGAAGTATTAATTAACATTCGACGTAAATTTTCGCGACTAGGTACTAATTTTGCCAAGAAATTCTACACCTCTAAAGCAGGTCGTTGAGCAATAAAAATTTTATTAGAACATTTTACGCACTGTTAATGTAGAAGATCGGATTTTTCGTCGTCAAGATCGATCGGAGTACTCGAATGCTGTGCTTTGAGCAATAAAATAAATCTTACGGTAAAAGGTATACCTGATCTCAGACGCTAACATGCCCGAGCCTTCGTTACGGCCTTAATTAAAA
Source organism: Hofmannophila pseudospretella (assembly GCA_947369225.1). Classification (NCBI taxonomy): domain Eukaryota; kingdom Metazoa; phylum Arthropoda; class Insecta; order Lepidoptera; family Oecophoridae; genus Hofmannophila; species Hofmannophila pseudospretella. Next base: position 8,035,067 of record OX376323.1, on the reverse strand, counting down.
AACAAAATCAATTTTATTAATTGGAAGTGTTAAAAACGGACGGAAGAGGCGTTCGGTCCCCGTATCTCGCTCGTATCTCTTCTTTAATCCGACAGAGAATGTGTTATTTTTACTTTTCTCAGTGGATTTCGAATAAATTTTATCGCTTGGGACTAATTTGGTTACAAATTTATTTGGTTGTGGGATCGTTAACAAGGGAGTACATCCACATGGCTATCGCGACTGCACTCTTTAGTGCCCGGACACGGCAGTTATAACAATATATCGACACTTGGAGCTTGATAAAATGAAGACGACACTTTACTTAAGATTAAATTATATTTTTTTAACACCACCACACGTTTTGGAATGAATTTTTTTGAATAAAACGTTTTACTGTTATGAGTATAATGCAATTACTGGCGATTTAAAAAATGTAAATACAAAATACAAGGCATTGATATCCAATTGTTTATATTGGTAACGGATATATTAACTATGTCACGGTCCCAGATACATTTCATCTGCAATAAAACGAACCATTTGCACTTAGCTACGTGAAACACCAACGTGAAGTCTACTGGGAACACAACTGTTATCATATAAAAAACTGTTAGGTATATGATATTTTTGGGCAGCCCCAAAAAGTTAAAATATCGACTGAAATATTAACACTTTTACATTTAAAATTTTATAAATTTTATCTTTAATTGATCGACATTAAATTAGATTGTATTGATCTACTTTTAGACAAGGTAAATGAACTGATTTTGTGAACTATTATGTTCGAATGAAACTTTAGTCCTGATAATTGTAGACACCCAAAAGGAAGAGTCTTGTAAATCTCGGTGTTTCATTATTCGTAATCAACTTCTGTTCATTTAGCCAAAAGCATTTTTTTTTTTAAAAACAGCTGACCAAGGTTTCGAAAAGCGACTTCAGTCTTTGTTCCAAAGTTATTCAATAGGTAGTTTAGAAGGTATCTTTACAAAAAAGAGTTCTTCATGTTATAAGCTAATTGTAGAATAGAATTATTTTTTTAAAATTTTTTTTTTAATTCAATTTTTTGTTATAATAGTTTTTACGCTTAAATTTATTATAATAATTATTAAATTTTGTTTGTTTAATTGTCAGTCTTTAAAATGCCATTTTGCATGTATTCGTAATATTATTAGTGTGTCTTCCATGTGACAAAGGGACGTGTGGAAAATCAGCGCTGTGGACTCCGTCCATAGCACAAGCTGAACACGCTTCCTGTTGCCACAAATTAGTTTATGTACAACATTGTAAGGGCAAGATATGTACCTGTAATATTTATTTGTGTGCAATAAATGGTTTTGTATTGTATTGTAAAACATACGGAACTTTCGCAAGTAACAGGTGACTAATCAGCCAATAGGTAAATATAAATGTCATTGACTCCACGGCATGCGCATCTAGTCCTCACTGCATTCCTTGCGCTCGTTCCGATACTGTACTGAATTCCTAAGCAGTTGTAAAATTAATAGCTCTATTTAGCTTCTACACGGTGTGCCAGAAGATGCGTTTACGACATTCTTGTCAAGGCTCAGGATAGTTTCCAAAACTATAAACCCGATCATTAACAGAAGACAATTCAAAATTATTTATTCAGATGGACTTTACTTTACACCTCATAATTTTAGCACATCCACTAAAAAACATCTTCATTAAACAAAATGACAAAAGAAAGACCTTTCGAAAAATACTTGGGTGGTTCAAACTAGACACCTAACAGTAATTCAAATAGGAAACAGAAACATCACAGTAATTGATATTGACGTTGGCATAGATAAGAATGATAACGGATTAGGTTATTTTGTTGTGAGTAAACCGGTCCCGAAACAAGAGCGATGTAGACGAAATCCATTGTAGAGGGAACAATAGTATGGACACGTCTTGAATGAAACAATGCGGAGATAACTAGGAGATTGATTCAGCAAATCTGCTAGAAGAGGCTAGAGGTGATTTGCAGGTAATCTACCAGAAGGAACTAGATTCCATATTGTATTTTGATCAGAGTGATTAAACAAATACAATGTAGTTAATGTAATAGAGTAAGGCACGACTGTTCATCATTATCGTCATAGGCCTTTACATATACTTTTACGTTCCTGAATAAAAATCCCGATTCTGGAGCGAGAGTTACGCCCGAACACACAAAAGCAAGACTAAACAGCAACGTTACTTGTTTCAGGTCTAGAGGATCCTTCTTTTTACAAACTTTCGATAGTTTAATACCTAGGATCTCGTGGCTTGCCTGAATGAAGTGTTTATAAATAATAGACCACACTAGACCACGAGAACATCCAGCTACATAGATTTTTGGGTTGGTCGTCTCACATGAAGGCGGAAGATATAAATTTGTAGATGGTTCAGGCCAGGACCGCAATATTTGGAAAGGAATGGAGGAGACCTAAGTTCATAAATGGGCTACCTAACATAATGGCCGAAAAGTAAATTACTGAATTCATGGTTACTGATAAAATTTCAAGAGCGCCTATTTCCAGTGTAGTCACTTTACATAGGATAGATAATCTACGGTGAAATATTTGAAATATAGTAAAATTAGATGTGAAAATTACTTCCAGTATTGTTCTTAGATCGAGGCTGTTCAGAATAAACAGATCACGTGGTATCGGAGTGTGGGCCGCTGCTGAACACGGCGCAGGCGCAGATTGTAACTCTTCTGGTGCTACATGGTACAGGGCTGGACTCGATCCCTATTGAGTCCAGCTAGTGTCTCGTTACGCTCATACATACTTATATGTGAGGTAAAGAAGTCGAACTAATGTCAAACTACACTCAGTAGGTACCTGGACCAGGCAGGGGAACAATTCTAACAGAATTATGCCAAGTTCGACATTAGTCCGACCTCTTCAGCTCATATATACGACATGTTCCAGGCCGCTTCTCCCCGATCCCTCCCTCTCCAGCGACGTCCTCAATTCGAGGTCTGTACCCACCTGGGTGCCCTTAGGTAGTCGCTTCTTATAGTAGTTTTAAGTCCTCCTCCAGGCTGGAGCGCACATGGCGCTCGCCCCCAAAACCCCAATGCAGCTGTAAAGGTCAATAGGACCAACAGCATTAGTCATTTAAAAAAAAAGAACATGACGAGACATTAATAGCACTCGATACAAGCGTCGTTGACGAATCGAATCCACCCTTGGATCATTGTGGTGAACTACTCCTAGTACAATCTTTTATTATAGCTTAGTTGAAGTAGTCCCACATTGGTAATATGCAAAAAATATATATAAATCCGACTGTTAATTACATACCTCGTACACACATATTATGATTGTTGTCCAAAAGGAAGCCTCAATAGTAGGAATTTTTATACTAGTGATTTTGAGCAAGGGGTCAGTCAGGGAAAATTATCGTTATCAGCTGTATATTTGCTACTAGTATGATCAATTTCCGAACGTCCTAGCACTTTTTTACACTTAAGTTACAAGGCAGTAGTAGGTCACTTTACAAGACAGTAATAGGGCACTTGAAGTCATTATACAACCTCTACAAAGTCCGTCCCTTGCATATGCGAAGTGCAAAACAGTGTCGGCGCAAGGCGCGTGATATATGCGCGGGGGCAATCGCGCACCGTGACACGTGGGCTGCCTGAATCTAGCAACTTTAGTCCAAACATATTCTGTTTAGACCTTAGCGTCAGTTAAATCGTTCAACTTTGTTTTTGGAATTCAGACAGATATAGATGGGAGTTGAAATGTTTCGCCATAACTTACCATGGGCCTAAGCTCAATATGTTTTAACTTATATCTACGATTTTCTAAAAAAAATAACCGGATGAAAATATTTAAAAATCTTAATTTTCTAGTAACTAGTCAAAGTCGTAACTTTTTGTACAATAAAGTGTACTCATTCATTCACTCAAATCACTGAATATTTTAATGTGTGGTAATTTTTATATAATAGAGTTAAAAGTCACAAGTTCAAAGCAAGCTATGGCAGTGCCATTTCAACTCCCATCAACAGCCGTTAAAAATAAAAAGCATTTCGTCCTCCGCCCGTCCGCCCTCTTCCAGAAACACATAGTGCTTTATATACCTAACTGAATTTTTCCCAGATTTATTTTCTGTGCAAGTAATTATAAGTTGGTATATATCTACTGTGAAAAAGATTGATGAGGTGGCTAATCAATCTAACCAAGTATAACCTAACAAAAATAACCATATACTTAAATCATATTAACAGGTAACTACTTTCTGTTAACTTTGACGAATAAAATTAACAGGCGTGTTAAATCGGCGTTCAATCATGACTACCTTGTACTCGCCAGAATGTTCACGGCACGTCAGTGACGTCATCCAATCCACTTTTTATCTATGGACTCGACTGACCCGGGGTCTCCCGCCCACGACGTCTCGTATATCGAAAGTCTTATACAGCCTATTTAATACGATTAGGTGAGAATGATAATTAACCAGTCTCTGGTAAGAAGTGTTCTTGTTCGTAATTGTGTAGTTGTACTAGTTGCTCGTAGTTGTTGAAAAAGTATTGCCAGGTTAAAACAAATTTTTCATTGTTCTTTAAGTTGAATAACAGTAAAAGTAAAAGGTAAAGATGTAGCAAGGTTTTTTTTTCCGATTGGATGCGCTAGTGTGCGGATTGTCTCCCCTAAATACCCAAGCTTCTTTTCGTATGTTGATATTTATCTTACCCTATTTTAATATTAACCGAGTATATAGGTATTTTGTTTTGTTGCATTACCATTAAAAAAATATGCAAAATTTTAGTCATTTAGATATTGTCCTCTTAATACCAAATCTTAATGGTATTCTTAATACCACCCAGATATACCTAATGAGATATAATCAAGGATTTCGAGTTTTTTCTGCTTAAGAATCACGTGTGTACAGTCGCCCGCAGAAAAACGTATAAAGGCGAAATTTGTACGTTTGAGAATTTTTTAGAAACAGCTAGACCGAATCTTAAAATTCTTTAATTACCAACAAGTTTACATGTAAAACTATAGACCTGTAGAGACAATCCCACCTGTAGAGCCTGTGGTGACCCCGAGTCAATGGAACACTTACTGTACGAATGTGACTCGTTGGATGGAAAGCGTATGAGTCTTCTGGGGGGTAGCCTACCCGAAACCAGAGGACTATAGACTCCTTCCTGTAAGCTGTATAGCGCCCTTGATGCAAAGCATCTTTAAGGAACAGGAAGGAGACTAAGGTTGGGGGTGAGCATAAAAGATCCCTAAGGGTCGTAGTGCCACTGGGGTTATCCCTGGCCCCTATCATAAGATAAGATAAGATAGACCTGTAAATAATTTTTAGAATTGGACCAGTATTTTTTGAGAAATTCTCAAACATAGGTGTTGCGCCTGTACAAGTCTTTCTGCAGGTTCTTTGTTTGTGAAAGAATCGGACCAGTATTTTGTGAGAAATTCTCAAACATACGTGTTGCGCCTGGATACGTTTTTCCGCAGGTGACAGTACAACATTTGGTTGGTTGTCCGAGCCGGGTTGACCCGGGGTCGAGCTCTCGCCCGCCGTATCATAATTACCGGTGAAATAACCTGATTGTGATCACTCGCACACACGCATGCATTCGTATTTGTCCTGTCAGACGCTCTCAACTTTTTACAATAACATTAGTTAAATATTACATCAAGGTAAGTGTTTTTTTTCTACGACTAAACCCACATTTGAGCTCAATCTCACCTGGTGTTAAGTGACGATGAGGCCGAAGATGGAGCACACTGGATTGGCTCTTCTACACTGCCGAACATATCACCACCGAATCATAGGTATTTGACGACAGATAGAAAATAAAAACCTTGTCAAAAAGTAGTTTCATTTAGTTCCGCAACATAAGCGAGGGTTTTTATTATTCTGGTCAGGGTATAAAGATAGATGGATAGATTAATACTTTATTGCACACAAGAAATTTACATAGGAAAGGAAACAAAGAATAAGTGTACAAAATCGCCCTTATCGCTCAGAGCGATCTAAAAAAGAAAAAGAAAGAAAGATGAGAAACGGATACAGTTTGAGAAGCTAAGAAAATACAACGTACGCCAATGTCTGTACAAACGTTACTCTCTTCTAGTAAGGCACCCAGACGTCTCTTGCGTTCCGACATACCTCTGCCGTTTTGTCTAACCGCCCGTTAAAGAGCCAGCGGAGCCGTCGATACATCAATCAAACAAACAAACATGTATCATTTGAGAATCGTTCTTTTTTTCGCTTCAATTAGACCTTTTGTAGCGTCTCTACAAAAACGGACATAAGTTTGAAATAAAATTAAATGCATCGTTTAAGCCTTTTAAGTTTGATTTCTTTCGAGTCTATTGTTAGGTCTGTTGCTGTATTGTTAAGTGATTCTTTGTGTTTTTTTCTTCTTACAATGATTAGAGAAATCGCACGTCGGTCTGATTACGATAGTGTTCTAGATAGTGTCATAGTTTTTTAAACATTGAGCTGGCATTTAAATTCAATAAATGATGAAATATGCCAGTACTTTTGTTTTCGTTCATCGTTCATGTTTAAGCAAGTTTTAAGTTTGTTTAATTTGTTATTATAAATGATTTTCTTGACACACACACATTTCATAAAAATACAATACAGGCTCAATCAGATTGAGTTCTCGATTTTGCTGATTCCTCAATAACCGAAGTCAAACGTCGATCAAACTAATTGATCATTCAACATGATCCGCGCTAAACGGGAAATATTTAAAACTCCGACACTTAATCAATTTACTGCGATCACAGTCAGAGTACTCAATCATTTCGTTTCAGCCATAGACTGCATTTTTAAAGAATCGTCATTTCGATGTGATCGAGATGATCAAGATGTGTCGATCATGATGTACCGCACAGGTCATATAAAGATATAAGGGCACTTAAATCAGTGTTTGGTTATAAGTACGAGTAAGATTTTTATTCAGACGGAAGTCTGAATGGCATTTCTTCGAAAATCTACTACAACCTTGTATCGATGCTTGAAACTTCTAATACAGAAGACATCAACGAGACCACTTTGGTTTGCCCACACAAAAGCATGTATATTTCCGTTATCCCCACTGAAGTGCTAGTGGATAGTGATGGGGATACAGGACATATTTTTTTCGTTTCCCAAAACTCTACCAGATACAGAAGACATCTAAACTACAAAATCACTATTCATTGCCCCTTTAGAAGATTACTTTGCTTTGCCCTTACAGAACATATTAACGAGATCACTATGATTTGGCCATACCGTACAAAAGACATCTAGAAAACCTTTGATTTGCCTCTCCCCTTCTAAGACAAACAGAATGAAAATAAAATTATATAACTTTAATACATAATTCCGCATCTCATTTCAGTACTTAATCACCACTTCTGGACTGACAATTCGTCAGCATCGTCGGGGAATTCGGTAAAGGGCAATCTTTAGCCGATTGGGTGCGACCTTATCTCCCTTTATGGTTGGATCTTAAAAAAGATTTATGATAACGCACGCCAGGACGAAGCCCACAAACACTTTAAAATAAATGACAAGGAGTCACTTCCAATTGTGATGGAAATGCTTTCTGCAGTAAAATTAAACGATAACCCTGTCGTTTAGAGAGATTTAAGTGGCTTAGAGGCTTTTATTGTATCTGCCTACGTTTAGTTTGGTCGGGTTGTGATCTTGTCCAATTTTATGTCCATCTGAGACGCGTTCACTGTCTATTATTATATTTATGTACAATATTAACGGTTGTTATCTTTTTGTTGTTAAATTATTATTCTTTTATGCAATATTTGCAATTTGTTAGTTGATATTCTGTATCCTATAGTGAACAGTGATAAAAAGGGCGACTCGCTGTCACGCTTTTTAATAACCAATTTTTGAAAAAGGAACGAATAAAAGCGTGATAAGGAGCGAGTCACCCATTTTATCACTAAGTGGTTTCACTCTCTGATTTTTCAATCGGGAAATCAGTTTTCATTCATGTTCCCTATTCATTCATTCATGTTCTCAATAATACGTAAGATTTTCTGTCATCTCTTCCATCTTTTTGTTGTTTGACTAGTGGCCAACCTACTGTCATCAGAGTTATTAAGACCACCCGCAGACCTCTGAAAGGCCTAACCTGTACCGGCGGCGTGCCGTGGCAACTATTGCCATTGCCTTTCCGTTTTACGCTTTTTCCTTTTTTTCCTTATGTATAAATTTATTAATTCACACGTTAGATCAGTGTCGCTTAGTTCCGATTCCAACCACTCAAGGTCACAGCAGAATATCAGCGCCCTGCTCTCGGTCACGGCAATATGCCAAGCTAGGGCCTGTTTGGTGCTGCAGCATGTGCACTACAAAATCTACCTACTTTTGTAGTTTGTTACACTTTAGACTATTATCTGTATTGTATATGTGTATGTGTGTGTTGCAGTGTTAAATAAATGAATTCTGTTCTATCGACAGTTTAACGTACTTTCCGAGGTTCTATCTTAATATTTAGAATTAACTATGTCTATGTATGTAATTTGAACAGTATATTTGCATATCTATTGAAATGTAAATAAGTAAACATTATTAATCCTTGTGTTATTTCCACAGCACAAACTTGCATTGATTAACATCTTTATTAGCAATTCTATACTCTACCGTTATCCAGCGACAATCCGACACTTTCACAACTAAAACACAATTACGACAAAACGAACTAAACACAACAAAGACGTAAGTATACTAGAAGATTTTTTAACCATTTATAGTTAAGAACATTGAGCATGACTAAATCGATTGAATAAATGACACGAGGAATAATGTGAGGCGAGTAGCCATCGCGACGCCAGGCGTTTCACACTCCCGTGATCAAGGGCTTTATCTTCATTGAATTATACAAGAATTTAGGCAGGGTTATTACTACTTATCCTGTCGGATTATTTTTCATTCTTTCGACCTATCTTAAGTTTAATAGATGTTTTTATGCAATATTCATTATATTGCAGTAACAGTTCTAGTTTAATCCATACCTAATTTAGTGTGAATTAATATATAGCAATATCTGCTTGGGGCAGTGCGCCGGTCACATCTGTCGCAGAACCGATAACCGCTGGGGTAGACGAGTTCTGGAGTGGAAACCACGTTTGGGCAAACGTAGTGTGTGACGCCCCCCTGCTAGATGGAGCTGCAATCTGCGCAAGGTAGCTGGCAGCAACTGGATGAGAAGAGCCGAAGATCGGGCTCAATGGCGCGCCCTGGGAGAGGCCTATGTCCAGCAGTGGACTAGAGTAGGCTGCTGATGATGATGATAATATCTGCTAATAATATCAAATGAATAAACTCAGTTAACTCTTCCAGTGACAATAAAGCTCGTTAGTTTCACGTGTTCAAGTGCTTACCGAGGTTTTTGAATGTCTACTTAGTATCTAGTTTAGGACCGCGGGTGGTCCAAACATGTCCGAACTGCGTGCCAACCGTATTAACATCCAACATTGTATGCAAAGTCGCAATAAATACTACGATTTCATTTCTAATTATGTATTCGAGCCGGTGATAGGAACAATATTTGTTAATCAATTTTAATCCGAAGACTTGTATTGGGATTTAAAAAATATATCTGAGCTTGGATCTCAATTTCTATTGTGACTTATGTTCGTATGCACAATTTATTAAATGTATAATGCTTGCACCGATATAAAACTTTTCGAAACTTGTAATTTAAAAAGAAATTCTTAACACCTTACGGTTTGGTTGAGCTTGAAACATCTTAGGCCAAACTTATCTTTAGCAAAATAAAAGTAGCTTTGATCAAATTCAACCATCTCCTGAATCAACCTGTACTTCTAATCTAGATTAACAATGGCTATGGTTTAGCTAAATTCCATACATATTATGTACCAACCAACATTAGCTACCAACATCATCCTTCTCTCTTGATTACAATGATGAATCGTCAAACCAGTCACAATTAAAAACTCCCAAACACGATATTCCAATACAAAGTCAGAACACGAAAATATCGGAGGAACGAAACTTATCGGGACTTCGAAAATTATCTCGATTGCGGTCACACAACGCCATTGAAATTATTTTATACATTGAAGATGTTGGCTCTGGTTATCCTAAGGTATAATAATAACATTACAATATTTTGTACATTAAGTGCATTCGGGGTGTGGTGTCTCGGATAAGTGAGTGGATGGGTTGTGCGTTCTTCGAGATATAGGGATGTAGTGTTTGGAATCTCATGGACGTGACTTCTAATTATGTAAATATCAACTCGAATTAGTCTAAGGAAAATTCCTTGGTGTACAAAGGACGCTCCTTGAAGCCTATGAGTATGAATGTTCGAAAATACTTCTGAGCTGTCGTATTTTAGGACATTCGGAGCTGGGTTGGCTGGAAATCTAGCAAACCCAACATACCTGCTCGCATAAAAGACCAATTACGTATCTAAATGCAAAAAAATCAATACGTACCAGCTTGTTTAAACAAACAAGCTGAAAGTTAGCAAATCTTTTCAGACTCTATCATCGGGTTTCTGGAAACCGTAGTATGATATCTTGTTCAGTAAAAAGTAAACTCAATTACAGTGTGTCCACGCTTCAATTTCAGGCAGTTCTCTAATGTTTAGAAGAGTTCTATAAATAGAGTCAACTACATGCTTATGTATTTACGGTACTTTTATATATCATCTCTATTACTTATTTATCATCAATTTATCAGCATCTTACTCCACAACTAGACTGCCTTATACTGACTTTATATTCGACTCTCCGTATTGCATCAATTGTTTATCAATAGTTTATATATCTGGTGATTTTCTCTGCAGTTATTTTTTTAAGTAAGTACCTCTTCAAAAACTAGAAGCATTTTCTATTCTAGACATTCTTAAACCCCTCGAAATGAGACCGTAGGCGTCACTAACGATTTTCCAAAACGTAATGTCGAACTAAGCACGCCGAGTGTACCTCCAGCGTGACAACCATGTTATTTTTATTTTATTTTCTTATTTTGGCCCTCGGCTGTAGGTACAATTTGTTTTATTAACGACACTTAAACAGTACTTATTAAAAATGTGGGCGGGAATTATTACGGGACACTTAAATTCTTATCGGGTACCTACTGCAATCTTATAAGAGTGTTTTTAGTTGTAATAACAACTTAATTTTTGTTTGTTGTGGGTAAAATTATCAAAATAGAAGGTGACAAATATTTACAAAAGGCCTAATCTTAGTAGAGAAAACTAAATATTTCTTAGTCTATTCTCTGTTCAAGTTCTACGTTTGTTTTTATGTCTGCTTTATGATTGTGGGCTTCTGTGACATTAGTTTTCTTTTATTTAACCCATGTTTATTTTGTCACATAATATTTTTTTAAACTCAAATATACTACATTTAAATCATAACCCTTTCATAAAGACTTTTCATTATTAGTTATTTATTATTTAGTATACATACTTATCACAGAAATCGGTATAGTAGCGCCCTCTCCATACTTTTTTTTATTGCCTTTCATTGGTACTGTCACTAACGATTCCCGAACTCTCAACTCGTAGCAATTAAAACAATCGCGGTCGAATCGATACTTCTCGTCAATTGTTTGCATTCGAGACTTCCATTCGAATTAAAGAAACAAGGCAAATGACCTCAGAGTGTGAATTCACGTCGCGAGATTGGCAATCTTATAAGACACTGTACATTGAACATTATGGCATGTATAAGATTTCAAATACAGTTACCTTATGAATGAAAACGTAAAAGGTAAGTTTTTATTGACTACTTACTTCAATTTATTTAATAGTGCGACATTTTTTCGTTCCCTGAGAGTTTGAGGTACTCATACTCATTTATTTATAAAAGGATATTACACATTGTACTTAGTTATTATTAATATTAAAAATCTAAGAATTTATTATCATTATAATATAACATTATATAATATGTATAATTTATCTCCGTTTCATTTCATGATTAATATATTATTATTAATTAAATAAGCTTCACTACACTATTATAAAATATTCACTTACTTTATAAAAGGCGGCCTTAGATAAGTAATTTTTAAACTTATCATATATTTTTTAATTTTTACAGTGTTGCTACAGTTGCCTGGATTGTTGCATGTTGTCTTTGTCATTTCTACTTGGAAACTTTTTAGAAGCGATTAGATGTTGTCCTAGATATTGTCAAAGATCTTATTACACGTCATTAACGGTTACATATGCACTGATACATTTCTCAAATCGAAACAAATAAACTAAAACAGACACCCACTTCACGTTATCATCATTCACGTTGAAAAAGCGAAACAATCTGTGCGAGATCGTAAAACCGCCGAAACACAACGCTTCGACAATGAGCAGCTCAAAGTTATTTATTGGCCGATTTTATTGGTCGCTTGAAGGAATTAAACGCAGACATATATCACAATGACTGATGGTCGGTGTATATATGGACTATGTTACACTTTTTGTTGTCTGGTTTTTAATAACGCTGTGATTGGTTCAACCTGATCTCGAAACACTTTAATTGAAACTTGAGCAACATTTCTTTTAGATAACATATTTACAAACTAGTTCATAGTTTTGTACACTAGGGCCTCCGCTGTCCCGCTGTACACAAGCGGAGGGTCATTTCCCATTGCTGGATATGACGTAAAAATTTCAGCGATAAAACACGATAACCAGCAATGTACGTCTACATCGATTTGCCCGCTACTTGCGCACGCTTCTTGCATTGTTTGCCGTTTGACAGAGGTGGAGACATTGCTGGGAAACCTTATAGCTGGAAAAGGATTTACGAAAGCAAAAGTCTAAATTACATAACGCAGACTATTAGCGCTCTCTCCTTTAGACCAATAACGTGAGCACTGACAGCGAACCACGGGTTTGCCCCATATGTTTTCAAACATTTGACATTTCAATGCCTACTAATATATGGGAAAATAGGCAGCGTATGCGGCAACTGGCAGACGCGGTTTCCATATAAAACTTCTCTAGTCGAGCAAGCGATTTACATAGGGTGAATTTCAAAATCTTGACGTCAATGGAACTATTACTGCGACCTGATCGTAATTTCTACTAGGTTTTTTCTCAAAAAGCGGTTAAGAGAGTTCTATTATAACTTTCGTAACCTCCACAAGAACAGAACATATACAAGAATGTGGCTTACGGTCCTCCCACAGCAACGCCTATCCATAGATAAACAAATATCTCATCCAAAAAATTTCCATACATAACAATAACCAAAACCAATAACCGATAATGTAAAAAGGCTGACACTAATACATATTAATACATTTAGAACTAATTTTAATTCAGTGACGCGCGTCTATAAATTTTACAAACATAATTTTGCTAATGAATTATCTAAAATATTTCTTGTGGCATTGAGAAAAGGTTTAAAATAGATTTCAGAATTAATTTGGAGTTGTAAATGTAAAGTGGTAAGATAACTAGGGCCGCTCGAGATTTGAGAACGGGGTGTCAAGTCATCGGTCGTTAATCTATATTAAAATAAACTGCATTGTTTTTGTTTATTACTAAAATTGAATTAAAACAACAATAGAGTTATAAAAATGTTTGTTCATCCATTAGTTATTATATTTTTTTAAAACAATTTGAACCTTAAATTACGAAATCTATGTTACCTAGTCATGAGGAAATCTAAAAATCAATATTTAACTACGAGTACGTGTGGAATCATTAAAATGAAAACTACATAAGTAAAGCAGGTAAAGGGAAATTACAACATTATAATGAGGATAATGGTAGAAGGATAAAACTGTTAATGTTTTGGATTACCCAAAAAGTACATGGGACAAGGGAAGTATTTAAAGTAGTAAATTTTTTAATTCCCAAATTCAATATAACGGTGTGCGCTTATAAACAATGTTCACAGCGGTAAGGCTCCGAGCTAATCAGAACGCTAAAGATTGTGTCGGAAGACAAGAAAATAAAAAAAAACAATCATATACACAATACCGCAAGTCATATAGTTTCAACGTCGGTACTCGATAGATTGTGCCGATAGTCCAGTCTGGGTGTTTGCCAGTTCAATTATCATTACAAGCAATGATACCAAAGACAATATAAAATTTCCCATAAATACTAAAAATCAGGTAAGTACTTATAGCACATTGTTTTTATAAATTTGAAGAAGTGGTTCAAAGCCTGCTCGCGTTAAAGTTTTTAACTATTTTTTCTAATTTATTTAAGTGCGTCCAGCAGGGCGAAATTAATTAAATGGTTACAGACGTTAATTAAATGATTATGCAGCCTTTTATCACAAGTTCCTATTTTTTTTAAAACACTGTAATAGGTACACAATCTTTTCATTATTAGAAATTATGAGATTATTGGGAGAAGAATTAAAATCGTTTCGGTATCTAAGTAAATCTAGTATTGTGTCAAAGCTGTCTTTATGTCTAATTTCCAAATATCTCTAGTCGGTCCATTACGGTCTCTTACATTATTCTGGTGACTCCATTTATTACATAAATGAATATTCTTCCCTCAGCCTGCTCTGTCTCATAATTCCCACTCCTTCAGGGAAATCTGTGGTCGCTGGCAACACCTACATCGGGACGAGAATCAGCCGAGTCACCGAGCTGTGGGTGACCCGCATTAAATCGGTTAATTCAAACTATTTATCAACGCCATTCGTTATGCATAAGATCAGATTTTGTTTGAAATTGTTTGATGATGTTGTGGCATTGGGCTCTCATTGTGCACCCCGCCTGGCTTAGTTCGATGGGTGTGTACTATGGTAATCGGAGTGTTCGTGATTGAATCTATTGAATCTGTTGTGTTAAACTGTAATGTGATTAAATCCACTCGAGGTAACTATTGAGCAATAAACTTTACTTTTATGGTTTCGAATATTGCGAATTCATTTTCCTAATTGTGTGTTAATGTTTTGAAGGATAAATCAAAGTTTCGCTTCGCTTTCTTTCAACCTTTCGTTTAAAGGAATGCTGGACTTTCTGGCGAGGATGGGATGGCTCGAAAAAGTAGTCGTTCCCATCACACGCAAAATAGGCGCTGAAGACTTCGAGTTGCGGAAACCAGCCCGTTAATTTTATTTTTTTAATAAATTGGCTTCGACAAACAGGCAGACGGGCCACCTGATAGTAAGTAGTCACCGTCGCCTAGAGACACGTGCAATACCAGGGGTATTTTACATTACATTACAACCTTTCGTTTCTCACTAAATCTGGGTGTGATTTTTTAGGATTTGAGGCCCCTAATCGATATTCATACAATGATGAACTTTTTAGACCAGGTAAGGCATACACATATAATGATTTTCAATGAAATTATTAAAGGAGGCTTTTGCACAGTGTCGATCAGAGCGTTTCCCACATTACGGCTGCTAATAGATGACGCAGTCTCTGCGACGAATTTCCAAAAGCAATGCCTAAATAACGTGCACAATGCAATTGTTCACAGTACATCGAGTGGATAGAACTCACAATGAACACTGACACAAATGAGCACCTAATTGGAACGTTGCGACATCGACCACTAAAATCGTGAGCACGAAATGTGTGATAACCTAAATTCTCACACTAAACAAGGATTTAATTTGCAGTAGTCACACCAAGGATTGTAGTTAATAAAGGAATTAATAAAGAACAATAAATACCTCAAAGTGAATTAACACAGAGTCAAATAATCCAATTATAAATGCTCTATATAGCATCGAAAAAACGGTATGAAGAGAAATCGCGATATAAATGAATTTTTCTTTAAAATGCTGTTACAATGGTATATAATTGAACGAGTATTTTAAGGTGTGCCTAAAGACGCGGTAATGTAGAAACAACAACAGAAGACTAAACTCATACGTTTATTTCTCAACTTTAAATTATCTGATTTACTCTTGTTCACTTTAAGATTATCTCTAAGCACATTTCAACAAATGAACTCGCGTTAATTCCCTCATGTGATACAATCCGACTGTTGAGCAGACAATAGACGGTCGGTCGAAAGGCTAGACGAGGTAGCAGTAGCGATCGCCGATAATCCCAAAGTGTATTTGGTGACATTTTGAAGTGTGTCAGTCAACCTTCGTGTAGCATCATGTCGTGACGCCCGAAGTGGCGACTTCGTGATCCAAATTAATTAAAACAGAGACACAAAACTAAAGCTATCACGATTGGTTCTGAGTTTGAAATAATGTGGATGTGCCTTTCTGAGAAATTACTAAATTATACGCTGAATTTGGCCTTTTCAAAAAGACAACGTTGCACAATATTGTTTTTAATGTGATTTAAATAATTAACATACCTATATAGGATACAGATATTCATATTAATAACGATCGAAGCGACAATAAAACCGAACAAAACAGGGATGTGTTAACACCTATTAAAATATTTTTATGAATCAACTTCTATTTTATTCTATTCTTCTATGTAGTTGAAAGTGTTAAAGAATGACACATAAACCGACATATCCATAGCAGAAATCTCGTAAAACTCTGACAACGGCCCACCGCTGAGTAGCATGAATCTCAACACGGCAACCGTCACATTTCAAAATACAATATGCTAATTAACATCGCCCTTTTTTGATTTGCGCTACGAGCTCTCAGAAACGAATGCAAATTCACGACGGGCCTTTAATTACGTACCAAACACGACTGACGACGGCGTTAAAGATGCAGTTTTGAGAATTGTCAGTGTTTGCTTTGCGCGTGCGCTTCGAGATTTAAACGTAAGCGGATTAGCATGAGCGCACTGGAGAAGTAACTATGAAATGTTCATTTAATATATGCCTTGTAGGGTTAGATAAAATATATGAATTTACTTTAACTGATCTTGTATTATAATTTTTTTTCACTAAAGTGAGGAGTGGTCATATTAAATCAGGCACGCTTACACGTTAGCGACGTGGCAGGTCTCATTTGCTGCACCATCCTTCAGACTAATC
Source organism: Hofmannophila pseudospretella (assembly GCA_947369225.1). Classification (NCBI taxonomy): domain Eukaryota; kingdom Metazoa; phylum Arthropoda; class Insecta; order Lepidoptera; family Oecophoridae; genus Hofmannophila; species Hofmannophila pseudospretella. Next base: position 8,018,189 of record OX376323.1, on the reverse strand, counting down.
GTATCCTTAAGATTTGCTTGATGGATCCAAGCAAAGGTAGATAACATCAATAGAATACAATCAATACAACATTAAGAAATACAGGTCCCAAACTATCTAAAATGTCCCCAATCAACAATGGAAGGCGACATTTAATTCTATCCATCATCTCGAACCCAAAAAGGGTTGAAGTTCATTAAAGGAAGCATTCCTCAAGTATTATTCTTTCAAAACTGGCAATAAAAATAATAACAAGGCGGCCACCCTGCCAAGTGCTATCAGCTCCATCTGTTGTCGCTTCGGACAAACTCGCCTAATGAACGATGATAAATCATATTCGAGAGGCGGCTTGTGGCCTCATCCATGATATTCTTTTGATACGCAATTTCGCGTCATCTCTTTATTGTCTGTCTTCTAATACGGTTTTACCATTGCCACAACACTTTGCCCGTCTTTTGGAACGAGCAGTGGATATTAAACATTGGTATTGGTAGTTCCAGGTGTTTTATTTATGGACGAAGTTGTGAGGTGTCCTTCTCGCCTCGTGTCCCTGCCCGCACACCATTGTGCTTACTAATGATTTTATGCAAATGCAGGCCTCTTTAGATCGAAGTCTTAGCGCGATCTCGAACCGTCAGGTACCAGGCTCATTATTAACAATTTGAAATATGACTTGGGAATTTTTAACAATGTTTAGATGTTCTGAGGAATCTTAGGACTATCGCTGGAGACGTTTGTGTAGGTAAGTGTATTTCACTAGAGATGCTGAAAATGTAAAAATATGTAAAGGTGGGTGCGTTGCTTTTCCGTAATGCCTTCCTTCCTGAGGCCTTTTAAAGTTTATGTGAATCTGTGGCGACGCACAACGAGCCATTACGATTAGTACCTACTAACATCGGTGTAGAACGCGCTATCGAAATTTTCCTGGGACTTCGTATATATACGAGTTCTAAACATCCATAGTTGGACCAGGAATCTGGTCACCAGGCACCGCCTGGTGGAAGATCTTCCCTTTCATACAACTGACGTTACGTCATCCATGTCCTCACATTAGTGCGTTCCTACAAATCAATTATTTCCAAATTAACACTATCCTAGATTTATATGTCTTTACATTTAATTTAATTAAATTTCACATAAAGATTTAATCCTACCTAAGCATACTGCCAAACTTGATTCATGATTCAAGAATGCGTGACCAAATTTCGGAGAACATTACTTCTAGTAAATTCGTCGGTATCAATCCCACGTTCTTCCGTCAAAGAACAAAGGAAGCGGCTAATCGTTAGTTAACCTTAATTGTGATAATTACCAACACAGCCCGTTGACAAAATGATTTATTAACTTGCAGGACAGTAGCTAAACACCTCAAGTTGGACTTAATATTTTGCTAATGCTCCTGAGAAGCGACCGTGGGAAAATAAAGTTCGTGGTTAGAAATTAATGAATCAGGTAATTTGAAAAGAATTGATGATGAGTAATGCTTACCAACTATTCAATAGAGACAAAGAATCAGACGGATATTGTTAGTGGAGGAAGATCAACAAAACGAAAAAAAGTGCAACTAAAAAACTAAGAGTAAAAACACCAATTAACAGCTATTACTCATTGTAAAATAACACAAGCAACAAGAGTAAATTTTAGAGATCTAAATAGATAGCGTATCACGTCGGGGTTCAGCCTCACATTGGTGAATGTGGGGCTGAACGCGCCCACGAAATAAAAGGCAGGTCTTGGAGATGGAGTGCAAGAATGTAATTTGTCTGGACACCACACACGAGCTTGACATCGCGAGTATATGAAAAGCGATAGCGATTGTTTTCTGCAATTGGCAGGCGCGCAGCACGCATGTGCCGACGTTGTAGCCCGAAGCCGCCATATACCTATCATAAAAAAGGAACAACCATCATGTAAATCTGATCCAAAGACCATCTGTCCATAATCGAAGCTCACTTTTCAGTCCTTAGTATTAAAATAATTGACGTCTATAGACGTTTATAAACAATTTACCTAGTAACTTTAAGTTGCAAATCATCTACGGTAACCTATGACAATAAGTGAAAGTGGCTAATGCTATGACTAATATTATAATGTCGGAGACATGATCATGATATGAAATAGAGGATAATGATTGACTAATAAACCTTCTCGGAACTTGGTATCAGTAGGATCGCAACGCAACTTATTAATTGGCATCAAATCTCCGACAGAGTCATAGCTCAGTAAGTTAATACAATAATTTCAAATATGTAAGACGTGATTTAGTCGAACATTATTAGATTTTATCCGAAAACTCCTTTACATAATGATGTAAGTATTTCTATATTGTAGATAAGCATATAATTATACACCGTCTGTATGTCCATTGGGTTTTACCCTTCTTCTTTGACAGGATTTGTTATGTGCAACCTACAGACAGGAGCTTTAGGAAGTATAGTAAAATATATTTTACTATACTTGGCTTCTATAGAAGCCAAGAACCATAGACTCGTACCCTTCAGGGCGACTTGGGCCACTTCCTAACTTGTCAATTTCCAAAATTGACCACGTCCTATTTCGTCCACTCCTATCCTAAATTGTCACGTTAGGATGAAGACGAGTTAGGAACTGGTCAACTTTGGAAATGGATAAGTTAGGAAGTGGCCCAAGTCGCCCTGAAGGACTCGTACCTAGAGCTAATAAGATTCTATCTAATTTGTATCTCTCGATTTAGAAGCGGTTGTAGATTTATTTCAAATTAATCGTGCTTCTAAAACCTCTATCTTCACAGGTAGGTCAATCAACTATGTTATGTATGGTATTTCCCGCTAATGCCTTCAAATGTTCGTGTATAGGATATTGTGTTTCAATTCTATTGTGTTTATTTATTATTAATTGGCTATGATCAAGTTTGATGAACATTCCTGCCATGCTTGACTTATAGATCACTCCAAGTTACTCTATGATGCCTTTTACTTGGCGTATGGAGTCTGGTTTGCTACCTCATTTGTCTGCTGTTTTGCCATTGATTTTAATAACTCCAATCCTTTGCAATAGAGATGTTACGGAGCTTCGACTCCGACTCCGAAAGGTCGGAACTTACGATTGATTTTACACCTCCGACTCCGACTTCGGCTCCGATAATTTTGAATCGGAGGTTATGCCGAAGATTTGTGAGCAAACATATTGAAATATCAATATTTATTTAAATAGTGTAGGACTACATAAAGGAACATGTATTATTTCCGCAAACGTCATCATAAAAAGTATTGGCCAGTTCAGCTATAAAAATTAAAAACGGTTTAAAACATCTCTCTTCTACCTCCGCCTCCGATCCGGTTCCGAATCCGGTTCCGTGTCCGATAAATCAAATTTTAAACCTTCGGTTTCAACTCCGGTTCAAGTAAAATCACCTCCGTAACATCCCTACTCTGCAATACAAGGAACGAACCTGCAAAATTATCTGGTCCAGCAGTATAAGCTTTTAGTGTAATTTTTTAATTAAATAGAAACTTTGTAGTAATACCGCCTTTTCTATTTAGCATGAGCGGTTATAACCTCACCAAATTGGAAGGCTGTACTCATATTGGTAATTAAATTAATAAATAACCACGAAAAATGCATAATTATCAGTTCAATAAAACAAAATGTTTAATTAAAATCGAATATAGAATCAAGCCGTTGCCATTAAAACGTGATGGCTGTCTAAGAAAAAATCTCACACATTGAAGAATAAAAAAACTATTTTTAATGCCAGCACACACGAACGGCTTGTCAATAACGGACCACATTAGTCAGCCACAAACAAAGATTCACAATTCCAAATCTTTTAATTGGCATTAAGTATGTCGACAGACAGTGACTTGCCTAATCCGATTTACGATGGTATCTACATAGAGAAGTTGTGACGGTGAGATTGAGTTTTGTGAATATGACAACCTACCTTTTTTCTACCAAAATTACTCCACCAAAAGGTTGTCTGCAAGAGATCGCTTTTACCGCCTAGATTGTATTAATCGTTTCGTACGCACTGTATCACACAAATTTTGTGCAATAATGTGTATTCATTCATTCATTCAATATTCATTTTTGTTAGTTTATAGCAACCTTGAAAATTGTGATATACCTAATTCCAATTAAGTAGATAGAGCTTTCTGAAATTTATTTGTGAAAATACTTGCATAATAAATGACATTTTGAAATAATACAGTATTTTTTTAAAATAACACATTCAATTTCAAAAACCACTTTATTTTTAAATTTTTTTTAATACTTAGTTACTCGGAGTAAAGCAAATAGTTTAGTTCAGGTTTGCTTTTAACATTGCGATTATTATTAGCTTCTTATATCTTATCTTATGATAAGGGAATAATCCCAGCGGCACTTCGACCCTTGAGGATCTTTTGTGCCTACCCCATTTACACACTGGTCATCTTAGTGTGCAGGTTTCCTCACGATGTTTTCCTTCACCGTTAGAGCGGTCGGTAAATGTACGTAAGTCTGCGAAAAATACAAAAAACTCATTGGTACAAGGCACTTGGTTTCGAACCCGGACCTCCCGCATGGGAGTCCGGTGTCCTAGCCACCGACGTTCTGAACCACACCGTAAGTGAATGAATTAAAATTTATTTACACACATATACATAAGTGGTCATTATTATTAGCTTACTAGACATAACAATAAACTTACAAAGCACTAACAAATACACAAGCCAAAGTTGTATGAGTAATTACAGTATTAACAGCTCTTTATGATGCCCAACGTGGATTCCATTATAATCTGTCACGTCTAGGAGGTTGGCCGGTGTAAAGTTCATCAATGCTGAATTCAATTATCGATTACACCATTGTGTTCGGCTCTTTCGATTTATATTTAAATACCAGACGTTTACTAGAAATGTATTGTGAAATTAGATAACAATTTATTGTGTTTTGACGAAATAGACCTCCCGCAGTTGTGCCCACTCTTGTTATTTCTGCGCAGTATTATTAGAAAGTAAAACGTTACGTCAAGTATGTACTCTATAGGACCTAAATATAAAATGATTATTCATGCATGTTTTATAAAAATTAAAATTGTAGTACTGTTTATTCAAAATAAAATAAAACTAAAATAACACTAAAATAAATGCTTAAGCTAAAATTACAAAATACCTAACTATTTTACAAATAAAATACCTGATCTAGGTCGCTCCCTGCAGGGAGTGTCCCGAGGAGGCTGGAGGCGTTGCCCCGCTGTATAGCGAGGCTTATACGCTGAGCGAAGTAGAGGCCAGCCTTCTGGTCCCGGGATGTCTCTACGAGGCGCTTGGCTATTTCCCCGTAGAGGCAGTGGGCTCCAGGCCCCCACGGCCCTAAGGTCTCCACCCCGAACGGCGCAAATATGCAATCACCACCCAGGCCTGCATATTTACGCCGTTTGAGGTTCGCCGCAAATGCTGCTGCTGACCCGGCCTTCGCCGCCGTGTCTGGAAGGTGGGACGGGGCAAGGGTGTCGACGCAGGTAGCGTCCCACACCAGAGACCGTCCCAGCTTCGAGAAAAATAAAAAATATTTTTTTTTTTAAATAAAAATTTAAATTTTATTTTATTTCTTATAAAAATTCAATATTACATTGTTTTCGGTGAAGAAGTGAAAACCTCAGTCTTAAATCAGTAGACAATGAATTTAATTAATGGCAACCTTTCTGAAGTCTTGGGAAGGTCGCTGCGATTTGGCATTGGTACATGTATTTTTTTTTCATTTTAACTCTGTTAAGACATATTTTTTGTCTAAGTCGTGTTCCTCATTGCTGGGGGTGTGATCATTCTAAGGAATGAATTACATAGAACGACTCTCGTGGCAGATTTAATGGGATGGTTTTCCATTGCATTCCCCATTTCACATACAGTCTCAGTGTGCAGGTTTCCTCACGATGTTTTCATTCACCGTCAGAGCAGTCGGTAAATGTACGTAAGTCTTTCGAAAAAACCGAAAAACTCATTGATACATGGCATTGCCCGGTTTCGAACTCGGACCTCCCGCATGGGAGTCCGACGTCCTAGCCACGACGCCACCGATGCTCTGGACTAAACTCAAAAATATAAGTTTAAAAACCTTTGTAAAGAACCAGCTAAAAACTTCGAGGTGCTTAGAATTAAAATAAATGAGAGATGCTAAGATTAAAAATAAATGGCTTGAGGAAAAAGTATGAGCGTCTGTGAGGTAGTGGTTAGTATGAGCGTCTGTGAGGTAGTGGTTAGTATGAGCGTCTGTGGGGTAGTGGTTAGTATGAGCGTCTGTGGGGTAGTGGTTAGTATGAGCGTCTGTGGGGTAGTGGTTAGCACGCCAGGCTACCATGATGGAGTTTTTTAAATTGCTTATAATAAGAGAGAAAACGGGCTGTACCATCAGCCCGTTTTCTCTCTTATTATAAGCAATTTAAAAAACTCCATCATGGTAGCCTGGCGTGCTAACCACTACCCCACAGACGCTCATACTAACTGCTAAATTATTACCGTCTCCCATTAACTTCACACCTCCTGTATTATTATTAGAGGGCTTTCGATACGTTGTTAGCCTTGAGAATTTTATACTTATAATGAGAGAGCAAACGGGCTGATGGTAACTGCTCAATGATTACCATCGCCCATAAACTAAACACCTCCTGTATTATTATTAGAGGGCTTTCGATGCCTTGTTTACCTTGAGGACTTAGGTGGAAAGCCTCATATGCCTGTAATTAGGTATACGCTGGCTCCTTCAGGCCGAAACACAGAAATGCAAGCATTGCTGCTTTGCGACATAAATTGGTAAGAGTGATGTGGTGGGGAGATAGACCTCTCCAGGTGATCCTGCACATCAGGATCTACTTTCAAAGAGTTTTTAATTAGGGAGATAAAAATAAAATATGAGTGGGTAGGTATTGTTCACCAAACCATACAGCGAAAAGTGGGAACTACCTATAATGAAGGTCGTTCGTCTGTCTACCCCCTCGAGGGTTATGGACGTGAGAGTACTGTTTAATATTTACCATCGAACTGTATGACACATATTATGCAAATAAAAAAAATATGACTATGATTAAAGGTATAATTGACTATGATTAAAGTATTTATCTGTCCTCTGAGACACAGAAACTTCTTAGTTCGGATGTCAGCGTTCATTTTGATCACTAATTTTATTTAGTTTAACCTATGCTTAAATTCTTACTTATTTTTTTATTTATTTAAACTTCAATGCACAAAATAAGGTGTACATGAGGCGAGCTTAATGCCTTGCGGCATTTTTTACCAGCTAACCATCGGGTTATGCAGAAATATTAAGGTAGGTGCATATAAAATTGAGATTCGTTATGTATGTAAATAATACCATGTAAATACACACGTACCATGCCATCACCCTCCCACACACTCAGTACCTCACATACACACTAATATCCTCATTCATACAACACAACACGCACACACTGTTGCTTTCTTCGTCCGTGCAGTCACTGAGGGGCCAGCTGGAAATCAGCGTTGTGGCTTGCCTCAGTATTATACTGAGCTGGTGTACCCATTTTGGCACTGTACCACACCAGATGTTTTGTGCCATCTTTGTATACTTCTGTATTGTGTTCTATATTCTGGTGTTTACAGGGCTACATAAACGTTTTCAATTTCAATCAATATGTTACTTGTGTAATGGACTGTGGATACTTTGTCATCTTACCGCACAAATAAACGTATTCTTATTTATTATAAAATAAAACTATACTTACATACTCGTACATATATCGAGAAATCAATTCAACACACAGAAGCTCTCCAATTAGGCAAGACCGTTGTCTCATAAACAAAAATGTATCGGTTGATGGAGCGTAGCGACAATTTCCTTGGTGGTCTCGCTCGCTCGTTGTAATCTGTCATCTGAACTGTCAAATTACTAACGGGCGACTGGCCGATCGGCTACCGAACTTGTTTGTAGATAACAGCTGCATTGGGCCAAAGAGGTCGTGGCACTCGTTTCAGAGGTAGTTGGGGTTTTCTACCTGTCGTCATGTTACCTCACTGAGGCTATGCTTAAAATAGATCGAAGACTTTTTGATTATAAGATAAAATAAAATTTTGTCTACACGTTTACACGTTTTTAAATTTGCTGATGGACCCCGCAATAGGGCGACCCTGTGTCGCGTCGATCCTTAAATACATTAACACTAAGTATTATTAACTAATTAGGACTCAGATGTTTATTACAAATCTATATAGTATATAATGTGTATAGTATACGTGTCTGTGAGGTGTGTTAAGGTGGGAAAGGGTGGTGGTGGGTCTGTTTGATTAGACTTAAATAATATACTGTTTCACGGGTTTTTTCTGTATTTTATTAATTACGACCGGTTTCATTTACACATCTTCAGGTATATGTTTATAATGAAGATGTGTAAACGATAATTAATAAAATACAGTAAAAACCCGTGAAACAGTATATTATTTAAGTCTAATCATGTACTACAAGTTTCACCAAGTACCAACAACCGCAAGTATTAACCGTTATAAAAATGTTGTATGTTGGCATTTTAGCATTCCACATCATCATCAGCAGCCTACTCTAGTCCACTGCTGGACATAGGCCTCTCCAAGGGCGCGCCATTGATCCCGATCTTCGGCTCTTCTCACACAGTCGCTGCCAGCCAACTTGCATTCAACATAATATGTTGAATACTTACACTTCGATGACAGCTCCTATACACGTGACGGACGGGTGTAACAAAGAAGGCTTGTTCCAGGGCAGTTTAAAACAAACACGGCAAAATCCACGTATCTCTATCAGATCCGGCAATCTCCATCGGTTTTACGTGAATATCCGCCTTATTTCACTTTATTTCTACGCTTTAATTCTTTAATCAGATTTGAAATTTTGGTTTTTCTGTTTTGAAACAAAATTCAACCAATTCAATGAAAATAGTTATTATAGTATCTTTTAAATTTTGACAGTTTGGATATTGCCAGGTTCGATATTATACGACTCATATATAATATATTATTGTAAAGACATTATTAATGTAAATTAGGCATTCTGAATCTGGGATTAAAGACACAATCGTTAGTAGGTAGTGACATATACATAAGAGCGTCAGTGGCACAGTGGCTAGGGCACCGAACTCCCATGCGGGAGGTCCGGGTCCGAAACCACGCAATGCCATGTACCAATGAGTTTTTCGAAGACTTACGTACATTTACCGACTGTTCTAACGGTGAAGGAAAACATCGTGAGGAAACCTGCACACTGAGATGACCAGTGTGTAAAATGGGGTAGGCACAAAAGATCCTTAAGGGTCGAAGTGCCGCTGGGTTATTCCCGGCCCCCTATCATAAGATAAAGATAAAACATATACCTATTTATATCTGTATGTAGGTAGCTATTCAATACTATACTTTGATTATAGATATGATTTTATTGCGGAAACTATTGTATAAAAAACACAGCATGATTATGGAGAGCCTTAACGCCATAGTAATTTGTATTTTACCTACTTCAGTAAAAGATATTATAGTTGTCTGCTCTACAATCTATTACAATCTTTGACAATGCACAAAATAAAATGAATGGACGTAGGCGTACGGTCATGGAGACACCTGATTGGTCTTTTTGTCTTTTTTACATGGAATGTTAATTAATTTTCGCTGTCACCGTAGTCAAACAAAATGTAATGATTAATTGGGTTCTCATACCTGTAGATAACAAAGATATGTTCGTATTTATCATTAGACTACCTACTTTCTTCAAAAAAATGGGTAAGTACCTGCTTACTTATATGTTTAAAATCTTTTAAAAGTTTATACAGTGTCTCAAAAAATTAAACGACGTCCATGGGGGATCTTTTCAGGTACCATGCACAAAAAAATCCTGCATTATGGATTAATGTACCTACTAGAGGACCATTGTATAGTGAAATTATCTTTTAAAGAAAAAGAAATGTTGTTATTATGTTATTATTACCTAACCTTTCATATGAAACAGTAATTTTGGTTTTGAAGGTTGCCTGGAAGAGATCGCTCTTAGCGACAAGGCCGCCTAAATTGTACTTCACTAATTCCTCTTCTATCTTTTGTTTGTTGTTTTTTATTTGTGCAATAAAGTGTATTATACTTTTCTTTAAAAAAAAATGTTTACTTCTAAACCCGCGTTTGACCTCAATCTCACCTGGTGGTAAGTGAAGATGAGGTCGAAGATGAAAACACATCAACGCCGAAGCGAAGACATTTGACGATAGATCTTACATAAACAATTAATATTTAAAAATAAAAGCTTTTACACATTAACGTATAAGGCCTACATACAAGTATAGACACAATGACAATCAATCAAATTTGTAGCAATACGTAAAGTAAACATAACGAATGGCCACAGTTGTGAGGTCAAAGGAATCTGCACACTCATAATTCCAATGATTTTGTGTCATTATTCATCTTCAAATAATAGTTTGCACCACATAGCTTACCGTGATCTTAACTTTAATAAAGGGTAACTGCATTAAACATGGTGAAGTTCTCGTACAGTCACTTACATTGACTACATATGATACGAGCTTTTAATTTTGCATAAAAACAACGAACTTACTAAGCCCATGTACTCCATCTTCGTCCTCATCGTCACTTACTACCGGTTAGATAGAGGTCAAACGAGGGTTTAGGTGTAAATAAAAAAAACGAAGCAATAAGATTATGATGACCCTGAACATGATTTGGTAGCAGCTCTGAAGAGTCTACAGATATTTCACGACAAGATGCAATTCTATCGCAGCTTTCATTAATGATTCCGAAATATGACACTGTATTTTTAATGATAAAGAAACAATGGCCATTTCTCATAAAATTATACATAAATAATATTACACTTATATAAAGAAAATCCATGAAAATGCGCACAAACGTGTCACACATTTTTGTTTATCAAGTAACTACATAATAATATTCAAGTTATATAAAACACTGCCTTTAAAATTCGTGTTTTGTACTTGCATCCTTTTTGGTTTCACTTTGTTTTAGTATTATATTCTTTTATATGTGGGTATCTATATTATAATAACATGTAGGTAGTTCCAATGCCCAATAAAACCTGTCTTTGTTATCACGTCATCGTAGTATCATTTAGTCCCTACCAGCATACTACATGGTGTCAGGTGTGGGGTACAATAAAGTGCATTCGTAAAACCACTAAAAGCTAAGTCAGTATTGTAACGGTTGTATTTCGACCGAACTATACTTCACAGCAAGGCGCAATTCCATCGGCACTTTCATTAATTATTCCGAGTTAGATAAGACACTGCATTCTTAATGACTCCGAGACGAGGGCCATTGCTCATCGACGTGTGATTGCGTCCTCTTGCTTTTATTTCTCGAGAGAAGTCGAGTGCAATCATTAAGCTTTGTGCTGGTCGAGTGAAGTGGGTATATTTTTAAAGAGACTTTACTTGTTGGTATAATACATTACATTAGTAGAGCACGAGACACGAGCATAATCAAAAGTAGTTTGTAAAGTAAAGTAAAATACACTTTATTGCACAAATATAAAAGGAAATATAAAAGGAATATAAAAGGAAGGAAATAGTGAAATACAATTTAGGCGGCCTTATCGCTAAGAGCGATCTCTTCCAGGCAACCTTCAAAACACAAACTTTCAAAAACTTTCAGTGTTTAGTACTCAAAACACTGAAATTAAAAGTAGCAAATTTGTATTCGTATATAGGTGATTTTTAATTAGATGCAAATATTTAAGGGTAGCTAGCATAAAATAAATAAATTTAATTTATTTCAAAATATATTTTTTTCTTATTAAATTATCGACTAACTCAGGATAGTACTAGCCTACTAAATCTAGTGACTCTAGCTAAAAAATCACTGATCCTAAGGCTGGATTAAAAATGATCTGCTTTATACAGACGGTTACTTAAGCTCTACCTACACAGAGAAAAAGGACAAAAAACTAATAAAACTAAAAGTGAAATCCTCCAGAGCTTTGATTGACCACAAATCAATATTAATGATCTAAGCCAGCGGGTGTTCTGGCACGATCCTCCGTCCTCATCTTTGCCATTGTGTGGAAAGGGACGCCGAGTGTTTGGACACCTCGCCCTTAAAGCTTTTTAAGTGCTAAACGAATAAAACCATTAATTACACGCAATTCAATGTACATATTGAATTTATTCAAATGGTGATAAATGGTGGCGGTGGTGAAACAAGAGGCGCGAAGGAGATGGTGGTGCTTTGTGACTTGTTCGAGCTTGTGGAATGCTGTGGATGATTCACTGTTGATAGCCACGATACTGGATGATATAGGTAGATATAGTATACGTCGTGAGCTTTGGTGGCGTAGTGGTGAGGATACCGGACTACCATGCGAGAGGTCCGGGTTCGAAACCATGTAATGTTAAGGTACTAATGAGTTTTCGATTTTTGCGAAAGACCGACTACTCTAACGGTGAAGGAAAAGCTCATGAAGAAACCTGCACACTGAGGAAACCAGTGTATGAAATAGGAAACCAACTTTAAAGGGTTAGGCTGTGGTGGTTATGTTCTACATTAGTCATCTTCTTTTCTGATTTAAGGCCATCTCATATTATACCAACTCGACGCGAACCCGGCACGAACTCAACTCAGAGCAAAGCATTGAAATGTGAGCTTTATATCGTATTATATACAGTAGGTTTTTCCAATTCAAGTGAAGTAGTTCGTAGTCGATGAATGGGCCCACGCGTTGACAACTCATCGATGACTACTTCACCTTCTACTTTTAAATTTCGAAAACCTACTGTATGTAATACGATATAAAGCTCACATTTCAATGCTTTGCTCTGAGTTGAGTTCGTACTACGTAACACCTAAAAGTGCTTTTCCGTATCATTCATCTAAAACACATTCTTTGAAAAAAAAAAACCAAACCCCAGTACTTATTAATCCTACCCTCGTTAGCCCACAAATCTCCACTAAGCCCGCGCAGTGACAAACACAAAAACCATAAAATTAAATTAATGCCTTTCCACCACTTCCTCCTCGCGGATAGTTGGGCCGTTAAGGGTAACTTAAGGATTTGCTGGATTCGTATTGTTTTCTCGACCCCTTACATAGGTGAACTTATGTATTTTTAACCCTCGACCAAAAGAGAGAGTTATAAGTTTGACACGTCGGTATGTCGTGAGTTTGTCTGTAGCTTCTTATCGCAACAATCAATAGTCCGATTTGGACGTGGTTTTCTTTAAAATAAAGAAAATTTTGTGAGGAGTGTTCCCTGAAACTATGCAACTTGTTTTGCAAAAAGTGTCAACTTTCTAAACAACTTACCTACTTTTCGTAATTTTTTATTGGTAAGAGTTTTAATTTTTATGAATTTCCAAACGACACGGGGCATAAATTAAGACATGGCAAATAACGAGGTTTTAAAAGCGATAAATGGATATTAAATGTCTACTTAATACTATAAGACTTTGAATTATACTCCTATTGTATACTATACACATGTCAGTCGAAGTATCTCTACAAAAGAAATCCCTAAATATAATCTTCAAAGCAAATTATTGTAGAGATCCTAGCTCCAGCATATCCAGCTTAATCGACCACTTTTTGTTTGTTTAAAAACAACGTAATTCTTTTAACTTTACGACCTGTTATTCAAATTACTCTATCTGAAAATTGAAATATTATTTTAAATCGCGTCAATTGTTATGAAAAAGTTCGGAATCAATGTTGAACTTTTTAAATGGAAAAACTGCTCCGCTCTCAACTTTGTTCATTAAAACTGTTGAGTTTCTCGGTGAGTGAGAAAATGAGAAAAGTATTTTCAGAAAACATGTTGAAATTATGGAAAAAAGAAAATCTTCCTACTAACAAAGTATTTTTTCGCTACGTGACTGTGTAAATTGGAGCCGTGTAGCGCCATCTAGAGTCGAGTAGCTGATACAGAAGCGTTTATTACTGCTTTTTTTATTTTAGCATAATTATTGTAACGTTACTGGAAAGTATAAAAAACCGATATGTGTCAGTGTGTGATGGTGTATGTTCACGTGACTAGCCAGTATTTTCTGAAAATTATTTTTTTCATGTTTATTTTCAGTTTGTTTTTTGTTTGTTTCTTGTTTTTTTGTTTGTTTTAACTTAGGTAGGTACTTACTTAGTTTAAACTAAAACTGAAATACCTACTCTTATTCTTTTTATTGCACATGACTTAAACATAAAAATAGGAGATGCTGAAGTCAGATCATGTGGTGCAATGAAGAACGCCGTGAAGACAGTTATCGAAAGAGCGGTTTATTGTTAGGTTAGGTTAAGTTATGTTAGACACAAATATACATAGAGATCCCCATACACACTTTGTTAACTTAATTGCTTAATGCTTATTTTACAATTACACAAATTAAGTCGTCAGGTAAAGGCGGTCTTAATTTAAATGAAGCTCTATAAATTAATGAGTTCTGAATAAAGCCTTTGAAACTCTACAAACCTTACTCGTTAGTACCTATACCTATATGTAGAAAATTTTACTAACTAGCCGATCCCAGTTCTATTGGCAGGGCTTATCAACCTGGGCGGGCTTCGATAACGACATTTCTAATTAATTAGCCGACCCATCCTCCACATTAAACTGTTTACGACCTCTTACTTCTCTTGACATGCGAGTTTCTTCGTGAACTGATAGCTTTATTGAAGAGTGGTTAGGTACGACATTGTTGCTTTCTATAGTTATAAGTTGGAAAGGGTCAAGTTAAAAACCAGTGTCAGTAGAGGTATGGGTATCTATACATCTACCGACACTCCGCTGAACTTCGCCCTTTTAATAGATCATATATTTATCATAGATCATATACTTATACCTACCTAGTATTACTTAGTATGTTCAACTGTTACTTTGGGCCTGTGTGTTGGCAGTGTTCGCAGACTGTTGGGTTAAGACGGTTAGAAAAAGGTTTGATGTACGAGTATGTAGGTTTTATTATTATTTTACTTACCTACTAACCTACTTACCTATTAACGCTTGAAATTACTACCTTATTATTACCTTCTACAGCATCATTTTAAAGAGTAATAGAATTTAAAAAATCTCATAGAACATCGTATGGCGTTTGACATTGGCGTATTAAAAATTGACATGTGATAGTGGCATTATTTAAAATTCTACTCTAATGAGTAGAATTTAATATTAATTTATTATTATTTTTTTTTTTTTTTTTATTTATTTTTTTTGTCTGACGTTAATACGTCGGACTTTACATGAGAATTATTTACAATATATTATGTAAAAGTACCACACCAAATTCACGATTTAAATATATATTCGGTTTTTGAAGGCATTTTATTTTTCAGGTAAAGCTTAATCAGAAATATGAAAGCCCTCACCATTTTGATGAATTAAATGCAACTATTTGTTTGTTCATTGCGATCTCCATAACACTATTACACCGGTTACATATATTTATCTACTAAAATTATACATTTTGCGGTGCTATATGTAGGTATACAAACATACACTTCCAAAATTGAAAGAACATCAGAAAATCAGATTTCCTTCCCTGATAGCAACTCCGCTTTTGTTAGCGAGTCCCTAAAAAGATTTCCTCACCTCCTTACTATGAAGACATATTGCGTTTCGCGTTTTTGAACTCGCGATTTCAACGTATTTACGTATTCACACTCGCATTACTCCTAGTAGTATGTTCGAGATGAGATGTGAGCATGTGTATCATCTTGTGTATGTAAGCGTCTTAACAATACCAGTATACCTTGGACTATTTTACCCCGCTCTCCTGTATGCAAAATAGGGATAAAGTGTGGATGACGTATGCTAGTGAAAGGGTCCAAGTTTACTGGTAATATACGACGTAGGCTTTCATGGACGTGTGTGCGTGTGTGCGTGTGTGTTGGTATGCTAGTCGCCTCTAGGCGCGCAATAGATGGGGGTGGGCAGCCCAAGAGGATGGGGTATAAAGGAAAACCATTTACATTTGAGCGATTCGTCCAATTTAAAATTCCTACAAGATAGCTTAGACACGGGTGCCATTCTTTTGAAGAGGCGCGCATCATGCAAGGGGCATTCGTGGCTTGTATTCGTTGTTGTTTGGAGTTTTACCTTTAACGGGATTTCTATATTGCTATTTAAAAGACACTGAACGAATGAATTAATACACTTTATTGCACAAAAATAATATTTTTATATATATGTATATATTTGTGTGTAGGTATTTATTTACGATATTTATATATATTATCATTTATGTGTTATGGTAAATGTAGGTAAATATATTTTCCACTTATTAATACTACCTATCGTCAATAAAATTTATTTGTGTCGTATCTTTGTCCTCTTGGACAGGTAGTGGCCAGCCATCGGTCATGGTCCAACAGAACACCAGCGCTGTAGACATTCTTGTCTGCAGCAATAAGCTGAGCTGAGGCCCTTTTCACAACGACAGCAGACCATCAGACATGATTTCAATATGTTTACCTTTGACTACATAATTATTTTATTATAATTATAACTGTTTCGGTTATTGCTGTGTGTGAAATAAACATACTTACTTACAGATAAAGATAAATATTAAGATAGATGTATATCTATAATAAATAAAAAATAATAATAATAAATATAGTAGTAGTATGTAGTATTACGTAATACTACTATATTTTTTTTTTATTATTATTTTTTTTTTTTTTTGCGACAGGTATAAACGGTAGGTTCCACATCCACTTCCACATCCACTTCCACTTCTACTTCCACATCCACTTCCACATCCACTTCCACATCCACTTCCACATCCACTTCCACTTTTACTTCCACATCTACTTCCCCTTCCACAACCACTTCCACATCCACTTCCACTTCCACATCCACATCCACTTTTACTTCCACTTCTACTTCCACTTCTACTTCCACATCCACTTCCACTTCTACTTCCACATCCACTTCCACAACCACTTCCACGTCCACTTCCACATCCACTTCCATTTCCACTTCCACATCCACATCGACTTTTACTTCCACTTCCACATCCACTTCCAATAAAAACACAAATTACACAATTACAAATTCACTATTTCCTTTTCTATCTCTTGTTTGTTGTTGAAAGTGTATTTTACTTTTACTTTACTTTACAAATTAGTTAAGTAACAACCGACTTTAAAATATTGATGCATTGAAGAGTACTACTTAGTACTTTTTTTGACCCGAGACTGATATAGGTCATCTAAGTATTTCAAAAAGTCATCAAATTGCGTAGTTATTATAATTGTGTACTAAATGGTACCTAAGTAGGTACCATTTAGTACACAATTATCATAACTAATGGTACCTAAGTAGGTACCATTTAGTACACAATTATAATAACTACGCAATTTGATGACCTACTACGTTTTGAAATACTTAGATGACCTATATCAGTCTCGGGTCAAAAAAAGTCCCCGTTCAGCGGAGTAACCGTTATGAATATGAATCTAGGGTGCGGGAATCAGTCAGGGAGCGTTCCATCAAAACGTCATAGGTCGCTCTCAGGACAAATTTGCCCGCTTGCCCACGTCCCGCGTTTTACGAGCCACGCCGACGAAGATTCAGCACCCAAGGGAGACATTCTGCCTCCAAAAACTTTACCCGTTACAAATTTGTTTTTTTTTCTGCCTTATCTGCTCCCCGCGCTTTTGGCAAACCTAATTCCGTATTCAAAAATATTTCTGCAAGTATTGTGCTCGTACGGGAACGAACGTTTTATTGCCGGCCATATAACGTTTTAAAAGTTAGCCAGTTTTGCCGCGCGGCCGTATTTCGGGTGTTGATAATATAGTGCCTTTGTCGAAGGCTGTTTGATAATTATTATTGTTCTTTGATAAATGTTTTTGTTTCACTTTTATTGGGTTTAGAAGTACTTAGTTGTCTTATTTATGATTGGTTATTATTATGACGGATGAAATAAACCGTTTTAGGTTCCTTACCTGAAAAGAAAACCGAATTCCATACTATTTTAGTAAGTAAATATATATATATATATATATATATATATATATATATATATATCTATTTTTTAATTACTTACGAGGTATTTATTTATATAGTTACAGCTTATTATCTTTTTATGATATTGTATTAAGTAGGTAGTTCGGTTATTAGGTTCTTACTACAGAAAATAAAAAATGCTTTAGTATCTTTTCTTTACCCTTAATATTTCTCTATGTATATAATAGGTAAGTGTATTATGTATTATTATGTACGAGTATGTAGGTATATATCAGGTATTAATTGGAAAAACGATTCAATTTTAATATTTTATACTTGCGTAATATTACTTACCTCCATCAACAAAATAAACATACATACAAACATACATATATAGTGATTTCTAATCAGAAAGAACACGAACGAAGACAATGCATTTGCGTTGTTAGCTTATTTTGCATTCATGGAATTTTCTTAAGCGTTGTTCAGTGGGATATGGAGAAATAAAGGCAGTATGTGGGGGCTGTGCCATTTTACACTTGCGAGCAAGTAATTCTGGTCATCCTGAAAATTCCTATTTGAGTGGTAATTTTCAGTTGTTATCATCATCCTATTCTTCAATGGGGGTTACAGTGATTCAGCACTGACTCCGCGAATGACTCCCATGCAAGTGGGAGTATTGTGCATATCCTCTAGGCTGTCAGTTAAGTCACCCCAGTTCATTAAAGTAGCAAAGTATGGCGTCGACTGACAGAATTCCACTGATGTAAACTATAAAATCATCATCATTATCAGCCGTAGTGGGGATGTTAACTCATACCCAAAATTGAGATACTGTGCCTCCTCTTTCACATGCGGGCCTCCTCTATGGGCCATAGATCCAATTTGCAGGCACAGTGCAGAATTACAGATTGGTGGAATTCCATGCCTCCAAAAACGTTGTTTTTCCTCAGACATGCAGGTTTCCTCATGGCGTTTCTTTTCATAGTCAGTAAGTTCTTACAAAAACCATATAAGTAACTCATTTGTTCATAACGTGCCTGGAATTGCAACTAGATGGAAGTAAGATAGCATAGGAGTTGTTATTTATTTCCAGGAACTACATTATTCATATATAGTAGGTACCTATACTTAAGAGATTTTACTTTCATGTTCCATAAACAAAAATAGAGCCACGCTGATATGGGGCTATACATGAAGGGCAATTTCCTTCAGCCTTCTGGTTGGTGATAGGTTTTTTAAACATCATTACCAGAATTTGTTTATAAAATCCTTTCAAAGTGACACTTTTCGTTGATCCGACTTACATTGAACGCAAGTGTATTTACCATTCATATTTCGAACGCAATCGGCAGGGTAATTTCAAAGGTCGACACGTTGATGTACGATACATATAGGTATATTCGTAACATAAGGAAAGGTACGTAAATAGGGCGATGTTGCCAATTTCCCAAAAAGACGGGAAAATGTTAGTAAATTGCCTGATAAGTAAAACTCATCAGTGAAACAGATAAACCGTTTATCTGCTTCAAGAATATGGTATTGGGAATTCTCTGTTGTATCGATATTTCTTTATACGAATTTATTTTCGTCCAACCAACATGTTACAAATATTTCGTAATATGAATAAAATTAAAATAAACTAAGTAACTAAATATGTAAGTTTTACTTAAGTAAAAAGTATGAGGAACTCGTAGCCTAGTTGCGAGCACGGTCCGAAAGTGATCGTGCAGGTTAAGCGACGTTGGCGCGGTCGGTACCTGGATGGGTGATCGCTAGTGGCATATTTCATCTGAGCTCCTCCGTGCCTCGGAAAGCACGTTAAGCAGTCGGTCCCGGTTGTTGTCGTTCGACAGCAGTCGTTAAGCCATGTCAGAAGCCTACGGGCAGCCTGAACAACTCTGACAAATAGGTTGGCCACTAACCATACGATAAGCAAGCAACTTAAGTAAATTATCCCAATGAGTAAGTAAGTAGGTAAGTAATATGTTTATTTCACACACAGTAATGACCGAAACAGTTATAATTATAATAAAATAATTATGTAGTCAAAGGTATATTGAAATCATGTCTGATGGTCTGCTGTTGTTGTGAAAAGGGCCTCAACTCAGCTTATTGCTGCAGACAAGAATGCCTACAGCGCTGAGTCGAGGTATTACTATGTAAACATAAATCGACCCATCAACCAAAAAAAAATACTATGTAAACAAACATAAATCAACCCATCAACCAAACAAAAATCCAATTTAAATATTAGAAGCATTTTCAAATGTCATTTTTACACCGTCGCTGTAAGTATAAAAATTTTCAAATTGATTTCTTGAAAAGTCGACAATTCATTTTAAAGCAGCTATCACAGCATGATTGTCATTTCGAATACAACATAAATGATATACCTAGAAACTTAACTTTACTGTAGGTAAGTACTTAGCAACTACACATAAAAAGATAACGTACGTGATCTTTGTAAATAATGCTACTTCTTCTTTCGAGTCAATAACTGAAATACAGATACAAATAAATTTTTTTTACAACTAAAATTACTACAAAAGTGGTTGATGCTCTAAATCCGGCAATAGGATACCCGGTGTCGAGGGATTTAGGCTCTTCTATGTAGGTACAATTTTGATTTATAAAGGGAAAATAAAGAAGTAAAGTATAATACATTTTATTCCACAAATACTCGTAAAAACAACAAACATGAGATAGAAAAGGAAATAGTGAAGTACTTCTTCTTCTTTGTCCTCGCCATATCCCGGTTAGACGGGGTCGGCTTTCCTAATCTTGAGGCGCCATTCTCCTCGATTGTACACGTCATCCTCAGTTAGGGCCATGGTGTTCATGTCACGTTTGACAGTCGTTAGCCAGGTAGCACGCGGCCTACCTCTTCCCCTTTTAGTTTTCCCGTCTTCCGACATAACAGAGCCCAGGTACTTGAACTTGCTAACTCTAGGCAGCCTCGTGCCATCCAGTGTGATTTCTCCCACAATCGCTGAAGTCGGGTCGAAGTTGCATACCATATATTCTGTTTTAGTTCTGCTAATACGCAGGCCGTTCTGTTCTAGCGACTCTCTCCACTGTTCCAGATTTTGTTGGATTTCGTCCCTGCTTTCAGATATCAGAACCACGTCATCCGCATAGAGGAGATTCCAAGGAGTTGGTTTTTGTATGGCAGCGGTTAGATAATCCATCACTATGTTGAAGTTAAAATAGTGAAGTACAATTACAATAAATATAATAAACATATGATACTAAGATGAAATGGTTTAAAGCTTCTAATATAGTATTTTGTTGCACCAGAGGGCTCAACGAATAACGCTTATAATAAAAAATTAACCATACCATGTCTGGTCTAGTCGGAAACTTTCGAATAAGGCGGATTATCATTTGAATGCAAAATCAATGACGCCTTTACAAAGCCGTTTCGCGGTAACTACTCCGAGATTGGCCTAGGGGTTTATAGCTGCCCTGGGGCCTGTCTCGTTCAGTAACCATTTGGGTTCTGTATGTACGTAGCTACAATATAAGTGGTAAAATTACGTGTCCTATGTATTATAATTTATCATTATTACTTCACCAATCAGCTTTGGGCCCGCTTGGTGGATCATGGCCCGTACCCCTTGTGCAAAAGGTATGCCTGTGCCCCGTGGGGACATTAATAGGCTGGTGATGCTGTTTATTATTACTTTACTATAATAATCGTAAAATAATTGATCCCACCAAAGACATAAATGTGAAGGACCAAGTTCGGTACAAGGAACAGTAAGTCTGTTGGCTTCACCGAAAAAATAATTGAGATCTTACTAAGTGCCATGTTCAGTTAACCTTCAAAATGACCTATAGAAATATATAACATTGTTTAAAAAGAAAAAATACCGCTTTTAAAACTAAATTCCTTGGCAAGTTTTAACACAAGAGTCATTTTATAGAAGAAAAGAGTTAAAAAGTCTGGTGTGAAAACTTGCCAAGTTAGGGATTTAGTTTTAAGAAGCAGTAATTTTTCTTTTGTATAATTTATGGAGAACATTCCCTTCCCCCGTCAAAATATTATATTTGCATCTAAAAAACAAACATCCTATACCTACATACAAGCTCTAACCATACCATATATGGCTACTGGAAGCTAACCAAAAAATCGTAAACCCGGTAACCGCTTTCCCTATTTCGCCACTGATCTCCAAAACCACATATTAAACTACCAGCAGTTACAAAATCCGTCAACATTATTGCAAAGACAATAAATTAACCTGCGCCACACGCTTCGTCAATACAAAATGGCGGCGATACAAAAGCTCGAAAGCCTATTATGTGAAATTGTCTGCAATTTCCTTAGTATCCGTTAAACGATTTGCAAATGCCAATTTCTCATACGTCATAATTCTTTGGCACACAATAAAATTGCAACTCACTTCTTAATATTTCCGTACTTCAAAGTAGTGAGCTGAAATAACTTTTTGAAATGAATTATTCGCTCTATAAATTGTGGTACTTACCTAATCTACTGACACAATTTTAGATATAAAAGATGAATTAAACAATTAAACAAATATTTCATTTTTTATTTTTTTATTTTATCTGTTTTGCAGGAAATCTTACAGCTTGATAAATTGTATATAGTAAATGTTGTTTAAATATTTGTATGCCAAATCAGATTCCACTCATTTATTTTTAAATAACAACATAGGAAGGACAGAAAGGAGAATAATAATAGGATAATATATAGAAAGAAAGAAAGAAAAAACATTTATTCAACATTGCACACATTATTAAACTTAAAACAATATTGGATAAAATAAAATAAAAACAATGCAATATTAAAAGGGCACATGCTCAGCATGTGCTGCGATCCGACCGGTACGGCAGAACCACAGCGCTAGTATTCAGCTGTGCCCGGTGTTTCAAATATAATATAATACATATAAGTATTTACGTATTTACTATAAGTAATGTATGTATGATAATGATTACGTATAGGTGTGTGTGTGTGTGTGTGTGTGTTTTGTGTGTGTGTGTGTGTGTTTATTGGAAATGTGTGTGAGCGTGTTTGTGTAGAAGAGAGTGAGTGAGTGTTTTTTCGAGTCTTCACGACATGTATCACATGTCCAGCTACAACGCTACTGTACTAGTACCATCTAAGTATTATTGATTATAGTTACAATGTGTCTCCTGAAGTCAGTGGCACTAAGAGCATATAATCGATTAAGTATGATCAAATCTGATCAGCTACTACAAGCCAATGCGTGAAAAATAACTATTAAAAAAAATAAAAACCATTTCGTACAGAACAATAAAGAGACAAATAACGTCTCATCTCATATACCTAGCCATATATTTTTATGAGTAAGAATTACCGTGAGTTGCAGGAAACGTCCTTAATTTTTAGACTTCTCGTGTCTTCTCTATATAATATAGAATGAGCTATGGCGTTGTAAGGGATAGCATGTACATTATTGTTTCACGGTATTTTTATTGTATTTTATTAATTACGACCGGTTTCGTTTACACTTCTTCAGGTATTTTTTTATAATTTTAGTTAAATTATAAACAAATACCTGAAGATGTGTAAACGAAACCGGTCGTAATTAAAATAAAATACAATAAAAATACCGTGAAACAATATATTATTTAAGTCTAATCATGTACTACATGTTTCACCAAGTACCAACAACCGCAAGTATTAACAGATAGCATGTAGTTTAATGAAGGCTTAACTTTAAAGAACTTTCGTGCAACTGACGGTAAGGACGATAAAGATAGACTTAGAATCATACCTAAGATTAAAATTCGTTAAGTACAATTATTTTAATATTTATAAATAGAGGTAAAGTTAATTTCATTTAACCGACCCAATAACACTAAAATTTCTATGCAATCCAAACTTTCAGTAGATTACTTCACAAATTACCCACATGGATTATTAACCCATAAAGCTCATGTGACACGTGAAAAATTCATACCGTACCAAATAGGAAACATTAAGTAGAAGACACGACGGTCCTACTAAATTCTATAAAAAGTTGAATAAAAATACTAACGACTCCGACTCACGCATCCCAAACTTAGCCAAATTAAAAGTTGACTCCAATAAACAATAAAAATGCTGAATAGGCCCTTTCCTCATTTGATACGGGTTTCCATAATGATGAAAGTATCACAAGTTCGGCAGTAGTGTCGTATCAAAGCGTTAGTTTCATTGCTATGGTGATGCTATGGTAATTTTTACTTTGATTGGTAAAGTTGTTGTGCCATGTCAGAATTTAGTAACACTTGCTGGTAATTTACCATCAGAAATAGTAACTCTTTCAGTTCGAAAGCTACACACTGACGAATACGGTAAAATTACCTACCTACTTTAAGAATTTATGGATTACCTTATTTTATTTATTTATGTTTTTACATTTATTTTACACAGATACATAAAGCAGACAGTCCACAGAAATGGTACCCCATTTGTAGTGTGAGCCGATCGACGCTTTTACACGTAACTTAATTCTAAACCTACCCATAGATAACAATAAAAGTATACATAGAAAGGAAATAACAATATATAAGGTAACTAATCAACTATTCAATAATAATTAAACCTATACTTATGCACTACTACAAATACTACAAATTGAGAAATACTTTACCAGAGGGTTGTATCGGTTTCGTAACAATTTGTTTTTCCGTGGGCGAGGAGTTAGCTCACCGCACAACCCCCAAAATGCTGGAGGACCACATCCGTCGTTGGACAGCGAGTAGTAGTAGTGCTACAGTCTGTCCTCTAGGTGCCGCCGGCTAGCAGGGTTCTAGGACAGTGTGCAGATGAAGTAATAGAAGAACATGGTAATAGATATTATATTTTTCAGGAATAGAACACAGAAAATAGTAAACGTAGAAAATAGGTAGTAGTAGGAGACAAAAATAAACGGAGAAACGTCCGTTCAAGACAAAATACAGAGAGAAAGTGCAAAATACTAAGAAAACAATGAAATATAATGGAATTTAGAAATGGAATGGGAATATGATTTGAATTTTGAGAATATAGATGAAGAAATGAAGATGCCAACACGAAATGAGGTGAGATAAACGCTAACGATGAGGTTGAAATTGATGGCAAGGAGGTTGATATGGACGATGAAGTCGACGTCGTTACAGTAGACTACTACTGTAATGATGTCGACTTCACCCTCTGGTAACTACTTACCTAGTAGTAGTTACCAGAGGGTTGCAAGAAAAAAATCTGAATAAAAGTCGAGTGATCAACATAATTTTACCTTTTCATTTATTTCCTAACTTGCCTACAGTTCTAGTATCTGTTACAAACGGCCGACCTCTGGAAAAAATTGCCATAAGTATGCACCAATTACACAAAGCCCATAACGACGCTGGTTAGCTGGTCACAAACAACTTGGAAAATAATTCTTAATACAACATTGATTAGCTTAGAGTCATGAAAACCTGCAGCACATAATGACAATTTAAAGACTTAAAGGTCGATTTTATTATCATATTGTATGATTCTTGTGGAACTATTAGCCCTTATGACAATAGCATAATGATGCGGATGCACGCGAACCGTTTTATCTGTTGCGTCTTAAGGAAAATTGACGTTTTTACTGAGTTCTCCAATTTTCTTATTTGTTCTGAACTGTACATGAATATTTTCTCTACTTTAGAATACTTAATTCATAACTCTAAAAATACCTCAATGAACCAATAACAGCCATATAATCCATATAAGTACATTAATTATATATATACATATACATATAATTGGCATCAATTTTTTTTTGGTGAAAAGTGACATATTTCTCGCTGACTGTACCTTTTTTCAAAAATCTGTGAATGCAGTTTTAAATAGCTCCAAAAGTTAGGGAAGGTCTCCTAAGACCATTTTCTCGTAGCTCCAACGGATCTGGTAGCTGCCCTGGGTGTCCCGCCGAAACTTTCCACTCTGTATTAAAAAACAAAATATTTATCGTGTCGTGCCGGCCATAAAGAATAGCACCACCCCAACTCTTCCCGTCAGTGTCGTATTAGGCGACTATGGATCTTAGTGGATACTATTATACACCTAGTAACCGGCGATAGGCTCGCCACCTATCACGTTTGTCCACCAAATCTTACGGCAAAATGTAGAAACTACCTATGATGAAGGTGGTTCCCCTGTCTACCCCCTCGGAGATTATGGACGTGAGAGTTATGTATGTAACACAATTTTTCTGCGAAATACAAAATTTTTGCCAATATCTTTTTATCAAATAACAGTCTAATTTCTTAACAGTAACTTAAAAGAAACAAAGTAATGAGAGAGTAAGTTAATGTGAGTAATGAGGGGTGGGTTCCGGTGGGTTACTACCACTAATTTATTAACCACAGCCTGTGATGGCCCACCATACAGAAATTAACTTTTCCCATATTGCCTTCATCGTGCATATTAGATACCGCGACGTGATCAATTTTGATGCTTTGTAGTTTGAATAGAGTTTCAAAATGATCTACTTAGTTACGTACTTAATGTAATTGTATAGGTATATAAAAATATACAGATATTAAGTTAAGAAAAAAATCATAAGGCCAAGGACTTGGAGGACCAAGTCCAAGTCCTTGGCCTTATGAAACTTTATAATATTTTTATGAAATGTTTATTTTAAGGTAAGGTAGGACCTTTTTTATAGAACAAAATGTAGATACTAATATCTACATTTTTTCTATAATAATCAGTTAAATAACAGTTCTTAATTTAAAAGTAGATAATAGTTTTATATTCTTCTGGATGCAGTATTTGCTATGTACAAAACAAAATAATAAATATGGATTATTAAAAGCCCAATAGCAAGTCCTAAAATAACTTAGACCTATCTATAAATAAAAATAGTAACATAAGTGAAGGTATAACTTAGCTTAGCTTGACGATATTGTAATGTAGACGTATTTATCTTGACCATATTGTTTTGTAGGGGTAGATCCTAATGTGAAGGATCGCCTGGGGTGGTACCACCCTCTTATCTATTTCTGCCGTGAAGCAGAAATACTTGCATTTCTGTGTTTCGGTTAGAAGGGTAAGAGAGCCAGCGTAATTTCCGGCACTTGAGGCAATCCATCTTAGTCCTCAAGGTTAGCAGCGCATCAAAAACCCTCTAATACTAATACAGTGAGGTGAGATGTCTATGGGCGACGGTGACCACTTAACATCAGGTGACCGGGTAGCTCATCTGCTCTTCTTATTAAAAAAATGTAGCTACACTGCTATACTTTCATCTTGGGTTTCAATTTGCACTATATGCATTGTAGTATAAAGAAGATGGAATATTTTCAACAAAGTTCAACTTTTTTTAGTTACCGTTTGATTATTTGCACTCGTGTGACCACTTACCGTTAGACAACGGTAAGTGGTCACTGTCACCCATAAACGTTTTCTCACTTTAGTGTTATTAGACGTTTTCAATATAGAGTGCCTCGTGTGCCGGTAATTATGTTGGCTCTATCCTTCAAAGCAAAACACGGCAATGCAACCACACCAAGCTGACTCTGCACAGAGTCGTATCAACTTAAAAATTACTAAAGTATCAAAATAAGTTACTCCTCTAATAGACGTCAAGGCAACTAATAATAGGCTTGAATTTTCTTATAGCTTAACTTTTACATAGATTTTCTTCATCGTCCGAGGGTGGCTACTGGCTAAGTATACAGGGCTATTACAGTACTAATCTAAATTGATGGGGCGTCCAGAAACCGGGTACATTTTCATAACATTAGTAATTTCTTTGGCGTAAAATATAATATAATAAACATAAGCTAGGTTCATTACTTAAGGCGTTCTATTAAACTACCGGACGTTAGGGAAACGATTACGTATGATTACCTTTAGTGAGTAATTTGGGGAAAATTAGGGATTTGATTACATGTAGGTACCTAAGTTTATGGGGAAGGCAATGGCAAACTACCCCAGTAAATCTGCCAAGAGAGTCGTTCTATGGTAATTGATTCTTTAGAAAGATCACGACGCTCAGCAATGAGGAATACGACTTAGAAGAAGAAGAAGGTACCTAAGTAGTTTGTTACCATTTTATTCAGTACTTACTTATTTAAGTAACACGTAAGTGATAGAGCTAATATTGAAATTATAATTTATATACAAATAAATATCTTTAGATATGTTTGAAATAAGTTAATGCATTTTTCGAACACTGATTGTTCCGTGTACCTACGGGACGGATTTAGACTATCCCACCATTTGGATACAAGTAACTTGCTGGTGGAAGGACCCCTTCAGGGCCCGCCTGGCTAGAGACCACCGTTCTATGTAAAGTCTGTTGTCAAATGTCGCTTCGGCGTTGATGTGTTTCGTTTCGGCAGTGTTTTTAGAAGAGAAGCCCGCTTGCTCCAGTTTCGGCTTCATCTTTACATACCATCAGGTGGGATATAGGTTAAACGCGGGTTTAGTCGTAAATAAAAAATCACTGATTGATTTACTGAGTTCTATGTCGAAGAGGAAACAATACCGAAACACATCAACGTCGAAATAATATTTGACTAAAATGTTACATAGAAAGGTCGCAAGCCAGGCGGACCCTTAAGGGGTCCTACCATCAGAAAGTTACTCGTTTTAATTGTCTCGTACGACACGATTGACCAGTGGCGGTAGGGTATTTTTTTATTTATTTATTACAAAATACACAGCAGTAAAATATAAAAACAAAAATGTCCTTTAATAAAACATACTGCTAATTACAGATTTCCTATTTTAAAATAATGCTTATAGGGAGAAATAAGTTTTGGGGTGTGTATATATATGGGTGTGTTTATTGGAAATGTGTGCGAGCGTGTTTGTGTAGAAGAGAGTGAGTGAGTGTTATTTCGAGTCTTCACTACATGTATCCAGCTACAACGCTACTGTACTAGTACCATCTAAGTATTATTTGATGTAACATGTGAATTTAACAAATAATAATAAGTCTTTAATCAAAATTAATTGTAACTTATAAAATTTCTTAGATTAGGACCGTGTGGTAGGGTACCGAGGATGCTGGCGGCGTTGCCCCGCTGGATCGCTATGCTAATCCTTTGGGCGAGATAGCCGCCAGCCGTTGGGTTCCTCGTCGCATCAAATAGACGCTTGGACAGCTCTCGGAACAGTGACCAAGCTCCAGGGCCCCAAGGACCAAGGGTCTCTACACCAAATGCAACAAAGTTGTATTGGTTGCCGATGCCCCTGTATTTGTGGGCCTTAAGGCCCTCAGCCGCTTCAGCCGCCCCACCGGCAGTATTATTGATTATAGTTACAATGTCTCTCCTGAAGTCAGTGGCACCACCACTGAACAATTCCAACGATGAAATCTTTATTATATAACCTGTGTAAGCGACGGATAATAGAATTATGTGCATAGTTAGTTCGCGAAATTCCCGGAATATTCTTATCCGTCTCATACACGGAAAA
This sequence comes from Hofmannophila pseudospretella, assembly GCA_947369225.1. NCBI lineage: Eukaryota > Metazoa > Arthropoda > Insecta > Lepidoptera > Oecophoridae > Hofmannophila > Hofmannophila pseudospretella. Next base: position 7,988,869 of record OX376323.1, on the reverse strand, counting down.
TGGACTGTCAACATTTTGTTTACATTAATAATTTGTCATAGATACAGAATACAGTCACATGAGTACATGGACTCATTGTATATCAATTATCTGTAATTTGAAGCACTTGCAGATCGCATGCCGATCGTACAAACAATTTGTACTCGAGCACTAATTGCGTAGAGTGTGAGCTTTCACAGTCAGGCAACTAAACCGTGTCAACCTTTTAGCACCATCAAGATAATTAATTTCGATTGGATTGTTTGTTTGGAAAGACGACGTCCTAGATTTTACAATGATATTGCCACCTAAGTTTTATTATCATCCAATTTATTAAACCCGTACCTATATTGACTGTTGTTTTCCGAAAATTCTTTATTTATCATACTTATAACAACTGCATGACTAATTTGTAGTTTCAAGTTGCAATTTTTTCTTGTTTTTACTTCATCAGGCTAAAAAGATACATTCGAAAGTTGTTTACATCAGAATTAATAAATACTTATTAAAACACGAAATGTGCCATAGCTAAGTGATAACATTACATAATAGTAAGTAAATAAATAAATTTTATTTGCAACTAACATTAGTACAAGAGTGGTTGTTGCTCTAAATCCCGCACTAGGATACCCTGTGTCGCGGGATTTATTTAAAGTAGGTACACTCATCATCAGTAGCCTATTAATGTCCCCACTGTTGGGGCACAGGCCTCCCTTGCACAAGGGGGAACGAGCCATGATCCACCGAGCGGGCCCAGTGCTGTGCGGTGGATTTCACACGCCTTCGGAAACTTCTTTTAATTCTCACGAAGTTTTCCTTCACCGTTAGAGCAGTACCATTTCGAAAAAGTCGGAAAATCTCATTGGTACATGGCATTGCATGGTTTCGAACCCGGACCTGGGAGGTCCGGGTTCGAAACCATGCAATGCCATGGAGTCATGCATGGGAGTCCGACGTCCTAACCACTAGGCTACCGACGCTCCACATACACGGTACACATATGCTGTAATAAGACTTTACTTTTTCATAAGATTTCTAAATATTTCTAATAATACGTGCCTACAATAGTAAAAGTTTTTATTTTGAATTCCTACTAGAATTGAATAAATTGGACACAAAATGACCCCTATTAATTACTCTGTAAAATTAACGTAAGTATGTATGTACCTACGATAGTCTATTAAAACCAGATTGATGCAAATGACCCGAGCTTCATATTCCGTTGAACCAACAATCAGCACCAATCAATAATCTATTGGCAGGCCTAATGACTAGCCAAGGATACCCCGGTTGCCACCGAATGTAATTGGAAACTACTGATAGAGTTTCATTATACTGTGAAGATAATTAATTTGGCCGAAGCCTGAAAATCTGGTTTTATTTTTGGGAGAATACGATTTTAAAGGGAAATACAATGTGGAAGCTTAACTTGATTGTAGATGAAATTAACACGGAATGATATTGATGTGAAAACAGCTTATTCTTAGTACAGTCAACCACAGGTCAACCTACCCAAAACGTCAAAATTTGAGAATCTGAAATGTATCATAATGCGCTGGCATAAGGTTGAGATTTAATCGAAGGTTTTTGACAGACTGTACCAACAAATTAAAATTAGTCGTAAATGTGTAGCAGTTAAGGAATTTCGAAACTGGTTTTGAAGCTATTATAGATTATAATATAGAGGAAAGGAATAGTAGTTTATGCAACAACCACGTAATGGTCTTTTATTAAACTCAGCTAAGCTTCGTTTCATAAATTATTCCCGTTCAATACGGAGCATTCAACAGACGCCATGACTGGTGTTGAATCGACAAAACAGTGCGAGGTCGGTCTGATTTCTCGTCTCCAGAGCCCTCTCAGTTATATCAGATCGTTTTAAAATTTTGGCAATATTTTTTTTCAATTTTCGTCGATTATTAATTATTATCGCTCATTCAGAGAAACAAATTAAAACGGCGCCGTATTACTGCTTGACATGTTTTTGGTAACCATGGAAACCGTAGATATGTGTGTTTGAGGCGTTGTCGATATAGGCGCGCAGGCGCGGGTGTCGAGTATTTTGTGGCTATAGTACCAAGTAGTTGGCCAGTGAAATATAGTGCTTTTAATACGAAAGAGTTGTATGAAGTGCCACAAAAATATAAAAAAATTACATAAGCCAATCGAAAACTGTTATTTAATATTTCATTAAAAACAAATTACAAAATGGAAGTAGAAAAACATATTTGGATACTAGGTACATTTCCAAAGTATTTCAATTGTGCTTCTTTTCTCTACGGTTTGAATTATTAGTGCATTTTGCATTTCATTTTACTTACCTTAAACTTCATTTTCACAAAGTCAACTTTGGAATGTACCATACCACCGGCTCGAAGTTTATGTGGCTGAAAGCAAAGAAGCGGCGTAAAAAATATATAAAAAGTAGCAAATCTTTTGAAATAATAGCCTTGGGTCTATCAGGTAGAGTCTATCACGACCCGTTTTACACGAACGTTTCTGCCACGCACCTGTAAAATGTGGAACTCTCTTCCACCCGAAGTTTTCCCGCAGCGCTACGACATGGGATGCTTCAAAAAGAACGTTAAAAAAGTCCTCTCCCTCCACGGCCGGCAACACACAAGCAATACCCCTGGTATTGCACGTGTCTCTAGGCGACGGTGACTACTTACCATCAGGTGGCCCGTCTGCCTGTTTGTCGTAGCCAATTTATATAAAAAAATATAAAGTGTAAATAATTGTTTACAAAATATTTGATTAAAACTTTAAATTATGGCTTCAAATTTGACCGCAAAAACGAGCTATCTCTAACTGCTGATCGTAATAATTGGACGCTCTCAATAATAATTGGAATAATTAAAGCTATCTAGTGCGTCGCCGACAATTGATTGAATTGTTTTTATTGGCGATTTATTGTACTCTGATTTGGGAGATAAAAAGCGACAGTTGATGATTGATGTCTTCAGGGTAAATCTTGTTAGTTGTGGTGAGCAGTCCAAACACTTATTTATAGTTTTAGAGGTTGGATTTGGTTGGTTATAATACCGTCTAAAAGTTATTTCAGATTATTTTCTCATTAAAATTAAAAATGTTTCAAACATTTCACAAAAGTTATAAATTTTTGAAACTTCAATTTATGATTAAGTATCTATGAGTCTAGTCTACCTATTTCAGATTTTTCCGGTCGTAAACTTTGGAGATGAAGGGGGAAACGGTCATATTTCGCTCATTTTTAATATAAAATAGAACTATAGCATCTAAAATTTTAAAAAAAAGTTTTGTAATGTGCAAACAAAGCCTTTTCATATGATATCCCACTTGCCCCACTTTCAGATTTCGATCTACCATTTTTGACCCCATTTTTAATGAAAATAAAATTATTTTCAAGTTTCTTTTACCTACAATAAACGCGGGCAAGCAAATTCTACAACTGTGCCAAATTTCAAGTCGATAGCTTGAGTAGTTCCTGAGAAAAACTGATGTCACATACAGACGGAGGGACACCGGAGTCTCACCATAAGGGTTCCTTTTTTACCATTTTGGTACGGAATCCTAAACACATTATGAAACGAAGCCAGCGGTGGAAGGCGATGCAGCGCCGCCGCCCGCGTATCTAACCGACTGGGTTTTCGCGCATTGTTAATATTTCCCGATTTCTCGTTTCCTCGAAAGAATGTTTCCCGAGAGGAAATTTCGTGACTTTCCCGGGAAATCGAGAACGAGAATTCCCGACTCAGAAACACTCACAGAATCATACCACTTTCAGAGAGAAAATACTTAAAACAGAAATGTAAATGTAAATATTAATATAACGTTTTATGCGTCTTATAAGCTCCGACTATAATGATGAGGATGATCAGCTCCCAGGTTAAGCTGAGGGTCGGTAATATCCATCTTCACTTCTGCTCCCTCATTTCTTCCCACGTGAGCTCTACACTATTTGTCTTGGCTGTCACTGAACTCTTCCAGCTGTGTACAGGTCGTCCTGACTTCCTCCTACCGCTGGGTCGGCCTCGTAACCCGAATAAGATAAACAACTAAACCATTCAAAAAGTCGAAACCCTTATTCCAATAATTACTTTCAAATGTTAGACCACCGGACAACCATCTATGCGCCCACGCACTCACCAACTTCCAATAAACTAGAGGCAGGAATCCCACACTTTGCCCAGTAATAGTTGTGTCCGGTGTGTTAATAAAACCGTGTATATTTTAGCTATTTTGACAGTTCCGAGTTATTTCTATACACGGTTGTGGCTATAATATAGTAAACACACGGTTATAATGTTGAACGAACATCGCACCGTTCAGAAGACAAAGAAAGCGAAATTATTTATCTTTCAATCTGGATGTGGAATTGGATTTGTTACAACTCTCAAATTCCAATACAACGTTTTGTTATATGTCGGAAATCGGATAGTAGCGTCCTTCTCCAATTTTTTTAAACCTATATGTTTTTAAAGGCTTCGGCCCATTCAGGGCTATGCCAGCCTTATACGGTAACACAAGTCTGCTGCCCTGAGTGTTATTATGAATTAATTTTCTCCTATTACGAAATCTTTGTTCACAGCATTTTAAGCTCGTCTTGTGTGTTTTGGCGAAAAACTAATTTCTTCCAATTTTTTTCATAGCCAACTGCTGGAAAATGTCCTACCTTCTCTATAGTTCCCATAACATTAACACTTATTAAGCTTCCGCACGATTGTGTACTCGTACAATGGATTAAATATTATAGTTTTAACCTACTAGGTACTTACATGATTATCGCGACACTCACATAACATAACATAGGATTAGTTTTATACTGACTGTGGTGCCTCTGGTGCATTGTGCTAACGAGCTAGATTGTATACCTACACTATAAATAATAAGTAATAAATCTGAATTAATTTTAAGTACTGTTTACTGACATGTTTAAGTGTGCTGTAAGTACAAAAAGACGAAATAAATAAATGAAATAACACTTATACTCGTACATACTTACGAGTACCTACATATAGTTAGGGAAGGTTGCCATTCTTAACAGCCGTATTTCACTTGCAATGGCTGGAAGCGACCATGCCGCCTACAGTTCGTGAAAGCGTTCAGCTACAACTTGATTTGTGATTTCAAACATTATTGCCTTTGTGCCCATTACGGAGTTTCTGTAATTTAGTTTTGATTGCTTTGTAATATTAGTTAGCCATTTAGCTAAGTTTATGGTTCGTTTTTTTGGCATTTATACTTACATACTTACGTTACTTCGCGTAATTAGTTCAATCAAATACTACAGTTTTGGTTTGTAAATTGGTTTGTGTGGGTGCCACAGGCCATAGAAACACATTGCCAAAATTAAATTAATGAGATACGCGAATTAAAATAAATAAGTACTTAACTGGCTATTGTCAAAAAACCTGGCCAAGTACGAATCGGGCATTGCTCTATCTATAAGGATCCGTGGTACTATACTTTAAAATCTAAATGTAAGTTTGGGTAAAAACTTTTGTTTTTTTGCTCACAAGTTACAAACCGTTTCAGATAATATCCGGTTTTAGTACCTATTTTTTATTTTAACAGAGGATATGACCAACATTCTAGCCAATTTTCGTGTTCTTACATAATACCGTTCATAAATTAGACATGGTAACAAAAGTTGTCAAGAATATATATTTCTTGTTTTTCAAGAATCATGAATTAACACTGCATCTCGACAAAGCCTGTCCGCTTTCACGTAATTATTATAAAACCTCATCTGTCTCCTCCTTTATTCAGTAGCTAACTTGAAGTAGGTACCTACATCCGAACAAGTCGTAAACAAAACTAAATACGAGCTTACTTCTCATTTTTACACTCTTGTATACGCCTTCCTCTACCTCGCGTCTAACAATGGAGTGCGTTGACTTTTTCTTAAATTTCTTCATTTTTATTTCTTTAAGACGGCGCGGTTTACTTTTTCCTTTTTTTAAATATTTATCTTACCTTTATGACAATTTTATTAAGGCCCGGGTGGTGCCTACGCAGTGGCTCAACTCATTCATTAAACGATGGTGTGCGTTATGTTGGCGGACCCACATAAGTATTTTAACCAAATTGTCTAAATAGCTTCTTACACGTTCTTTCTATAGCATTCAGTAGTACAGTCGACCACAGGTCAACCTACCCAAAACGTCAAAATTTGAGAATCTGAAATATATCATATTACGCAGGCATTAGGTTGAGATTTAATCGAAGGCTTTTGACAGATGATACTATAGCTTGTGGTCGGCTGTAATAAATATTAAATAACCAAATACCTATTGTAAATGATTTTGACTACAAATTTTGATCCTGACATCTGTAATTTACTCATTTTTATGTCGTGTCCGTGAAATTTGTAATAAAATTAATATTTTAAACGTTAATAATTTGTACACCTTCTATTAGAAGGCTGAATAAGTCTACAATACATGTTTTGATTGTCACTTGTTGTGTTTTGCTAGACCGTTCAGTAAATACTTCAAAAAAACGAACTGGACTGGGTAAATGCAGCCCAGTTCATCCTTTTAGGAGTATTTTATATCTGTTGTGTCAAGGCGTGTACGAGTACCTAAGTGATAATTTCAATCATGTGACATCAAAAGTGTACGAAAATAACAAAAATTTAAAAATAATTGCTCGAAATCACGGCTGATCCCGCCTTCACGGACACCACGTCGAGTTTCTTATCTCGAAGATCGCCGTGCGCGCATCCCCACGAATTATTTCATTACAAGCGGCGCGGCTAAAGCTAAACAATAACGCGTGACTGCCTACCACATACCAACACGGCTGCTTTTGCGCAGGATTATGCTACATTTTGCAAGATTTTACCTCTTTGTATAGTAATAAATATGTAACAAAAATATAAAAATATATAATAGATACAGGCTGTGCTGTCCCCAGCGAATCCATGGATCTTTCGAGGGCTAAATAAACGAAGGGGAATGAGAGAATGTCCAGGGCAGGCAATAAATACCAATAAAAAACCAGCTCACCAGCGTCTCAGCCTGAGATCACCCGTCGGCGCCGACAATGTCCAAAAATCTGGCAGTTTTTAGAGTCACCGAAGTACCAGCACTGTATCAGCACTGCGAGGAGTACATGGAGATGATAGATCACACGCGATGAAGAGATTCGGTGACGCGCGCGTAAAACGATGCTGTCTCAAGGGCTGTATTTCCGATACTGTGTCAGCGAGTGGCAATCAACGATAAAAATTACCCTAACTGGACATTAATATTTGACAGAACGAAACAAAAACGAAAGTTAAAACTACCTACGATAACTGTCGCTAATGTAAACAAAACTTATGAACTAGTTATGCGTGGTACGGATTGTACACAGGTGTAACAAAAATTGAGTCAGACACGAAAAAGGGTTAATTAGGGTCGATCCTAAAGGATCCGTTTGCTCTTCTACTCTTTAGAGTAGATCACTTGATGGTAAATGGTCACCATCGCACATGGACATTTCACCTCACTATAATTATTTTAGAGGGTTTTCGATTCGCTGCTTGCCTTAAGAGAACCTTAATGGTAACTCAATGTATAATTACGCTGCTGGCTCTCCTAACCTTCAAATAAACCAAAAAACAGCAATGCTAATATTGCTGTTTTGTGGCAGAAATATGTAAAAGAGTGATAATGGTACCCAGGCTGACTCCGTACTGTACTTAGTCATACTATTTTCCTTTTACAACTTTTGTTCTAAATGTTAAATTCCCAGCAAAAATATTATGTTCCTCCAAAAAAGTATCGACTTTACACTCTTTGTTTGTATGATTTTGTATGAGCTTTTATTTTAATCCCAAAAAATTGTTAACCATACGTTCAGTTAAAGACTCTGATTACATTTATTAATGCTGCCCACGCATTCGACCTGTTTCTCGGAAAGCTGTATTAAAACATAAGAAAGATTTATTTTAAACTTTTATGTCGCGAAACACTGTGTTCTTAAACGAAACTGTTCAGCGTAAGCTGTTTAAGGATTACGATATCATTTTCATTATTAATTTGACAAAGACGAACTGCTGTCTCTAATTTTGTTTTCTTACTGCCCATAAATTGTAGTTACAAGTGTTTTACTTTATATTTGTCAGTATGTTACAATATTTTAATTATGTTAAATATAATCAACACGTTTTTTAACAAATAGATATCATAATATAATATAACACTAAAATAATACTAAAGCTAAAACTAAACTAAGGCTAAGAAAGCTAAAGATAAAAAAAATTGGGTTAAATCCCCCGCAGTGTACCCAAGAGACTGGCAGCGTTGCCCCGTTGGATAGCTAAGCTAATCCGCTGGGCCAAATAGGAGCCAGATCTTGGGTCTTTTGACGCGTCGACCAGGCGTTTTGCGAGGTCCTTGAAGACGCGGTGAAATTATGTTAATGATGATAATATATGACATTCTTATTTTAACAATCATCCTATAAATAATACCTAATATGTGTACATTTTCAGATTATGTGGGATGCAATAAATTACTCTATCGGTAAGGAATTATTGAGGATTACCCCGTTACAAAAGTTTTCAAAATGGGACCTCTCCATAATTCACCCGTGCGTGGAACAAAGGATTCCTCACATTTTCATTAAGGATTTAAGGTCTGCGGTTTTGTTACTCAGTTTAAAGTTAACGTATTCCTTCTAACCAAGGTTTTGGGTGTGAAGGAATCGTTTGAAGTCGCCCTTTATTACAAATTTAGAAGTTTACTCACATGCTAAGAGGAGTTATTTCTTACTAGCTTTTGATATCCTTACTTAAGTTAGCACTTATAGCTAAAATCGTGTCTTAAAATAAACTGTTCACCTTTATAACAATAAGTGACAAAAGTTGTGTCAAACCGATTTGAATTTAAATAAAAATCGGACTACTAGCGCCCTGTGAATTTCAAAATCATTGGTCGCAACATAGCAATCTAGATTAAAAGATGCAGTGAGGTTCGTTATATGAACAGCTTTATCAATAAATAAAGAACTTTAGTTTCTTATGTAATTGTAATACACGTGACAAATGTCATATCACAACCTACAAACAAACAATATCACTTGGCGTATCGTATGTGTCGTAAAAATACGTAAGGCTTTCTGTACGTTAAATTTAGATTAAAAGCTTTCTTGTTGGATAGGTGCTTATATAATCTTAGGGATTTCGGAGCATAGTAATGTGAATATAAACTACTTCTAATTGACATCATAGTTGCCTAATTTTATTTTATTCTTTAAATTTAATTAACTAATTATTCTTTAACTCTTTAATTATATTTTTTTTTCACTAATTTACATCATCATTGTTTAGCTCGTGGCCTAGTTGCGAGCACGGTCCGAAAGTGATCGTGCAGGTTAAGCGACGTTGGCGCGGTCGGTACCTGGCATATTTCATCTGAGCTCCTCCGTGCCTCAGAAAGCACGTTAAGCAGTCGGTCCTTGTTGTAGTCATTCGACAGCAGTCGTTAAGCTATGTCAGATGCCTACGGGCGGCCTGAACAACTCTGACAAATATGTTGGCCACACACATACGATAAGCAAGCAAGCATTGTTTAATTTCCTATTTATTAGTTATTGATTATATTATCATTGACTAAATTTAGTAACTATTAATATAATAATATGATATGATGTAAAACTTTGCATGCAAATTGCAATTCAAACACAATGTTAATTAATATTGAATAAATGACTACCTATTATGAGTATTATGACTATTAAGTTACCTACATATACCTAAGTATTTTTATAGCGGATCAGGAAATTTAGAGCTTTCCCAATCTTGCTTATATTTTTTACATTGGATCAAATACATTGGACAATGTAACTTTATATATCTATCTTACTTTTAACGTTATACCTACCTATCTACCTACCAAGAAATCGCGCCAGTGCGGTTCGTGCATATCCCAGCCAATAAATAAGTGAATTAATGAGTCGTGCCGCTGAAACACTGATTTTAATGCTTCGTGACGAGTTTCGACAAGCCATCTATTCATTTGTACGTAAATTACGACTATAGTCTGTAACTGTGCATTTGTTGACATTGCAATTCATTAGTGGATCACTAAGGTATTTTTTTAATTTTAAACTTTGATAGATATTACAAATATCAGAAATATAAAACGATACAAAGAAAAAATCACCGGTGGGAATTGAAGCCACGCCTGGCGCGTTATCCAATTGCGCCAGTGGTGGTCATTAGTGGATTTTGAGTGATATGAAAAGTTCGCTCGTTGTTGGTGATAGCGTATGGAGTCCGTCAAGTGGATCTCACCGCCTGCGATGGGTAAAGGGGGGATAGGTGGAAAAACAATTCCACTCTTCCCCCCAGTAGGGACAGCTGGTAGGGACAATTGGAATAACGCAAACCTACGCGTATGGCAACCAAAAAAAGAAATGTAATCTTTCATTTTAACACAAAAAATACAAAAATATTAATTAAACCAAACAATATTCAAATTATAATCATTTAACAACAGTGTAGTTACAATGTATATATAAGTAAATATCGGTCTCTACCACCTGCACTGGCCTTATCGGCCGTCTTGCAGCATAGTAGATAGCAACAGTCTAATGGCCTGGGGGATACACTTATATAAAAAAAAACAAAAAAAAACGTAATTATTTATCCATTATATTGTATTAGTTATATTAGTTCATACCTGTTGTGAGAGGGTGTTTGAGGGTTAGTGTATGCGTGTGTGTGTGTGTGTGTGTGTGTGTGTGTGTGTGTGTGTGTGTGTGTGTGTGTGTGTGTGTGTGTTTGTGTATGCACCTGTCTGGCTACATTTTAGTCTCCATTAAATTTTCAGTGTCATTATAATCTAGATCCTTAATCCTCATTTCAAATCCTTTTTTAGAGTAGGTACGTTCATTAATTCCAGTTTTCAGAAATTTCCTTAATACGAGAGGTGCTAAGAATTTGCGGAAGCTTTGAGCAAATTTGGTTCGGCAGAAGGGCGTAAGGGGTTCTACTACTCGCCTGGCACTGAGTTTAAAATTTTCGTGTTTTTTATCGTCTTCAACTTCCTTTGTCTTTAAAAACAATTTTGCTTAGCTTTTGTTGCTTACTTTCGATTTTTGATTCCCATATCTAACGCAGGCGGCGAGATGCGCTTGACGGATATGAAAATGGAAAAAAAGTAGTCTCCTATTGGTACAGGGTTAGGTCAATGCGCTTTTATCTCAAACTTTTTTTCTTTCAAGCAAGGTAGCACTCAAAATCTACCACTTCAAAACATCTTACCTCACAATTGTGATGTGGTTAATTTAATTCACACAACTGTTAAGGTTTCGGTAGTACCTATTAATCAATTGCGAAAGATTAACAAGAGCTGTTTTTAACAAAAGCTACAGTGACAATAAGTAATAACCAATGTTCTTTAGTTATTTTAGAAATAACAAAACTTTGACAAGTCATTACCATAATTAATTTGAAATTAGCAAAAAATTGTTTAATGTGGCTTTGGTTACAATGGTTTTGTAGACACTGTTTTTGAAAGAAATAAATACATTTATTCAACATTGCATTATGCATACATAATTAAACATTAAAAAAAATACAATATTAAAAGTGCTCAGCATGTGCCACAGCGCTGGTTTTCAGCTGTGCCAGGGCGAAGGCATCGCGGGAGAAACAGCAGGTCAAACCAAAAAGATATTAAAAGTATAAATAAGAAAAGTACAAATAAATAAATAAATACCTAAAGATGAAATAGATAACAATTAAAACTGGAGAGAAAAGGTATAGGAATACAGAGTGAGTGTCTGTCCATTATGCGGCTCGTCAGTCCGTTGTCACGTTACGGGAGAAATAGCTTACGTGACTGCCGTTTCGCCCGCGATACCTTCGCTCTGGCACAGCTGAAAACCAGTGCTGTGGTTCTGCCGTACCGGTCGGAGCGCAGCACATGCTGAGCATGTGCCCTTTTAATATTGCATTGTTTTTATTTTATTTTTTCCAATATTGTTTTAAGTTTAATAATGTGTGCAATGTTAAATAAATGTTTTTTCTTTCTTTCTTTATTTTTTTCTTCTTTCTTGATTATCATCATCAGCCCATGTCGTCCCAGTGCAGGATATAACCCATGCGTCCTCTCGTACCACCCTTTCCGGGCCTGTGCAAGTCGCAGCCAGGTATTAATGCGTTTTTGGTGATATCATCCACCCCATTCCCTATTGGATGACCAAATACTACACTTACCTACCTTACCTACCTTGGTTATATATAACATTTCCCAGTGTAAAAGTTCTAAAGTAAAAGTAAAGTAAAGTAAAATACACTTTATTGCAACGAGCTCAACGACATCATACGCCGAACACTTTCCTCCGCCGGAGCGCCAGCTGTTCTTGAACCGAGCGGACTGACGCGCGACGATGGCAAGAGGCCCGACGGAATGACCCTCGTACCTTGGAAGTTGGGACAGCCTTTGGTGTGGGACGCCACCTGCGTCAACACCCTTGCCCCGTCTCACCTTCCAGCCACTTCTTATAGAGCCGGCTCTGCGACCGCTGCTGCAAAAACCCTCAAACGGCGCAAATATACCAATCTGGGTGAAACATACATATTTGAGCCGTTTGGGGTTGAAACATTGGGACCCTGGGGCCCGGGAGCGCACCGCGTCTTCAAGGACCTCGCAAAGCGCCTGGTCGACGCGTCAAAAGACCCAAGATCTGGCTCCTATTTGGCCCAGCGGATTAGCTTAGCTATCCAACGGGGCAACGCAGCCAGTCTCTTGGGTACACAGCCGGATGTGGGGGACTTAACCCAAATTTTTTATCTTTAGTTTTCTTAGCCTTAGTTTAGTTTTAGCTTTAGTTTTATCCTAGTATAGTATGGTAATTAATTACCCTGGTATTTATATGTTTTTGTTTTATATTATATTATACAGTCGATATAAAACCTTCCATTTTAAAACTTTATTGCACAAATAGAAAACAACAAACAAGAGATAGAAAAGGAAATAGTGAAGTACAATTTAGGCGACCTTATTTAAGAACTATCTCTTCCAGGCAACCTTCGGGCAGAGGAAATGATTTCGAGAAAGAGGTAGTAAGTGTGCAAGCATTATAAGAGAATTTTATTTACAACAATATCATATAAATACCAAGGTAATTAATTACCATACTATACTTACTAAGTACATAAAATAAATAGGCAGATATATATGTATACTTATATAGATAATGATAACCATACATAAAATAATACATAGACTACATAACTATAATATATAATGACCATTCTACCTACTTTACAGATAATTTATCCTAACCGGCATGTATATATTTCTCACGACGACGGTAGCTTAGTATCATGCAACAAAACGGCATACAAAGCGTGCCTCATTATTTTTCAAAAGAGGATTCAGTTGACTGACTTATTACGACTTTTTTACTCAAAAATGTATTATACGCACTTAATATTCGCATCAGCAAGGCGGCACGTATCCGTGCGTCATAGTTGGATATTATTCATGCAGCCCGCTATTTGTATTAGTTACAAATGAACGGTTACCGAAATCATTTAAATGCTAATTCAATAATTAAGCCGACCCGCCTGTAACCGAGCGTGCTCGCAAACCTATATTGATTCGGCTGTAGTAGGTAGCCACTATTGTATTGTGTTTATTGCTTGTACATTATGTATTTGATGATTATTGTATCTTGCATATTTAATTTAGACATTACATCCGTCTTAATATTCGACATGTTTAAAGTTCCAAGTAATTATATAATGTATACCTAAATAATGAATTAGTTGGGTACTTTTTCTAATTAATTATATTGATGGAATGAAAACTACTTCACTAAAACACCTCATGGAAAATTATGTATGGTTGTGTAAGATCTATAAAGCTCCGACCTCCTTAGATGAAAGAAAAAACAGTCTCCACCCAGGGGCGGGCGCGCGTTCGTTCCTTCATGTCTACTTCTGTTTGGTAACAAATGGAAGCTTTCGTTATCTTTGATTATTTTGAATGAAGATGTATGAATCTGCGCAGAGTCAGCCGGGGTGGAACTATTTCTGCCGCAAAGCAGCAATGTTTGCATTGCTGTGTTTCAGTTTAAGGGTAGGTAAGACAGCCAGCGTATTGACCAGTACATGAGGCACTTCATCTAAGTTCAAGGATAGCAGCGCATCAAAAACTCTCTAATAACATTATAGTAAAGTGATATGTAGCGACGACGGTGAGGACTTACCATCGGGTTACTCGTTTTCTCGTCTGCTCTCCATAAACTTGCTTATACTGCGCTGGCGCAGCGACCTGAAGTGGATCTTGGGCTCCAATAGCAAAGAGGATCATCGCTTTCTATCCTGCGCCGCCTCACTCCAATCAAGCACCAGAAGCTCTCGTTCTCCTTATACAATAAAAAAATACTTAACCCTAGTACTCATAGACCTTAATAAGACATTTCGAACAATTTACACCTCCTTACAAACTTCGACAACTTCAAAGCAAAGCGCCAAAGATCCTGTCCAAAAGTAGCCCATCAAAACTTCACAATTATGTACCTACTTACTAACTTCACAACACTTGTTAGCACACGTAAATAAATTAAACTCATACCGAGGACGGAGTCGCGGGAGCGAATTAGTCTGCCCTTTGTGCAATCAAGCGAGCCCTTCGCGGCCTAATGAATATGAATACGGCTGAATACGCTTCGAGTACGGAACCCCGCGGCCGACGCAACTCATTATGTCGGCTGTACTATACACTGGAGTGTAAAGTAACTAAAACACTAGGCAGGCACTAGGGATATCCTCATTCATAGGGACAGACACATTCATACAACACATCACGCACACGCTGTTGCTTTCTTAGTCCGTGCAGTCACTGAGGGGCCAGCTGAAAATCAGCGCTGTGGCTTGCCTCAGTATTATGCTGAGCTGGTGTACCCTTTTTGGCACTATACCGCACCGAATGTTTTGTGCTGCATGTATTAATCTTTGTATTCTTCTGTATTGTGTTCTATGTTCTGGTGTTTACAGTGCTAAATAAACGTTTTCAATTTCAATTTCAGGTTCTAAAAGTGTAGTAGAAATTGAGAAACACTTTAGCTTTTGTTTTCTAATCCTGCCGAATTTGAGTCGACAGATGCGGTCAGACTCAGAGCCCAACTTGGCAAGCGTGTGGAGCCACCATATGAAACAGATATATTGTTTCAGTTTCACTAAGTTTTTTTATTGTATTAAGAGAGCAGATGAGCCAACTAATGGTACTTACCATTAGTTGGTCACTGTCGCCCATTGACATTTCATCTCATCACCATCAGCGTATTAATATGTCCCCACTGTTGGGACACAGGCCTCCCCTTGCACAAGGGGGTACAGGCCATGATCCACCGAGCGGGCCCAGTGCTGATTGGTGGATTTCACACGCCTTCGGAAACTTTTAATTTCCTCAGACATGCAGGTTTCCTCACGATGTTTTCCTTCACCATTACAGCAGTTTTACGTAAGACTTCGAAAAAATCCGGAAAACTCATTGGTACACGGCGTTTCGAACCCGGACCCTCCCGCATGAGAGTCCGACGTTCTAGCCACTAGACCACCGACGCTCCATCTCACCTCACTATAATGATATTCCAGGGTTTTCGAGTACCTTAGTCCCGGTAATTAAATTACGCTGCTCTCTTATCTTTCAAACTGAAGCAGAGTAATGTAAGCTTTGCTGCTTTGCGTCTGAAATATGTAAACTGGTGGCTGAACCGAATTTTACTGCCGTGAAAAAATCTTTGGCATAAGTGAGTAGGTAGTATAATTTCTTATTGTTTGTTTTGGAGTGTCAATTTGTTCAAGTACTAAACCAAAAATTATTAGTTACCTACCGTCTACCTAACCTACGTGAGTACCTACGTATTTTATTTTCCAAAAACGAATAACTTCCTAAAATTAGTACCTACAGAGTCCCTATTTCTACTGAAAAATTAGTTTGCTTCAGGGAAATGAAAACTAAAGACAGTAGCCATAAAGCTAGTCGAGACTGCAGCTAATGAAAACATTGAAATGCTTTTGAACTTTCCCAGGAATTAAGTCGTTTCATGAAAACTACCGTTCTTATCTGTTCAAAAAACATCATTATACTCACTCGTGTAAACATTGACAATGACAATAAAGACTATAATAACGTAAAAAGTATAAAAGACACTGTGCTATGCAATCGCCACCGCATTATCTCATTCATTACTAAGAAAACAGAAACTCCACTTTCCGGCCAAATTGTACCGACAAAAGTATGAAATGGCGGAACAGTGCCGAGTTCCCATGAAGTCATAGATTTTATTCATGATAGCGTAGTCGTAACAATTAAACGTAGCTTGGTTTACAACAAAAATGACGTTAGTATAACCGGTAGCGAGCGTGCCGCTAATATTAAAGCGGTCGTTAGACAACAGTCAAGTTAGAGTTAACAAAGGTTTACACGTTTCTTGTAAAATTAAACCGATGTTTATCTGAGTGTAGTAATAGAGCGTGCTCTTCACCGCACGTGCACTACTTTTAACGAACATCACAACCGTTTTTTGGCTAGATGATGTGTAAAGCTAACCGGTCACTGGTGCGTTACTGTTGCTAGCATTATCTTTTACATTTCTAGATTTTCTAGTTACATTTCACTCTTTCATAATGTCCTTTTCATGGAAACACGATTTAGATTAGATTAGAGTAATTCTAAACGCGAAAACTGAATAAAATTACTACGAAAAGTGAAAATTATACATGACTTTATACTGACCTGTTACGAGCTGCAAATTTAATACTTCATGGCTGTAAGTTACAGAAAACGAAGGACTAGCGTTCTAAGAGTGCTTTTCTTGATTTTGTAGGCAAATTCCTTCACATTTTAGGAATAGGCGATGCTCTCCGCCCGAATATCCAAATGAAATGAACTATAGACAATATCGATTTTTTTTCCATGGCAGCTGTGTTTTTTCTCAATCAATCGTGGAAGTATTATGAACTAAAGGCCCTATGTCACTTAGCAAAATCATTCTCGTGCTTTCTCCGTTCCACGTAAAACGATGTCGGATGAATATGTTTAGAGTTTTGGCAGGAAAGTCGATGGAGAAGGTTCTACGGTGTTTATTTTATTGCTCAAAAATTGTTTTCTGGTGATTTTGATAGCTAAAATCGGTGTAGTTTTGTCTAGAAAACGTCAATAACAGTGACAATGTGTTGAACTCTTAAAATAAACTTCTCGTTAGTGGTTCGTTGTGTAGTTTCACTCTGTGATTCTGCGGCGGACCATGAGAATTCGCCAGACTAGACCGGTTGAAATTTCCGTCATAACTCCTAGGAGTGTTAAAATGTGTCTACACCATAACATTTTCATGCTGAAAAACTGTTTTGAATCGCTTAATGTTTAGGATGATGGCATGAGTTGCCAATGCCTTGTTAAATGAAATAAAAAAATAAAAAATGAATATGTTTATATTTGGCCAGAGCCTAGTGGCTTGTGCCATAAAAATCAATAAAAATCTAAATGTCAACTAGAACGTAAACAAACCGACAGATAACCTAGACATTCTCAACTTTAAGATGTAAACTATGTAAAACAGTGCAGTGGTATTTGTATGTAACGACAGCTTTTGGGAACCTGCCGAAAGCGTATCGTTACAAGGGGGCGGAATTCGGGCAGAACGGCTGGCGCGCCGCCTCTTAATCTACTTGCATACAAAGTGTATGGTAGCGATGGGTGCAAAATGCAGACAGAGGCGGCGCGGGCGCACTGACGCTGACGAACAGGAGATGAGACTACGTACTATTAGGTATTTGCTCATCTGCTCTCCCTATACAATAAAAATATATAAAAATCTTCCTCGCCTTTTATGATTACCATTACTGCTTTTAAACCGACTGCATGCATGGCAGCTTCTGCTTGTCTGAATTTGTTGTTATTTCTACCCATTTTTTATTCTATCTATTAGCGATGGTATGTTATTTTTTCATATTATCTAACGGTGGCTACTTATACTAGTTTTGCACCACAACGGTAATTTTAGAAAGCTCTTTAATCAGTTCTACCACCGTGTACGTTGAACCTAAACCCTGATGTGTGCGCCGGCGCTCATCGCGAGTCTGTTTCTAAGTAATGACGTAATCTTGGAACACATCTAACGCGCCTACGTGTCTACCCTTCATGGGACGATGGGACCATGGGCAAACCCTTAATGCATTATCTTTGTCTTTGCCTTAAGTACTATACTTCTATGATACGAGTTTTCGAGTAAGTACTTCAATTAATTCGTTTAATTTAACAAAATTAAGTCCAGATTTGTTTGCCAACTATTTTATCTGTGAGTGCCGTGTCGTGCCGGCCCACCACCACCCCAACTCTTCCCGCGGGTGTCGTACGAGGCGACTAAGGGACTTGGTGGATACTATTCTACACCTAGTAGACGGCTATAGGCTCGCCACCTATCACGTTTGTCCACCAAATCTTACGGCGAAAAGTGGGACAACCATACCCGTCGGTGGTCCTCTGTCTACCCCCTCGGGGATTATGGACACAACATATCTATATATTTTGTGTTGTATTAATAATAAGCAATGGGTGGTATAAACAAAATGGGTGGTGAATAACGTGAACTATGTGTACATACATAAAACGCAATGGGAAAGGATTTTGTTATTTAAATCTCTATAATCCAACTAAGTACGTATAAGTATACGCGACAAAGGCATCAAAACAATGAGATTCGATTTCAATAAATCCTGAAATCAGTCAAATAAATACATTCACAAAGAGAAGCCCTTCTTCGCACTATATCGTCAACATTATCGGGTGACAGCCCCTTTCAATATATGCGACGACGAGCTATCGGCCGTGGCTTCTTTTTCCTAAAACTAAAAGGAATATGTTTAAAAGGTTTTAGACATATATTTTAGAGATGTAGTAGGTAGTTACCTAACATAGATGAAGATGAATAAGAGAATGCACAGCATTTAATTTAGCTTTTTTAAAGTATCTACGTATGCACTTGTCTATTTTATAATAACGCAGGTAGATGTTATATACATAACTCTAAATTAAAAATTTAAGAAACCCCCGACGTACAATTGTGGACATCCCCTTACTTTTTCCTGATCATCATCAGATCCTCAAGGTTTCAGATGTCAGAAACGCACCATTAACCTGAATATTTGAGCTCAAATTCGAACCATCTAGCTATTACCGTTCCAGAGATCCCATCTGACATCAAAAATACTCCAAGATCTTGGAAACCACTGATTCAATTTTTATCAGACCTAGCTAAGAACACTCTCGATAAAATTCCCATTTTTTTTAAACCGGGTCCAAATCGGAGCATCCGTTAAGTTATGATGCCACAGACAAGCACACAAACAGACAAACGTGTCAAACTTATATAACACGCCCTTCCTCAATCTGTCGGGAGTTAAAAATAGCTTTATCTTTTCCAGTTACCCACTTTAAAAACTTAACTGCTATATTTAAAATATCTTAGAAAAAAACTACTCGCCACCTATCACGTTATGGACGTGAGAGTTTTAGTTTATTTGTTAATCTGATATTATTAGATTATAGCTGACACAAATATACAAAACTGGAACACTATAAGTGTTCCATAAAGTTAAAATTGTAAAACAGATGACAAATGGAAAGAAATGGATGAGAGTAACCCGAATATTCGGCGGTTGGCGCGTCGTGTCCCCAGGACCAAATGTTTTTAAGAATATTGCAAATGTCTCGCGCGAACCGCTGACTGCGATCGATCCTAAAGGATTGCCTACCCTTTTAGTTCGGTGGGTGTGGCATTTTCAATCTTGGTAATTTCCTTTAACTCCATGAAAAGGACGTTGGTGAAATTAATATCTAGAAAAATGTCGTCCAACTTTCATTTTCAATATTTTATATTCTGCACTGGTTGGTGGTGAAATAAGCATTTTCATTTATTGCTTGGGTGAAAGACGTATTATTTATTTCACCCTTTAGTTTTTACTCGGTGGGTTCACTTTAGCGACAATAGTTTTTATTGGTGCCTAGGTTACTTATACCTTATATTATAAATTTTTCGCCCTTTTTATTTTTTTTATTTCTTCACGCGGGATGACTAGGCAATTTCGGATAAGTATTAGAAAAAATAAAGATGATGCTCATTCGTATAATGCTATGAGAATAAAGCCAATCATTTTTTTCCAATAGATATTTTTTAATCATTACATTCACTAGTATTTTTTTCGTTCCCATCTCAATTTTGTACAACAACCAATTTTCTACTTCCTGACCATGCTGTGTTTACACGTTAAGGGTTACGACCTAGCTCATAACTTTATATTGATTTTTCTGTAATTTCTCGGGTTGTAGTCTATTGTGTTTACCTAATAAATAAATAAAGCAAATGAGTAAGAAACTGTACGTACTATAGAAACCGTATGTACTATAAGGTACTAACTTACAATAAAACACATTTTGATTTTGACTCAATTTTATCACTTAAATCAATCAAGGTAATTCCTAGAAATCAATCAAAATTACATAGAATAAGTCTCCAGTTGCCCCCGTAAAATTTGGTGGTCAAACGTGATAGTGTGTATTTAGATAATTTTGATTGATTTAAATGATAAAATTGAGTCAAAATTCACTTAAATCAATCAAAATTATCTAAATACACACTATCACGTTTGCCCACCAAATTTTACGGCGAAAAGTGGGAACTACCTATGATGAAGGTAATTCCTGGAAATCAATCAAAATTACATAGAATAAGTCTCCAGTTGCCCCCGCAACTGGAGACTTTATTCTATGTAATTTTGATTCAAATCAAAGACCAATTCCAAATTCAGCCGTTCCCAAATTTCTCTCACAATTTGTAATTAATACAACTCTCAACCCGGAAATATCTGCGCTCTCCATCAAACCCGAATCGTAGTACAAAGGCAATCAAACAGCACAAAATGGTACTGCAAATTAAACTGTGCAAATTCTATGGAGCATTCCCTAAATTCTTGGAACAAGTGGCAAAATTACGAAGGGTCTGGGAGACCGGGACTTTTAACCCTTCTTGTCATTTGCGAGGAACAAATTAATCATCATCATTTACATGCAGCACCAGCAGCCAGATTTGTTTCCGCGATTATGTCACCCTCGCTTGTTAGCGCAAGGGGCGAAGAACAGATTTCGGAGGACGTGTTTTAATATTTTGAAGGCGTAATTAAAGTTGTGAATTAGGTACATAAGCTGTGAGTTGCTATTGTTTCGTTTTCTTATGAATTAGTTAGTTAGTTAGAAGGGTACTAGAAATTGTACTCTGTGGTACTAAGGCTTAAGAGTATTCTAAGGCTACGTATAGGTAGTTGTGACACGATTTTTTTCAGAATATTAGAATAGTTAATAAATTCATTAGTTTTGCAAAATGCTTTTCTTAAAATTAAAACACTTAACTAGGTAGGTAGATTATTTCTAAAGGTATTCATTATTCTTTCATTTTGGCCCATTTGAACTGTATCTTAGGAGAAAACTAAGTTCGTATTTTGGAGAAGGTGATAAAGTCATTTTTAATCGTCTCTACACCACTTGTGTCTTCAAAACTCGCATAAAACGTGATCACCGATCACGCCTAAAGCCTAAAGGCCAAGGGAGTGGGCAGCGTCAATTATTGCGTTCATTTGGATTTGGCACAGAGCGGTCTTTTGGACCGGGCGCGGTCAGCGAAGGGTTGACGCCGGTCGGGGGAATCGTGACGAATTGTCTACTCTCCAGAAAATTAGTTAGGATTTTAATGAATTTAATTTGCATATCGCGGGGTGTGGAGTTGACGATTCTGTTGCTCTTATTTTAGTTTTAATAAAGCGGAGGACAGACTTACAAATCTATAGTGAATCTATAGTTTTGTTGCTAAGTGCCCGGAAGTCGATTTATTTAATGATAAAATTGGCAGTATTTATAATAATATGTTAAATATTTGAATAATATAGACATATAGTTGTGTTATGTATATAATTGAGCTCACATATGCTTTGGTGATAACTGTAAATATGTGGGTTTTTGAAATTTATAAAATAAAAAAATATAAAAAAATAGATAAAAGTCGGTAAGAGTGTAGGTAAAAGTTTTTAGATACATAGATTTAATTTAATTTTTAAGTTATTTATTAGTTTATAATGCAACATGACAGGTAAAATACCAAAGCGTTACATTTGTCAGATGGAATTATTGCACACAAGAAATTTACATAGGAAAGGAAACAGAATAAGTGTACAAAGGCCGCCTTATCGCTCAGAGCGATCTCTTCCAGGCAACTGAGAGTCTTTACTGAGAGATGGATGTTTTGCTACATAGTCTTTCTGCCGAGCGTAGGATTAATATGCGTGATATTTTTTGAATAAATTAATAGAAAAAATAAAAACAGGAAAAATTGCCAGTCGATTCTACACTCGTCAAGAATATCCAGCAGTACTACAGGGGGAGCTGCCAAGTCTTCAATTCAGGCACATCGATATAAAAGGAGAAAGCACAGTATAACAATAAAACAGTATCACCATCGAATTATGTACTTTATTTGTGATTTATTTACTTTTCCAAAATCGTATGAATAGTTAATGACTATTTAAACCTATGCCTTAGATAAATTACTTAACAATAATTTATTCTGAAACGAATTTATCCAAGTCATAGTGATTTATTTCTTACTTTTAAATCTCAAATTCATTCTTTTATTTTATGTCGCGAAGCTGAGAGTGAAGTTTCCTTATGAATGGCGGAAGTTTGCACCGGTTCATTAGTTCCTACCCCTCGCTGAAAAGATATTAAAGAAAACGAACCACCGAGATGTTTGCCGTGCCTCTAATATCGCAGGATTATACATACTTTACCTTTAAAATTAAAACCGAAATGACTTTGCTTCAAAGTGTCGTTAATACAAAATTTATTACCAAAAGCTAAAATTATTCGATCCTATTGTTCCACCGGAGATATGTGACCGGAACAATACCACCATAACTTACATTTCGATGCATCCCTGTTCTATAGGAGATAAAGTCGTGATAACAAATGGTAACTAAAATAATAAAATACGCCTGAGCCCTGTGTAGCGAGCGACACAAGCGACATATTTCATTAATAAAGGCAAAACAAATAACGAGATATCATACCGACTCACTTCGCAGTGTCCATACGTTATGGAGATAAAACAAAAGATTTCGATGCCCGTTGAATTTATGCGTTGCCGAAGTTAGAGTGATGCTGGTCACGAAACAATGGCCAATCGTGGCGCCCCATGTGGCGAGCAGTAGGGACTTTTCTCTATGGGACATCGCCAAACGCCCAGGAATCCAAGAGCTTTCCACTCTCCTTGAAATAAATCTTTGAAAGGACCGTTCAAAGTCTACATCCAAAGTCAGAGCTCATGTAATTCTGGTCGTTTACAAATACAGCTACTTATTTGATCGCTAACTTGTAGCGACATCTATTGTTGAGTAGTGACAAGTATTGTATAAAGTTAGGACAAAAACAAACTTGCAGAGGTGAGGAAGGTTACGCGCATTTGAATAAGTATTTTATAGTCTTTATCTATGCAAGTATTCACGTATGTTACTTATTTTACTTTTTTTATTTAATCTTAGAAATACTATTACTACAAGATATGAATAAGTATAGATTTAAGTATTTTTATTTTAGTAGCTTGGAACATTTTTGATAGGTACCGAATACAGAAGCTAATTTCTAAAAATCAATTACTTGATCTTATTTGTTTATATGACGGATAAATATTTTCATGAATTCATAAATTAATAATTTTAATTTTTGATTTATTAATAGAGTTATATTGGTTACGTTAAAGTGTTTTTAAACAAGTCATGTAAATTTGAAAATATTAATTTAAAAAAAAAAAAAAATTTTCATTTTTTATTTATTAATTATTTTTTTTAATAAATATTTTCAAATTTACATGACTTGTTTAAAAACACTTTACATAACCAAGTAACTCTATTAATAAATCTAGTTAACCTCAACCTTTATCCATAGCACTCTTATTATTGCGAGTAATTGTTGTAAGTAACCTATCTATGTATATTATTTTAAATAATTTTCCCGTTCATCTTTTCTTCTGAGGAAGCATATTTATTGCATTTCATACTAATATACTTATATGTAAAATATTAACTTATGCATAGGTATTCATTTGAATATGAAGATTAAAAAATATTTGGGATACATTAATATTTATGCTTTTATCCAGAAAAAGAGGAAACGAATCTAAAAGCGCAAATATGGAGCTAAAACGTTAAATAAGACACATTCTTCCGATGGAAAAAGCAAGCGAATTTCGCCAAAAATATTCATAAGCTGTCATCAGGCGACTGGACCCACGCCAGATGCGGGAAACCGACGACAAAATATTTCGCTGCAAAATACTCACTCAACCAAATCACCCCTTGATTCTTTAAAATCACTTTCGAGAAATTGAGCGCCAATTTCTTAAAAAGTTCCGTGAAAAATTATGTATGATTGAAGTTTCCTAACGGTCTCGAAAGTTTATAGGTTCCGAGTGGAGCGCTGTTTAAGTTTCGAACGCGCTATAAGTCTTCTGTATTATTTATACAAAAATACCATTTTGGCAACATACCAAGTAGTTAATTAAACTTGGAAAGTAGCGAGTGGTTTCAAAAAAACTTGAAATTTCTCCCGCGTCCTGTTACAAAATAACGAATAGTGCCCACTTCCGCATTTTCCCTAAACGCACCATTATTTAAAGTCAGTGACTCGTTGCGCGGTTATTTATGCCCCGCATTAAAAACAAAATGATATGCCTTCGCCGCTGAAAATCTAAAAAGAATAAGCAATAAAACGATAAAACCCAAATCTGATACATACTAGGACCGCCGCAGTCTCCCGCAGGGCGTGCGAACGGGACGGAGCTATACATCGGCGAAATGAATACGATGCTACTGTTTCATCTCTCACCTCTATCGGTTGGCGATCTCTGAACCGTCCTAACTCTTCCAGCATTAAAAGAAAACTCGACCTTAACTCGACTGCTTTAAATCTCCAATATCGAATGCAGATTACAACAAATGGATTTGAGATTAATATAGTACGAGTGCCACCCCCGTCTCATACCACCCCATTCGGTGCTCAGCATTCAAATAGGAATCGAATGGATGACCAAAACATAATATCGCTGGAAGATTCAGCCGTCATAAATCAAATGAGAAATAATCTGTTTCGGAACGAGATAGTCGCCGATGCCGTGCCACCATAAAAACGCAAAACGTTTTGTCTGATTGAAATCGCTGCGTTACGGGCGGCTTTTTTCGTGGCGCTATTTCCTTTTTATTTTCCTTGATGTATAATCAATGTGTTAACGGATGGCCGCAAACCGAGGGCTTCGAGAGTAGATTTGCTACACAAAAGATTCTGATATTGAGTTTGAAAGTAGTTTCTCTTTTCTTCTTTTATGTTAATGGCACTTTCGGTGGCGTTCGGTAATGGCTTGTGCGAATAACTGTCGCAGTTTATTCGCGGCCACATATGAGGCGCGGATACCATCGTTCGTTTATGCGTTTAATTTGCATATTTCATAATTGGCTTGCTAAACATTTTCGACGTCTACAGGTAGCGATGATCCCAAAACAAACTCGATTAAACTAAGCGCTTCGAAAACGATTAACCTGTCATAATCTAAAAAGTTCGATAAAAATACTGAGCAGATTGCACCACATGTGGTCAACCTGTCCCATAACGCGGCACATGCCATGCCTACCTCCACAATTACAAAAAAAAACTCTTCGAATTTTTTTGTGAATTCTGCTGTAATTTATTCTCTACGGTCCGTCTTCAAAGGGTCGAAATTCGTCTAAATCTTACGTGTCATGCCCACACCATCTGTTCCGGATGATAGTTATCAAAAAATTAACAATTTGTTTAATGTAAATGAAGCGAGGTGAATTCTCCGATAAATTATTGGAACATTTAGCGATTCCTTTCGACGTTTATGCTCACCGAATGTCACCTTTCCTGCTTAAAGTATTTGCTTATCGTAATAATCAGGAAACTAATTTTAATAGCCTTTTTATTTGCCACATGCTTCACTGGACAGCCGACATTTTATGAGTTCTTTCATTCATTACGGGTGAGGTAAGGCCGCCAAAGTATAGGCTGCCGAAAACATTGTCTACAGTAAGTAGACAATATAGGTCATTTGCTAGTGAGTGATACCTATTAACTTTCGAGTCTACTTTCAAAAGGGATTATTCTAAAATTGAGTGAGTAAGAATATCTTTTTAAATTAAATCAATTTGTAGATGTACGAGTAGGTATTTTTAATAAATACAATATTTTTGAGAATCTTCTGTAGGTATGAGCCTAGTATTTAATGTTCGATTTAAAAAATCGTATTAATCGTCGTAAAAAATATAGATATTTTAAGAGAGACTAAAAAATCAAACTGAAATTGGCAAGTTTGTGAACTGATGATTGAGAATGAAATTGAAACTAAGTAACGAAAACTGACATAAAAATTGAACTTAATTTTTTAATACAACAGTACGGAACGTAAAGTTTCAGTTTTGAAAAATCTTTAGACCTCTAAAATTCAAGTGAGACATTAGAAACTAATGATAGGTAGATAGATCGGAGTAATCTCTGTAAGTCGTTCATCAGTGATAGGTACATGTAGGTAGGTACAGTACAATAATATACAGTAGTCTGACAAAACTTGGTTTATACTACTCAATAAGCAATGTATTTTTGATCAGATAGGTTAGGTTACTTCCGTCTAGTTCATATTTTACCATGAAAGCACGGTTTGAGTATCTTTTAATTTGTGTGATCTCTGACATGATTGGTATTAAAAAACAAAATCTCAGCCTATTGACTGACGTCCTCACTATTGAAGCACATGCCTCCTCTTTTACAGGGGGGCTACGGGCCATGATCCACCGAGCGGGCCCAGTGCTGATTGGTGGATTACAAATTCTATATTATAAGTAAATTGTCAATACTGAAATAAACAAAGAAGATATTCCATAAGAAAAAATATAGAATAACTTTCCGTGATCGCTGCTCATTTAAGTATCATTAACAAAATGATATATTACAGTAAATAAAAAGTAAATTAACCACCGGTAGCTCCAAATAGACAATCGCATGTTGACAAGTAATTATCAAACCGTTTTCTTTAGGAACTTTTTTTTCAGTTTCGTGACTGTTTAGGCAATAAATCTTAGCTTAATGAGGTATTTATGCGAGCGAAGGCTTCCTGTCAACGATTAATCCTTTATTTTTGTAATAAATTCAGTTTTGTTCACAATTCAGCCATTTAAAAAATAATATTGTAAATCTATATATTTGATAAAATGTCAAGTCAGTTTTGCTCTATGGGTGCGAGACCTGGTTTGTGCGCAAAGATATCACCAACAAACTCCAAGTGTTTGTAAACAAGTGTCTGAGGCAAATTCTAAAAATCTTTTGGTCTAACGTTATATCTTACATCGCGTTATGGAGATTAACCGATGAGAAACCCGTGGAAAAGGAGGTCCTCATTCGTAAGTGGCGGTGGCTAGGTCATGTGCTCAGAAAGGCGGACAATCATCCCTCAAAAATGGCCCTGAAATTGTACCCATCAGATAAACGCAAGACTGGTCGTCCGAAATCCACATGGCGCCGGTCAATTTAAAACGAGGCAGCCACAATCCAAATGTCCTGGTCGAAGAGGCCGCGCAAGATCGCAAAAAGTGGACAGCAATTGTTCGAGCCCTATACCCCAGCAGGAAGTGACAGGAAGAGAAGAAGAAGAAGATATATTTGACAAGTAAGTGCGTAAAAAACCATATAATTCTTCTAACTGATCATTATAATTATTCTATTAAAAGTTATGTAAACTCATCACTTTAAATAACTGTTCAGTTAACTATAGATAAAGAACAAGTTAACAATTAAGTGGAGGGTGCATCTTATTAACTTAGTAAGTACGTAACACGTAGTGCTTAATTGCCGTGTAATTACCGTTTAGTCAAATGATGACTCTATCAGATAACGAAGTTGATAAGAGTATAATACTTTCATATTAAAAAGTTTGAAATGAAAGAGATGAACAGAGTAGATCATGTGTTGTCGTTTCCCTTCGATTGGACTGTAATTTCATAGGCTGACTTGTCTGAGCCCTTGTGTTTAGCTTTAATTCTGGTCTAAAATTATCACAGCCGTAGAAAATGGAAAGAAGTGAGGAATCAAGGAGTTACTGTGTATCCAGGTCTCCAGGTCACACCACATCAACTGTAGGCACTGCATAATTGTTTTTAGCCGGCCGACAAGCGAGTATTTTAATAGCTTTTTGGAGACACAAAGTTTGATGCAAAGTTTTTCGGTGAGAGAATGAATGATAGGATCGTTCTGACTGGTCGATGACAGGAAAGGTATGATTGGGCCAGAGTTTGAAAGGAGTGATAACTTCACAATGGTCCAAAAGATACCTTCTGTAAGATGATGGATATGGCAAAATAGTGTGTTGAATAATTCAAGTAAGAGATATAGTAGATACGAGTATTATAATTATTATAATACTCGTATCTCTTTGTTTTTATTAATTGTTTCCTAATTATCTTCACAGTGCATACGTTTTACGGCATTTGATGCATTTACATGCATCGACTCTTTGAATCATTAACATATGTACATTAAATTATTCTTAAGTCTTTCTTCTTCTATCTTAATTCTTTGCGGTTGTCAGGACTCGCATCGCTTCTTTTTGGAAGCGGTTGCGACAATCTGACAACAGCATACTGAAGGCTGTGTGTGAGGACCTACGCAGTCCCATACTCAAACATTGGTTGGCTGTCCACCGGGACGAGAACCGTAAATGAATAAGTTGTAGCCAAATATTATTATTTTTTTGGTCTCGTTTGTGTATTTGGTTTTAGTATTAATTATTTTTTTGTATATTGTATTGTTCTTTTGTTATATGGGTTTTTTATGCCTGAATTAAAGATTTATTATTATTATTAAGAAGTAATTGCTTGTTATGATTTTTTTCCCCAATTCCTGAAATTTGTTGAACTATCAATTTAGGTATAATTATTAGTATTTTATATTAAAATCTGTTTAGTAGTGCAACTTAGTTTCACTTAAAATTTTGTATTCTCATACGGATTACCTACTACGACTTGCCAAGGACCATTTATAAAATTTAAGTAAGTATAAGATTTAAGTTTAGAAAATCTCGTGAAGTCTCTGCAATTAACCGAAATTTCGATACATAGATATTTTAGACTCTATAAAAGTCGACTAGGTACTTCAAACTCACATCCATGCAGCGTTTAATCTAAATCAAACATTTTAAACGTTCCCGACTCATTGAAGCGAACTTCCTCTAATTAACATAAGCTTTTAACATAAACAAATCGATGTGGCGATAAGCTATCGTCACGTAATGTTAGCTATTCATTACTGCAATTAACACTTTGGACTATAAATTAGAAGGGCAGTGTACCGTGGAAGGCGCGCCTTGTACTACGAACGTTTTAGATGTTATCTTGACGTCGTCGGTATTTCGTGGGTATTGATGAGCATTTGTTTTGGCAAGCTGTCGTGTAAGATTATTGTCTAACATCGACAATAGATTATTTGACTTGTCTACTGCTCTACCTATATTTATGAGACAGATAATGTTTATTCATAACACGATACTGTATACGATTTAGTCGACGACGGTTTAGACAGGATTTTGCTTATGTACGAGTAGGTATGTAAATCGCAGACTGACCGTACCGAATGCTATCACACGTGACTGAATCAGTCGACTAACTCATTCAGTAAGTAAGTAAGTAAGTAATATGTTTATTTCACACACAGCAATGACCGAAACATATTGAAATCATGTCTGATGGTCTGCTGTTATTGTGAAAAGGGCCTCAACTCAGCTTATTTCTCAGTCACACTGAATTCAGTCAAATGTAATAATAATATATTTACTCGACGAAATTATTTTAGTCTCGCGGTACCTACATTATTAGCTCCAAAATTTTGAATTTTCTTCTCTTATCAATTTTACATTAGAAAAAGTATACTCAATCCTCATTTACATGAAGTAAAAATAAACAAAGTAGTTACTCAAAAGACTCTGAAAATAACCTTGCCTTTTTACTTAAAAAAAATCATTCGAAAATAATCGAATCGATTTTTTTTTATCGCCGTGCCAAACCGTGAATTTTGACAGTTGTGTCAACCAAAAAGTGTAACAGATCTGAGGTACTAATGTCATGTCCTTATGCTAATACAGTCAACCACAGGTCAACCTACCCAAAACATCAAAATTTGAGAATCTGTAATGTACAAGCATAAGGTTGAGATTTAATCGAAAGTTTTTGACAGATGGTATACTTTAGCTAGTGGTTGACTGTACCTAAAACACGTATGTCTTGGTAATAGGTCATTATTTCCATACAAGAAAATAAACACAATCCCCTTATGTCCTTACATAGAAACTTGAAATAGAATTACAAAATTACCGTTATAAATCCAAAAATAAAATCCTCCACAGGCAACTCAGGTAATTTATGGTGGTGCCTCGAATAATCAGGGAGGTGTCCTATAAATCTTGGACCATTTGTAAAATAGGCATTAGGATTCGCCAAGCGGTGGTACTGTCACCCCAGCCGGAATGAGGCTGTATATTGTACAGATTGGTATAGTGGACAGGAAATGTAATTTTGGGCGAACTGTACATTGTAGAAAATATAACTTGTCACTTAGTCGGGATGTGCAGTTGAGGGATTGACGTGAATATAAAATATGGAATGACCTGCCGCCTCCTCTGCGTGTTGCGGTGTCCAATTTAGTTTTAAAACGGGATCTTTTTTCGGTTTTCTAGAATTCTAAGGTTTGGTCCGATTGCGCTTCTAAATCGCTGCAGTGAGGTCTGAAAAGTTTTTATTATCCAGAGTTTATACATTACAACGCATTGAAAGTATAGTAAGAAAGTAACCATCCTTTTGCGAATGTTTCTTACATAAGGATTTGTCACAGAGCGCGTTCTGCGTTCTGCAGGTCGAGCAGAACACGCTTTGCATTGCATTCATTTGTATTGACTTTGTGTGAGAGAGAATGATGAATTACTGATGATGATGAGATGAATGATTACCGCAGAACGCAGTCTGCTCAGCGTGACATCAGGCAGGGGGTGATTTGGGGATTAAACCGTCCTCCGCTTCCGAAATATCTTAAACCGAATCCAGGCAACGACCTTGGTGAAACCTTCCGCAGTCATTCAGGCACTTTTGGGCTTCGATGAATATATATGCACATACTATCTGAAACTCATCAACTCCCTTGTAACCTCCCCGACCACTGATCCTGGCTACGGGCCTGTGTTACATCCCTTTAGAATTACGAACGAACTAAAGAGAAAACAACAGAATAAAGTAAGTAAGTGAAGAAGAATCAATTGCTGACATGGGAAATAATTTAACAAAATAAAGTAATACTAAAAAACATACTTAAGCAAAATTACATAATTACTATTTTACCTGGCCCAGATCGCTCCCTGCAGAGAGTGTCCCAAGAACGCTTGCGGCTTGCAGACACTTGTAATTTAAATCAGAATGCTCCTCAAAAACTTGCCCAGATCATCTTAGATCCTGTACATCTGCCTTGTAAATGCGATATCCAGTTTGTTCCAATATACCTACTATAGGTACCTAACACGCTTCGTTGGCTTCGAAATTTTCTAATAAACGTGTCATTCACTCGACTCACGATCTCGGCATGTAAGCCGAAAAATACGCTGTACGAACGCTCTCGCGGAATTTTTAATAGTTTCACTATGTTTCTCACATTCACTGATCACAGAAACATGTACGTATCGTAAGTGCTAGGAGGTAAAGCGCTTACGTGCACGTAAACAAAAAACTCAACAAATAAAAATATTGTAAATGCTACTTAAATTTTGCAAGGCCTTATACCTTATTTCTAATATTCATTCATTACAAAAAAATTATAATGGATGCTATTACGGTTTGTTATTTCTCACTATATGAAATTATCGCCCGCTGTACATTTTTTTCGTTACTATTACAATTTTCTTGTTTCTATACTTACCAGATTTTTTCCATGTCCAATCATTTCGCAAATAACAGTCAGTGTTACCAGCTTTCAGCGTTTAGGTCTTTCAAGGAATTAAGAAGTGACGGAAAGACGTCCTTCTTTTGCATGTGGATATTATGAGCCCCTGAAAGGTTTTCAGTACTTTCTTATGTCAAATTGTGTGCAGATTTCCAACACTACAGATTACTAAACTGAGAAAAATCGTAACCTACAAAGTGCAAATTTTGCTAGATTGTTTTTATTTTATTGATTTTACAAAGATTACCTATGTTAGATTTATAGAATCATACCTACTTAGATATAGACAATAATAAAGCCAATTTGATTACACTTTTAACAATGTAACAATATGTATTTTTATAAAGCACATAGTAACGTTTATTAACGATTTATCGTTTATTGTCTAAACTAATAACTTTATTGATAGATACTATAATATTATGGGGTAGTACTGTTAATTAGTAAATTTTAGCAAGACTTTTGTTGATTTCAATAAGAAACTGGCTGGAAGAGATCCCTATGGGATAAGCCTTTGTACATATTTTAATGTTTTTATTTTCTGTGATTTTTATATTAGTTCAATGAAGAGACTACAATCAAACAAACAAAAACTTGGCTAAAATTTAATCTATTTGGCTTTATTGTTATCAAATAAGCTGCTTTAGGTATATCCTCGTATTTCGATAGTTTGTTAAAGTAAACAACATTTTGATTATTTTGACATTTTTTTTTTGTGTATTTCAGATCATCATCAGTCATCATCAGCAGCCTATTCAAGTCCACTGCTGGACATAGGCCTCTCCCAGGGTGCGCCATTGAGCCCGATCTTCGGCTCTTCTCATCCAGTCGCTGCCAGCCACCTTACGCAGATCGTCGCTACCATGGCCGCCACCGTGACTAGGAATAGTGGGGCGGCCGGGAACTGGGGGCCGTTTTCTTTTTGCGCTGTCCATAGGAGGTGATGCCATAATCGCCACGCTAGGCCTGCGGGTTGGCGATCGTAGTAGCCGGGTCGCTTGCCCCGATGACGCTGCTGCCCGTCATCGTGCTTCTGGTATTTTGACCCAGCCATAATTAGAGTGGTTATACCGCCACTAGTCGGTCGCCAGGGACTCGTTCGTTAATCGGCAGGATGCACCACGTGCAGGTGAGTTTGACATTTGGAG
Organism: Hofmannophila pseudospretella; assembly: GCA_947369225.1. Taxonomy (NCBI): domain Eukaryota; kingdom Metazoa; phylum Arthropoda; class Insecta; order Lepidoptera; family Oecophoridae; genus Hofmannophila; species Hofmannophila pseudospretella. The sequence goes on along the minus strand of OX376323.1, from coordinate 7,955,667 downwards.
GTCTAGATGTTGGTGACCCCCCTTACATCCTATATTATTATCCTATAGTATTTCAGATGCACTTAGTATATTTATGATGGGATAGATATTCTCTGCCTACTCTGAGCAAGTCTACGAGCGAAGCTCACCTAGTGTAGGCATCAGCCGAACTTTCTTATGATATCTAAAAGGATCGGTGCGAATTTTAACAGGTAAGAAATACCGCTGCGCAGGAGTAGTGACTTTGATAAAAAAATATTTTCTTCCAATTGCATGGGAATTCCGAAAAAATCTGAGATTTACATTGTACTACTGATGATAAGTATTTTTTTAGACATTGGTACCTATAGCTTTATTGCTACCTTTGGCTCACTAATTTTATTTAGTTTAATATAAGTTCTTACTTGTGTATGGACATGGATACTTTGCTACAGTCTGTCCTCTAGGTGCCGGCTAGCAGGGTTCTAGGACAGTGTACAGATGAAGTAATAGAAGAACTTGGTAATATATATTATATTTTTAAGGAACAGAACAACACAGAAAATATAATAGTAAATGTAGAAAATAGGTAGTAGTAGGAGATAAAAAAAAACGGAGAGACATCCGTTCAGGACAAAATACAGAGAGAAAGTGCAAAATACAAAGAAAACAATGAATATAATGGAATAATGGAATTTAGAAATGGAATGGGAATATGATTTGAATTTCGAAAATATAGATGAAGAAATGAAGATGCCATCACGAAATGAGGTGAGATAAACGCTAACGATGACGTTGAAATTGATGGCAAGGAGGTTGATATGGACGATGAAGTCGAGATTGTTACAACTTTGTCATCTTACCGCACAAATATACTTATTCGTATAGTTATCTAGATGGAATAAAGTGGCCACTTTTTTCAGAATACTATAGGAAAAGACATAGAAAAAAGCTACGACTATGGTTTTGATTTTGAAATCTTTTTATTTCTATAGCCTTAGGTCTCACCCTTTCACGGTTATCGAAGGCGTCACTAGTCACTGCCTAATGTATTTTGTTTGAATCTGTCTAGAGGCTTTATCTATTGGAAATCTGTTCGGAACTACTGTTGGCCTTCGGAACTACTTTTAACTACGAGTAATAAATCCTATGTAAGGCCGGCGAGCGTCTCTGCAGCTCTGCATATGGGGTAGGTTATGGTCAATTGGACAATGTTAGTTTAAAAAAAATATATTGCGTAGATGGTAGTACATAGGTATACTATAAGAATTAATTTCTGATCTCATACAGTTATATAATAACTTTGGAACAGATACTATACAAAAGTTTCATTTTAAAATAGTAAAAATTGTTGGTCTAAAAGGCCTATTACTCTGTCAATGAGTTCCTTGATAGAATGATGCACCTATGTATGTTTTCAATACTGTAGACGTATATCTTGCAATAATTTTTTTTTAACTTTTTGACATTGTACTTACTTTAAGTAAAGAATTTTATTAATATTCATAGAGTACATATTACTCTAATATAATAATTATAATGATTATGACATATATTATATTATTTACTATGTATTTTTATTTGAGATCTGGCTCCTATTTGGCCCAGCGGATTAGCTTAGCTATCCAACGGGGCAACGCAGCCAGTCTCTTGGGTACACTGCTGAATGTGGGGGACTTAACCCAAATTTTTTATCTTTAGTTTTCTTAGCCTTAGTTTAGTTTTAGCTTTAGTATTATTTTAGTGTTATTTATATTGTTATAAGAGAGTTTAGTAGTAATGTTAATAATAAAATATTTTTATTTTAATATTTATTTAAAATATTAGCATATAGTTATAAGGAAAACTAAAACTAAAGAAAACGGACGATATTTTCTCTCGCTAAGCTCATAAAACTAAAATCACCCACAAAAGGACTTGGACAATTAAAATTTAAACCCATTGTCCGACTCGGCCCGACTTCCTCGCAGCACTGTATCGCAGACTGGGGCTTTATACGAATCTCTCCTCTCCACGAAAATGCACATTAATATTAAATGGCTTGGAAATGCGTTGTGGGGGGGGGGGGGGGGGGGAGAGAAGGGGGGTGTGGGGGGGGTGTGCAATAAAAAGCAAATGGGCGTCGATGATACAAGAAAGGTGGTTTGAGACTCACTCGTTCCTTATAGCTTTGAACAGTGTTCGGAATTGTTAATAAGAAAGTTAAAGTTTAAGACTGCTGCATTTAAGTTTTGTTTTTTCACAGCGCTACGACATGGGATGCTTCAAAAAGAACGTTAAAAAAGTCCTCTCCCTCCACGGCCGGCAACACACAAGCACTACCCCCGGTATTGCACGTGTCTCTAGGCGACGGTGACTACTTACCATCAGGTGGCCCGTCTGCCTGTTTGCAGTAGCTAATTTTAAAAAAAAATTTGTTGAACTTTAGAATATTGACACATCATCATCATCAGCAGCAGCCCACTCTTGTCCTGCTGGACATAGGCCTCTCCTAGGGCGCGCCATTAAGCCCGATCTTCGGCTCTTCGTCATCGTCGCTCCATCTAGCAGGGGGACTACGTTTGCCGAAACGCGGCACATATTCATCAGATTTTTATAAAATCTCAGTTTAGAGGCTTTGGTACACGACAAGGTGACCATGTCAGCCTCGTTAGGGTCAAAAACAAAGGGAAGGGAAGCTCAAGTATTATTAGAGTCAGCCCTCACTTTGAGAGCAAATAGTAAGTGTTTCATATTATCAGATATGGGCTGACTCAAAATAATATTGAGTCTCCCATTTTGGAGCCTATTGAGGCCAGATTTTTTCCTCTCAATTTTCACCAGGTCACACTCCATTAGGAGGTATGTGAGGTTATTATTTTGTTGCAAATATGTTTTTTTTTACGACTATACCCGCGTTTGACCTCAATATCACCTGGTGGTAAGTGACGAAGATGACTTAATTAAGTAGAAATTACTCGCCTAAATATAACTAAATATTACTTTTTGAACTATTTTCATCATCATCATCATCAGCTTATTAATGTCTCCACTGTTGGGGCACAGGCCTCCCCTTGCACAAGGGGGTACGGGCCATGATCCACCGAGCGGGCCCAGTGCTGATTGGTGGATTTTACACGGCTTCGGAAACTTAATTTCCTCAGACGTGCATGTTTCCTCACGATGTTTTCCTTCACCGTTAGAGCAGTCGGTAAATGTACGTAAGTCTTCGAAAAAATCCGAAAACTCATTGGTACATGGCATGGTTTCGAACCTGGACCTCCTGCATGGGAGTATATCCACTAGACCACCGACGCTCTATTGAACTATTTGAAATCTTACAATTTAGAGTTCACCTTTGGAATATACCTACCTAGTCTTCAAAATGTTTTAGGAATGTCTAAGTTTTTCGTTTAGGTACCTATTTATTATTTTTAGTCAAACTTAGATTTCCTTGATCACTAATTTCTGAATTCTTAACCGAAATCAACTAAGTCTATAGTTTAGGCTCAAATACCGCTAAATTCAAAGGTACCTATATTCAAAATCCAACTGCAATCTACAATGCGTCTATAAAATCTACGTGAATCTTTTAAAAAATACTTTCAAGCTGCTACAAAAATTTTCTTCAGCATGGATCTTGTTACCCAAGCGATTCAGCTTACGGGCGCAGAGCGATCAACTCCGGGATGTCAACCGAACCATTTCCCTTACAAAGCTCGCCGTACGTGTTTTCCTTACATTAACTACGTAACACTATCCCCCTTCACCCCTAACCCCCCCGCTAGTTCCGACATCCAATAAGAGATGGCGCTGAACAAAACTAGCGCTGCTCTCTCTCACGAGCAATTTACTCCTACACTAATTAAAAGAGCGAGCGAGACAGCCACGCCCACAGCTGAGAACAAACAAGTGGGGATCGCAGCCCGCCAATCGGGAGGCTTGATTATTTGTAATTAGAACGCCGCGCTCTTCCTCTCGCCGAGATGACCAATGGGATTTAGTATTTAGCGGTTTTATTTCAAAAGAAAATTCGTGTTGTAATTAGAAATTCCGTGTTCTCGAAGACGTTTCCATTTGCTGGGGCAATCGGTGTGACTAGATGGGCGGTAATATTTGGACCCTTGTTACCGGTATTTTTTGTCATGGTCTGTGGAGTTTTTCTTGGATTCGTTAACTAGATTGGTAGATAAGATTATGAGAGTGTGATTCGTTTTTTTTTAATTAAAATTTCCATGACTTACCTACTTTTAATTGTAACCTGAGTTAATCTCAGCGCTGTCGCTTTATAGTGTTTATTATACAATAACGATTGTTTGGACAATCATAAGAGTTTTTGAAATTAATAAAAAAGAAGAAATATAGGTACTTAATGCATTTGCTTTATTACCTTTTACAATAGATCAACGGAAACTGATAGCTTCAATAGGACATCAATATAATCACACAAAAAAGATTAAAAGGTTGTCTGGAAGAGATCGCTCTAAGCGATAAGTAAGTAAGTAAGTAATACGTTTATTTCACACACGACAATGACCGAAACAGTTATAATTATAATAAAATAATAATATAGTCAAAGGTATTGAAATCATGTCTGATGGTCTGCTGTTGTTGTGAAAAGGGCCTCAACTCAGCTTATTGCTGCAGACGAGAATGCCTACAGCGCTGGTATTCTGTTGGCCTATGACCGATGGCTGGCCAAAACCTGTCCAAGAGGACAAAGATACGACACAAATAAATTTAATAAGATAAGACCACCAAGATTGTATTAATCGTTTCATACGCACTGTATCACACTATTTTTGTGCAATAAAGTGTATTCATTCATTCATTCATTCACTTTATTGCATGACAGTCCTTTTATGTCAACAATAATTCTCAGGAATAGGGTATGTGACTTTTTTTAATTCCATCAATAAACTTACATGGACATCCTGAAGAAGGATCTACAATTCGTTTTTCGATAACTCAATGGTTTATAATTATTAATGGTTAAAGTTAGTAGTGGGGAGATGCTCTGTCCCTTTTTAGCAAAACAGTCCTTTATATGTAGCTAACGACCCTACTGAGTAGTGACGTCACTCCTCTCTATTGCCATCTCTTTCTACTGTCTAATTTCTGATTGCCTGTAGCCATTTTATTTTTCAACGAATTTCAATTCTGTTTCCACATTTGACAATCAATTTATATCTATTTCTTAGTTTTTAAGAAATGCTTTTAATATTTGATACTTGGAACTCCCCTATTGTACACGAATGTAAGAAAACCCACCTAGGTACTTCAGATTTTCTTCATTAAACTAGGAAAAAATTCCCTCCATTCCCACAAAAATCTAGACCACAAAATTGAACTCAACAAGAAACTTTCTCATTCCGCTAACAATCGGAACAGCACAATCATTCAAAGGAAACTTTTCTTCAGAATCAGACCACAATGAGCCGTCCAACTTCTGCCTGCCAGTTTGCATATAGAGATAAAAGTGGGGAATATTAATGTGAATCGCCGTCTCCTCCACCCCCGTCCCCCAACCCACCCCTGGTCGGGGGTGGAGGCACTTTCTCGGGGCGACTGGACCGCGGGACAGTCGTGATTTTAATTATATAGCTACGTGATACCGTTGAGAATTATGGCGCAGTGGAAAGTTTGTACTTATATAGGTACCTTATGTTTATAGTGGTAGATCCTAAAGTGAAGGATCGCCTGGGGTGGTACCACCCTCTTATCTATTTCTGCCGTGAAGCAGAAATGCTTGCATTTCTGTGTTTCGGTTTGAAGGGTAAGAGAGCCAGTGTAATTTCCAGCACATGAGGCAATCCATCTTAGTCCTCAAGGTTAGCAGCGCATCAAAAACCCTCTAATATTAATACAGTGAGGTGAGATGTCTATGGGCGACGGTGACCACTTACCATCAGGTGGCCCGTTTGCTCGTCTGCTCTACTTATTTAATAAAAAATAAAATTTAAAAAAAACCTAGGCTAGAAAAAAAAGTAGATGAGTAAGTACCTACCTTTTATCAGGTTTTATTTACTTCTTCTTCTTTCTTTTTTAGAGATCGCTCTTAGCGATAAGGCCGCCTAAATTGTACTTCTATTTCCTTTTCTATCTCTTACTTCTATTAAGGGGCAGGCCCGAGCGTCGGTGGCACAGTGGCTAGGACACCGGACTCCCATGCGCGGTCCGGGTTCGAAACCATGCAATGTCATGTACTAATGAGTTTTTCGTATTTTTCGAAGACTTACGTACATTTACCGACTGCTCTAACGGTGAGAGAAAACGTCGTGAGGAAACCTGCACACTGAGACCAGTGAAACTGCACCAGTGTGTAAAATGGGGTAGGCATAAAAGATCCTCAAGGATCGAAGTGCCGATAAGATAAGAAGATAAAGGGCAGCTGTCGCTGCAGCAGTCTCCTTCCGATTCTGACCCCGCCTTCTCCTTAAACTTCTGGTACGACGAAGTACCGCTCCAAACCTTTAACTGCTCCATATATCCAATCCTGGGACGAGCTTACTCTGGTATTTACTTAAGCTCAATAATTATTTAATTTATTTTCTATTGTAAGTAGGTAGGTAGTAATGAGCGAAATTGATACAGCGCGCACCACACTAGCGCGCAATCGAATTTGCCCATCACTACTATTAGAGTTTGACATAAGATTGTTGAGTAAAATCCCGCGGAATACTGAAAATATGTGTTTTCCTTTATAATATCGACCTGACGCTCCAGATCGACCCAATAGTAGGTAGAATCTTTATATTTAATTTTTGAATACTCTTTATTTATTGCACAAAATTAGTGTGATACAATGCGTACAAAATGATTAATACAATCTAGGCGATCTTATCGCTAAAAGCGATCTCTTCCAGACAACCTTTTGGTGGAGTAATTTTGGTAGAAAGAGGAAGGTTGTGCACCGTTTACAATGATATATATATAATATACACATACAAATAAATATATGTATATATACTTATACATAAAATATCTACATATATACACACATGCATATATACATACATAATATTAAAATATGTAAGGAAGGAAGAAGGAATCATTGGGGTAGATAGTGGGCCTTAACTTTTGGTTAAAGACGTAGGTACTTTAGCTTTTACACAATAAAGTATTATACACCTAATCAGTAACCCATAGGCTCAAACGACACAGTGGCTATATTAAATCGTTGCGCCAGATTTTTTTTAATTTTTGTAACTTGTAGACACAAAAGAAACGATAAATCTCAACTTCCAAAAAACATCGTCAAATTTGGCACAAGTGAAATGGCAAGATAAGCCACGAAAACTACAATAAAGTTACAACAACGGCCTCCCATAAACTTAACCCCTTATTCAACTAAACATTCAACTCACATAAATTTCTTTCGACAAACTAATGTCAATGTAAGAACGCCATTACTGCGTTAAACAAATTCCGAGGACTCCTACAAAGAAAACGTGTCTATGTGATACGAGATTTTGTGGCTGTGTGGCGCACATACGTCACTTAAAGAAAGATTCATGCGGATGCTCGATCCGCATCCGCTTTCCGCATCCGCATCCGAAAATCTGCTTCATGTTGAAAATTCTAAAAATTAATGTGTGTTCTTGTTGTGAATTATTCCAGTTTCCTTCGTTATTACTGATATAGGTAAAGATATTAAAGTCAGGAATCGGGAACAAATTGTTACAAAGATAAGTAAGTTCTAAATTATTTTGGAAAGAGAACACCGATTGGTACTTACCTAACACAAAATTGTGAGAATAATGTTATACACATATGCGGCAGGTAGTACGTAAACGTTAAACTGTGAGGATGTATTTGATGTTGAGTCATACCGATCTTAGCATTGAACTCACCCATAGCAGCTGTGTAATAGCATGGGTTGTCGTGTAGGGCTTTCTCAAGGTCGCCATAGAATGCTTCGACCTGCACAGTACTTCTAGTGCTTGTAGGTGCATATGTTTGAATTACCTTCAGTTTCGTCTTACTGTTGATGTTAAAGATTTCGTATAGGTGAAACTCCCACGATGCACTTAAGTTTATCGCTAAAGGTTTTATTGATAAGTATTTTATTTATACCCCATATAACATTAGTTATACCCCACCTTCCGATTTTGTGTCGTACCCCTTGTGGAAGAATAAGGGTACCGACTGTAACTTTGGGTCTTTCCCCCGTCGTCGAGTCTCGCAAAGTCTCATTACTGTCCATTTTATTTTGTTCAGGACACTGATGACCGACCTGACTGACTGACCAGATTGTCGTCAGTGCGTAGAGTTCTAACGTTGAACGTAGCCAAGTACATTGTTTTGAGGCAGCCGGATTCAGACAGCCCAGTGATTCTTAGCACCCTCTGTCCTGGTGGTGCTCTCAGAGCCGTGATCAGTCCTCGCAGGACCGCTGGGGACTGAGGGCCTTCTTATGTTTTGTGCTTCCATGAAGGTTGATAGCCTTAAAACACCGTGCTGGCCAGTGCTCGTTGGTGAATCCACTCTTTTGGAGTACTCCCGGCGTGTGGGCTGCCTCTTCGGGTTTTGATCTTCCGCTCGGATAAAAATCCCTTAGTCGCCTTTTACGACACCTACGGGAAGAGATGGGGTGGTCTATTCGTTGCCGGAACCACACAGCACTCATCTACCTACCTTAAATGAAAACTATATCTATCGTCCCAAAAAAAATCGTTAAATCCGCATCCGCATCCGCCAACACCCTTAACAACTCTACGTAAGGGCGCATATGCATATGTGAGGTATGTAAATATACGTAAACGTTAAACTGTGAGGATGTGTGATGTTGAGGCTGGAGCGGGAGCTCTCTCATTATCGACCTAGGGTCACGGCGCATGCTCCAACTTCAGTTTCAACCCTGCTAACGAACGCCTTATTGCGACAACGGTTCATCCTCGTAATTGAGTTACGACTTTTTACGTAGCAATTTCGTTTTTCTCTTAGAAACGGGTCGTACGCTAATTGGGGCGAAATTTTTCTTTGCCTTTCCCTTGTACAAATATTAGATTAGGTGCATAATTCGGGTAAAATAGGTGAGCCTTTGAAGGCATTCTGCGATGATGGAAGTTTCAGTGTAACAGTTGTTTAAGATTTAGGTGCTGACCTTCCTTTTCAACGGTTATTATCTGAATTTTCTCATGTTTCTTACCTTTTACTACAAAATTTGCCTTTGTTACTTGTCTTGTTGAACGAATACAATATGATGTTTATAATTAAGCTACGTATTTTTTTATAGACGTTTCAAAACCAGTGAAATAAAATTAAGCCCAGCACATTTGGTAAAGGACGTAGTTAGACGAAGTCATTGCTTTCTCGAGTGCACCTCGTCTGCGCCGGGCTTAATCCTTGGGGAGCAGCAGAGGTACTGTACAGTCTGTTTAACAGATGGTACCTATATACTTACTCATAAAGGTAACCAGTCAATTACACTAGCCAGGATAAATTATTGTTGAAACTTGACACCATCATTGTTAAGTAAGTACGTCCATATATATTCTAAGGTATTTTTCTTATCTTATGATAGGGGGCAGGGAATAATCCTAGCGGCACTTCGACCTTTGAGGATCTTTTGTACCTACCCCATTTTACACACTGGTTATCTCATTGTGCAGGTTTCCTCACGATGTTTTTCTTCACCGTAAGAGGAACCGGTAAAATATACGTAAGTCTTCGAAAAAATCGGAAAAACTGATTGGTACATTGCATGGTTTCGAACCCGGACCTCCCGCATGGGAATCCGACATCCTAACCACTAGGCCACGGATCAAATTGTTGAAACCATCATAGTTAAGTAAGTACATCCATAATATTCTAAGGTAAGTAAGTACAAATCATTTTACTGTACTTTTATATGTTTGTAAAAACATGCAGATTTCAGCCTTTGCTTTGTAATTTAGGTTTTAGGCTCTGAATATACGTTCTCAAACCAGCAAGAATATTTTCAGACCAATACAGCGATTCGTAGCGCTCCATCCTCTCTACCAGAAACACATGATGAATGATTCGTTTCCTAAAACTCCAGCGTCGTCTTTTGTTTTTAAGTTGGTGTCAACCAATCAGCGATCGACCACGTTCCTTTGTTGTTCCGTCTGTTCCAAATTCAAATACGGGTGACGTTTAATATTCGTAGCAAGTTGTTGTCTGAACGGGGGTACAATTGATTCGAACGTATCCGAGTAAGCGACCAGTTGCAAGGGATCAAATATTCATTAAATGGGCTCCCTGAATGTGCGTTCCTAAATAGGAGAGCATGCCTCGAGATAAAGAAAGAGACGTGTAAAAGATTTTCTTGAAAACATCATACATACATAACTTCACACTATATCCCTTGCGGGGTAGGCAGAGAGAATGGAGCGCCACGAATCTTTGTCTTGGAAGAAGAAGAAGAAGATAAACACTTTATTGACACAAAAAAATACATATGGCATGCCTTTCTTGCTTCCTCTACACTTCCACAGTCACTCGTCGTATCACGCATCCTCGCCGTTGGAGTCGTCTGCTCAGCACTCCATCTATCAGATCTTTAAAGGTCAGTCTAGGACACGGGCGACACTCCATACAACGCAGCCATAATACCACCTATTACTCACACAACTGCAACGTGGCGTACGCATTTGGTACATTGCGCATTCGCGAGTGAGCCAAATACGCTAGGGTTGCTTTACCATACCAAGTACAATAAGTTAGTTTAGATACAAACAGCTGGCAATATAATTCTTTTTTTTAAATATAAATTGGCTACGACAAACAGGCAGACGGTCCACCTGATGGTAAGTAGTCACCGTCGCCTAGAGACACGTGCAATACCAGGGGTATTGCTTTTGTGTTGCCGGCTGTGGAGGGAGAGGACTTTTTTAACGTTCATGTCTGATGGTCTGCTGTTGTTGTGAAAAGGGCCTCAACTCAGCTTATTGCTGCAGACAAAAATGCCTACAGCGCTGGTATTCTGTTGGACCATGACCGACCTACTTACCTAGATGTATTTTTATTTTTACAAATACATTATTTACAATTTACCAGTAATACATTAAAAACAGTTATGTACAAAGTTACAAAAACAAACATTCTGCATGATGAGTAGATTAAAATTTTTATAATTAGTTTACCAATCTTAACTCATCTGCAGGGAAACATAAAAAACCTACTTCCTTTGTTTTATGTGGCACAATAACGTACCATTATAATAATAATACGTTAACATCATTAGCACTGTGGCTTGCCTCAGCATTATGCTGAGTAAAGTTGGTGTATCCTTTTTGGCACTGTTCCGCACCGGATCTTTTGTGTTGAATGTATTATATTTTTGTATTGTGTATTTACTGTATTCTAGTGTTTACAGTGCTAAATAAACGTTTTTCAATTCAACATTGAATAAAAGGCGAGAACGCGAACGGTGATGCTCCGAGAGAGCCTACTACTGATCGTACTCATAATCTGCGGGGAACTTTAATTAGGCGGGGAGCGGAGGGTATCGCTTCTGTACGGAGTACTATTTAGTATTCTGTGGTCTAGGGTGACCAGGGCTTTTTCTTCCATTCACTTTGAAGACATCGATGACAAGAATACGAAGGGTAATGCGCGCGCAGCGATTTAGCCTAATTATCGCAAATGATACATTGCTAGTTAGTTAATTGGTACTTATACAGTTCCGTAAGTAAATTGAAAATTCTTTATTGCGTTATTGTGGTATTTTTTTACAGATGTCTTAGTATAATAATATAGCTCTCACATTATAATACCTTTTCGAGTATGCAATATAGTAAGTAAAATTATAGATAATAAACATTATTATATATTCAAATAATTATTTTAACAATGCAGTTAAAATATATTTATAGCTATCATTGCAAACTTCATGATCAATATTTTATTCGAAAAGTGACTCACATGACACACAATTTTAACCCGTAGATTTTACATATCGTCAGAATCGGAACGCACCCCGAATGTAGAGTCGGTTTTTCGGTTTCATATTCAGGATTCGTAGTTCGCTGGGCCTCAGCTTCGGCACTCTTTGGTGTCACAGCAACTCTGGTAGCGTGAGAAAAAACGTTTTATGCCTTGACGATTTGAATGTCAATCGTCGGATTACGATGTCGTTAACTTTATTAGGTGATTGGTGGTTCGAGGGTAGTTAAAAATATTTCTAAGTAAGTATTTATAGTTAGTTACATATCAGATGGCTGTCTTCTGGTCTGGTATAATTGTAGATGCACGACTTTTCTACCATTAACTTAATACATAGAAGAAAATTTCATATGCCTTATAAACACATTACCAAAGCCAATTAAAAAAGTTTCCATAAAGGGGGTAATGAAATAAACAAGTCATGTCTTACAGAAAAGTAGGAGTAAAGGTTGCCTGGAAGAGATCGCTCTTAGCGATAACCTCGCCTAAATTATACTTCACTATTTTCTATCATTTGTTTGTTGTTTTCTATTTGTGGAATATAGTGTATTTTACTTTTACTTTACTAAACCCTCAATTAAATCACAGGTTTATAACTTTTATTATCACAAGGCATAATTGACCCCCAAAGTTAATGATGCTTCGGGTGGATTACATGAGGGCGAATTACAGAATGTCATTCAAGTGGTCCTAAGAATATTCATGACTTATCACTGTCAGTTTTCTTAAATAACTATTTCTTACCTTAAACTTGGTCCTCTAGTACCTACTTCAGACGGTAAGACGGCTGCCATTCAGGAAGGGCTGCTCAAGATGGGGTTATTCACTAATATGGACATAGCCACATTTAAAAAACAAAGAACTAATTGTTTTCTCTTGCTCCGCTTGCCTGAGCCACTGATAACTCGAAGTAGATCTTGGCCTTCGTTAGAGAGAGAGAAGAGATGCTACTGCTTTCAGTCCTGCTCAATTTCCTGCCCAGTTGCTGACTTGGAGCTCGTTTCACTGTAAAGTAAAGTGATGTAAAAGTAAATATACTTTTATCACTCCAACGATACACAGCTGATGCGATGCCCTATTTAATTACTTATTTTGCTCATAATACTTTAATTCACTTCATTAACCTTGCATGCGAATAATTTTTACTCTTTTCACAATCTATCGGATTAAACATGAATAGAAGTTCTTCATTATTTCATGTGATCGATAACTCATGCTACTTCAAAAAAAATTAAAATAATTAATTATTAATTTAAATTCTCTTATATAACTTTTCCATAATGCTTGCACACCTGCTACCTCTTTCTCGAAATCATTTCCTCGGCCCGAAGGTTGCCTGGAAGAGATCGCTCTTAGCGATAAAGCTGCCTAAATTGTATTTCACTATTTCCTTTTCTATCTCTTGTTTGTTGTTTTCTATTTGAGCGATAAAATGTATTTTACTTTTACTTTTCTACTCATTTTATTTTACGCAGTCAATACCTTCTACCAGCTGCCTACTAAGAGAAATAAGTATTTCCCAATTTTAAATTACAAAAGATGGAGTCAGAGGTAACATCCACATTAAGCTGTCGCGAGGGGGAGGCTGTCCACGGCAAAGGGGCAACAGCGTCCCCACTTTAAGTCAAGTGGCGCAAATTAATCCCCATACATTGCACAACTTCTCGTTATTCATGAAAATCGCATGTTAAGTTTTTTTTATTAAATAAGGAGAGCAGAGCAAACGGGCCACCTGATGGTATGTTGGTCACCGTCGCCCATAGACATCTCATCTCACTGTATTAATATTACGGTTTACGGTTTAAGACATTTATTTCACTAAAAAAGGATATAATCCACTTTGCTTAGGGAAATACAGGATAAACTTATTGTAATTAACAGTGTGTACGGTAGACGTGATTTTAAGGCTTATAAATTAAATTACTAGTGTATAATATGATCTAATTGAATATTAGAGGGTATTTTACTGATTGTATATTATTCACTGTAATATTATTAATTAGTGTCATGTTTATTAGTTTTTAAATTTTTTTGGATGACTTTCGAAAAGTGTCGAGCTAATTATTTCCCTATTATTTTTACGTAGTAAATTATATGAGGTCCTTTTTATTAGTAGCTAATATTTTTACACGAAAAAATAACCCTGTACTTGTATAAAACTATAACTTGAATGAAACGAGTTTCATTCATACTTCTTATTTCAGTATTAGAATAGCAATAATTAATTCATTTGTAGAATTTTCAAACAAACAATATTGTCGTTTTTCTCGAAAATTAAAAAGTAAAACAATTTTTTTTTTGTCCTATACTTATTGTTAGTTATAACCTATAGATGACACCCTAAAAATATTTCCGCTAATAAAATAGGACCCTATATATTCTTGCTATTATCCATATTATTATATTCATACTATCCAGTGACAGTGGAGTCTTCATTTAAAAAGATCAAACAATCTGCAAGTATATGTAGGTAACATTATAAGAAATATTATAAAAGTATCTCTAAGCAATAATTTTGACTACTTACGTATCCGGAACATATCAAAATAAATTAAGTCATTTGTATATTATTCAATGATTATCCATGTTAAGCTAGCAGTAGCCAAGTGGCAGCGTCCAGGGAGGCTAAATGGGGGTTGCGTCTTGTGGCGCAAATTAATCTTCCTACATTTTAAAATATGCTCCAGCTTGCATAGCTTGTTGCTTTAATCTTACAGCTTGTAGCGTTGTACCTTTTTTTTGTAACGGGCAGAAATCTTCCAAAGATACCCACCCAGCCTCCTGGGGGGAGACCGGGTTATGTGAGATTTTAACTCACTGAAACCCCCTCGATGGCAGACCTCGTGCATATCGGAGGGATCTACAGAGGAACGCACCGGTGCCCTCCCAGAACTTGCCTTGGGCTGTTCCTGGGAGGTGTGTATGTTCCACCTCCCGGTTCTTCCCGTCACAGCAGCGCGCGGACATGGCAAGCTGCTGCCCTCCACAGGGTCGCCAGCCAAAGGGCCAAAGCCCCTGTTCGCAAATATGTAAAAACAAATCTTTTTATTTCTTCGTTCGGACAAAATGTAGGTAGATGAATACTGTGCCGGATCGCGATATAGTCCTACCTGCTTTTTTCTTTGAAAATGAAATATTTTATTTTCCAGAAGCATTACAGATACAATAAATTATCAGGATTGTCTTCTAGTAATGTCTGTCTTTCTTCTTGTCTGTCGTTCTTCTTGTCTGTCTTCTATTGTCTTCTTTGCTTACGTTCGAGGAGCGTCGCGCCACACTGGCCTGCCACCGGCCATCGACCAACCAGAACTCGTTTGACCGCCAACTTGGCTGCGTGTTTTGTCGTGTGATTTCCGAAGACAAAGAAATTGCTCGAACACTGTTTCGCTAATATTTATGTGCCGTTGTATTTAAATTGGTGTCTGCTTAAATCTGTTGGGACGCATGAACATATTGGGAGCTCCCACACTCAGTGCAAGCTATACTTGACGTCAACCACCATCTCATCAGACGCAAGGAGAGGAGTCGACAATAAGATCAAAGGTATGCTTATATGGTCATCTGTGCAACTACCATAATCTATTCCGCATTTTGTTTGAAAAACCCCAAATACAGTCCACTATTCGAATTTTCCCCAAAACACCAGCGACCTATTCGCTATTCATAACTTTCAAAGTCCCCACTTTAACCGCCCGCGACCCTGATGACTCCTTTTAGTATTCTCTTACGACAGGCAGGAGTTACCGTAGCTCTATTCTTCGCCCGAGACTAATAGGGAGATCTCCTGGAGAAATTTAAGAAATCCATAGAAGAATTACTATAGTAAGTTCTTATAATCATATCATCATGATCTAATGTTAGGATGATGATGATTTCATCTTTACTTACATGATTATACATTTTTGTACCATGCTTACCTAGGTGTTGGCTGGTAGATATCTTTGAACCCGAGTACTTACAAAACGTAACTTGCCATAAGTCAAAATAATTTGATTACAAATTATCTTATCTAGGGGACATTTATGTAATTGAAACTGTGACTCATTTATTTTAATTAATGCATATATTTGCCTCGTATATGTACATAATTAGCTTTAATATTAGAAATATATATTAAATAAATATTCCTAGATATATAAATGTATATATTAATATATTTTATAAATTTATAATAGTCATATCTAATCTCTTAAACTTGTAATTTTAAATTGTAATTCTGGAATCCGAATGTTAGATTGATACATAGCTTGTAAAGTGGTCAATGTGTGTATCCATGTAATCTCCACGACAAAAGCAACGCGGAGTATGGAGGTTATAGTTCAATGTGAAATATTAACGAATATTTATTTTCAAGAAAAATAATGTTTGGAGAGTTTCGAGATCTTTGTCCAGGTGTAGAGTAGATTAGACAACCTAATCTTATGGGGTAGTTCCCGTTGTCAGATTAGCAGGCCTTCTGATGGGGAAATTATTTCTAGTAAAACTATCTGGTATGGGAACATCCCATCGTACGGCATAAGACACATGTCATGCCATTATTAAGTAGTCACAATAATCTCTCTATCCAATTCAAAGCCTTCACATTAACTATTCATAACCAAAACAGAAGCCGCCGACCCTCGCTACTGTCAAAACTTAAGTCTCAAGTACCATTTATTTGAACAATATCCACGGCAATGTATGGAGATTAGGCGGTGGACAGACGCGCTCGCCGGCGCGCGGCGGTTGATCCGACATGATACATCAACGTCGCACTGGACGGTGGACAGTACCCACCCCCCTTTAGACGACCCGGCGTGGTAAGTATGGAGATTGATAATGGTTTTAATAAGTGAAATAAAGAAAGAAAGAACGGAAGAAAGAAGAAAATCACTTTATTACCCACAAAAATTATATATGTATTTTCAATTTACTAGTCTTTTCAGGCAAGACCATGTTGGTAAAAAGTGTACGGAGAGAAATGTAGGTAGGTATAAGGAGCTCTATAGTAGACTTTCCGTTTTTCGTACAGTTTCATACATTTACTGACTGTTACAACATGGTGAAGACTCTTGAAGGACAGAAAAAAACTATAACTACAAGGCCTTCCATATGCTCCAACAAATTACAATTGAGTCATAAACACGTTGATGTTAGGCATTTGTGTAACATTTTTTTAAAACTGAAAACACTGACTCACTGTATAGGCGTTCCATTATTAGAGTAAGGTACTTACCAACTGGTTCCGCCAGAGGTTAGTAATTAAAAAACGTTCGTTATATATCACTTTTATTGGCCTATAACTTGTGTATCATACCATTATCATCATCAGCAGCCCACTCTTATCCACTACTGGACATAGGCCTCTTCCAGAGCGCGCCATTGAACCCGATCATCGGCTCTTCTCATCCAGTCGTTGCCAGCCACCTTGCGCAGATACTTTACTATACTATAAATCGTTTCAGATTTTATTAAAACTTACCTTTCGATTTGCTGTTGCGCTGCGGCGATGGCTGTTGTTTCTGACTCCGGTTAGGGGTCCAGTTACTTTGTTTGACTTTCCACTTCAAATGCCTTCTCCATAATGCTGTAGCTTTGTCAAAGACTAATGTTTAAGCGTATGTTTGGACGTCAGCTTTACATAGGTATAATACGTGCCGCTTGTTAACAGCCGAATTAACGCTGACCAACAGTGTTGATGAGTTACCATAATTTGTTACGATTTATTTGTTATGTTAATAACTAGCTGCGATGTTTTCATTAAATAGGTACCTTTTTTTAGGATGCGGGAGGTCCGGTTTCGAAACCATGCAATGCCATGTACCAATGAGTTTTTCCGATTTTTTTCGAAGACTTACGTACATTTACCGACTGCCCTAACGGTGAAAAAAAAAACATCGTGAGGAATCCTGCATGCCTGAGGAAATTAAAAGTTTTCGAAGGCGTGTGAAATCCACCAATCATCACTGGGCCCGCTCGGTGGATCATGGTCCGTACCCCCTTATACAAGGGGAGGCCTGTGCCCTGACAGTGGGGAAATTAATAGGCTGATGATGATGATGATTGGGATGTAAACGAAATTACGAGTAGCATTTATAAATACAACAGATTTGTGCTTTTTTCTTCCTGATTTAGCTTCACCTTTATAGATGGTTTTCGTCAAGTACTTACAGTATTTATTTTTCGAATATAGATCACAACATGTTCGTTTAGAAGACAAAATAAAATTCAGAATATCGCCATCTTCAAGAAAAGCTGCTGAAAATATTTACGATCAGTTTGAAGCGCTTAAAAGCGCTCCGTACAGAGGCGTTCAGTATAAGCTCTTTATTAATAAAAATATACCTCGCGTTTTACATGTTAGGAAGAAGTACTTATCGCACACAGATGTAAAGGAGCTTTTGAAGTTTTAAGTTTTTTAAGTTGTTTTTAGCTGTTTTCATAGTCTTCATGAAACATAATAATGATCTCGGTACACTGAGAATAATAGATAAATTAGCTAATTACTTCGGTTATTTCAGAAATACCATAACTTTGTCAATTCTTTATCGAAGTTCATTTGAAATTAGAGAAAGTGGTTTAGGTATTACACATAAATGTGGCTTTGATTACTTGTTGCCAATAGTTAAAAGAACCGCAGTGCAGTGGGTAAGACTTACATCTGAATAAATCTGGGTACTGTACATTTTACAGCATTCCCTGAAACCTTTGAAGACACTCATCAAAATGGATAATTTTCTCAAAGTATAACAGATTAATTAATAAAATATTTTATGGGTCATCCATAAAAATAAAATAACTTGAGGACCTAAAAGAAGCTCCTCGTAGTCACACTGGCATACGAGTAAAAAACCGGTGTAATCACGAGTCTGTCACCAAAATTATTTTAATAACTCGTCCTGTTTCTATTAATTTTTTTTGTAAAAGTTGTTCTGTTTGATGAGGAATTTTGAAACGAATCTGACCGAAACTTAAATTTAGTTTTGTGGATTTCTATGGTTTTGTTGCCGCTTCAAAATCGCTGTAGTTTGCTACAGACGTAGCTAAACACACATACATAGAAAATGGCCTCTGCACACTGCAATTTTGCCAATGACCGTGTTAGTTGATCTTGAAAATCGCTTCAACGGCGTCTGTTTAAAAAAAACAGTTTACCAACGACGAGATTTATGGGAGAGAGTCGTATGCATCGGGAATCCTTAGTGCCTTGCATTCCAAGTGTAATTGGAGGTTAGGTTGTCGGATTCACACAATCGGTTGTATTTCACTGTCCTATCTATATAAAGTTCACTTAATACGGACAATTTTTAGGTAAAACACATCAGTTTCACCAAAACGGACTACTGTAAACCGTCAACCTTACCTCTTACTTACTCCGCTGGCGCAGCGACCCGAAGTGGATCTTGGCCTCCAATACCAAAGAGCGCCATCGCTCTATCTCCTGCACAGTCTCGAGCCAGTATCTGTCAGGTATCTGGGACATCCGACCGGACGGCGTAGAGGAGCGTCCCCCGGGTGGCTGATGGGGCGAATGTCGGTAGTTCAGCCTAGCTTGCTACCGACTAAGTCCGATGGACTCGCTGACCAACGACGGGTGTGGTCCTCCAGCATTTTGGGGGTTGTGCGGCGGGCTAACTCCTGGCCTACGGAAAAACAAATTGTTACGAAACCAACCTTACCTCTATATAGTATTTATTTTGTTACCGCATCCAGTCAAATTCGCTATAATTCCTTGCTTCGCCGACACACAACAATGTTTTCGTTCGATCAGGAACTCGTGCCTCTGAAATGAAGTTGGGTATTAGAAACGTAGCTATCTACTTGACTATTTCCAATTTGTTTGTCAACGTTTTTCCTGTTTAGTTTAAGCCTTTAAGGCACCTTTCATGGAAACTGACGTGACTGTTAATTGTCACGGGATTCAAGTGAACATTACATTGTAAAATTAATAAGTAAGCACTATATATTTATATAAAAAATACATACTTTAAGTACCTACACCTATATAAGTAAAAAAGGTATGCAAGGAAAGTAGAGCGATGTAGGTATACCTATACCAATGGGTATTTTGAACAGTTTTGCGTCTATATTTACTAAATATTATTAACTACTTAGGTTTTAAAAACATCAGCCTTTTGTTACACCTGTATATGGAAATAAGTACTTTACATTTTATTTTATTTTAAGTAGGTATGTATAAGGGAAATCTACAGCTATTAACAATTATCAATTTACATATGTATTAAACTTAAAGAAGGCCACTTACAGATTTCCTCGTTTATACTTTACTTGTATACCCACAGAGCGCGGTTAACTTTAGAATAAAAGTATAGAATTAGAATGAATATTTCATACATATTTACCACGGGTATTAACTGTTAGGTATAGGTATTTCATTTGCAACTTATCTTGAAACTTAAATTCACTACCAGAACTAAAATCTTATCATATATTTCATATATATATACACAAAAATCTCATAAGGTAGGTACAACGAACAAAACGAGCGAAAACCCGACACAAATAATCGAAATTAGAATTTATTAGGCACAGGGTGGTTCAATTCTTCCGTGTGTAGCAATAATGCGTAAAAAACTCATCTCCGCCTCCCCGCACCCCCTTACCCCTACCCCTGGGCCCGGTGAAATATGATGTTTTCCCATCCCTCGCGGACGCGATTAGAAAATTCGTCGCGAGATGTATGTTATACTACAGCATGTATGTTGATAGTTTTCATTATGTATGTTGGTTGAGATCCGTAGGTAAGTGTATTCGTAGTTTGAAATTAATTTTTATCGCAATAAAAAAACTATTACACCTAGATATACGCAACTGTCATTTCAATTAATGATTTATGGACTATCAAAGTCATACGTAATTTGCCTTGACAATACTTACTAACTTCAAAAAAGTTTATTTTATTATTTATTTATTCTTTTACACTTTTGTGAACAGGACTACAGGTGAGCTAAAAAAAATAAAAAAATAAAAGTTACATGTAAAAATAGGCTGACATGGTCACCTTGTCGTGTACCAAAGCCTCTAAACAGAGATTTAAAAAAATACATTCTTATTTAAGTAAGTAAACCTATAATAGGTAAGCAAGTATGTAGCTATAAACTATGATCATCTCATCAAAAATACCAATTCCACTCTTCTATCACGAAAAATCTCAATTTTGAAATAGATTCAGATTTATACCGAGAACAAGAAATACCTACATAATAAATAACAATACACATAAAAGTAGCTTTACCACAACCAAGCCACTGTAAATTAGGAAGTTAAATAAGTACCTACTTATCGTCTTCTTGAATTTTATTTAATACAAGATACTAGTACATAACAAATAGTAATAGAAACTAATAGAAAACCCCCCACCCGTTGACATCACCTCTCATTTCTTTGCATACGATAATGTTAGAATAAATCACGTCGGGTCCCACTGGTCGGTGCTGCCAACCGCCCTGCGTCCTGCCATGCCGAAGGATCAAAGCCTATATATCAAGCTAATGCTGATATGATATGTTAAATAAATAGCGCCGCCGCCAGGATATTGGGTCTGGGATGGGAATCGAAAATGAATGTGACGTGTAAACAAAGTGAGATGCGTAAGTGCGAGTTGAGAAAGCTTTTTACTAAGTATCTGAAAGTCGCTCAGCGTGCTATGGAAAGAGCTATGCTCGGAGTATCTCTGCTGGATCGAATCCGAAATGAGGAGATCCGGCATAGAACAAAAGTTATCGACATAGCTCATAAGATTAGCAAGCTGAAGTGGCAGTGGGCCGGTCACATCTGTCGCAGAACCGACAACCACTGGGGTAGACGAGTTCTGGAGTGGAGACCGCGTTTGGGCAAACGTAGTGTGGGACGCCCCCCTGCTAGATGGAGCGACGATCTGCGCAAGGTGGCTGGCTGCGACTGGATGAGAAGAGCCGAAGATCGGGCTCAATGGCGCGCCCTGGGAGAGGCCTATGTCCAGCAGTGGACTAGAGTAGGCTGCTGATGATGATGAAGTATCTGCTTTAGGTTTAGGAAAGATCAAAGACCTGGATGAGACTAGCATAAGACCAGAAAGGGTAGCACAAAAAACACTTCTGGCTTAGAAGAGATCATCCTCATCCCACTTCTGGGTACAGAAGTAGGATGAGGATGATCTCTATGGATATACGAATACGGTAGCTAGGTTAGTTCAAAACCAAGTGCATGTACGAGCGAAGTGACCTTCTAAAGGTCCTTTGTGAACCATATCAATGTTCCTATAGGTATCAGTCATTCATCAGTTAGTAAATCTTAGGCTCGGACTGTTCGGTTCGGGTACCGGTACCGGCCGTGTAGTTCGACTGCATTCAAACTCATGCGTTGCGCTCAAGCCCCGCACACTCGGTTCAGGAACCGAGCAGGCCGGTTCCAAGTGAAACCGTTGTACGTGTAGTCGACAGCGCATTTTGAGTTTATATGAAGCACCGGTTCCATGGAACCGACCGATACTGGAACCGGAGTCCGGGCGTTAGATAAACATTCTCGTTTAGACACTACAGAGAAGTTACTGTACTTCATTTCTTTGTACGGCTAGGTTTGTATAGGTCAAACATTCTGAAACTCTCGACTAGTCCGTTTTCTGTGACATAGTCCTAGTAATTTTTATATTCTGTAAGTTACCAAGAAGCGCCGACAATTTACTATACCTTGTTCATTTTGGGATGATCCTTTAGAAGTTAGTTCGACGTCATATAGGGATGAATATTCAGGTGCTATTATTTTGGGCCATTATTCTCGACTTTTATTTTTCATCATCACGATTACAAGAAATCGAATGGAGATTTTTTACAATAATTGTCGATTTCTATGAGTCTATCCCTAGACGATTCGACGTAAGTATGTAACTGCGCAGTTATTGAAAAAAATATAGTATCAATCTTATTTCAAACAATATACATGAAATAATGTATAAATACAAAAATAGCATTTTTATGTATACAATATATTATATTTATAGCCGTTTTCGGTAGCAAAATTTTAATTTCTTATTTTGACATTATTCGCAAAACACGACAAATTTACGTTGTATGGCATATATCTAAAGGATCATCCCAAAATGAACAAGGTATACTAGCTGGTTCGAAGTGTGAAATGAAACGAACGTGTCGGTTCACACTATCTACAAAAGAAATTACATGTTCCTCTCTATCAGGTCGGGGGGGTGGAGGGGGATAGTGACGTCACGAGGCGGCCTCGAATAAATGTGATGGAAATTGGAGGATTTGTTTACCCATATTCTTCTTACACTTTTGACACTAAAAGGTAGAGCGGTAACGCCCTGGCTGTGTGTGGGTGTATAACTATTGTTTTCCTTTACTTTAGCCTTGTGTATGTGTGGGGTTAGTTTTCTGGAACATTTATTTTCACTTAGGCACTGCAGAACAGTAGGTTCCAAAAGCATACCTACAGTGGGGACTTCACGTTAGATAGGTATTTGATTTAGGCGCACAACGTTTTCTCAGATAGTTAGATTTGCATTAAGTTAGATTCGCACTATATTTGTTTTGGTTGACTCCATGGATGAAAGAAAAATTAGTCTACCTTCCCAATGGATAGATAATGAATGTAATTTTGTATCGGAATCGATACACATTAACTCTCCATCAAGGCGGGCGTTCGTACTTTTATGGTTGACTCTCTCTTAATTTTGTACAGTCAAGTCCACCGTTGTTTTAGTGCAAACTGAGCCGCCGATATTTATGTTGCCAAATGACAGATTCCAAAACAGGCTCGTATAATTTGAAACCATATACCTACGCGTAAATAAGAATTCATAATAAAGACAAAGTATTCACAGTCCATACACAAGTAGAAACTTAAGCATAGGTTAAATTAAATACAATTAGTGATCAAAAGATCAAACGCTGACCTCCGAAGTTCCTGTACTCGGAGGACAGATCTCTTCTGTGACCAGTGGAAATGAACATGTAACAGACGTTGCCCAAGCCAAGAAAATATAAAACTGACAAAGTTAATACTAAAAACAATATAAAAGAAGATAAAAGCAACAGTCTTTTGAAAGAAGAACAAAAAAGAACAATAATATAAGGGGACATTATAGCACAGAATGCAATGTGCGTGTGTGTTTGAGGGTGTGTGTGAGAGAGGATCAAAGCCAGGTTTACCGAAAATAAGTATGAAAACAGATTGAGCTGAAAATCTAAGTAAACTACCAAGTATCAAGTCGCAATGAAACTAAACAACGATTCAGGCAACTCTACAGGAATCCCTATAGAAAACAACTTTCAAAACCCCCTCCACAGCACTCATAAGCCTATTGTAACCGAGCCGGGTCAAATTCAATTTATTTAGCGATTTCGGGAACAAAATATTAGGGAGGCCTATTTATCAGCGTTCGGTGGAGGCGTCGCAAAACCAACACATTTATCCTGTAACACACCTCACATACAAACTAGAGTGCTATTACGTAATATATTCCGCTGTCGTGTGCCTCCCTCCATTTTTCTATTCGCGCCTTAGTGCTGGCCAATAAGAGTTCTAGCGTTGATGAAACTTTAAGACCAAAACCAGGATAGAAGAAAGAATTATAAACAAAGATTAAAGTGGGACTGGGCGGGGCACGTATGCTCTATAGCTACAGCTCATGACCACGTACGGTTTTAAGGCTCAACTTCTAAGACGTATTCCTCATTGCTGAGGGTCCTGATCATTCTAAGGATTAATCACATAGAACGACTCTTGGTAGATCTAACAGGATGGTTTTCCATTGCCTTCCCCATTTCTCACACTGGTTATCTCAGTGTGTAGGTTTCCTCACGATGTTTTCCTTCACCGTCAGAGCAGTCAATAAATGTACGTAAATATTTCGAAAAAACCGAAAAACTCATTGGTAGATGACATTGCATGGTTTTGAACCCGGGCGTCCCGCATGGGAGTCCGACGTCCTAGCCACCGACGCTCATATCCCATCACTATTCAACCCCAACTCTTGAGGTGTGCGAAAGACGGGGTATTACGGTGGCTAATTTACGGGAAATATTTCGAATGGGAAACGGTAATTCTAGGTTGGCTTTGTGATTGACATTTCCATGAACTTGGATTTATGGTAACGCGATTTATTTAAAAAACCATATAATAATAAAAAAATATAAGTCTATAAACATAAAGTATCTACTGACTATAAACTAAGTATTTCTTTTACCAAGAAACACTTTCGTGAATACGGGAAAAAGTTGGTAATAAGCGTTGATATTGAATGATACAAAGGGGCCAATCATGATGAGATAATTAACTACTAATAAAACTGTTTGCTATTATGATTCTAATTCCATATGTAAAATTTTGCAAATTTTGAGATAATATGGAATTCCAGGAAAAATCTCCTCGTTATATACAAAATTGCTGCGTCCTGAAAACTACCAAAAAGGAACATCCTAATAACCCATAACCTATAGCTATAGGTATTATTATGATAAAGTAATCTTAAATTATTGCACAGACTCGTAACATATGTAATAATAATCCCCTAAATTCAGACGAAAAGGAAAGGGCCTAATAGAGGGCCGGGCAGCAGTCCAAGCTTATCTAAGAAAGCGTAAAATTTATGTTAATGACCACCACGATGGGAAATAACATAACGTTAAACCAAAGGAGGAGAGTATCCCCCCGATAACGTGTCCATGTTAAATGAGCGTGAAAGAAGACTATTTCGTAAACGAAAGACAAACAAAATTAAGATTGATTTGAAAAAGCTCCTAAGTAACATACTCGTAAGGTCTTCATGAAGGAACGAACGCTCGCCCCCTAGGGAAGGAGACTATTTTCTCTTTCGTCCATGAGGTCCTTAAAATGATTTTTATTCGAAGGATCGTTATTGTAAGCAAAACAACCGTCAGTAGCATGAAGTCTTCATTATAATGCATACAATCTCTTTCTACGCCATATTTCATGACACTGTCGGTAACTCTTTGAGAATTACCTACATTAAATACAAATATATTTGTTAAGCCAAACAATATTCAAATTATAATCATATAAATAGAAGAATAATAGAAGAATATTAAAATAGAAGAACCATTAAAGAGTATTCATTCATTCATTCATTCATTAAAATACTTCAAAAGCAACCCGAGTAGGTACTTATTTAAAGTATTTATTTTCAAAAATAATATATAATATGTAAGCACATTAGTTTGTAACATAAGTATCAACATATTTAATTATTTATTCATTTATTTACACTTTATTGTACAACAATAGACTTATTAAAACAATTAAAATGAGACGTTGTACAAAGGGTGAACTTATCTCTAAAAGAGATTTCTTCCAGCAAACCCGCGAAAGTTAAAAATACGTGACATAATTATTAATTAATTATTTTACCGTTCTAAGCGTGCAAACGTAGTTTATAGATTGATAAATAGGTAAGTACTTACTTAAAATAAAATCGATAAACGTCTTTAGAACTTAGCTTAAATGAATCCGGCTCGAGGACCATTGAATATATCTAATATGAATGAATTAATTAATTAATTAATATCAAGTCAAGATACATCTGTAGGGACACTGTGTACAGACACAGTGCACACAGTGTTCTACATTGTGAATTATTATGTCAGCAGTTTTAAATGGCACGCGGCTGCGCCCGCGTCAGGCTAGTAGTTTCTCTACCACCGTACCATAATGTTAAGCAGCCGCTAAGTTTAATAGATTCGAAATTGTAATAGTGAATTTTCTAGACAATATAAGGCAAAACTAATTTGGACCTTTTATTAATCATCCTTCTGATCAAGCAAGAACCTAGAGCACTAATTCATATACTGTACAGGTAGACATTAAACTTGTAGATAGGGGCACTGTGTACAGACACATATCCATCATAACAAATTGGCAAAAGTATTATCACAAGAGAAGCAAAGATACTGAACCGCTAGAGAATAGAATGGCATTAGAATAACCGCTAAAAAACTACAGAAGCACGCAAAAAACGTCGCTCGAAGCGACCAATTCATTCGTTCCCATATCCGGTTATCGCCGGTTTATCATACGCCCCGAGCTCGCTGTAACTCCTACCAAGATTATTTTAAGCTTCAACCCTTATGGTTTGATTAAACTAAGCTATTCGTTGTGAAAATAACTTTTGTGTTACATGTTACAGAAAGAAATGACTTGTGGTGTTGAAAATATACTCTTACTTACTACTATAGACTAAATATAGTTTTTGTTACATCTGCTCAAAAATGGGCGTAATTTTTGAGAGAAAACTCTGCACCAAGTGCCGCTTTGCCACACTAGTGTGCCAATATTGTATGGAAACCATTACCCATGATCGGAAGTACGGACAATCAAATCACTAACTATTATAATGAATATAAACAAACAAGACCTTCTAATCGAAATTATGTATAGGTATGTGATGTTATTTCATGACTAATATTTAAATAAAACAAAACCTCAATTTATTTAGAAAATACAGTATTAAATAATTAAAGACGTTATTATTACTTACAACAGTACCTACCTTAACTTAGACATGGTTTTGATCGTCGTCGGTAGATGGCGCTATTGTTAATTTAACCTTGTGTTATCAATTTGGGGCCTTTTATCAAATATTTAAAATAACTTAAACTGGTCACACACCTATGTAATTATTGTTAAAAATCATAACTATAATTTTAATTAAACGAAAGGTGAATTTGTATGAAAGTACAGTTTCGAAATTTTTATTAACATTTTTATTGACGGTGGAAACTTCTAAAGAACGCCATTTTGTTTTTAATAATTCATTGATGCTACTACTACTCAGCTACGCTTCGTTTCATAAACGGTAAAATCGCTATCATTACGCAACTGTTACATAAACTACTATTTTGGAAGCAAAGATTTTATGAAATAAGTTACGGCGTGTTCTTTACATACGAGAGGCTATAAATTATTAAAGTTCAGAACCTAGTTAGATATGA
This sequence comes from Hofmannophila pseudospretella, assembly GCA_947369225.1. Lineage (NCBI taxonomy): Eukaryota > Metazoa > Arthropoda > Insecta > Lepidoptera > Oecophoridae > Hofmannophila > Hofmannophila pseudospretella. The sequence goes on along the minus strand of OX376323.1, from coordinate 7,927,876 downwards.
ACGATGACATCACATCCTGCGAACCTGACAGATAATTGAATATCAGTTTCAGTAAGTGACTAAAGAACTTTTAATTATCATTAAGGAAACACTTGTCTATAGCTATTGAGAACTAAAAGGAAACCAATATGAAATACTTTTAAAAACGTAGATGACTTTCAAGTTAATAACCCCTTCAGGGCTTCACACAAGGAGCGCAATCATGCGGACATACGAGAAAGGCTTTTGTTCCCATTTCCCCTTCGCGTCGTCTCTTTCTTTAATTTTCCCGCCCCAGGGTCGGTGCGACCGCGAAAAATGCAAAGAACCTAAAAGGTTTTCGCGACCGCACTTTTGCAATCTTAGATGGATGTCCTTGGAAATGCAAATCACCTTTCGACGTTTTGTTTTTCCTATTCCTTTTCTCTCCAGTTTTAATTGTTATCTATTTCATCTTTTTTAGATAAGACAGTAATTTAATTTGATACAATACATAAAAAAATACTAATAAAAACATACTAATAAAATCTAATACTATTACTAATTAAATCATATTATTACAAATCAAATTGCATTAAAATTATAAATTCATAATCATACTATACCTAGGTAAAATTATATAATATAATTTCAGTCAAATAGCCCCCTTTCATCCTTAGATATTTATTTATTTATTTGTACCTTTAATATATTTTTGATTAGACTTAAATAATATACTGTTTCACGGTATTTTTATTGTATTTTATTAATTACGACCGGTTTCGTTTACACAACTTCAGGTATTTTTTCCTCAGGAAACCGGTCGTAATTAATATAATACAATAAAAATACCGTGAAACAGTATAATAATCATCATCATCAGCAGCCTTCTCTAGTCCACTGCTGGACATAGGCCTCTCCCAGGGCGCGTCATTGAGCCCGATCTTCGGGTCTTCTCATCCAGTCGCTGCCAGCCACCTTGCGCAGATCGTCGGTCCATGTAGCAGGAGGGCGTCCCACACTACGTTTGCCCAAATGCGGTCTCCACTCCAGAACTCGTCTACCCCAGCGGTTGTCGGTTCTGCGACAGATGTGACCGGCCCACTGCCACTTCAGCTTGCTAATCTTATGAGCTATGTCGATAACTTTTGTTCTATGTCGGATCTCCTCAAATAACGGAAACAGTATAATATTTAAGTCTTATCATGTACTACAAGTTTCACCAAGTACCAACAAGCGCAAGTATTAACCAATATATAATATTTTGGTTTGGTCCCTGACCTACTGCTTCGCCCTGGCACAGCTGAAAACCAGCGCTGTGGTTCTGCTGTACCGGTCGGATCGCAGCACATGCTAGGCATGTTTCTTTTTAACATTGTGTTGCTTTTTCAATTTTAAGTATTTTTAATTTTAATTATGTATAATGTAATGTTGAATAAGTGTGTTTTCTTTCTTGCTTTGTTTACGTAACTTCTTAATTATTATTTTTAATTAAATAAGGAAAAGAAAGAATGCAAAAAAATATTTCCAAAAGCGCACACATGCAAACAATTAGAAGATAAAAATAAATAAACAAAAGTAATTAAGTTTGAAAGCAGATGAGCTAACGGGCCATCTGAAGGTAAGTGGTCACCGTTACCCATAGACATCTCACCTCACTGTATTATTATTGGAGGGTTTTTGATGCTAGCAGCGCATCAAAAACCCTCCAATCATCAGACCCCTGAGGACTAAGATGGATTACCTCATATGCCGGAAATTACACTGGCTCTCTTACCCTTCAAACCGGAACACAGAAATGCAGGCAGAAATTGATAAGAGGGTGGTACCTCCCCAGACGATCCTGCACATCAGGATCTACCACCTTCTACAACCATTTATTAAGTTTATGGGTAAGTTACTTTAATATTTAAATGATTTCTCATCGCTTTAAAAAAAGTTTATCTCTTTCTTTTGTGTAGGTTGCAACGACATACTTATCTGCCTCCAACTTCTTTCCATCTTAGCCTTCATCAGGTTTAAGTATAGTCTTCGTCAGGTTTAAGTAGGTCAAGATTTCAAATGACACTATGTTACTTTGGAACCTCAAATCCTACCTTACGATTTATATTGTTGACACATCTCACCTGAATCCATTTGCAATCCGGTCCCTCAACTATTCCAAATAAAAGGAATTCCTCGTACAAAAGGGAAACCTGGGGAAAAGAAATAAAAAATATAATAATTCAAAATGGCGTCTGGCCACTTAATAACTGGCTGACACCATTGGGAAATATAATTTAATTTTTCTTCGTCTCCGTCCCGTTTTCTCGTACAATAGGGGTGTAAAGGTGTCCCTTTCTCGGAAGTCCCCCCGATCTCCCCCCAGTAAGTTCCGTTTGCTCGGAGGCCCCGTGTCACCCAGTGTTCTGGACAAGAAATATTTGCGATATTGTGTATTAAATGATTTGTGTATACGAATGTATGTGGAGGAAATTTATCGCACTATTAGGTACATACCGATATTGGAAAGGTTCGACGGGCACTTAATTTTTTTTAACCATTGTATAAGTATAAAATATCTCGCACGTCCATAATCCCCGAGTGGGTAGACAGAGGTAGTTTCCACTTTTCACCGTAAGATTTTTGGAGGTTACAAATTGCTGGCATGGGTCTTCATGATTTCGGAGTCCATGCCAGCAATAACTGAGTCTTCATCTGGTCTTCACCAATTGCCACCGCCAAGCTATACTTTTAATATAGTTTTAATTCATGAAATGTATTACATAAAGTTAATTTAATTAAGTGATGGCAATTTTATCTTTAATAGAAATAGAAATACATTTATTGCCAAATCATATAAAATAATTTAAAATTATAGTACAAAGCACTATACCAAAGCATTATATGTAATGTATATTTGGCAAAATATACAACCTTTAAACTTATCTTTTAATTACAAAGCAATTTTGACCAGTCAACCACAATAAATCCAAAATTGTTTCAAGTACCTAATTGCAATCTGAATTAATCGACGGATTTCCAAAAATTGTGTCACATTTTGTAAGGAAAATCATGAATATATATTCAAAAAATTACAATACAAAGTAAAGTCGGTGTAACCATAAAACTATGCAAAAACTGTATTTACGGAGGTCGCCTGGGGGCCAGGTGTGAGCGTAATATTCTAATGTCGGTAAGAGCGACCCGCCATCCATAATAATATAACCCCTCCTCCAGGGTCGTTTCCTGAAAACAACATGGGGGGTCAAATTTTAAACGTCAAGTTTCAACAATCAACCTGGGGCCCAATTCAGCTAAATTACAACGTTTGTAGTTCTATTTCTATCCAATTTCAATTTAGTTTTCGTTCCAATTCTATTTGGACACCACTGCCACCTTTCGATTTACTATCGATCGGGCAAAAGTACCTTGGGAGGAACTTATGTTCGATCGTTATATTTGACAGTTGAAGCGTTTTGTTACCGTTCAACTGCGATTCAGTATAAACTAAACGTTTTAGAATAATGCATAAATACGTTACTGTTCGATCGATCGTTGACTCGAACGGAACTTAACTGAAATTGGATCGTTAGTGGATAGTAGCGTACGAAACACGGCATAACGATACAGTTTAGATTATATTTAGTTACGTTGTATTTAGTGGAATCGATCTCCTGGGGTGTACCTATTTCTGCTGAAAAGTAGCAATGCTGCTTCGGTCTGAAGGGTAAGAGTAATTACTGACTTGAAGTGGGATGTCGATATTTTAATTTCACATTGGATCATGAATTTATGTATATTTTCTTATTTTTATAAAATGTTATTAATATTTGATCAAATACCCTATTCCTTGTTGGTGGGTTACAATTAGCCAGAGAAGAGACTTGAATATACAGGATATCCAGTAAATGGTGTCATATTCAAAATCAAAATATTTTTATTGTACGTACATTATAGTACATTTTTACAACGTCATTTTTTTTACTCTACCACCGCTTCGTTAGCTGAAAGGAAAGAAGCGGCGCAAGAAATTTTCAGCAGCATGACGTTGGTATTTACGGCGGTGGTAACTTGGGCCATGGCATATCCCATCAGTATAACGCTCATTTACGGGACTGTAACATGGCAAACATATAAAACAGTAGAATATATCAAAACAGTAGAATTAGTAGTTTTATGGAACCGAACCAGAGGACCCCCTCTCTAGTTGCGGCTCTGTTTTCTACCCTCTTTTACATAAAACTAGATAACATACTTGTGTGTAGGGATAGACAGCGCATTTGGGTCCTACCCATCTATCTCGTATAAGGAAAATTAGGTGATTTCTGTGCACTTAGACTAGGTATATATGTATATGAATAATTGGATTTACTTACGAGAATACTTACATACATACATACTTATACTTTTTACTTACGAGGGTCGGTGGCCTAGTGGCTAGGACGCCGGCCGGACTCCCATGCGGGAGGTCCGGGTTCGAAACCATGCAGTGTCATATACCAATGATTTTTTCCGACTTTTTCCAAGACTTACGTACATTTATCGACTGCTCTAACGGTGAAGGAAAACATCGTGAGGAAACATGCATGTCTGAGGAAATTAAAAGTTATCGAAGGCGTATGAATCCACCAATCAGCACTGGGGCCGCTCGGTGGATCATGTCCCGTACCCCCCTTGTAGAAGGGGAGGCCTGTTGACAGGCTTGGTGACACTTTTTGTCGAATGCTACACCTGGAGCTGATGCAAGAGATGGAGTTTAAAGCAAGAGTCGTTTCGAGTGTGACAAACAATGTAAGAAATTAAGTATGCAATCAAATCAGTCAGGGAGATTCATCCAACTGAGATAATGCTGAAAATTTAATGGTCCATATTATAAGTATATATTATACTTCACCAGCCCACAATCATAATTTACAGTTAGTGGTACTTTGCATTGTTTCTATGTTGTGGATATTCTGAGATCGTATTAAATTATAATTTGAGCTTATTTGCTAATTTGCTGTGAGGATATTAAAAATTGAATTTTACCACAGATACTACTATACATTTTACAAATAAAACTTAGCGAGCGCCATCTTTGTTTTCGTCACTGAACTTATCTTGCCAGTAGGTAGGCCATGAAGTTGGAAAATCTTTAAAAGCACCATCTAGCGGAATGTTGCTGTACTTCAACAAGTGAAACACTATTCGCTGTTTATAACTTTAGTCATTCATCACTCAAAAGGTTCTTCTACATAGCTTTAGATGGCACTTTTAGTAGGAATTGGAAGGAAGGAATTTACGGTCTTCGGTTTAAGACATTTTATTTCTCTAAAAAAGGATACAATCCACCTGGCATAGGGAAATACAGGATAAACTTATTGTAATTAACTAGATGTACGGTAGAATTTTAAGGTTATTACTTACAAAATAAATTACTAGCATATAGTACTCAGTTATTAAAGTTAAGGTTAAGGAATTTAGGTACTATTTTATTAATGATGAATTTATTAATTTAAACTTTACAATAATTGATTTTAACTTTAGATATTAATGTCTCAGTTGTTAAACGTATGGAAATCAACTGCTTGCAACTGAACCAGGGGTTCCCAAACTTTTTCACTTCGCGGCGCACTTATAGGAGGTATTAAGTCCCGGCGCGGCGCCCTAGTCAAAATATATGTGTATAGTGATATGAAAACAATATTTTACTTGAACCTTACAATGTGAGGCTCAAATATTTTACCTAAATTAAAATTGACAAAAAATATTATATATAGTAACGGGAAAAGGTGCTTGATCAATGATCATTTACAAAATGAACAGTCGATGCTTATTTAATTAATATTTTATCATTTTACTTATAAGTAATTTTAGCGTCCAGAGAAGAGAAAACGGGAGCGCCTCGCGGCACCCCTGTATACCCTTGGCGGCGCCCCGAGGCGCCGCGGCGCACCCTTTGGGAACTCCTGGCTTACACACGTCAATGGTAATATTAAAAAAAATGTTATCTACCTGTCAGGAAACATACTTGTTTTCTATTTTACGATTAGCTTCATGGGTACTTAGGTAAGTATAATAAGTAATTTCAATGAAAACTTGAACTGACTTGCAAGCAACAACGCCGTGCATAGGTGAAACACATCTGTGAAAGATCATCAAAATCGATGCAGTAGTTTTTGAGTATATCGCGAACACTTCGAGTTCATACATAAATTATATAGGTCACAAAAGAGAACCTCCCTTTTTTAAACATCGCAAGGAAACCTGCACGCTGAGATAACCAGTGTGTGAAATGCAGAAGGCAATGCCAAACCACTCCATTAAATCTGCCACGAGAGTCGTTATATGTGATTATTTCCTTAGAATGATCACGACCCTCAGCAATGAGGAACACGACTTGGAAGAAGGTGAATCTTTCAGGAGAAAAAAGTTACGATAATATTATATAATCCTCCAATCTCCAATATGTATAGTATTGAACCTAAATTTAAAGAGAATTTAATTTAATAAAATTAAAAGAGATTGTCTGAAAGTGGCGTCTTTTTTGTATCTTTTTTTTTTTTTTCGATCGATTTTAGTCGATTTCAATCGAGTTCAGTTGGTTTCAGTTGATTGTAATTCACATCACATTTATATACATCTACCTCAGCAATGAGGAATACGACTTAGAAGAAGAAGATAAGTCACATAAAAGAATCTCCCTTTTTTGAAGTCGGTTAAAACTAGCCGAAACTACCATAAGAATGGAATCGAAACCTACCTACTCATCAATATTATGTCATTTGTTTTACTTTTCAATCTAATCAACTAAACTAACATAGTGCGTCACAATAATGGGTAGGTAGGTACTTACAATTTGTACAAGATCCCGCTAGACCTGTTTAATTAGTGATAAAATTAATACCTATCATTACATTTATTATTTGAAGTACGATAGATGCGGCTCTCTCCAATAATAAAATCGGACACTCGTGACAATTTAATTTCAAGTTTCAAGGTAAGTATGTACCTATATGTCGTATGTAGAGCGTCGGTGGCCTCTTGGCTAGGACGCCGGACTTCCAATGCGGGATGTCCGGGTTCGAAACCATGCAATGCCATGTACCAGAGATCTTTTCGAATTTTTTTCGAAGACTTACGTACATTTACCGACTGCTCTAACGGTGAAGGAAAACATCGTGAGAAAACCTGCATGTCTGAGGAAATTAAAAAGTTTCCGATGGCGTGTGAAGTACACCAATCAGCACTAGGCTCGTTCGGTGGATCATGGCCCGTACCCCCTTGTGCAAGTGGAGGCCTGTGCCCCAACAGTGGCGACATTAATAGGCTGATGATGGTGATGTATATGTCGTGGCCACATAGCGTAATGGCGAATTCAGAAAGTGTGTAGTCATTTCACGAAGTGCTAATAAAGTTAGACAGATACTGTAATAGTCGAGTTTTGCACTATCTGTCTAAGATTTTTAGCCATTTCGTGAAATGCAGATTCCTAGTTAGCACATAGCGTAATTGCGTATTTCCACTGAAAATTACGTTTTATGTTTTGAATCTATACTGGTGCCATCTCTTTTATTACCCCAAATACATTAATTTGATTAACTTTAAGAGTCAAAATATATTACGTTATATCACATACTATTGTTAAATATAGTTAATATTTAGTAAATAACCAGCCGCGGTAAATTTAATTGAAAAAAAAAAATTATATATAAAATAAATTATAATTAAATTAATTATAAAATAAAATAAATTTTGTAAAACTAAGTGCCATAAATCTCATTTAATATTAAGTTTAATGAAGTTCTACCAAGTAGCGACACGCAGTGTTAATAATATTCATATTGTATGCAGAGCATTTATAATAAAACAGGTGCAAATTATCAGACGGCGCTAGTTTCGTAGAAGTGATTACGATGCACATGAGATTATTGAATCTCATGTGCATCGTAATCACTTCTACTACTACAATTCACTTCTTCTTCTACCATTATATGTGCGAATTAATGATCCGCACTTCACGAAGTGGCTAAAAATCTTGGACCGACAGTGTAGAACCCGACCATTACAGTATCTGTCTAAGATTATTATTAGTTCGTGAAATGCCTACGCACTTCGTGAAAGGCGTCATTACGTCTACGACATATAATATATAACTTTCAAAATTGTAAAAGTTTGAATTGCCTGTGTATCTTTTTCACTACTACGATTTATTACCTAAACTTTTTGTTATTTATTATGGTGTCAGAATATTTTATGCTCAGATGTACAGCTATGATGGAAAATACCGCATTAACGAAATAAAACTACTCGTATTCTTCAAGAAATTGTCAAAAGTGAAAACACAGCCACACCTAGCATTCTTGACACAGAGGAATGTATACTCAATTACTGATAGGAGTACTACATGCGGTATGTTCGTACACACAAAACAGAATTCCTCACTATTTGCTAAAAGATTGAAGAGAAATCCACTTTTATCTACGTTATATCTCTTTTAGTATTGTTGGTGGAACCATTTGATAGCAAGACTATTTGAAACAAGACACTTAACTGAAAACACGTTTCTATTTTGTAACAAACACGAAAAAAAAGGGAAAATGAGAAACATTACAGTTCCAGTATTACCCATATATTTTAATGTGGCAGAATACTGTTTGTTCGGGATCAATTTAGGTGTTATTGTTGGCATCATACTGTATTTTAATGTAGTGAACAGAAAATGTAATACTGTGGCTGGATTTTTGTTCGGTGGTAAAAACATGTCGATTATTTCTATATCTTTAGCTCTCATTGCAAGGTAAGTAAAAGAACTTTATAATGATTAGCCTGTTTTTTTTCTTTAATGAATGGCCTCTGCTAGTGATTTATACTCTGCAATTTTGCCATGATCGTGTTGATTATCTTGTTTGTTGATAAGAATTCGTCATAATATGCAAAAGAAAGTAAACTTCAACAAAAGATTTCGATGGATTTCAGGAAGATGTAGCTTCATTAGTTCAGAAAAATAATATTTATACCTTCAATTTAGGCGTCTATCCTGTATGTTGATTAGAATTCATTATAATATGCAAAAAAAAGAAAGTAAACTTCAACAAAAGATTTCGACGGATTGCAGGAAACTGTGGCTTCATTAGTTCGGAAAATAATAATTTATACCTACAATTTAGGCGTTTATATAATAATATCTAATTTAGTCATTCCAATCAGAATCTATCTCATTCAAATTTTTTTTTATTGTAAGTGAGTACTTTTACTTTTAAAGTACATTTTTACAACGTAATTTTTTACTCTACCACCACTTCGTAAGGTGCTGTAGCTGAAAGGAAAGAAGCGGCGCAAGAAACTTTCAGCAGCACATCTTTTGAAATAAATATATCTTACAATAATTATGAATACAATCATATATGTACACAATGTGCCGAGCTGGAGATGAATTTAGGACCAAGTCTCTTTATCATTTATTTTATAATAACCCTTTTTACATAAGGTCTTATATGGGTCTTAAATTTTTATCTGTCATATTTATTACAGTACAGGTATCTTATTATAAAATCGTACACAGTAACCCATAATAATGTTAATTTAATGCAATCTACATACTTTAAAAATACCTCTAATTTTCTTTCACATTTCCATTTTCAGTCACTTAACAAGTATTACTCTACTCGGTGTACCAGTCGAGATATATTTGAGAGGCACACAATATTGGGCGTCAGCTCTTTCTCTTATCATAGTAACGTTCCTCACTGCTGTGATATATTTACCAGGTAAATAATCATTACTTAACTAAATATGTAAACAAACCATAATTATTTTTTTTCAAATTTCCTTTTCAGATGCTATCCAGCAGAGATATTCCGAGCATAGCTCTTTCCATAGCTATGCTCGGAATATCTCTGCTCTCTCTCCATAGCTATGATCGAATCCGAAATGAGGAGATCCGGCATAGAACAAAAGTTATCGACATAGCTCATAAGATTAGCAAGCTGAAGTGGCAGTGGGCCAGTCACATCTGTCGCAGAACCGACAACCGCTAGGGTAGACGAGTTCTGGAGACCGCGTTTGGGCAAACGTAGTGTGGGACGGGCGTCCCTGCTAGATGGAGCGACGATCTGCGCAAGGTATCTGGCAGCGACTGAATGAGAAGAGCCGAAGATCGGGCTCAATGGCGCGCCTTGGGAGAGGCCTATATCCAGCAGTGGACTAGAGTAGGCTTCTGATGATATTCATACCCACTTTGTTTTCAGTGTTTCATAGACTGCAACTCTCTTCAAGCTTCGAATATTTAGAAATAAGGTTTTCTACACATACCAGAACAATAGCTGCGGTACTTTTTGTCGTTAGCAAGTTGATGTTGTTACCGATTGTACCTTACGTTCCTCTTATGGCCTTCAGATTAGGTAAAATACTGTCACTTTTAGGCTCGGACTACATGACGACGGTTTCAGCGTCGGTTCGGTACCGGTAGCGGCCGTGTAGTCGACTACATTCAAACTCATGCGTTGCGCTCAAGCCCCGCCCTCTCGGTTCAGGAACCGAGCAGGCCGGTTCCAAGTGGAACCGTTCTACGTGTAGTCGACAGCGCATTTTTGTTTGAGTTTATATGAAGCACCGGTTCCATAGAACCGACTAATACTGGAACCGGCCGAACCGTCGTCGTGTAGTCCGGGCCTTATTGTTATGTTAAATCTTCCATCCATATTTTTATCTTTCTTTTTGTCAACAAATATTAAGGCGCTGTACTTAGCTATAGGTCATGATTTGGTATACGAGGACAACCTCATTTTATTCATAAACCTAGTCGATTCAAATTCTGAAAAAAAATTATAGTATATGTCAGCGCAAACAACAAGTGACGTCATAGTGCACGTGCAATGCCCACCTGCGCTTGCGACGAAGCAAACACGCAGCAACAGCCGATACCACGTCATGCCGTCCGCCACTACCTGGCCTCTATAAAAGCGGGCGCCCGACCCAATGTGGGAGGATTCTCTTGCGACTCCTCGACGAGGCAGTCGGACTTGATATTTTATTCGAGAATATTGCATTTCCGAATAATTAACCGTAACTGGTTGCTATCAGGGGACTCTCGTATGGCCGGTTACTATTGAATGTCTAACCGGTGACTAGTGGTTGCTATTGAGACGATTGACCCGTGGCGAGTAACTAGACAGTAACTAATTTGCTGTTAAATAACTCTAAAATAAGTTGATTGAGTCAATATAGTTATTAAATTATAATTCGCTGGTTTTTTAAAAAGCAAAAATAGAACCCGGTGAGGACAACCCGGAGAATGATAGCGGGCCATCTACCCTCTGATCTGTCATATATTTGAGACCTTTACGCACTTGCGTCGGTAACTCGATAAATTTCGCTTGATAGAAATAAAATTCGAAACATTGGTGTTTTTGCATGTTTTTACAAAAAAGAACTCATTTTATTTGATTTTAGGTATTGGAATTTGAACCAAAATAACAATCTGTGTACCTACGTCAAATGTTGGTAATTATATTTTGAATATTGAACACCGTTTATAAAATAATAATCGAATAATTGTCAAAAAAAATTTGCGCTCATGAAATTCCGGCACCGTGTGTCCCGTCCCGCTCACGCGCATGTAGATCTCGCTCATGATCTAGCTAAGTAAAGCGCCTCAAATCTAGTGTGATTATTTTACTCACTTTTTCAACATCATTTATTACCTATAGGTAAAGTGCTTACTTACATATCGTTTTATTTTCATTATTTTCAGTGACAAATCGATTAGCAGCTCGTATTACAGCAGTAATTTGCGTCTCCTGTGCAACTTTTAGTGCAATTGGAGGATTACGAGCAATAGTTGGCATTGGTTTAGTGACTTCATTCTTGGCTGTGGCTGGCACCGGTCTGCCAAGCGGTTTGGCACTATTGCCAATGGGATTTAAGAAGATGTGGGAGATCGCTAGTGATGGTGGAAGATTAGTTCTGTATGAGTTAGTATAATCCACTATACGTGATGGAACCGCATATATAAGACTAATTTTAATTTTTAAATGTTTTGAATTCCAGCCCTGACCCTGAACTGGCACATCACACTTCTTTCTTCGCTGTTACATTAGCTCTTAGTACAAACTGGCTATGGAAAGTAGCTCTCAGTCAATCTTCTCTACAGAAATTACTTGCTGTACCCACAATCAAGAAAGCCAGAATATGCTTGGCTATTTCTTGTTTAGGAGTTATATTGATGAAGTTGCTCTCGTGTTTCCTGGGTTTGGCGCTGTATGCTTGGTTTGCTGGTTGTGATCCCTTGCTCACTGGCCAAATTAAAAAAAATGAACAAGTAAGTGAATTCTTTTTATATTGTAATACCTGTCACAAGGAGTAAGTTAACATTGTTGCTGTTTTTTATTATTTACACCTAAAGGTGAACGCGCATCTGGACGAGCCGAACGCGCCGAACGAGCCGAAATTTCTGATGGCCTCGCACACCTATTAGTATCGTCCGCGCCGAAAGAATAGACCGCGCTAAATAATCGTCCGGCAGGCAAGGGTTGCCAGTTGTGATTTTTTCAAGTTTTCCCTTATTGATATTTTTTCCCAAAACGATACCTGGGGCTACCTGCCGAATCTTTCCGGCGATTCGCCACGTTCAGAGTGGATAGTTTAGCGAGGTTTCATATGATTTCATACAAATAATTCTAAAATTCGGCTCGTACGGCGCGTTCGGCTCGTCCAAGTGCGTTCACCTTTAACGTGCGTTGGACCTTAAATCTGACCTGGTGGTAAGTAACGATGAGGTTGAAGATCGAGCACACGAGTTATTGTGCTCTTGTTAACCAGTCGGTTTGAACTGCGGCCAAATAAAATGGATAAAATATATGGCTACAGCGCATCCTGTTTCATACTGAAACTAAACTAAACCGTAGATTGAAGTCGTAAAACTTAGCCTAAAAGTATTAAATTAACCTTGTTTCAGTTAGTGCCACATTTTCTCAACAATTTATCTGCAATGTTTCCGGGAATTTGTGGTGTCTTCATTATTTCCATCTTTAGTGCGACTACTGGGTAAGAGTTTCTATGTAAATTCTTTATTTACGTACATTTTGCATTATTTAAAGATAATCAAATGTTTCAGATGTATTGCTTCAATTATAAACTCTATATCAGGAGTTCTATTTGAAGAGTTTATCAGACCGTGGATGCCTCACAGTACTAGTGAATTAACGTGTTGTAAAATAATGAAGGTATGCTATATAAAGCTCATTGTCCACTAACTACATATTGCAGATTGCACGTCATAATTCTGAGACTATATAATTCATTTATTAGTAAGTACCTATGTTAGTTATTATTTACTCGATGCTTTAAAATTTTTATATCGTGACAATAGGAGATAATCCTGCAATGTTTTACCACATGAGGCGGCACTAGCACAATTAAAAAAAATTCAAGAATAAGACGTACGTGTACGACTTAAAGATGTTTTTTTTCTAAACATAACATAACCTTAATTGCTTTCATTGACAATAAATTGATAAATAAATAATGATGATTTTGATTAATATTGGATGATTTTACAAGATTTTTGTTTAACAAACATTAAATTAGCACATAAAGCAAAATATCAACATGTAGATACGTACCTTTCCGCCAAATTCCTTCAGACTTACGCCACGCTGTTTTAACAGATTTTTTAGGTCTGGTATTTTGAAATGGCCATATGATGCCATGATATCATCATAATTTTACTATAGCTTTGAGAAATTAAAGTAAATTTGTGATATCTTAAAAATAACCTTTCGTTTTGCTTTTCTGTTTACGGAGTGTGCTAGTGACTTCATCTACGCAACGCTTTGCGTTTTATGTCCTATTCACTCCGAATATTCAAAACTTAAAGCCAAAGCCATACTTTCTTGAATCCATCTCGGTGGTGGGTCCACAGGTCTCGAACCCTTTTTAAAGTTTGCAGTCATTCCACTGGTCTGAATCTGAAATTAATTTGCAATGGATGGACGAAGAATTTGTTGAGAAATCGCGCAGAAATACAATAATTTTTACTATATATTATTGCAGCTACTATGTATATTAGTCGGTGTCTACTGCGCAGGCGTGGTCTGGACCGCCAAGGAACTGGATCGTCTCCAGCATGTGGCTTCAGGAGTAACGGGGGTTACTGCAGGAACCCTGCTTGGACTCTTTACTTTAGGAATCGTCTTCTCCAGAGCTAATTGCTCGGTAAGTTATTATGTTGTTACTGCATCAGCCATCTAATCTAAGGAAAACTGCATATTTTCATTATAGAACTACTATCTAGTAAAAAGTATGATAACAGCGACACCTATCTGTTAGCTGTAATAAAAGAAGGTTTGAAACCTAAATTGTCAAGGGATTCTATGACTAGATTCTAGGACAAGACGTCGCGAACCATTTTTTAAATAGAAGTGTAACACAAAATATAGATGGCAGCACAATGTATATTTTCTGAATGTTTATTTTCTCTGGGACCCTTCTTTTCGTTTTGTCTTGCAAATTATTTACGGTGGTTCTTTTCTAGTATAAAAAATGATGATTTTCTACAAAATGTGATTAATGTGTGGGGCAGTGAAATAAAGTCAAATAAGACGTTGCAGCCCGATCCGTACTTGGCTGGTTTTGAAAGACCATTGCCATACTTACGTACTGGTACATACCCACATAAATAAAATATATTTATTTACATTATATTGGTACCGACTTGATAGACTACTTCTGTGTTAGGTTATGTAAGTAAAGAACTTATAATAAAAGCACGCTGTAGTGAGAACGCAGTGAGATTAGTCTGCCACAGACTACCTTAAACACAACTGTACAGCTAAGCTCCTATCCATTATTTATTTATAATTTTCTCACTCTAGGGCGCACTAAGCGGATGTCTGCTAAGTCTTCTGCTCTGCGGTTGGCTCCTCATAGGGGCGGAGAACGCACTCGCCACGGGGGCATTGACCTTTCAGGGAAAGCCTTTGGCGACTTCAGGATGTGGGAAAGCCAATTACACACTCCTGGCCAATGTTACGAAGGCTTTAACTAATGCTGCGTGAGTATGAAAATTTTAATAGGTACGTAGATACGCCTTTTGTTAAGATGTTGTCGAGATTTCTTGTCTACCTATTCTGAAGTAGAAAAATATGTAGATTGTACCAACATATTTTAATTGTCTTTTTGAATTGAAAACAACTTTTGCAGCTTTTGGGAATTCGTAAAAGAACAAAACACAAAAAGTCGACTCTGTAATGTAAGCGGATCCAAAAAATTGAACGATTTATAGGAGTAATAGAAATAAGTAATGGAAACTTGGAAATAAATTTATTTGTATTGTAAATGGGATCCATATGAAAGGGCGTTATTAGCACATTGTAAAACTATTTTTTATTTTATTTTATGTGCTATAGTTTTTGATTTATGACCAAAAAAGTCCAAAAAATGACCGTTCGAAATAAAATGAAGTTTCAAAAATGTACAATTCTCAAAGAAATTAAAAAAAAATATTTATTTTATTAACGAGAATAAATCTGAAATAATTAGTATGTCGTCTATTGTATGTGTGTCGGGAAAAATAAAATGAATTCTAAACATTAATTATTTTAAAATTAAATTAAAATTGTATTTATACAAAACGAAAAATTATTCTTTTAAAAACCGTACCCTCGGTGCGCGAGTGCGACTCGCACTTGGCCAGCACACACTATCAAATTAATAAATGTACCAGGCACCTTCTTGACAACTTTGTAGTTCGTTAGTTGTAGAGTTGACAACTTTGTAGAGTTGTCAAGTAGGTGCCACTGGCAAGCCTGGTAGGGGTTTACTAATCACTTCAACATCCATTTATAGACAGAAACTGAACTGCGGTCATAGCTAACTAACAGTGGTCTAGTCTGCTCTCCATAATGCATACCTAAAGCACATAAAGACTACATGTCAAACGCAGGACTTATAAAGGCAAAGTTCTGACCGAAACCTAAGTTCTAAGTGGAACTCCTAATCCCGTGGAACTAAACTAGAAACTTGATGAAACTCTGAAGGATGCAAAACAGTCGAGAATGCTGTGTATTAATTATTACTACGATGTAAAACACATACGGTGGATTTCTTCATCTGTAGTAGAATCTACACATAAATAGACTAAAATATAAAATACTTTACCATCTTTACGAGTATTGCACATAAACCTAGTACAAAAGAATGCGTACATAGAATATGATACAATACAAAATAGATACTTACATTATAGTTATTATCGTATCGTAATACTTTCCCATCTTTACGAGTATTGCACATAAACATAGTACAAAACAATGCGTACATAGAAGGTGATACAATACAAAATAGATTCTTACATTATAGTTATTATCGTATCGTAATACTTTCCCATCTTTACGAGTATTGCACATAGACATAGTACAAAACAATGCGTACATAGAAGATGATACAATACAAAATAAATACTTACATTACAGTTATTATCGTATCGTAATACTTTCCCATCTTTACGAGTATTGCACATAAACCTAGTACAAAACAATGTGTACATAGAAGATGATACAATACAAAATAAATACTTACATTACAGTTATTATCGTATCGTAATACTTTCCCATCTTTACGAGTATTGCACATAGACATAGTACAAAACAATGCGTACATAGAAGATGATACAATACAAAATAAATACTTACATTACAGTTATTATCGTATCGTAATACTTTCCCATCTTTACGAGTATTGCACATAGACATAGTACAAAACAATGCCTACATAGAACATGATGCAATACAAAATAAATACTTACATTATAGTTATTATCGTATCGTAATACTTTCCCATCTTTACGAGTATTGCACATAAACCTAGTACAAAACAATGTGTACATAGAAGATGATACAATACAAAATAAATACTTACATTACAGTTATTATTGTATCGTATCACTAATATCTATCTTTCAGACGACCTTTCCAGATAAATGTTCGTTTTCTGACACAGATTGATTCAGAAAATGCCATTGAACTGAATAGTTCTATCATAAGAGGGAAATGGGAATATTTTTCCTGTTTCATTACTGGTTATATATAGGATCCCTGTTTATAAAACACAATAGAAGCGATCCATTCCTTATAGACATTTTCTTTATTCTTAATATTTTCTATCACATAATATATATTGTTTGGTAAGGTATTAATATTTGTTTGTTTATTATTTATATTTACAAGAGCGTCGGTTGCTTAGTGGCTAGGACGCCGGACTCCCATGCGGGAGGTCCGGGTTCGAAACCATGCCATGTACCAATGAGCTTTTTGGATTTTTATCAAAGACTTACGTACATTTACAGACTGCTCTAACGGTGAAGGAAAACATCATGAGGAAACCGGCATGACTGAGGAACCGAAAAAGTTTCAGAAGGCGTGTGAAATCCACCAATCAGCACTGGACCCGCTCGGTGGATGGCCCGTACTTGTGTAAGATTGGCCCGTACTTGTGTACCGATGGCTTGTGTAAGAGGAGGCCTGTACCCCAACAGTGGGTGTCGGCGATACAATACAGTAAAACTATTAAAAATGTATTCATTTCATTGAAATACACACCTATAGATACTTGGTTATTTTTTCAATAGCATAAGTTGATGTTTATTTACCACGCATTTATTCTTTAATTTAAGTTCTTTATTTTTTTAGTTTGTCTGTGTTAATTCTTGTAAACACTTTAAGAAGATCGATTGATTTAAAACTTTACAAACGCACTCCCGGTGATAATTTTGGTGTCTCTGACCTGATGATGGAGCCAAGAGTCTCAGTATCCATAGGAACTCCTCGACCCCAAACTGCAGAACGATCATATTTGGGCTCATTTGACGTGTCTTTGCAAGATCTCTTGGACTTATCCATCATATCTCACAAATGAAAATGAACGCTAATGTTCACTAGAAACACTCTTGTTACGACCACAATGAGCTCACACTTGATTAGAGATTCCCGGTCAAAGTTTTAATCTCCCCGCAACTTGGGTGATATCGAGTCGAGCCTTTTATTTCCCCTTATTAAAACTTTCCCCATATTGCTATTACCCGATTCGCGCAGTTTTATGACTTTTCTTATTTGGACTTTTTTACTTAGAGTCACGAGAGACTTGGATTTGAAGATTATGTCCACGGAAGCACATTTGTGATGAGAACTTATTGACACAGCGGGAACATTTTTTAAATTCAAGATCAAACCTATGTTTTACTTCAAACTAACCTGATGTTAAGAGGCGATGAGGATGAAGATGGAGCATATTTAGAATGGGCAAGCTCTTCTAAACACTTTCGGAACACATTAACAAAAAGCGAAGATATTTGGTGACAGACTTTATAAGAAAGGCGGTCACTTCACTAGTCAGACGGATCCTGAAAAGTTTGGTTCCACCATATATGTATGGATGGATTACTCACTGATGATAGTCGGAAGTCGTCCGACTAGTTTTGGCCTGTTTCGAAGGCCTTGATCTCGAAGAGTGCGAAACGCCCGATGTCGACGCGACGGCGGCGTTTTGTTCCACCATTTTAGTCGTGTCGTACAATCTTCCATTTGTAATTACATATAATAATTCTTTTTCAGAACACAGTATCCAACAAAGCCTCTGCAGTCTCTATTTAGAATCTCCTTCACCTACTGCCCGTTCGCCGGTGCCATCTCCGTCTTACTTATTGGTGTTCCAATGAGCTATCTCACCGGCAAGCCCAGAACGGACTCCATGAATCCCGATGTCTTCTGCCCTTTGACACAGAGTATACTGAACAAGTCGCAGATGAGGAGTCCTTCAGAGTCTATTGAGGTCAGAGCTCCTGACACTCAGGAGGTTTACATGGCGCTGGATGAAGCTCTGAAACATTTGAAAGAAGTTATTGATCGGTAAAGAGGTTTCAATGAAATAAAATATGAAAATGAATTTAATAGTTGGTATTAATTAATGGAACATAATATTTTCAGCAACCACAACCGGTTCGAATTCGCCGCAACCGGTTTCGACAATAGAAATTAATAGTTATTTTTAGGTTTATAGGCACAGAAGTACACATCAGTAATAAAATAATACATTGTGTGGGAAAGGCCAAATTATCGCTACGAGTGTTATTTAGCACTTGTTTGCCGACGCGTGTCATTAGCTATTATTTTGATCATTTACTTAGATAAATGAAACTAGATTATTTCATTAAAATATAATTACGTAAGTACTTACATATTATATTTTTTAATCTTTCGATCAGAATCTCTTGATTGTTGAGTACCTACTTCAGATCGTGGGTAATTAACTAATGTTATTACCCACGATCTGAAGTAGGTACTGTAGGTGGCACTCAATGTTTGAAATGTGGCACTTCCCGGGGATTTTTCAATCGATATGTAGGTCAATTTTTAAACAAGTACCTATAACAAAAAGCTTATTTCAGAACCAATCTCATAAATGATATTTTCATTAGTCGTTTCAAAAAGAATTGTAGAGATAGGTTACTAATATTTTCTTGAAAAGGCAACTTCACAATGTAGGATTTCTTAGATTTTGATGTCTATATTGTTTTAATGCTTGCCGGCAAAGTTTCTACTCTCATATTCATCAAAATGTGAAAATAATTACTCAATTTCTAGGAAACGTAGGAAGTACCTAGTAATAGGTCAAACCGCCTTATTACAGCCTTTTATTACTAAGGAATGAATCAACAGTCATATACGAGTGACAGCATACGACGTTACGTTTCAATGCTCATGGCAAATTCCCACCATCATCTTCCATTATTCATGTGACGTAACGATGATATATTACACGTCATTAAGTCGTTCACCTGTTCTGAATCCTTGGTGCCACAAATATTTTCATTCGTCATTTTTTACGCGGATTTCCGCTTTAACGCCAACAATTTGCAGCGAAATATAATAATATATGACTTTGCATACCGCTTCTGGCGTTTATTGAATTGGTGGCTGGAATATTTCTGAAGGTTGGATCATTTCTATTTATATGGGTCGTTTATTTATTTCAGGTTCTATGTATAAAAATTTTTTGAATACTTAATTGAAATTAAATAGGTAATTGCGATCGATTCGCTTAAAATCTTTACAAATAGGTCTATAATGAAGTTAATTAAATAAATCTCTTTCTAAAACTTAAAATTCCATGTTTTCATGTTTAAAATCACGATTAGTTTTTCTCAATGAAATGCCAATGACATGTCTAAAGGCGCAGTTACATATCGTCAGTGGAAAGGAAAAAAATGCTAAAGTGCCAAAATGGAAGTTTTGGGAAATGAGATTTAAAGTATTTAGATAAAAAATGTATTTCCCAAAGCCTCCATTTTGGCGCTTTAACATTTTTTCCTTTCGACGATATAGTCCGTTGACAGCTTCGGCGACCGACCTGCGGTGGAAAACCTACGGTCACCGACCTCCGTTGTTTACCCTTGGTCGTTGGTCGAAGACGTCCAACGTCATTCGCTCGACACACACTTTGACGTACGACGAATACGGTCGATGACTGTAATTCGCATATAGGCGGTGGCCGCGTACTGTGACCGCCCATTAGACGGTCGGTCGAGGAGCAGGTGTAACTGCAGGTTTTTCTTTAGTGACCTTGAGGTAGTCCACTATTCTCAACCAAGATATCTCTTCCTATTTCAGTTTCAAAAAATCTGATAGATCCAACAAAGTTGCAGTGCAAAGTGGAGTCAGTTGTTTCTTTCTTACCTCTATTCTCAAACTGTTGTTATACGAGTACATGTACACACAAAGGTGGGGTGCGTGCTATGTTTTAGACACGCCACATTAATTCCTAGACCGCGGCTCGTCCTGAGTGCCTACTGTCTCGAGTACTCAACCCAGACTCAGAGCATCTCAAATCCCCTGAAAAGATTTTCGACTTTATGATTTAGATGTGAGGGATACAATTAAACAAACAGTCAGATGAAACTTTGTAAGTCCCATTTGTTACTTTTTAGACTGGAAAATTGCGTGTAACTTCATTTGTGTAGGAGAAACTTATCTAGTGCATTCATATTTATTGTAAGTACTTACTTAATAATACGTTCATTACAATCCTATCCTATATGCATCGATCTGATGTTTTGTTCTCTAAATTGAAAATCCAGTTTTGCGAAATGTGAATTGATTGGTCCAGGGGAAAAATTATATACCTAAAAATATAACTTACCTATAAGACGAGCGTCGGTGGCACAGTGGCTTGGACACCGGACTCCCAATGAGTTTTTAGTGATTTTTGAAGCCTTACGTACATTTACGGACCGCTCTAACGGTGGAAAACATTGTGAGGAAACCGGCACACTGAGATAACCAGTGTGTAAAATGGGGTAGGCAAAAAAGATCCTGAAGGGTCGAAGTGCCGCTGGGATTATTCCCGGCTAAATTTGAGAGAGATTTACAATTATAAGTTATCTTATCTTATCTTATGATAGGGGATCATAAGATAAGATAAGATAACTTATAATTGTAAATTTTCTCTCCCAAATTTTGTTTTTAGTCATACTTGATTGGATTTTAGTGGACGCTGTGAAAAGTTCTTGTAAGGTACGTTTAGATTTACGTAGGTATAGTACTTTACAAGAAAATAGGCGAATTAATGACTTTTGTCCCTAAAAAATTGCAATCAAAATCAGACAAAAACTGATGAATATTTCACATTAATCTAAGAATAGATTATTTCTTTTTACAACATCGAAATTGACGATGATCGTTTTTTTTTCTGGACCCTTCAATTTTAATTTAGTGTATATTATAATGAAGGCAGATATTTTCTAAGAAAATCCTGAAGATATTTTCTACGGCTAAGTCGAGCTCGAATACTTAACTCGAGATCAGAAGTGGGATGGTGCAGAACTCCCTGCCTTTAATTTCACGTTCTTAAAGGATACTCCACTATTCATCCAAGATCTGAAAAAAATGCGCAAAATTTCTCAAACAACGAAACACAATAGATGTAATATTAGTAAGTAGTGAGGTACCTACCAGTTCTTTGTTATCTAATATACCTCACTAAACAATGGACCTTCCAACATTGGTATCATATTGCAAGGGTTGAAGGATCGAATCGGCTAGACGCCTACGTCACATTTTGTGTGTTCAGGAATTATTGTCCAATGGCTATTCTAGGGTTGCATCATAACTTGGCTTCCATATCAGCACCAGATTGTCCGTATGTTTTAAACATCTCTGTATCTCTCTACCTAAATTTTGTGAATTCTAATGATAATTCACAAAATTTAGGTATGTAAGTTCTGTACCTTGGAAGATGGGACGGCCTTTGGTGTGGGACGCCACTTGCGTCGACACCCTTGCCCCGTCTCACCTTCCAGCCACTTCTTATAGAGCCGGCTCTGCGGCCGCTGCTGCAGAAACCCTCAAACGGCGCAAATATACCAATCTGGGTGAAACATACATATTTGAGCCGTTTGGGGTTGAAACATTGGGACCCTGGGGCCCGGGAACGCACCGCGTCTTCAAGGACCTCGCAAAGCGCCTGGTCAAAAGACCCAAGATCTGGCTCCTATTTGGCCCAGCGGATTAGCTTAGCTATCCAACGGGGCAACGCAGCCAGTCTCTTGGGTACACTGCCGGATGTGGGGGACTTAACCCAATTTTTTTATCTTTAGCTTCCTTAGCCTTAGTTTAGTTTTAGCTTTAGTATTATTTTAGTGTTATATTATATTATATTTTCTATTTGTGCATAATAAAAGTTTAGGTGGTATAAGAATTATATAATTTTTGGGAAAAACAGATTACTTTTACTTTTTTGCACTAAGAAAAATGTTTCGTTATAAGTATGTAGTTACCTAACTCAAGGTTTGTCTAAAGTTTAATTACGCGCGTAACGTGAAAATAGTGACTTCGTACAAATCTGTTGTTAACTTGTATGCAACCAAACCCACATATAAATGTGTAGTATACCACTTTTGCAAACTTTAAATGAATTTTGGTTATGACTTGACAAAACTATGACTTGAAACAACAGTAGGCTGTTGTTTCTGAAATAGCCGAAGCAGTTTGGTTAACCTTTTTTGGCAGTATGTCCTTCCACTAAATTATCTTATTCAAAATTATCGTTCTCCATAATTGATGATGGATTATATCCATCACAACCCTAATGGAATGGTCCATTTTAATGTCCATTTCCCATAACTGCCCATAAAGGGCTGCCACAGTACTAATCGTTGCACCATTAATTCATGAAAAATGGCGTCAACAGTATGACGCCCCATGGTAATGCATCGGTGAGATATGAATGATATGACAATTACCTAGATCAGACATGCAATGATAACTTAGACCTTGTGACTAACAATGAAGAGTTTCCGCCAATTTTGCAATTATTATTAGTTGCATATTGCATGTGTTCTGTTTACCTACCTACAATTTTTGTCATTATTTTAACCAAACAACTTTTTTTTTAAATGTATAACGAAAGCGCGGAAAGGAAAACTGAAACGTAAACTCGGGCCGTAGAATCCAACCTCACTTTCCACACTAGTATCACAATATACTTGTAACTAACAAAACTCATGTATTGCTTGAGGTGAGGTCAAACCAGTTCCTTTAAATTTCCTGAGACTTCTCTACTCTAGCTCGACGAATGCTTAGAGATAAGTATATCATCGATGAAACTTCAAAGTTTGCTTATTCGAACATCAAGTCTATTTAAACTAAAGGTCTAATAAGGACGAGTATTTCATGGAATCTTCGTAAAATACTTACTTAAAAACGAATAGCGTTTTTTCGTTTCGCGCCGTTCAGCAAAATAGGCGCTAGACGTCGAGTTGCGGAAACCAGCCCGTTACTACAATATTCGCCGTGCGTGGCGGCCATAAAGAATAGCATCACCCAACTCTTCACGTGGGTGTCGTACGAGGCAACTAAGGATCTTTGCGGGAACTATTTTACACATAGAAGACGGCAATAGGCTCGTCACCTACCACGGTTGTCCACCCAATCTTACGGCGAAAAGTGAGAACTACCGAAAGGTGGTTCCTCTGTCTACCACCGCGGGGATTATGGACGTGTTAGTTATGTTATGTTATGCAATATCGCGAGCCCCGTTCTCCACATTTACTTTGACCCTGCAATATGCTCGATCCCAATCCAATTTCAATATCATCTATCGGCAGTCCCAGAAGCACACAGTATTGGTTACAGATCGCACATTTGCTGGAACGAAGAAAAATATCGCGCGGAAATATGGGATCCCAATACATGTCGGGATACTGTCGCAAGTTTCCTGGAAATACGCAGTACGAGTGTTATTTATAGGTACCTACTTAGTAAATAAATAAAAAAGTAAACCCAGCAGTGGGCAGAAAACGGCTGAAAAAGAAGAAGAAATAAAAAGGCTGGTCAATATATAAGTTTAGTATCTTACTCCATTCACGTAAAATTAAAAAAAAACCGGTTTACTGTGTGTGTTATATAAAAATATCAGACTTTATGTAACACTCGATACTTACAGACGCAAAATATAAGCAACACCGAAATGTAGAAAACGAAATTAACTTCGAGTCACTTCTAAACGTTTCGAATTCTCACGTACCAGTAATATTTTTCACCAAGATGTCGAGGATAGAACTGCTATTTGCGAATAAGCTTTAAAAGCAACGTTTTATATCGTCACGGGTACTTTAAAGTACTTCCTAGAAGGGTAATTGGCCATATCAACCACATTTGCATGTTTTCTTTTATGTTAAAAGCTGTATCCGCGATCCGGTCTACTCGAAAATCGTTAATCCAACCGTCTAGTATTTTATGAGACTATTTATAAATAAATTGAGTTGTTGTTGTTTCTCTATCATGTGCTAATGTCTTTGAGTTTTTAAATAAGATACCCTTACTTGCCTTCGTAACTCCTAAATGTCTTCTGAAGCACTACAATAATACGCAATAATACTCGCTTGCAACACGAAAACGAATCTTGAATTATTTTCAATAGTAATTCAAGTGTAACAAAGGGCCTTGGAATTTGGAAATAAATTTCTTGAAGGTCGTTGTCTAATTGCGTTTGCGTAATTGTTTCATTGTTTTCAAAATGTATAATTCCATAGCCATTACAGCAAGATAAACGAACAAATTGGAATACCTTATTCCATTATATTCTTCCTCATCTGAAAAAAAGCCAGGAGTGTCTTACTCAAAAGCCTTTGGATACTTGAATGGAATTCGTTTTGTAAGACTGGAAGAGTCGAATTGATTCGGGTAATTGATTTAGGTGTCCGTCGCAGATCTATTCTTTTTCTCTCTATCAGAGCAGTCGGGTTAGGTATTTGTTTTATTAAATTGATTTTCTTCTAAGTCGTAGTCGTCTGTTGACCTTTGTCTGTTATTTCGACTTGATGCATTCGTTCCGAGCTCGAAGCCTTTTTCTATTTAACTAGTAAATGATTGTTAGCCTAGATTATTTGCGGTCCAAGTACACTTGTTCCAAAGAGGAATGTAAACCAGCGTTACAATATACATCCATTTATAATGACGTAATCGTCATGGGTCCATTTTACACTGGCTTTTCTTGTATTGTATTTCTCAGGACTCCATCAGTTTTCCTTACAAGATGTCCTCCTTTATTTATACTATACTTTTACCTCATAATTTGAGAACTGTTGTTAATTCGCAGTTACAATTACCTTATTATTTGCTTGGAGAAAAACAAGTTATCCGGGGACTTTTTCTTTAGTCATGGAGAGTAGGTACTAACCCTGTGGTCATGGTCAAAGATGTACCCGCCATTTTATAGAAATACTTCATTTTCCGTGAATGAAGTTTTCAATTCAATTCAGAATTTCATATAGGATATTCAAGGGTGCTCATGGATTCAAATAAACGCTCTAGTTTCATCCCCTACACATACATAAATTCTTTATTGTTTTCCATTTGTGAAATTTCCCTACAAATTGCTTTCTTGCCTATCACACGTGTATTGCCACATTTCCTCTGTAAATGAAGTGCGACAGACGTATGCTTAAAAAGGGGGACACCCCGTGCTTAGAATTCTGATTCGTCTCAGAACTCACTCCCCCTATACAATATTTCATTACTGTCACCCATGTTAGGCAAATTGATGGTTTTAGATGTTGATACGCAACTAAGATACTATGATAACCCATCTTTTGGGGATTAAGACGAGGTAACGAAGATTTTGAGAAATAATATCTTATCTAGATCACACCCGAAAGAAAATTCTTTTTCAACAAGTCGGCTTAATACGTCTACCTACGAATACCTACGCTGAAATCAGAGTTTATAATCTTTTTCGTAAGTTATTAAGTATTGCTACAGATACAATTTTACAATACAGCTGACTGTGGCGGAAAGAAGAGGCGTGCGAAGGTAGAGATTCATGGTAATCGTACTCCATTAGTAGCATAGCGTAAAGATTATATATAGCTACTTTAACTATTATTGCTGGATGAAATTGTACCCAGAAATGGATTTTTATGGATTGCTTATGGAATAAAAAACAAAAAGATAGTGAGTAAGGCAATGGTTTCTGACTACGAGCCATGCTCTCTTAGATTTGAAAAAAGACTAGTTTATACTTGTATAATATAAATTAATAAAGGTCACACTTGACATTACAATTGAAGCAAGAAGTCAATGAGAAAAACAAAGAACTTAGAAAAGAATTTATAAGTACATTGCGCTAACCAATTGCGCCACTGGGCTCTTATAGATCAAATCAAACAATCCTACGACTTAGGTGCTAACATTTTACAGCTTCGATAGCTCTTTGCACTTGAGAAATTGAATTCCAACGCCAACCGTCCGAGTACTGATTGCTTGGCTCTGAATCAGCGCTTTCCAAGACCTGACCTGTCATATCGATGGTAAGTATTAGTATCCAGTTATAGCCAAATCTTGTAAATCCTAATTTGGATTAATTGGCTACGGTGGTCTGAGCTTTTGGGAGATAATTCACTACTAGCTAGATCGAAGGAACGTTTGATTAGTGAAAAGTCAACGTGATTAACCTTCTAAATCTAGAAGATCTGTATAAGTCTCCGTCTTCTATCGCGTATATAATGGGGAGTGCTCTTCAGAACTATTTGACTTGGTGCCGTCGTCTACTTTCTTGAATCGCACCACTCATCGGGGGCTCAATTTTCACCGCACTTTCTAAAGCCTTGGATGTATACCACGACCCGTTTTACGCGAACGTTTCTGCCACGCACCTGTAAAATGTGGAACTCTCTTCCACCCGACGTTTTTCCACAGCGCTACGACACGGGATGCTTCAAAAAGAACGTTAAAAAAGTCCTCTCCCTCCACGGCCGGCAACACACAAGCAATACCCCTGGTATTGCACGTGTCTCTAGGCGACGGTGACTACTTACCATCAGGTGGCCCGTCTGCCTGTTTGTCGTAGCTAATTTACAAAAAATTTAAAAAAGTAATGGACCTACTCTTATACTTACTTATACTGACATAATGCTATGCTGGTATCGGGATCTGCCTATAACATAAACCTGCTTTTGAATTCAAGTAGCCACACCACATTAAAAGTTTTGGATGTTCCTGCTAATGCGACACCAAAGTTGACCTGCGACACAGCTTGCGCCATCTGCCGTAACTTGCCAAGTTTTGGAAATTCTCTATGTCTAACTACACTAATATATGGGGCCCTAACTATGGAGTACAACAAAATGTATCTGTATCACTTGAATTGTAAAGGCATTTAGCATCTGTAACCTTTGTTTTTAAATATCTGTTATCCAAAACTTTTTCGAAATATTTCTTGTTAACAAAACCCCAACAAAAACATAAATGTGAAAAAATTGGTCAAGTTCGGCACAAGGAACCGTGAGTCTCTCGGATTCGCCGATAAATAATTGACATCTAAGTAGGTAACTGCCAAGTTCAGTTAATCTTCAAAATTACTTACAGAAATATATAACATTCTTTAAATTCTTTAAAAAGGAAAATTACTGCTTTTTTAAACTAAATCTCTTACCTACTTGGGAAGTTTTCACACAAGAGTCATTCAAAAGAAAGCAAGAGTTCAAGAGTCTGGTGTGAAAACTTGCCAAGTTATGGTTTGGCCTAAAATATGCCTTAATCGCCTGGGCTATTAGTATAGTTCTAAAAAACTATCCTATTATGATTTTTCTCTGTGCCCGACCTCGAATTCCAACCAGAATCTAATTTATTTTATTTCTACTGTCTCCTTTTGTTGTTTGATCGTAGAACTTTGATTAAAGGCCTTTAAATTCTACTGTTCAGTCTAATAATTAGACTGAATTATAGTAGAGACACTTTAGACTTCCCGTCAAAGAACAATCGTAGTTTGTGTTCAGCCCTCATATTTCATAAGCACGTCAAATGTAGTAACGAGTAGGTGCATTATAGAACGACGGTGATTATTTCATTTTACTATTTCTTTTATATTTTACAGCGCATAAAGTATATATGAGTAATAGTAATGTAAATTGATATTGAAAACGTTTATTTAGCGCTGTAAACACCAGAATACAGAAGTATACAAAGCTTAATACATGCAGCACAGAACATCCGGGGCGGTACAGTTCCAGAAAGGGTACACCAGCTCAGCATAATGCTGAGGCAAGCCACAGCGCTGATTTTCAGCTGGCCCCTCAGAAGAAGAAGAATGAAGAAGTAACTACGTCACACATTCAATCTAATTCGTCTATCAAAGTTATGAAAGAAATTGGTTTTCTTTTCCAATATTTTTATGAAAGAATTTACACTGTATATTGATATAAGGACGATACGAGCATAGAAAATCTGATAGTACTTTTAAAAGCTTTTGTATTTCTGAGACAATAAACAAATATCAAGTGGTTTAGTGGTGAAACGGCGGCGTGAAAACACCGCATGCAATTAGCAATGCCAAAGAGAACGTTTAGAAGAGTTAATAAATACAAACCTCGGTCGAAAATTTACATATCTCTTGACTTTTCCAAGGTTCTATTTATTATATCAGTCCCATAGAAATCACATGTAGGTACTCATACGCATGAATGAAGTCGCACAAAATACGTAAACAACATTTCATATCGAATACCGGAATGAGTTGTCAGAAACAGGTTAAACGTTTGTATTGTACCCAAGTTCATTTCATTTATCATGATTCGTGAACAGAATAGCAAATCGGTACAAAGGCACCTCTACTTATAAAGCATTTAGACAAATACGTGATCTCTGTCTAATCCTGTAGTCCTGTCTACACTTATCTATATAGATCTTATTGATTGAAATATGCAAACGATTTCTTATCGATCGAGACGAAAATTCAGTACGTAAGAACCTAGTACTACTAGGTATACCTACTTACGACTTAATCGAGACGAAAATTCAGTACCTACGTAAGAACCTAGTACTACTAGGTATACCTACTTACGTACTTAATTTTCGTCTCGACCATACCGACATATATACACATATAACATAACATATATTGTATAGGTAAGTATTTCATTTTATTCGTACAGATTTTATCAAAATATTTGCTACAGTTACATTTTGTATCGAAGAATTCCTCATATTTATTTTTAGGTTTGGGCCTGGTTTAGCTTCTTCCAAAAAAAAATAACGGTAACAGTTACTTATTTAGCTATTACCGGGGACTGGCCTAAAACCCTAAGGCTCGGACTACACGACGACGGTTCGGCTCATGAATCGGTACCGGCCATGTAGTCGACTGCATTCAAACTCATGCGTTGCGCTTAAACCCCGCCCACTCGGTTCAGGAACCGAACAGGCCGGTTCCAAGTGGAACCGTTTGAGTTGTTTGAGTTTATATGAAGCACCGGTTCCAGGGAACCGACCGATACTGGAACCGGTCTAGGAACCGTCGTCGTGTAGTCTGGGCCTTACTCAGTTTTCCACACTGAAATTTAGCGTGTAAGATGTATGGGTCTTAATAATAAGCAACAGAAGTAGATACTACATACCTACCTGTATATCAATTTATGATAAAAACATTATGATAAGTGACGGTCACCGAACCGCCTGCCGGTCAGACCAGTTCTATGTACAGTCGACCACTAGAGTATACCTTCTGTCAAAAAACCTGCGATTAAATCTCAACCTTATGCATATACAATGTTATGTAGTTGCTTCAGATTCTCAATTCAGGTTTGAACTGTGGTCGACTGTACTTTAACTTGTTGTCGTATCGCAGCTATCAGTCTCGACAGAGCTCATGCGCGAGCGCACGTATATTACACGATACCTATAGTGTTTCTAATACGAGTAGTATTGTAATTTTTACATAAATAGTAGGTAATAATATTTAGAAATGGAGTGGTTAACTACGGAATCTGGTAAGTTCTATCTATAATTCTTAGTCTTACACATAAATTGTCTCTAAGGGCCCAACTACACGACTGATTCTTTGTCCAGCCAAACTGTTTAGTTCGATTGAACGTGGACACCGATTTATTTTTAACTGTGGAAGCTTATAAATGGCTATTGTTTTTATATATGTATATGTAACTTGTAAATAAGGCTGTAAGCTACCCAAATAAAATAAAATAAAAAAATAAAAAATATGTCCAACTAAACAGTTTAGTTGGCTGGATAGAACCATGAAGTTTACGAGTACCTCAGTGCGCCAACTATTTCGTTGACGATCGGTCTACTTATTACGGTTTACGGTTTAAGACATTAATTTCTCTAAAAAAGGATACAACTTCCTTAACTTAGGGAAATACAAGATAAACTTATTGTAATTAACAATGTGTACGGTAGATGTGATTTTAAGGTTATTACTTATAAATTTCTAGTATATAATACTCTGTTATTTAGGTTAATCTATCTAATTGAAGAGCTGTAATTTTTCTGAGCTGCGGGTAACCCGAAGACGAATATAATACACAAAACACACAAAATATACCGTGCTGTCCACAGTAGCACAAACTTATCTGTTCCGGTGGCTAAAACTGGAACTAACGTTATTAATGTTAACACTATTCTCTGATAGCTACCAACAGCGACACCATCACCGGATCAGACAAGCCCATGACGCGTAAACAAAAATCGCCATTAGGATTCAATTTCATATAAGTATAAGTATAGTATCCAATATTTGGTCAATTTACGTACAATTGCATAAAGTTACTACCTTAAATCTCATTCTAGAGATCTTCTTCTTCTTCAGGTCCTAGAACACCTAGTGGTGCATAGGGCTGAGACAATATTCTTACACCACGCTCTGTCCGATGCCGCAGACTTTATGGTTTCCCAGGATACTTTAGCCGCATCCAGGTCTTTTTGAAGACTACGTTTCCATTCTAGAGATATAACGTTTAATTAAGGGGTCATATAATGTTTTAATAGTCGCAGAATTCTTAGGACGCTTCATGCAACAGAAGGTTAAAGTATCAAATAGCAAATGAATGTGAACAGTATGATGAAGTATCATGTCAATGTCATGTTAAAAAGAAGCAATCGACAAGAAGTAGTCACTATTAATAGCAAATTAATAATTGAACACCTGGAGTCCGGAAACTAAAATTCCGGCGAATTTTTGGCACGAGTCAGGAATAAATCGTATAACTATTCATTGTAGCTTTAATATAAAGGAAGAAGGATCTCTACTATAAAGGAAGAACTCTCTATTATTAAAAACTACTGTTAAATTAAACTAATCTCTCTAACAAACAACCTAGGTATCATAGTATCATATTTCTCTGTGGAAAACGGAATACAAACTACTTTAAAGTAACAAAGGTACGTTTTCCCGTTTATTCCAGGAAAATACAGAATAGAATCGCTGACAGCTGCAACGTTCCCCGGTGCATTAAGAGTAAGTACTACGAATACCGTATTATTATCATTAGTTTTTTTCCACTTCAGTGTAGGGTGGTGTGCCCAGTGCCAGGCCGTTTAAGGGAGTTGTCAACTTTGAACTTTTACATTTCGAAATATTTTTGTATTTCTTGTCATATCATTGAGATTATACTAAATTAAATTTATATTTTTAAAGCTTATAGTTTTTGGGTAATAAAATGTTTTCCGAAAAAGTCGGTTTTGCCCAGTGTTCGGCCCCCCGTTCCAGGGGCCGGCTAGTGTCTCTCAATAAAATGTGGCCGGTATACTGGCTTTGAGTACCACATTTGAACCAATGACGGCCATCCACCCTTAATATCATACAAATAAGGGTCAATTTTGAATAAAGACATAGCTCAATATAAATTCGCCACCACGCGTTGCTTGCTAAATTTATTTTTATATTAGTTATTAAGGAATATTTAAAGAAAATCAATTCGGTGAATAATATTGCTTATAATCAAAATATAATATTGGGCATACCACCCTGTTCTAATCTGCGCTGACACGGAAGAGGACGCCTAAGTGCTTAATGTTATTTTCGAGATAATAGCAAAAAACTGCCAAATTGGTTTCCTAGTGTTTTAGGATTCTTTTTTAACATTTATGGGGTTTTCTGGAATTTTCATAGAATTCGTGCCTTTGGTAAATTGAACCCGAAATGTCCAATACAAAATTATTAAAACATCTTCAATGCGCTGCTATCCTTGAGGAGTTAGATGGAGTTCCTCATTATGCCGGTAATCAAGCTGCCTCTCTTACCGTTCTAACCAAAAAAACAGCAATGCTATCATTGCTACTTTGCGGTAAAAGGGTGGTACCTCCCCAGACTGAGTCTGACAATACCAACTTGTCCTTAATTTTGTGTTAATCAGAGAATTAACGATTTGCGCAAGATGACCTCAGTGAGTATAATTCTCACCGTTTTTAACAGGTCATCAAAGAAGCGTTCTGTAAAGATGAGGCTGTCTGTAGAGGAACAGAGGTGAACATAAATCCAATTGCTACAGAAGAACTGCTAGAACTTTGCGCAGACGCAGCCCTAGATGGTGTGTCCTTGGTTGCCGTGGCAACGGATACTGGAGAAGTTGCCGCTGCTGCTTTCAATAAACTGCAAGTAAGAGATAGAAACATTATAAAGAGTCTTTCAAATAATACTCTTATCTTTTAGTACGAGATTCCTATGAACTTCGTATCACTTAGGTCATGAATGCCCCCTTTCTCATAATATATCTATTTTTACAATTTCTTGTTCACAATATAACTTCCCGGTCAATTTGGGGAAGCAAAGATTTTGGGAAGGGAACCTGAAGGGTTTGTATTTACTTAGTTCTACTCATGAAGGTTTACCGAGGTTAAGTTATCTTCTATGACTCCTAATACTATTTTTTTATGTTTTCCAGGTCGCTTCATCAAATTCATCAGAGAAATCGTTCTTCGAGATTTTCGCTGAGGAGCGCTGCACGCAGGATTCCGCTAAATCCCTCATAGAATTCATGGCAAATGTAGATGGTAGATGCAATTTGTTTGAAAAGTAAGTCTTTCACTTGGCTATGATTATTGTTTCCTTCATTCGACGAATGAGAAGAACTTATCCTAACAATTTTGGAAATAATTTCGATGTGTGTGACACTATCGATTGTGGCACCAGAGGCCAAAAAGTATTACGTACCTAAGCGTACTCACGTTATATAAAAATAGGATTACGTAGGCAATAAAAGAATGAATGTTTTTATAAATTATAAATGTTGCGATAGGTAATGGACCTATTCAAATAATTTGCTGTGAGTTTTGTCCACCAAGTCACGAGTTCTAATAGTGCTAATTTTCTCTCAACATCTATGTTTGGTGTATTGCTATACAAATTTTGTAATGGCTTTATAATTTGTCACGGTAGTGTGTTACCCACAGTGTTGTTTGTTTCTACAGTGAAAAGTCTCGTAGAAGATTTAGGGGAAAAGAAACGTCTATTTATATACAAACTATTTATTTCCAGATATGGAGTCGACTGCAGTTTAGAAATCATGTTCTTAGCGACTCTTCAAGAGCACAGGAAACAAAACCTTGGAAAATTATTATGCCAAACGTCTATAGACCTAGCAAAGAGACTTAAAAACGGTCCAGTCGCCAAAATGACGATACAAGATCTTGGAGCAAAGTATTCAGATATGCCACCACGAACACTAGTTACTAAATATCCTAAGATCTGTCAAGCAATCTGGACTGTAGTACCTACTCATAAAATCGGAAAATCTCTGAACTTCACTGTTCATCTAACAGTACCTTATAAAGAATTTGTTTATAATGGTAAGACTTACGCAGATAGATTAGGTACATACAGCACTTTTTGTGAAGTAGCTGCTCAAGCACTTGAATAATGATATGATTTTGTTGTAAAGTTCCTTCAAAAATAATCAATTTTCTATCTAATCAAATTTTTAATCTATGTTTCATTACTTCATTTAAAAAAATGTAAAATAATGTTTCATTTTATCAGTCAATCATTTCGGCTGATGTATTCGATAGCCGACTATGCCATGTTTTATGTATGAATATGAATGACAGCTCAAGGAATGAAGGAAAGCATACTAAAGAAATAATTCGGTATGTTTCATGCAGATGCGGTTCTGAGAAAGTCTTCAAAGAAAATAGCAAACAGATTTATCTTGTGCAAGAGAAAACGTGTAATTCGTGTAATAAGGCTAATAATGATCTAGATACTTAGACTACTGTCCAACTCAGGAACACGATAGTTCTGAAGTGATTAACATTAGAACCACTGGGTAGTTCGGTCAGAGAGGTCGACACGACAGCTATAATTGCATCGCCGAACTTGGCGCAAATTGGTTCTTGTTAATTGATTCGGATTCGACACTGACTTTAGCAGGCAATGTCCCGCTTATTCCATTAGCAGGCAATTGTTGTCAAAGTCCTGTTCATTTGCATATTCGACAAGCATTGTTGCTGTATTTGATGTTGTCATTTGTTACAACGTGATCTCTTTATTTGTAATATATAAATGAAATTTTACATTATAATAATAAACATAACATAACTCTCACGTCTATAATCCCCGAAGGGGTAGACAGAGGAACAACATAGATAGTTCCCACTTTTCGTCGTAAGATTACCTATACCAATAACCTACTTACTTGTATTTCCCTTAAAGAACAAGTTCAATAAGAATAAGAATAGTTTATTTGTGCGGTAAAATTACAGTGGAGTAGGAACTTAAGCATATGT
Source organism: Hofmannophila pseudospretella (assembly GCA_947369225.1). Taxonomy (NCBI): domain Eukaryota; kingdom Metazoa; phylum Arthropoda; class Insecta; order Lepidoptera; family Oecophoridae; genus Hofmannophila; species Hofmannophila pseudospretella. The sequence goes on along the minus strand of OX376323.1, from coordinate 7,892,888 downwards.
TACATTAAACTTAATAAAATTAGTGAGCAACCAGTTATCCTACTATAGGCGCTGACCTCCGAACTAGGAAGTTCCTGTATCTCGGAGGACAGATCTCTTCTTTGACCAGTGCAAATGAACATGTAACAGAACTAAAAGTGCAAAATTTGGTAGAAAGAAAAATAAGATAGATATATAGTAATATTATACGATAGATAAGTAATTTAGATAAAGATAATATTTATCTATAGGTACGTAATTTATACTATAGTATGAGCATGCTTACTTTCAAATTTAAGTTTCATAAATAAAATAAAATAAAATTAAATACTTAACTTATTTGCCTAGACTATTTGTAATTTTAATTAATTTTAATGTAAATACTCGCCTTCGGCTCGTGATGTGAAATAACACACATTGCGACAATTTGGTTTTTCCCGCAATAGTTAGATAATCTACTAATCCTACATCACATAAAATTTCTTGTTGTGACATCAATAAATGAAATTACTTTGTTATCTAATCCACTACAAACATGTATCACATCTGCGAAAAAATATGTAATCCTATTAAATAAATCACAAGTATTAAGGCAGCCAGATGAGTAGATGGAAGAGTTGTTTAATTTTTAACGGCTGTGGAGGGAGTTGAAATGTCCCCGCCATAGCTTGCTGTGGCTTTCAACGCGTCTATAAGGTTCGACTCTTCTGTTTAAATAAAATAAAAGTCAAAATAAATAGTCACTTTCAGAGTCGCTTTTCTACTTGCATGAATGAACTGAAGTTCTCAATTTGCCGTAAATGCTACTTATACTTAGGTTGCTAGTGGATTTTCTATATAATTTTCTTGTTAGCTTATCGAAGTTGAGTGGACATCACTTATTACGTCAGTACTTACCTACCTATACAATGAGTTACGATACGTATTCCGCACTTCACTGAGTCAGAAAATTAGGAATAACACACACAATCAATACGTCGTTATACCTTGGACATAACTTCAGATGTTAGTTGATTTACCAACTGTAAAGTTATACCAAGAAATTAAAGATAACAATAAATAACATTTATTTATAGAGCAGGGTATTGGGTACTTACAATTTTTTTGTATAAGGAGAGAAGGCGAGAAAACAGGCCACCTGACGGTGAATGGTCACCTTCGCCCCATAGACATCACTGTTTTGTTATTAGAATAGAATAGAATAGAAATATATTTATTGCCAAATCATATAAATTTAAGATTATAGTACAAAGAATTATATAATATGTAATGTATATTTGGCAAAAGGGGGGAAAGTCAGCAAATGCTGACATACTCGGGTACCAAATATGCAGCGCTGTTTTTCATTTCCCCCCTTATCCCAAAATGTTAGTGGGAGCGATAGTGATAGTGGGTAAAAAATAATAATTATTAAAATTAAAAACTAAACATCAAATAGATTAAATACTTATGTGAAGAATTTAGGTAAGAATTTGCCAAAAAGAAATAAATAAATTGCACTAATGACCTGTGATACATTTTTGTGGTGTGTGTGTGTGTGTGTGTGTGTGTGTGTGTGTGTGTGTGTGTGTGTGTGTGTGTGTGCGTGTGTGTGTGTGTTTGTGTGTGTGTGTGTTTGTGTGTGTGTTTGTGTGTGTGTGTTGTGGATGTCAGGGAGGTGTGTCAGTATTAGACGGCGTATTAGACGGTTTTCGATGCGCTAGGTAACCTTCAATACTTAGGTGAAATGCCTCTTGTGTCTGTAAATACACTGGCGCTCTTTTACTCTTCAAACCATAGAGGAGTATAATATAGAGGGAACTTCAGACCGAAATACAGAAATGCAAGCATTGTAAATTACTTATAGACTTTATCGTTGACACAACGTTTTCAAACTAAAATACTAAATGAACTATAATCATGATAATGCGTACATACATATGTATATAACTTCCCAACCAGAATCCATAATTGGGTCACAAAACGGGGATGATCCACTTAAAGATCCGTGATTGCCGTTAGCTGTATACATCAAAGTTAGTTTGACGTTTGATACACTTAATTGATAACTAATAATAGAATTCCATCAGCTTTGAGTTGTTTACTTTGTTACCCGGTTAGTTTAAGGTTGTTATAACGGCTCTATGAATTTTGAACAGATCATGTCGATACCCAAAGTGTATTTGATTGACTGTTAATATTAGGCAAATACTCATTTCTTTGTCTGATCATAATTTCAGCTACTTTCTCTAGGCCCTTACCAAAAATAAGGTGAATATTCGAGCATTATAATTAACCTATAAGTAGGTATACTACAATATCAGCGACATGCGGGCGTGCGAGTGGTGGAGACTCTCGGCCGGTTGCCATCTTGCCTCGACCACACAAAATCTACGGCGGACAATGAAAAATTATTTTTATGTTGTTTTTCTCAATATTTCTGGTCAATTTCCTTCGATTTGTGTGTTGACTATGTATGTGTAATAAATTGGCTATCCAAAACTTTGTGATTTGTGAGAATATTGATGTGCACTGTTGGACACCACGTGGCCTAGCTCTTTGCATGCAGCTCAATTCCTGTCAAGGTGAGTTACTTGGTTACAAGTTGTGAGTTACAAGGTTAGTTATACTTCTTATGGGTCTATTGTAATGCCTGGAAACACCTAACAGAAGAACTAGACCAGCTCCATCCACTGTCTATAGAAGTTTATCAAACAGTGAATATCCGACGTGGCTTAAGCCCATAATTTATCACTGTCATCAGATTACGGATTGCTACACTATCGGCATTAGCCAATTTATATTTATATTAGTAAGACGTATAAAATTTCCTTTGTAAGGAACAGGCTATCGAAATAAGAAAATATCGAATTCGATAGGTAAGGTATATACATAAAAAGCCTCCCTTGGAACATTGACACGCTGAAATGTCACAGTAGATTTTCGTCTCCGCCGCCGGCAAGACGGGTAGGTATGATAGGTAGACTGCCATTATTATGATTGACTACCCTGAAGCAATCTCCTGCCAATTTCTGGACTGTATAGTTATTTTTTAGACGTTATTTCCGTTACCACAGAGTACTATATATTACCAATAAAGGCGGTTCGGATCACCTAGCGTATTAACGAGACAATACAGTATTTACTCAACGCAAGGACATTTTGAGCGCGCCCAATGGATCTAAGATCGGATTCACTTTGCATAGCACTTGAAATTCAAATGGTGCAGTTCAAATTGAGCCTCCCCTTGCCTGTCTAAGTGCCACCAGTTACCATGACAACCAGTTGCTGTGATGTAGATACGTGTCTCTATTTTTAGAATCATTTTTAACCGACCCCAAAAAAAAGATGAGGCTTTTAATTCGACTGTAGGTTTTATTTATATTTCATTTCATTTATTTAAAAATACATTACTATTGCATGCAGCATTGAGCCAATTCGAGATTGTAGTCTTAAATCAATAGTCAGTAAGTTATTATAAAATTACACAAGTCAAATAGGAAATAAATTAATTGATGTCTTAGAAAAATAAAGAAATAATAAAACAAATTAAAATTACAATTTAAATATATGCAAAAATAAGTTAATTAAGAAAAATAATTGGCTAAATTAAAATAATAATATAAATAATGAAAAATTTAATAAATAAAAAATAAAAACCAATTTCGAATCACTGAAAAGTTACGAATAATTATAACACCAATAACAAAAAGTTATCGGTGCCAACCACGTTGTAAAATCAGTTCATAAATGCCAAGATATCTTGCCAGATAACATATTTAGACATGTGATTCTGAGTCTGACTAATCAAGTTACCTGCCAAGATATCTTGGCATTTATGAACTGATTTTACAACGTGGTTGGCACCGATAACTTTTGTTATTGGTGTTATAATTATTTGTAACTTTCAGTGATTCGAAATTGGTATTTATTTTTTACTTATTTATTTATTAAATTTTACATTTGTAAAATATACATGAAAATTATCCAACAGCATCATTAATTCTTTAACAGTTTGTCTTGATGCTGGTATTCCTCGTATACGGCTTTTATTCTTATAATCTAGTAGAACAGAAGCCTCGTATAAAAAGGCTGTTTGTAATAAAGTAATTATGAACAAGACTTAGATATAGAAAAGCGTGTATATACTATTAGTTAGATGCGCACGACTTCAGCGACACCTAGAGTTCGAAACTTTGTTCACGTTTCTGTCAAAATATTGTGATAATATAATACAGTTGAACATTATATGTAAATTATATTAAATTTCACTCCATTTCTCTAATTTGTGTAGACAAACTTGTGAAACCGTTTCCGTTCAGTGAAATTAAATGAAGTATGTAAAATTTAAATTAAAAGTGTGTTTTGTTTTGGATACATCATGGTTTACTTCATGTTTATTTGACTATGTTAATAGTTTCATAAAAAAATGATAAACATATAATTGTTCCTGTATCGCTAGTATAATAAATTAAATATCGTTTTAAGCTCAAAATCAGTTGCAATTAACAATACAACAACTATTAGGTCTGTGATTGTGACCCATTTTTGTTTGCGTAATAATGCGAAAATCAGTTACTGCGTAGATTTGTTTAACTGAAATAGGTACAGAGCCAACATAATTTCTATTTTTGACCACTGCGAGCGCTGCGATCAATTCCTTTACCCCCACCTAGTACTTCGCACAAAGCGAATACCTGTGTTCCCTTTGATTGACTTCTTTATACAAGAACTTATCGTACAAACTATAACTTTGGCCGATACAGTGTAGAATATGTAAGCTCAATTGTGACGTCTATTGTTTCGCTCCCGTTTGCGCTCCCCTTAAAACCCTCAAAACGGTGTTACCACATTTAAATTTTCTTCACCTTTGTTACACGAAAAACTTTAAAACACGAAATGAAGAGTACAACTATAGTAATATAGTAAGTGTAGATAGGTAAATAAAATCCCATCAAAAACATTTCTGTAAAAAGAGGCCAAGTCTCGTGTTGGCCGTCTGACTATAAAAAGTAATGAGATCTCATTTATAGCCAAGTCTGCGGTATTCGTTCGTGTTATGAATTTGGCACTTTAATTTTAATCATCGAAAACAGAATACCGTTGATGTATCAATTTCATTAGGTATTCATATCTCAATTAAAATACTATTTGACTTGGCCGTTACGCAGGAGTGCAAGACCTCAGGTTACAGTTATTTTTGAAAAGAAAATAGATCCTTGGTCTTCTTGTTGTGTGGTCAAGCTTACGTAGCGTCCACTTTTCCCCACTTTTTCCCCGCTTTTCGCCATTTTGTTCACTTTTCCCTACTTTCCCCCACATTACTCAACTTTTCCCCACTCCCCTCTTGTTTCCTCCCACTACCTTATAGGTTGTTTCCCGTTGACCTGGAATCTTGAAATTTGGCACGATTTGGCACGTAGGAAGGACTCATGGCACAAGTAAAGGAAAAATATCTGAAAATCAAGAATTTATAATTCTAAAAAAACGCTAAAGAGGACGCAAATTTTTTTTGTTTTTCTTTTATTTGTAAACTTTTTAGGACTAACTCTCATTGAATAGATGGTAACACTGATATAAATCACATCGAACCTAGATAGTAAGTATAACACAGATAATTAATACAATGACCTCTTCAAAATTATCGTTGTTAATTGATAATTGGAATCTCATAAGACTGGACGCTAGAAGCTGGCAATAATGGTCATAAATTGCCTTTAAAAAATTAATACAAGGTCATTTTATTCAACAATTTAATACAACTTCCATAATAAAGGGTTAAACTCGTAACAGAAAAATGGAAACACTGGCACGACGCCAGGGGCAGATCCAGAAAAAAAAACTGGGAAGGCGGGGTGTGGTTGCACTCGGTTACTGAAATTGAAACATAGTAGATACTAAAAAATTACCAAGGGCGAGTGGAGCCTTGCGCCCTATAGGGATCTTACATATTTAGGGGAGGTTTAACCCCTCTCTGGATCCACCACTGCACGACGACGCCTCTCGAAGTATTGGAATCGAAAGTGCCCATAATGCGCTGTTTAGTTTCGAGTAGGAATTGTTGAAAAATGCTCCGGAGGTGTTTTCGCGTAATAATGGTGCAGGCTGTGACAATTTACAAAACTTGCATCCGTCCAATCCTCACGTACGCAAGCGTGACATTCGCGCACTCTTGCCACATTCGCCGCCTTCAGGTTATCCAAAATAGGTTCATGCGTAGAGCAACCGGTGCTCCATGGTACCTACGTAACGTAGACCTCCATCACGATTTGGAACTCCCCACGATCGCTCAATACATGAAGTTAGCGTCTCGACGCTTCTTCGAGCAAGCTCCCCACCACCCAAACCCTCTAGTAGTAAGCGCCGCCGCTTATTCGACTAACGGTTTACCGACATCCCGTCGACGACGTCGGCCTAGACACGTCCTAGACGACCCCGACGACGCCATCACGATCTCCATCGCGGAAGCCACTCCGCCACCCGATAGTAGTTCACACACAGCACCTTCATACCGCCCGCGCCGGCGCGGGCGTCGACCCGCTTCTGGCGCTTTCACGCGCTATCGGCGTATTCCAGGCCGCTTCTCCCCGACCCCTACGTCCCCAGCGACGTCCTAAGCCGAGGTCCGTACCCACCTGGGTGCCCTTAGGCAGTCGCTTCTTATAGTAGTTTTTAAGTCCTCCTCTAGGCTGGAGCGCATTTAGCGCTCGCCCCAAAAAACCCGGTGAAGCTGTAAAGGTCATTAGGACCAACAGCAATTATCAGTACGAAAAAAAAAAAAAAAAAAAAATGTGCAGGCTGTTATACAGGATACCACATAAACACGGAGAAAGCTCGATTTAGTGTTTCTACCTGCTTATTACTTTTGTAAAGAAAGAACGTGTTGATACTTGGATATATATATTTTTATCCTGGGTTAGTATAGGCACTAAACTTTCTAGGGAAAGTAATCATTTAGTGTTGTATATTATATAGCGCTGCTTATAAATACACTTTTCACAAAAAAATAACCTTCTAAGTCGCATTACATTGACGCAATAGAAAATTGTCAACGTATATGGAAGTGAGAAAATAATTTTATTGTATTTCTCGCAAATTTAATGAGAAAAAAAATTGTTTTTAGGTAATCGTTATGGTTGTAACATTAAGTTTTAACACGTCAGTATATGTATATATACTCGTATATTCTGGGGCATACCCTCTAGAGCGTCGGTGGCGTCGTGGCTAGAACATTGGTCTCCCATGCCGGAGGTCCAAGTTCGAAACCAGGCAATGTCCATGTACCAATGAGTTTTTCAGTTTTTTCGAAAGAATTACGTACATTAACCGACTGCTCTGACAGTGAAGGAAAACATCTTGAGGAAACCTGCATACTAAGATAACCAGTGTGTGAAATGGGGAAGGCAATGGCAAACCATCCTGTTAGATTTACCAAGAGTCGTTCTATGTGATTAATTCCTTAGAATGTTCACGACCCTCAGCAATGAGGAAAACGTCTTAGAAGAGAGACTACCCTTGAAATATTTGCTGCAAAAAATCTCTTATACAGGTGTTACAACAGAAAATATACGTCAAAATACTTTATTGAGTAGGTACTACGAGAAAGAATGAGTATAGATGAGTTATTTTGCTGGAGTAGATGGCATATTGTCTGTCGGAGAGAGGGTAATAGGAACAAGAAAATCCAATCTCGCTACAAATGTGGACATGTCTTTGACGCCTCCTTTGGCGAAGATGACACTGTTTTCCTATCAATCTATTCAATGATTCGCTGCCTCAGGAAATATAGGGAGTTTATTTCGTATATAGCCTTCTTTTAGTTTTTGAGTGGGTATTGAAAGAACAATTATTTTTTTATTATATGATCCAACAGACATGCGACTTATACAGAATATATATACATATAGAGTATTTTATTAATATAAAATACTCTATTAATTATCGTATTAGGTAATCCTAATTCAAAATAAACTAGAAAAAGGGACGTTTTTTTTTCTGCGGGCAGTATTTGAACCGGCGATAATTTTGCGTATTTTAAGTATACCTAGCATTAGAAATGGATAATAAATAAAATTAAAGATCTAATTTAATTTATTACAAAAACATTAAAATACCATTGTCTCTTGTGAAACTATTTTTTGTATATACAAAGGGAAAACAAACGGATTACCTGATAGTTACTAACCACTATTATGTTATAGAGGATTTTCGATGCGCTGCTAACCTGATGGAGTGCCATATGAATGCCAGTAATTACCCGTCAAACCGAAACACAAACATTGCTGCTATGCGGCAGTAATAATTAAATGGGTGATACCACTACCACCCCTGGCTGACTATGCACAGAGTCATACATACCACCTTCAAATTGCTTTTATATATCGAATTTTTAAAATCAACGCTGTTTCAGCTCTTATATTATTCAAACATTTCGATACTACCTGAATAAATTATAGGTACGAGTAGGTACCTACTCGTCTGCTAATTATAAATACGCTATATATAAAACTGTAGCTATTGTCATGTATTGTTAGAATAATCAGAATAATAGAATGCTAAGATCAAGAGAATTGCACTCTAAATAATATGTATTGGCATTTTGAGACAGGTAATTTGAAGGGAAACCTTCTAGTACCTATTAGAGCTGGAATAAAAATATTCATAAAGCCGTGTACACAAACAAGCCAAGCCCTGATCAAAAGAGAGCGGGATCGTTCTGTCCTGACCTCTAACGAACAGAACTATAAAACAGGCTAAGGACGGCGAAAACCCGAAGAAATTTGCCCTTTACGACCGACTCGTAAAGTAAATATCATTGATCCCTCCACCAAGATGTCCTCATCCAAACTGCGTGCTTATTAAACCGCTTTATGGGTTATTTACGTTTTATGTCCATTTTTATTCTGTACAGACGTCATGTTTTTTCGAGTAGCTGCTTAAAGATGAAACCTTACCAAAGAAATTGCCGTTTCTTTGATTTCAGTAATAGCATCTTACGGAGCGGTGGTAGATTATTATACGAGTATAACGTTGCAAATTTTTTTTTGTAAGTTCTTTATTGCGATAAAAAAATATATTTGACTTTGACTTTCAGAATGTAGCTTTATAACCTTGCTTTTCTGTTCTTTTTTACAACTTTCGATTTTGTTGTACTAACCTAATATTTTGAACTTAAATGAAAAGACAACATTTCTGTAAGCCGATTCCATAGTAAAGTCGATAAAACTTATGCATCAGGATGATAATTTTGCAACGATTCTATTTATCACAACAGGTATACGTAATAATAAGAAACGAGAATGTCTTCAAAGTGTATTTCAAATCGATGTCATGGAAGGCTTATGGGATAGTTTTTTTATAAGAAATTATTTGGAGTTTCCTTTAATTTTCAGGTCTTCTGTTGTAATATATATTTTTTTACTTTTACAATAGCAATATCATCCTCTTTACATACCTGACAGGATCGTTTTGAAACACTAATTAAAAATAACGATAGAATAATTGAAATACAGTGCAAACTTTGTTATTGCGAGTTCAATAACCGATTCATTCGCAACAAATTCAGTTGAAAACAATGTCCGGAAACAATACAAAACTTTGCTATGAAATAACAGTTTATTACAGAAATTCTTCTCATTTATCTATTCTGGGGTAGTTATATGGAATCACTACGAGTCATCCCCTGTACCCGAAACTGCTGAACAAATTTTGATTCTGCTTTCACTGCCAAATAGATTGATTGCCAAAGATGGGCCTTAATGTCCTTAAATGAATCATACGAAGCGGGGCGAGGTATTGAAACAAAAAAAAAACGTTTCAATGATTTCTTAAAAACCGATTTCATTGAAATAAGCAAAAGGAAAATATTTAGTTTAACCGACGTAACATAACGTTAACTTTAAATCGAGCGTGGTTACGAGGAACAAAATGCAACCAACTCCTGGGGCTAGGTTAAATAAAAAGGAAGAAAGCACCCCAATGGAATGTAAATAACCTTCCCATCTGACAAACTCAAGGGTTTAAAAGCAATCTCGTGGCATACTATTTTTCTTTTGAAAGCAAGGCAACACAAAGCAATTGTTATCGGGTATTGCCATCATCACAAATAGGTGTAGCCGATCGCGGTATTGAACGCCATTTTTTTTTCTATTTAACGGGAATGTTATAGAAAATGTGTGACATAGTAGATAAAGGTTTTATTTGCACAAATATCTTAACTCGTGTAGCATATTTGCTGTAAGAGTTTACTGCTTACATAATTATCGATCTGCAGAAGTTCTAGCTAAGAAAATACAGCGGCTCATATCAGTACTTTATCGCTTGAACTCATTTGACACTTTTATACTAATATCAAGAAATTATAACAAAAACGTATGGCGACAGGATTCCACGTAGTAACTTGATGTATCTTCCACTGTACCTACCTACATTTATTGTATGAATATGAGCGTCGGTGGCGTCGTGGCTAGGACGTCGGACTCAAATGCGGGAGGTTCGAGTTCGAAACCAGGCAATGTCATGTACCAATGAGTTTTTCGGATTTTTCGAAAGACTTACGAACATTTACCGACGGTGAAGGTAAACATCGTGAGGAAACCTGCACACTGAGAAAACCAGTGTGTGAAACCACCTCATTAAATCTGACACGAGAGTCGTTCTAGGTGATTAATTCCTTAGAATGATCACGACCCTCAGCAATGAGGAATACGACTTAGAAGAAGAAGAAGAATATGAGTTAAATAATAATCATTTAAAATTATATACAATACATAATAACAATATATAAGTTAAGTAACAGTGTTGTTTATTTTTGTATATACCTTTATTTATAAAACCTCTATCAATAAAACTCAAATTTTATTCATACAAGGGAGGAACTATCAATTTACTTACCCCTAAGCACCGTCGCCACAATATTGTCTACAATCTGTTGATTTTACTATGCATAATAAAACACTAAATCCAACTGACCGACGGTCCTAACACCTCAAAAATAAAAATAAAGTTACCTCAACCCCTACTACGATACGCCGAGCTAAGCGTTTTAGCCATGGATGAGGAAATTTTCATGAAGGAACACTGTATTACACGAACTGTTTAATAAAGAAATAATTTGACCTCCATTTTGATGTTGCATTAAAATTAGAATATATCACGTTTTATACACAAACTGTAAAGAAAATAGTATTTTTTATCCCTAAGTACTCAGAAATATAAAAATCTTAAGTGAAACTAAGTTACGTATCAGACCTATCGCACAATCTCACACAGCCAGACTGCTTTTTAGGACTTTGAATGTCTTCAGACTAAGTTAAATATCTCTAGACTTTATAAAGTAACCTTTAACCTTTTAACCTTTTATTTAAAGATTATGTATTTACAAGAGTTTCCTCAGTATTAGAATAGGTCCTGATTTTTTTCCTCTGGTGGCAGATGCTAATTAAATCGACGATGATGATGTCTTCCACAATGCATTCATCGAGGGAACCCCTGGTCTGCTCTCGTAGATAATAATTACAAAGGAAGAGGCTCATTTAGCTTACAGCTCCCATAATGTCAGGTCCCAGCTCCACAGATTTAACCCTCCGCACACCTAATGTATAGCCGTCCATTTTTCTAGACAGGACGGCCGATGTGGCCCAAACATCCGTAAATCCTTATAAAGTGCCCACCATACGTGTGCTTAGGTGAATATAGCCGTACTTCGCGCGGTTGTTTACACCTTTACCCTTACTTAAATTATTATTCGGCTTATACGACGAAACGTATTTCTGCAGAATGTAACAAAAGTATCAGGGTCGATTCCCGAAAAGTATTTCTGCAGAATGTAACAAAAGTATCAGGGTCGATTCCCGAAAAGTATTTCTGCAGAATGTAACAAAAGTATCAGGGTCGATTCCCGAAAAGTATTTCTGCAGAATGTAACAAAAGTATCAGGGTCGATTCCCGAAAAGTATTTCTGCAGAATGTAACAAAAGTATCAGGGTCGATTCCCGAAAAGTATTTCTGCAGAATGTAACAAAAGTATCAGGGTCGATTCCCGAAAAGTATTTCTGCAGAATGTAACAAAAGTATCAGGGTCGATTCCCGAAAAGTATTTCTGCAGAATGTAACAAAAGTATCAGGGTCGATTCCCGAAAAGTATTTCTGCAGAATGTAACAAAAGTATCAGGGTCGATTCCCGAAAAGTATTTCTGCAGAATGTAACAAGAGTATCAGGGTCGATTCCCGAAAAACTCTTTTTTTTCTACTTTTTTTGCCGAGAATTCGTAGAACAATAGTGGTTTAATTTGGTTCCTAGTTTCGGATCACTACTTTTGTTTCTGAAACCCGATGAAATTGAAATATTGCTATCAGAAGAATTCGTCAGTAAAGTTTAAAAACACTTCTTTACAAATTCATAAAGTCAGCTGAAGTTATTATAAAAATACAAGCAGTAAAACATAAAGAAAGCTTAATTTCTCCCGAATCCTTACAGTTTATTTAGTTTTCCATCTTTGTTTCAAAAGAATTTATCCAAATCTCGCTATTCTAAGAAATTTGCCCGAAAATATTAAATATTGCGAAAATAAAGGCTGCTTTAGGTACGCGTCCGACTGGTCTTGACGAGGGTACCCTATTCACATTCCGAAGGAAAATTTCTCCAGCGCTGACCTGCAAAACATTCGTACCCTGTATTTTAGCCGGATTTTGGAATCTAAAATGCCTACTTATTCATGGTTAACTTAACCATGAATAAAGCATATTTACTCTACCACCGCTTCGTAAGGTGCTGTAGCTGAAAGGAAAGAAGCGGCGCTAGAAACTTTCAGCGGCACATCTATCGTGTATACATTTAATGTATTTTACAATAATTATGAATACAATCATATACACAATGTGCAGAGCTGGAGCTTAATTTATGATCAAGTCTCTTTATCATTTAAGAAGTCATTTATTTTATAATAACCCTTTATACACAAGGTACGTCTTATGTGGGTCTTAATTTTTTTTCTCTGTCATATTTATTACAGTATCAGGTATCTTATTATAAAATCGTACACAGTGACCCATAAATGACGTGTTTACTTTCCTAAGTCTAAAGCGTGGGACTGCAAGTTTGTTTTTGATTCTGGTATTGAAATTATGATTATCGCAGTTTTTCGGAAACAACTGTAAGTTTTTGCGTCCATACTTAATATTTTAATAAATATAGTGACCCGCGACAGTCAGAACATTTATTTCCCTGAACAATGCCCTTAGAGAGTCCCTGCAACGTAGATTATATATTGCACGAATTGCCCTCTTCTGTCGAATGAAAATGGTTTCAATATCAGCCGCTCGGCACACTGAGAGAAATTTGTCACGACGCCAAATCTTTACGTAATGCAGGTGCCGTTTTGTCTATAATACGTATGGTACAACATGCATTTTGTTGGTAAATACAGAGTAATGTTGTAATGTATCAACACGTAATTAAGTTACAACATGCTCCATAATGATCTTCCTGTTATGTACGTACCCGTTTGCCGCCTACTTAAGCAAGACACTACATCTATACAGGCATAGCCCGATACATGACCGGAAGTAGGCCGTTGATATGACGTCACGTACAATACATTAAATAATGCAGTCGCACTTTTCTACGTGTACTACAACATTATAAAGACTGCACATACTTATTGCAATTGTAAAGAGCTCGCATACGTAATGAATGGATCTCGACACATGAAAGCATGACTCTTAGAATAATGTTACATCGTCCTTACTACGTACGCAACTCAATTAGGAGTGGTGCCGCATACTGATAAATATCCCGTTACAATCATAATGATACCACTTTTAGGAAAGCGTCCACTTACCCGCAAAAATGCGGATGACGTCATCCGCAGCGCCCGCAAGATACTGCTATCCTTTTCTTAGCCGCTGGCGCTGCGGCTGACGTCATAGGTGCCCGCAATTGTATGAGATTCCATACAAAGTAAAAATTCCGTTGCTCCATGAAAAACGAGGTTTGGTACGTAATACAGTTGACGCATACTTATTGTAAGTACCCGGGTACATGATACGAGACACCACTCTTAGTTTACGTACTTCGCGACATTATAAGTAGCTCGCATACTGATGCCTGTAACCGGAGCATGACTAATGTTAGATCGTCCCGACTACTGATTGAACTTCATTAAGAATGAGGTTTGGTGCGTAGTACAGTTGACGCATACTTATTGTAAGTACCCGGGTACATGATACGAGACACCACTCTTAGATTACGTACTTCGCGACATTATAAGTAGCTCGCATACTGATGCCTATAACTGGAGCATGACTAATGTTAGATCGTCCCGACTACTGATGGAACTTCATTAAGAACGAGGTTTGGTACGTAGTACAGTTGACGCATACTTATTGTAAGTACCCGGGTACATGATACGAGACACCACTCTTACTTTACGTACTTCGCGACATTATAAGTAGCTCGCATACTGATGCCTGTAACCGGAGCATGACTAATGTTAGATCGTCCCGACTACTGATGGAACTTCATTAAGAACGAGGTTTGGTACGTAGTACAGTTGACGCATACTTATTGTAAGTACCCGGGTACATGATACGAGACACCACTCTTACTTTACGTACTTCGCGACATTATAAGTAGCTCGCATACTGATGGCTGTAACCGGAGCATGACTAATGTTAGATCGTCCCGACTACTGATGGAACTTCATTAAGAACGAGGTTTGGTACGTAGTACAGTTGACGCATACTTATTGTAAGTACCCGGGTACATGATACGATTCACCACTCTTAGTTTACGTACTTCGCGACATTATAAGTAGCTCGCATACTGATGCCTGTAACCGGAGCATGACTAATGTTAGATCGTCCCGACTACTGATGGAACTTCATTAAGAATGAGGTTTGGTGCGTAGTACAGTTGACGCATACTTATTGTAAGTACCCGGGTACATGATACGAGACACCACTCTTAGATTACGTACTTCGCGACATTATCAGTAGCTCGCATACTGATGCCTATAACTGGAGCATGACTAATGTTAGATCGTCCCGACTACTGATGGAACTTCATTAAGAACGAGGTTTGGTACGTAGTACAGTTGACGCATACTTATTGTAAGTACCCGGGTACATGATACGAGACACCACTCTTAGATAACGTACTTCGCGACATTATAAGTAGCTCGCATACTGATGCCTGTAACCGGAGCATGACTAATGTTAGATCGTCCCGACTACTGATGGAACTTCATTAAGAACGAGGTTTGGTACGTAGTACAGTTGACGCATACTTATTGTAAGTACCCGGGTACATGATACGAGACACCACTCTTACTTTACGTACTTCGCGACATTATAAGTAGCTCGCATACTGATGCCTGTAACCGGAGCATGACTAATGTTAGATCGTCCCGACTACTGATGGAACTTCATTAAGAACGAGGTTTGGTACGTAGTACAGTTGACGCATACTTATTGTAAGTACCCGGGTACATGATACGAGACACCACTCTTAGTTTACGTACTTCGCGACATTATAAGTAGCTCGCATACTGATGCCTGTAACCGGAGCATGACTAATGTTAGATCGTCCCGACTACTGATGGAACTTCATTAAGAATGAGGTTTAATACGTAGTACAGTTGACCCATCCTTATTGTAAGTACCACGTCCACGAAACTGTCCACGCGATTGAGTCGAAGTTCTTCAAGATCCACCATAAAAACAGAACACAGAAACTCTTAAGTTAAATCCTCAAACTCATGAGCGATCGGCGCGAAATGAGATTGCAGTCTTCAGTGGACGAAACAGAATATGAGCGGCTCAATAGACAGATCTCCAAAGCAATAAGACGCGATATATTACGTAGATTTAATACCTCACGCATTAAAGAGGCGATCGAGCGAAATAAAGGCTCCGAAGTGTTCGCACGAGATCTGTCTATGGGGCAGAGCCAGCTGATGAAACTAAAGACCGACACAGCGGCAATATCATTTCTAGCAAACCGGAGATTTTGAGAGAGCTTGAGATATTCTATGGACAATACACTTCTTCACGGCAACCTCTTACCAACACGGCTCAAGACCCTAGAGCCAAGCTAACCCGACATCATACCAATGATGTCCCGGACATCAGTCTGTATGAGATTCGTATGGTTTTCAAACAACATAGTCCGAGAGCGGAAGGTATAATTACCTACGTCATCTGGTACCTCTTCCGCACTCTTATAGGTAGTTGACCGCACTTTAGATATGTAAGAAAAAATAGCCAGCTGGGGTTCCATTGGTACGTTTTGGAGATATATCCACCCGCCATCTGCACTCTGACACTCTCCCCTATGAACATCCACCCCCTCGAAGTTAGTCGAAGTATTTCGAATTAAGCTGAATTTACTGTTACTGACCAGAATTCAATATTATTTTCAAGCTTGTCTGCCGCGGGTATTGGACCAACGCAGGGATGGCAGACATTCACATTCGTAGTTAGCGATGCGTAAGCTATTAAATAGCATTGGTTTCATCTCGGTACCCGATGACGTAGGTTGACATGGTTTTTGGGCCATATTTAATGTTATCTGGCGGGCATTTTGGATCAAGGGGCGGGTGGCAGACTAATGTTTCTTGTACCTACTACTAATGAAGGGGCAACTGCTGATACTAATTTGATTTCGGTACCAGATGACGTAGTTTATGCCTAAAAATACGACCTATATATTTTGGCATATCTCAGAAACGGACCAATGGAACCCCGGCAGACCCTATTTTCCTTACATAACTAAAGTGCGGTCAACTGCCTATAATAGTGCGAAAGAGGTACCAGATGACCTAGGCGTTTCTTACATGCCAGCTCTCTTATTATAAGAACGCCTTCATGTCAATCCGATTACAGGACCAAAGTACGAAACCAATCCAATTTCAAAAAGGTGTAAGACAGGGAGACGTGATTTCTCCGAAACTGTTTACCACCGCATTGGAAGACGTTTTCAAACGTATGTCCTGGAAAGGATTCGGCATCAACATCAATGGCGAGTACATCACTCACCTTCGGTTTGCCGCCGACATTGTGATCATGGCGGAATTCATGAAAGACCTTGGCATGATGCTCAGAGACCTGAACAGTGCCTCCCAACAGGTGGCTCTTAAAATTAACATGGACAAGACGAAAATCATGTCGCACTCGCACCCGTAATGGTTATCGTTAGGGGCACTGGTCTTGAAGTTGTTGACCACTACGTGTACCTAGGACAGATTACAGAGCTAGGTAGTGCAGAGCTAGGTAGGTCCAACTTCAAGAAAGAGGTCAACCGACGAATCCAACTCGGCTGGGCAGCGTTCGGGAAACTACTTCTACTTACTAGGTATTATAGAATCGGTCAATTAAAGAGGTATGAGCTGGACCATAACACCTCCATGGTCAAGATCCGTACAATTTATTTTGCTTTATGTGCCTGGAGATGACGGTTCATATCTATTTAAGTATAAAAGTTGTACCTAATCCATATTCGGCGGAATAACGATTTTCCGAGTAATCATGTCATCGTAATACTCATCCCTATGTGTATTAGGTATGTGATCACTTCACATACATCATCATCATCATTATCAGCCTATTTATCCCCATTAAAGAGGGCACAAGCCTTCCCTTCACAAGGGGGTACAGGCCATGAACCATCGAGCGGGTCCAGGACTTTTAAATACTAGGTACTCATAATTATTATTTTGAAATGAAGACTTTTTTAAATCAGACCCAAAGGGCAAGAATCCAGAGCTGTAAAATAAACAAACCAATGTTCTCTTTCTTTAAAATGTATGCTTCACATTATAATTAGCAAAAAACATTATATAAAGACTCTACAACGGAACGTAATGAGCGCCGTACATTAAAAAGATTTGCATACATTATTCCTGTACCACATACATTAGATACTGTAGGTACTTACTGCTCTCTTGTAGTCTTGTTCTGTGTGGCAAAACTGGCATAAACCTGTCACCTATCCATAGGTGTGCTCAATCAATAGAATAAAAGATATCCAAATGTATGTAGGTACGTCGGCCAAGTTTTTCTCCAGTCTACATATTTTAACCAAGCATAATATGCAGATGATAAGTTTATCATTTAACTATGTTCCGTCTGCAATTCACATATTAGTCGATTTTCGATAAACAAGGTTAAAAAAAATGGCGAATTTGCCTGTGACGTCAGTCGAGCGCCGCCGACCAGTCAAGGTTACTGTGCAAGTGTTGTTTGATTTAAAGTATTTGGTAAGTGATTTTGTTAGAGTTTTATTAGCGACAAGTGATTATATTATTGTATAATAACCTCAGTGATTTTATTAAAGTGACAAGTGATTCCAAGTATAGCGTAATGACTTCTTTTGAGTGTTTGTGACAGAAAATTATGTTTTCAAATTATTTTTACCATTCTAGGACCGATGGCTGACGACGATGAAACTCCAACTTGTTCTCAAAACAAGCCGTCTATGACTTATATAAAAAGGGGTGGTGGCACAATCCTCTTACATGCTGGTCATCAGTATTCAAGGAAAGAAAAATATAAAAATGGGACAGAGATATGGGAGTGCATCAACAGGAAGAAAGCGAAATGCGGAGGCAAGATTACTTTGAAAGTAAGTGAAACAACAATATTAACCGCCTAAAACATTTTTCTAGTATGGAGACCCCCTTTAATTTTTAACTTTATTTTTTATCTTAGCTATTTGTTGTTAAATTATGGTTCACAATGGTCAAGTAATAATTCAATCAATTAATAACATATATTTTTATTGTTTTAGGGCACAGATATTGTAGGAGAAAAACATCACAAATGCACGCCGGATTTCGCAAAAAATATGATAGACGAGCCGTTGAATGAATGCAAAACTAAATTGTCTTCACCGGAATTTCCATCAATACAACCAACATTTGACGCTACAATAGCATCATGCAAAGACGCAGGTCTGGAACTTATAAAAGCAATTCCAAGTTACAAAAATGTTAAAAATACATTGTACAGGCATAGAAATGCTTCCATCGGGATGAAGAAAATTATGTTTAGTAATTTAGCTCTCTCACCTTCAAACCGAAACACAGAAATGCAAGCATTTCTGCTTCACGGCAGTAATAGGTAAGAGGGTGATTGATACCAACCCAGGCGATCCTGCACATCAGGATCTACCACCTGTCAAAAACCGTGAGTTTATATATGTGAGAGTATCTGTGTGTATGATGTAAGTATGTGTGTTACGTTAGCCATAAAGTAGATATAATCTTGGGATCAGTAGGTCTGATTTCCAGCTACCCTTACCTTATCTTATTTGTGTAAATGTAACTGCTTACTAAATAGACCTCTTTAATAAGACTTTTCAGATTGCAAATCAATCAAAATAATTTGTTTGCATAAAATACATGTCAAGTTCTTAAATAATAACCCCATTGTCTGCAGTCTAAAACACTTGACGTTGCATTTTCCAGCTCATTGTTATCAGTGATTTGGATAACACTTTCACTGTAAAAGAACCATCTACAAAGGAGACATTTATAAGGGAGACACATACAAAGGAGACTTCTACACCCATTGAAAGCACTAGTTCTCAAGTAGAAATTGCAAATGTTGAAAGCCGCAGGAGTTCGAAAGTAAGAAATTCTCTTTGATTCCATTGGCTAATAATGATATGATACCATCATCCTGTTCGACCCCGCGACTGTGCCATTTATCGTTGTTCACATAATAATGCAAGTTATCTCACATTGTTTTCCTTCACCGTCACAGGGTAAATAGTAAATGAACGCAAGACTTCGATAAGAATTATTTTGTGTTCGAGATTAAAACAAATTAATTTAACATGTATTAATTAAATAATAATTTGTAACCAAAATGAAGAAATACATAAAATTTTTAAGAAGTCGAATGTCGTTATAATAAAAATAAAATAACAATTTTATTTCTTTTGTTACAGGTGTTAGATATTTTACAAGTAAGAGGACTTTTATTATAAAATAACTTTAATTTGTACTTAAATTCTACAATTTTATTAGTAAAAAACTCGCACTCCGAAAGGATAAGTAGTATTTTTTAAGCTAGCATTAATATCTGTAGTTGAATTCCTTAAGTTATACAACGCATTTCCGCCAAACGGCCACGTTGCGTCGTGTAACTTCAGGAATTGAGGTAGGGATATTAATGCTAGCTTAAAAAATACTACTTCCTTTCGGAGGGCTTCCGGGCAAGATTTTTAAATAAATCTTAATAATGATATAATTATGATTTTTTCGATTGGTGGCACTAGTAGTGTGCGGAAAACCCAGTCTTAAAACTGATTGATTTGTTTATATGGAATAAAGCAGGTAGGTAACGGCTTTGTAACATGTCTGAATATTCCAAAATTTGACAGTCTGTATTTACTAAATTTTTTTAATTTTCTTATGACTTAATTATTTTTAGTTTATGTTTAGCACATAGCAATATTATTGTAAATTGTATCCATTTAATCATATTATGTGGTTAGTCTGTTTATTGTCGAGACTTGATGTGGTGTCCAACTTTAAGTACCTAGGTATTAGTTGTTAGGCCGTCGTCGTCTAAACTCTTAAAAGTTATTTTCTGTGTAATTATTAAAAGCGTTGTTGTATTGTATAGTTATGTATTTCGTGTTAATTACGGGTTGTTCGGTGTTGGTATTGGTCATGTTGTGTTTTATTCATGTTCTGATTTAGTCATGTTCAATTCTGGTTAAATCATGTTGTGCTTTAGTCATGTTCTGCGTTAGTCATGTTACGGTTTAGTCATATTCTGATTTGGTCATGTTCAGTTCTGGTTAAGTAATGTTCTGGTTTAGTCATGTCTGGCACATATCATAACACGTCCGTAAACCCTGTGGGGGTAGACAGAGGAACCACCTTCATTCATAGGTTATCACATTCCATTATTAGAGGGTTTTTGATGTGCACTTACCTGAGATTGAAGATGGTTCCTCTGTCTACCCCCATTGGATTATGTACGTGTAATGTTATGTGCCAAAAACATATTCACAAAAAATAAACCAGACATGACTAAACTAGAACATGACTAAATCAGAACAAGACCAAAGCAGATTATGACCAAAACCGAACATGACTAAAGCAGAACATGACTAAATAAGAACATGACCAATACCGAACAACCCGTTCATTTCAGGTTAAGTCATGTTCTATACCGCAGATCTCGTTACTATGAATGTCAACAATTATCATGATCAGTATAGGGCTCTTGACAAAATTGTATCGTCTTTACAATACCGTAGAGCTCGATGCTCGATACTTGTAAAATATGCACATGATATAAGAAAAAATGTATCTCTAAGTTTATTAATTGATTGACAATGTTTGTGATGTTAAGGGTGTATTAACAAACAGATGACAGCTAATTTATGTAAAATTTTCTGTGAATCGCGTTATTATTATTAAGTTATTTTTCGATTCACAGAAAATTTGACATAAATTAGCTGTCATCTGTCAAGTTTGAAGTAGGAATTTGTTTTGTTTATACTTAGCACTTAGCATAGGCACTTAGCATATATTGTAAATGTTAACCATTCTGATTGTATTTGGTTATGTTTGATAGTTCATTCTGGTCGATTGACAGTCTGTCAGAGAGCGAGATGCTCCCACGGTACGCGTACTGATCGCGGCATCTCGCTCTCTTACAGATTGCGTGTTGGACGCGTTCATGTTAGCACAGCTGCCGACACTAATCGAACGTTTAGTCTTTCTGTCTGCTTATTTCAATAATCCTCACTGGTGGATTTCTGAATTCGATTAGCCACAATAGACTTCAAAGATAACCATTGTTTTACTTCATTACGAGAAATGGTAGTATTGTTAATTTTGGTAAAACAAGTTTAGAAATAAATTTTAAGGTAATTTTGTCGTAGTCGCTATATCATAATCTTATTAACGGATGTGGTAATAAACTATTGCAGTCTGTATCTAATTCACTGCCTTTTATTTACAGATGGTCCTTTTACACAATATAATAGGGATGAGAAAAGGACGTATATAAGCGGGTACAACATTAGTGCAGCATAATTATGGTAAGGACGTGCGAACCGCATAACCATAGTTGCAGCCTGTGCGTACAACAGGTATGTGTGTTAATGCGTACGCAAGGTGCAGAATGCGTGTAGTTAAAATGTTACGTGCGTAATTGTATATATAATATATGTATTATACTTACAGCATGGACGTTGCTACGCTGTGGGCGATTATGTTCCCCTGCGCTTACAACGACAATCAGCCGTGCTACCTGTCACTGCCTGCCATAAGGAGAAACAGGTGCGAAAGATAAAGAAACCTCTTTCGCGCTTGCTTGGTTGGCAGTGAGGTGCCGCAAGGCATGAAGTCACAGTATGCGCAGGGAATATATTCTCCCACGGTGAAGCAACACCTTACTGTACGTATGCTACATTTTTATGTACGCATGTGACATTTTTACTATAAGTAGGCTGCACCATTGTGTACATAAGTAACACCATTACTGTACGTAGGCTGCACCATGGTATATGTAGGTGATGTCCTTACTGTAAGTACGTTGCACCATTGTGTACGTAGAATGTACCATGATGTACGTAGTCGATATCCTTACAGTACGTAGGTATTACCCATATTGTACGTAGGTAACACCGTTAGTGTACGTAGGTAACATCCTTACTGTACGTAGGTAATATCCTTACTATACGTAGGTAACATCCTTACTTTACGTAGTTAACATCCTTACTATACGCAGGAAACATCCTTACTTTACGTAGTTAACATCCTTACTATACGTAGGTAACATCCTTACTTTACGTAGTTAACATCCTTACTATACGCAGGAAACATCCTTACATTACGTAGGTAACATCTTTACTATACGTAGGTAAGAACCTTATGGTAATTAGGCTGTGACATTATGTACGTAGGTGAGATCATTACCGTTCATAGATTTAATCATTACGTACGTAGGTAACAACACCATGGTAAGTAGGCTGTACCATTTTGTACGTAGAAGGTATCGTTACTGTAAATAGCCTGAAGCATAATCTACCTATGTAACAACCTTATATAATTAGGCTGTAACATTATATACATAGATGACATCTTTACTGTACGTAGGTTGAAGCATGATATATATAGGTAACAGCATCACGGTAACTAGACTGAACCATTATCTACATAGACTTAAGCATGACCTACGTAGGTAACAACCTTACTGTAAATAGGCCATACCGTTATGTGTGTAGGTGACAACGTTACTACATAGACGAGAGCATTACGTACAACAGTACGGTAAGTAGGAAGGGTCTAGGTACGTACTCTGCAGCATTACTTACGTAATTATCAACCTAAGCACGGTTGTTGTCTACGCACATAATGTCTGTGCCTGCGCACAATAAGGATGTTACCTACGTACTGTCATGTTATTAGATACTTATGGCATGACAGTACGCCATTGAATGAACGAATGAATGGATAATTTGTATGGGGAGTCGTAATGTTTGGGGTTCCTTACATGCAAAGTCATGAAGCGTAATGTTGTTTCATCTTTATGTACTCCTGGTACGTTTTTAACAAGAAAAATGGATGTGGAGTCTAAAATTACGTATGTCCGAACATGACTTTTCTCTCAGTGCACCACAGAAGAATGCCATAAGATATTATGCTGTGAAAATAACTGAAATAAACTAGCCTTGCGGTTGCTACATCTGTCAGTTATCTTATCTTTCTAACAGCATAAGCGTCGGAAGTTAATCTTCCGGCCAATCTACTTATGTGAGGACCCATTGAAGTGTTGTGTCTAAGGTAATTCCCCAGGAAAACTGTATTGTTAACCAATTCTAGTGTATTAGCTAGGAAGCCATAGCGAGGCCGGAGCATCTCCCCCCGCCTTCAGGAGCCGCAGGTCTAATTTGTTGAATGTTCTTAGCCATGTCAAATGAAAATTAGATCAGTAATTCTAAGATCTTGGAGTATCTTGGGATGTTGGAGTATGATGGGATCTCTGGAACGGTAACAGTTAGGTGGTTCGAGTTTGAGCTCAAATGTTTATGACCTTGAGGACCTGAGGATGACCAGAAAAAAGTAAAGGGAACTCCACAATGGTACGTCGGGGGTTTCTTAAATTTTTAATTTAGAGTTACAGTAGGTAACATTCCAAAAAAGTGTTTTTTAAAGATACTTAACTGAAAGAATAACTTACTTACAGTCTGAAAATGTGAAGTTGGCGATTATTCTAAGACATCAGCTTTATTTCTACCTAATTAGTACGCAACGCCGTAATCCTCTTAAAACTTTTGGGCTTCAAAGTATAATTCCAAGAACGTTCACAAGTTTTTGTATCGAAGATGCTTCTAACGCAGATTCATAAAACTTATTTGTTTCTGGGTAGAAAAAGGCAATGTCTCAAGGTATTTCCGTTTGAAGAAATCTTAGTAGAGCTTTTGAAGTTTACAACCATCATCATCAAGATCAAATAACAAGACATCCAAAGAAACTTTAAAATAAAACAAAGGTAACTGCAGTCTAGTAATCCCCCCCACCAACTTACTACCCGGATTCCCCAACCCGGTATTAAAAAAATGTTTTTAATTTGGTCGGGTTATAGATGGCTGCTGAATTTTGGCTGCCAACTTCACACCGGTGTAGCGTTAACATTTGTTTTTAATCTTATAAAGTGTTTAATGTTATTATTATTACTCCAGATAAATACCTATTTATATTATAGAGAACGAGCAAATATCAAAACTAGCATAAATCAAGAGAACACACTCGTAATTCACCACTTACACGGAATTAATGGACCGTAAGTCCCCCTTAAATGAACAGTAGCTCCAATCAAGATATGAATACCGTAAGCAACCCGTAAAGCTGACTGTAATATCAAAGCAGCCATATCGTACGGTTTCCTTAATGGGTGCAATTTCGCTATTTTAATCAAGTGTTATCTTAAGACCACCGCCCCTTTCTGTAATCAAGAATCTGGTAGCTTGGTAAAAATTACTAAAATACTGTTTGTTATTGTTACATACTAAAGTTTTGGGTTTCCTCGTTGTAAAATCCCATAGCCTCGGAAAAATAGAACTCCTAGAAACCTTTTTATTGAAATTTCTGGACCCTGAATAAATAAGTTACTACACTTTTTTATTTTGTCAAAAGCAAGTCCAAATCAAGTCTTTAAAGCAACAAAATATCTATAGTTAATTAGCCGGTTTATATGTCTTAACTCGTAACTGGTCTATATTCTTAATGACTGTACCTAAAGTTCATACACAGGGCGAAGGAAAAAGTATTACTACTATTATATAGTAGAATAATATCATAATGGTACTTAAATAAACGACGTCTTTTGATAAATTATCGGTTGCTATTAGTAGGAACCTACGAAACATATTTAGGAATAATTAAGATTAGGATCCATAATATTATACAATCTAATCTATAAGACAATTGGCCGCTGATAGTTTTCTATGTGAATACAAATAAGAGTTACATTTTATTGATTTATTTTCAAAATATGAAGGAAACGTGTAAATTTCTTATATTTTAAATTATTAATTTATAATATTGTTATTTTAACTTAAAATTAGGAAGACCTGTCTCTAACACACATCCTAGTGTGAGAGCTAGAGTGCTATACTCTAGTATTTGTTGCACCGATTTAGATTAAGTACGAGTATAAATATAAACTTGTACCAAATAAAATACTATTATTATCCTATATCCTATCCTATAATCTTAAAGTATCATAAAAAATATTTTATTAAGAATATGTTGACCTATATTGTTTGGGCATTATAATTTACCTATAAGTGGGTATACTACAATATCTGCGACATGCGTGTGAGTGGTGGGAGACTCTCGGTCGGCTGCCATCTTGCCTCGACCACACGAAATCCACGGCGGACAATTAAACATTTGGTTTATGTGGTTTTCTCAATATTTCTGGACAATTTCCTTCGATTTATGTGATATTACACGTGAACTATGTTTGTGTAATAAATTGGCTAGCCAAAACTTTGTGATGTGCACTGTTGGACACCACGTGGCCAAGCTCCTTTCCATGAGACGCAGCTCAAATCCAGTCAAGAACCAGACCAGATCCATCCACTGTCTATCGAAGACTATTAAACATATATTTTCCATGAAATTACACAATTTTAATCTATAATTTCGAATAACAGCTAATACAGTCGACAACTAAAACTAGAGAGGCGGAACAGGACTGGGTAGCGGAGCTTAAATCTGACGTAAGGGTATTTTTCAGGTATAATCTGGAAGCTCAGTGAACACTTCAGTTACCTACCTAGTTCCCCTTTCAAGTAAACTGCCCAAAGCCTCAACTCTCACTTCCCTATCCACTACATAAGGGGTGATCAACCCTTTGGCAGGGCGAGGGAGCGATTTGAATAATTCACAACGCCGTTTAAGCATTAGACCACACTTGTCCGCACAGAACCGTATTTTCCCGTAGCTCTATCATTCTTCGTTGCTCAAAACATCGTTCGCAAGACCTAGATAGATTGTTTCTACGGAATCGGCCCGCCGATGTCGAAGAGTGTGGACGTTTGGAAGCAATTTTTCTCGCTCTAGCGAACGATGATTCTGAGTGACAGACGGAATTAGACTACGGGAAAATACTGTTCCGTGCGGTCAAGTGGGGTCCAACCCTAAGGCTGGGCCCACATTGGCAGGTTTTGCCCGGGCCGGTCGCCCGGAGCCGGTCCCTTGGAGGTGCAAATTCAATACAAATCTATGGCCTTGCCACACACGGGGCTACTCGACTGGCCCAGTAAGCTAGCGATCGGGCCGGTTGCCTCTCGGTTTGGCCGGTTCGGGCACCTGAAGGCGCGCTCTGCATAGTTTGGTCGTATATCGCCACATACAGTCCTCAGTCGAGAGACGTACGCCGTGCTGAGCGATTGTGTTTTTTGCGTCGCGAATTTCCGTCAGGTTTTTCTGTAATTACGAAACCCGTTGTATTTCTTTATTTTGACCGAATAAGTATATTTCTATCAATACCTTTGATGTAAGAAAGAATAGTACGTTATAAAGGCCTTTTATTTAAAATGTAATAGCTTAAAAGAAAGTGTTTTATATAAAAAAATCATAAACATTATAATTGTTCAGAAATCTCTGTAAGTTATCATAGAGAGTGATAATAATCATCAGTGATGGTGGGTGATGGACGAAAAACCTTCCCTTCAATTCAAAATCTTCGTTAATATGATGATCATATCTGTGAAAGAATAATCGAAATCAGTACCAGAACATTCTATTTTTGAAGTCGGATAACACAATTTTATTATAATGGTGCTTGGTTCTGAATAAATTTGTTTGAAATAGTCTTAAAACTGCATGAAATAAAAACTAACTAAATAAATAATCGTAATAATCATCTTCTTCTCCCTGAAGAGCACCGATCGAGGCGACAGCCGAAGTAAGACTGTGGAGAACGCGACAGACCGGGCGGCATGTCTTTGGCAATAAACCGGTGCCCGGGCTCCAAACCGGCGCGTTTTGAGCCCAGACCTGGCAAAACCCGCCTGTGTGGCCCCGGCCTTAAACTGGACCGTGAACATCTGTTTGGAACACTCTTTGATGAATTCAAAAGTCCTTATTATTTCTTATTAGTATGGTAAAAGAGTTTCCATTTGCAAGCAATGTAGGTGATTAAAAACCCGGAAATATAAATTCAAGCCGGGATAAATCTACTTCGCTCGCGGAAATTGTGTTATTAGATCAAAAAGACCCCTTTATGTAGGTACTCGTACCTATGTACTATATGGAAAGGAAATTGCACGTTCTAGTGAAAAATATGAAAAAATATAGAAGTAATTCGGTAATGAACGCCACGAGCGTTTGAAAATCTTGAACGCATTCTTGGGTAAATAAAATTCGCCTGGGTCTTTGATTCCAGCTTTCATTCGATCAATTGATTCTCTCTTTCTCAATCTCTAAATACAGGAAGGAATTTCAATCGCAGATTCTTTGCTAAATATTCATAAAATTCGTTTCCATTTGTAGGTCTTAAGTTTGGTAAGTACCTTTTACACCGAGATAAGTATCAAATGGAGTGACGAATGAAATTAATAATGCATAATTTCTTCTTATTTACTGATAATGTGAAAACATAGCAAGTTATGGCGGGGAAATTTCAACTCCCAACCATGACCATTAAAAATTAACCCACATAAGCCTGAAACTATTTTTGTCGCAAATACAAATATTTTATGGTAAACATCTAATATAATCGCTTATAATATAATGTAAAAAATGCTGAAAAAATCTAACAACAATAAAAAAATCCACCCGTGCTACATATGAGACTAGGTAGACTTTCTTCCACCCGCTCAATTATTAACGTTTTTCTATTCTATTCTATTCTATTCATTCACCTACCCAGCGACGCGGCGGTACATTGCGCTTTATTCTTTTTAGCTTACATGCATAATTTATGTATACTCGTAAGTCTAATAATAAAATGTGGACAATATTAAAAATTATACATTAAGTATTTAATTTCTTCTATGCACCAAAACTATAAGTAGTTTTGGTGCTTTTTTGTGTTTTATTCTTTTTTTTATGACCGCTTAGTTAAGATACGCTATTATTATGTCTAATCTCGCCAGCTACTCTAAGGCTTGTGATTTTCAATTTAAATTTATTTATTATAGGTAGTTACGTAAACAAACGTTACATTTACACACAAGTTGGAATTTAAAAAGTGACTGCTATGTTTTGCCATACAGCACACGAAATAGATTATAATTCGGAAAACCTAAGAAAGTCGGCCGGCTCAACTTTCAACAACCATCGAACCTGCACCCAGTATCCTTAGCAACATTACGCCCCCCTGTTTTGCGGCAATTTTCCCAATAGTGCCATAGAGGGCCCGTGCCCTCCGCCCTCTGTGGCAAGTATTTGCATATAACGACGGGACGCTACGCTAATCAAGGAGTTTGCGTTTGACTTTGCTGACGCGATGTGGATAAGAAGAAGGTGTTTTTATTTACACAAGACCATGCTTTGTATCGTACCATATACAGGTTGTTGTGTCTATGGGTTATCATAGTCTGTTTCTCAAAATGGTAGAGAAGAATCTGCGCAAACTCCTAGTCAGCAACTGGCAGGAGATCGTACAGTACAGGGAGAAATGGTGTCTCTTGGATGCAGAGTCCACCTTTAGGTCGCTGAGCAAGCGGAGTAAGTAGTAAGTATTGTATACCCAACATTCAAATAAAAATACAGATCAGAAACTTTCCTATATCGACCACTACATTTTCAAAAGCCAATCTACTCGAACATAATAAATCATGTTCTGGATTAGCGAACAGATTATCATATAAATTAAATCATTCACAAGGAGCATAGGTAAACACCCTCATCACTCCGAGAGGGCTTAACGTATCACATAGACACGACTATGAAATCGCTTAACCCCCATCCATTACACGAACATGTACTTACTATTAATACTTGATAGCTTCGTAATTGCTCCGGTACGGGGATTTGTAAAAAGGTCATCCGTCAAAAGAGATAGTTACAACCCAGCTGGCTGTAGTTTTGTTAACGTCTAACTTACAATTTTTCAAATGTACACGTTAAAATTGTGCCTTCTCTATTATGAATAAATTAACCATGAAAGGATTTCAGAACTAGGTACCTCAGAACGGTCTTAGTAAAGGAGGTTTCACAGATTTATACGAAGGGTGCTTGTCTGATCTGATCTGTGCGAGAAAATGAGTCGCTGAGCGAAGAGAAAATCTGCCAATAGGATCCCTTCATTTTACAGTGATATGGTAATGAAGCTATCCCGTAGGTGGATATTTTTCTAGTTCAGCGCCTTTTCTAGTTTTCTCGCATACCTAGCTCTGGTAGGTATAGTGGATATGCTGTATCCTTTCATATTTTATGGGAAACAGGTAAATAATATGCATGCGGTCAGCTTATTAACATCATCTTCAGATAACAATCTACAACTTGGGTTATTTTCAGTGTCGTAATGAAAGACTTGTATTTGTATTATAAATGCCTGACTTCTAGCTTCGTGTGCAACGCACCTAAATATAATCCGACCTAATTAAGATTAACTAAACGGCTGTAAGTTTCGCTAGGCTGCGGTGCTTTCCCTAATGCAGGTGCATTAACGTCTCTACTGCAAAGAGAATACTAGAGATAGATACTTAAGTGTTCAAGAGCCATCAATTTACATTAGGGTACCACTTTCAGTCAGAGCCTTGGTTCAGTTACAGCATAATACAGGCATTATCGACTTCAACTTGAAAACAAACTTTGTTAACTAACTAAACAAGGTCAAATAGAACAGCTTTTAACTACGCAAAGTGTAAAGGTGTTGTAACGAACTCAATAATTTATGTTTCGGGTCTTAAATTTTGCATGTCAACTTCACAGCTATGCGCCATTTTGTACAACAATTAATGCGGGGTTTAAATTGTCAAAGATTTCACGGCGAATTTTGTGCCCAAGCTTCATGGAACTCGAGAAGACACAGTGAAATTCGTACCATTCCTGTAGTAAACCTACTAAAATATAGCGGGAGAGCACGTATTATCAAGTTTCGAGTTCCGCTTGAATCTCTGAACACAGCAGCTGTGCTAAAAACAAAACTAAATGAAATCATTTCACATTTTTTTCCTCGAGTTATTTCGGAACCGTCGCCATTTGCACGCTGCTGGCTTTTAATTAAACTTGTCGGCAGTGCGAAACGGTCACGACGACGATTTAAAAATTCATTAAACCCCTTTACAGGAAGGGGTTGTAAACAGCCAATTTATTTTTGCTGGATAGTGCACGCAGAATGTTAAGTACTATTTATTGGTCCAATTTCTTTAGTGAATATGAAAATGTTCAATATATTCGTTGGTGGCCCTGCTTTTGTACCGTGCTTTCCTAACCCTACTCGATGCGCATAATCAGCTCATTCAGTTGCAAACATAGGAGGTATCCATAGGTATAGGCGAGTTAATCGCAAAAACCCCACATGCTTTGTTCCTGAATTGAAAACCTTGAGTTTCTCCCAGGCGGTATCGATATTGCTGAATATTTGATTTGAATCTATCATACGACTGACGGTTTTCTTCTTTTGCCTCTTATTTTATTCAAAAACGGGCCCAGCACTTTTACTCCAACAGAAACATTTGTATAAGGTAAAACAAATAACCATGAGACTTCCACTCACATCACTATTTTAAATGGAGACGCCAATGTATGGACGAACGACTATGGAAGTTTTTTTGTAGCTATACTTACAAAAACAATTCGTCGATCATTATCTTCATTTAAAAGAGTGCCCTTAACTTGCCTTAACCATTTTTTGTAGGTAAACAACAATTTAATTTCCAAAAGGTAGCAATTTCATTTCTCGGCCCTTAGGCCCATAAATCGAGAGCACCGTAAAAGTCCAAACGCAGACTTTAATGTGTTTTCGATTGCCTTAGCAGCAAGATTAAGCGGATAACCCCGTGTTACGCCGGTATAAACAGTATCTTCATTTGGCTAAAACGGGGTATACCTCATTACCATTTAGGCCCGGAACGGGTCGAATATTAAACGGGGATGGGGATTATAGGCAGCGGATGGAGGTGAGAATTGAATTAGAGATAACAGGCTGTGTTTTGTGTTGGTTTGA
Source organism: Hofmannophila pseudospretella (assembly GCA_947369225.1). Classification (NCBI taxonomy): domain Eukaryota; kingdom Metazoa; phylum Arthropoda; class Insecta; order Lepidoptera; family Oecophoridae; genus Hofmannophila; species Hofmannophila pseudospretella. Next base: position 7,861,274 of record OX376323.1, on the reverse strand, counting down.
ACGATGTTGAACATAAATTGTATTCTCGTGTAAGGCGTCAATAAGATAAAAGTTCTTTACTGAATGAATAATGAACTAAACATACCTATATGATTTAATAATTACTTATAAGCGAAGTAAATAACTTGTAAGTTCAGTATAGTATTTAAACATAAAATTATTAGACTAGCGCCCACTTTTTTCCAATTTTTCGTTTTTCTTTTTAACTATGAAATGGAATCCCTAAAAATGGGACGATGGAAATAAATACTCTGTCACAAAAAGCTATCAATGTTAAATCCTCCGTACAAAAAATGGGTAAATCCTATCGCACACACTTCAGTCATCTCATCGCCCATGCTCAGGGCTAATTCGAAGGGACGCATTTCATTCATGTGCTTACGTTCTAATCCTCTTCTATTATTTGGCTCATTCCGGATTGCGACCGTCATTTAGTATGTAAAACCTACTGTATATGTGAAGGATATAGCCGTGTTCATGTAGGCAGTCGCTGATTGCATGTAAAATAAAGATTCTTCTGTATTAAAACTTGTTTACTTGTTCATTACATTTTTATGTTATCTACATTATTTACAATAACGCAAAATATTCGTACTCTTAATTCTCGCAAATACGACATCTGTTCATTCTTTCTTTAAATAAATAACCGTCCTCTACGATCAACTCTTTGAAAATAAATTAAGTCCTTTAGTCCTTTTAGTAGGTCCTTTTCAATGTATACTGGTTAAGGTATAGAAGAAGATAAAATACAAAGTGGTTGCACTAAAACCGTAGATAACTAGATAAGGTCATATCCTTACAGAAGGTAGATATTCTGTTTTAGCTTAGACTATGTCATTCATTTTAATTTAAAATTACATAATAGAGATTTGACCACATAATCGTGTTGTGTCCCGCAACCAGCACAATCTAGCACATTAGGCGAGACCTGAAAACCAGCATATCGCTGAGGTCTCGACCATTTCATCAAGACACATAGGGTAATACGTGTTATAGATATATTTTGTTTATAGGTTAAGAATTAGAATGACAGAAAGACAATGTTGTACCTTTTTGCTTTAATGTGTGAATGAATAAATACTCTTTTATTTTATTTATTTATTAGAGTATGCTTGATGCTAATTCTTTTAATAATATTTTTTTTTATCCTGAGTTTGTTTGTGCCAAGAAATACTCTAGAACAAAATCTCAATCAAGAGGTAAGCGCCAGCTGTTCTTGAACCGAGCGGACTGACGCGCGACGATGGCAAGAGGCCCGACGGAATGACCCTCGTACCTTGGAAGATGGGACGGCCTTTGGTGTGGGACGCCACCTGCGTCGACACCCTTGCCCCGTCTCACCTTCCAGCCACTTGTTATAGAACCGGCTCTGCGGCCGCTGCTGCAGAAACCCTCAAACGGCGCAAATATACTAATCTGGGTGCAAAATACATATTTGAGCCGTTTGGGGTTGAAACATTGGGACCCTGGGGCCCGGGAGCGCACCGCGTCTTCAAGGACCTCGCAAAGCGCCTGGTCGACGCGTCAAAAAACCCAAGATCTGGCTCCTATTTAGCCCAGCGGATTAGCTTAGCTATCCAAAGGGGCAACGCAGTCAGTCTCTTGGGTACACTGCCGGATGTGGAGGACTTAACCTATTTTTTTTATCTTTAGCTTTCTTAGCCTTACTTTAGTTTTAGCTTTAGTATTATTTTAGTGTTATATTATATTATATTTTATATTTGTGCATAATAAATGAAAGTAGGTATAATAAATATCACTATATAGAGGTATGCTAATAAAAGATTTCAATCCAGAAGCCCTTATTCAACAAGTTGGCTTTGTAATCATTAAGTAAGCAAGGCAGCTTACAAAATACGAATGTGTAGCGCGTCGCGGGCGCCCCCTTCCGCCCTACGCTGGTCCTACGCCATTTGTCTTTACTCGCTTTTCTCAGTTAATATTTCAGTAGAATCAAATTACGAAACTCGTAAGACCGGCGTCGGGAAACATATTGGGAGACGGATGGGAGGGCCCGACTATGCGAAATACGCTAGGAAACGTCTTACGGCCTATATGGGAACATTCCCAAGAGTTATTTCTTTCCTAATGCCCGCCGTATCACCCGCGGCCTACGCAATAATTTCGCGGCAATTTAAATGGCACAAACAGATTATTACATCCTTTTCACCCTTTAAATTTGCAGCTAGAGCGAAAGAGATCGCTAATCTGTTGATTTAAATCTGCAGAGACTAGATAAAGAAAATGAGAAACATTTCTTCCGTTTTCGTCTATAATTTATCCCGCTTTTATCTCCAGATTTATTCCCAGTCGTTTAAGGTAATTAAATGAAAATAACTTAAGTACTTAAGTTCAACCGAATGGATTAAAGTTGCCGACGGAATTAGGTCAGTTTTTTAGGTTCAACTCCTCGGAGGCAACATAAGGCGACGCCGTAAATCTTTCTGCAGTTTCATAACTCTATTTTCTTCTAGTTTCAAGATAATAACAAAATAAAAAGATTTATAAAAGAAGTCATTTTCAGTTTGTTATCCAGTCAGCTGTATAACTAATAATTGCCATAACTTTAGTTCTAAAGCATAGTTTAGATGTCTATTTGTCTATTATTAAAGTGGTAGACACGGTAGACATAATTGTATACATAAAGTTTCATTTAGTTCTTAGAATAATGGAAATTTCTGTTTATATTTAGCAGTTTGCTACTTTAAGATCGTAAGGGCCTATGCACACAGTGTATTTTATACGCGCAGAAGACGCGCGTTTCGAGAACGCAACTCGTCTTCGCGTTTACGGCGCCGTAGAACTAAAAAAAAAACAGATTGATTGCGTTTGTATCGACAAAACCGCGATACAAACGCGCGCAAGAATCGTGTTTAAGGTGCGTTTGTTTCGATGGAAACACGCAGAGACGCGATACAGACGCGCGTTACCTGCGCGTTTGTATCGATTCCAACGCAGATCTACGTGTGCAAAGGTTTACTGGTTGCGTCTGAATCTCGTTTGAAGCCCCTATAAAAAACGCGGTGTGCATAGGCTTTAAGAGCTAAGGGGTTATCCCGTAGAATTCAGTTTGACAGTCACGAAACGAAAATTTATTTTTTTACAAATCTGTGAATTCGGTTGTAGATAACTCCAAAAGTTAGGGAAGTTCTCGTTTTCGTTCGTTTCGTTACCACTTAAAATCGACTCAAGAAACAAGGAAGCAAGGACGATGCATCTCGGTAAACTGCCGACTGACTACCGAAGACCGGCGGAGATGTCTGGTAAACGGTTTCGTAATGGTTTCCGAACGAGCTTGGCAAAAATACCACACAACTCCGTAGGACACTATAACTAAATCTTTTGATTTTATATAGTTTGAATTTATATTATTGTTACAGTATTAATACTGCTATTAATGACGTATCTTGTAACGGTTTCAGTTACTATAAGATAAATAAATACAATACAATAGGCAATCGGAAAATTTCGAATAAATCTATCGTTCCCTTTAAACAAGAGCTGCGGAATTATGGCAATGCTTCTCAAAAACTTCCGGAGATGACCGGAAACGTATGGTAAATTGTTTTGTGATGGTTTCCGTAAGCTAGACGATAGAGACAAAGCGTCTAAGAGAGAAGAGGTCTGGAGACATATGTCTCAGACCTCGTTTTTCGAGAGAGATTTTCGTTTTGTAATTGTCAAAAAAATCCTACAGGATAAGCCCTCTGAAATGTTATTTCATGTACATTTCAGTTTCTAGAAAGCTGGGAATTTAATTCCAAGAAATCACACGTAGCACTTAGGCATTCGCCGTACGTTAGTAATTGCTCTATGCATACGTTATACGATTCACACTTGCAGTCCGAGGTGGTAATAAATGTAAGATTGCAATTGCATACGTACGTATTCACAATTACAAATATGGCGTATTTGTATTGATTCTGTAATTTAACACTACGATTTTTTCGCATTTAGTTGTGGTTGGCAATTTTTTTTTACCATCTAAAAAAAATATTGTCGTAAATTAAAGGTTAATAATTATTTCTCATAACTCCCTGCCAAAGAAGATCAATTCCTACAAAATCAGGTTGTAAAAGACAGATCTTGTCCCAAAAAACTCGACCCAATCACTTGAGTGCCCTCGAAAGGGAAAAGCGAAATGAATATTTAAATTTTTCTCAATGCTGATACCAGTAATGGTTACGACTACCATCTAATGCCTGTTGGACATTCTCTGGACCCTTTTAAGCCTCTTTCATTATCGTGAAAGCAATCTCTATTTTGTTCCATTCCCATCGATCGGTATGTTGAGATTAGATCCGGGCCCACCAAGGGTATAAACCTTTAGTACCTAATGTTCTTTTCAAGCTTTGAAAAATAAAATTAGAAGAGAAACTCAAAGGTTGACTTCAGCTTTTCGGAGTACTCCCATCTCCACTCTCAGGTCATACGTTCACTAGTCCATGTTCAAGGAGGGCAGACGAGCAAACGGGCCACCTGATGGTAAGTGGCCACGTAGTGCATGACCTAGTGAGATTAATATTTTCTAACTATGTCCTGCATGACCAGGTGAGATTAATTATTTTGCCCCGATAACCCCTTTTAATCGTCTCGTACGACAAGCTGAGGCTACCTGCTCACATTAGGTAATTCACTCACTATTAGGTCATCGTCACTGGGACTATAAAGAGACTCGAGCCATCTGCCAGACAGCCGGGATCGTTCTGCCTGCACATGGGAGCTCGAGGTGTTCAGAAGGCGGACGCATCTGCGTGCGTTAGTATAGAGGTGTGCTACATGAGCTCCGAATTGCGCACAATCGCACAGTAGAAGCGATTCTGTCAAGCTTCGAAGCTTGGCTCAGGCAAGAAGGAAGGGACGAAGCTACGAAGGGCGACGTTGACTGATCTGGGTACCCATCAAACAGGTTCTGCGCAGGTAGCCCCTGCATGTCGTACGAGGCGACTAAAAGGGGTTATCAGGGTCGCGGGCAAAGTGTGACAGTCCATTGGATGATGAGCCTGGAGAAGACAGAAGCGTGCCATGACATAGTGAGAAAACTTTGATAAAATAATTAATCTCATCTGGTGTCATGCATGACCTAGTGAGATTAAATTTTATCTCACTATGTCATGCATGACACAGTGTGAAAAATACACGCATGACCTAATGAGAGTACTCCAGTTTTTCTAATATTGGAAGTAAAATTGACCTGTCTACATTTCAATATATTTTCAGTTACAAAAAGCAGTTGGGCTCTTTTATTTAAATTACGTGAATACCAACTTGGATACCATACATCACATCTATAAAATAAATAACCAATTTTATCTCGTCCGTGTCCCAGGAGCGCTGCTGGGAATCTTTAACGTGAACTTCTTTATGTGCTGTTTCTCCTATTGAAAATAACCCGCAAATGGCGCTGCAATCGGGCCGGTGTGAGGGAAGTTATAGTAATAAAGTGCGATAAAGGAAAGTTAGAGAGAATAACTAGAGTTACTGCTCTTATTATACACTAAAGATAAAAGTAGACTGTAGTTTTGTTTTGTTTCAAACTTTTCTATAACTTGGCTTACTGCGTGGTCGGTTCGTGGGTACAAACGGCATTTCATATTAGAATTATGCCACTTGGTATACTTGTTCTCTAGGTCTATTAGAACGATTTCAGTCACAGAGTCGAAAGATCATTCCCTTAGGATTCAAAATAGCGCCATTTTTCAACACCCAGATCTTCAAAATTTGTCAATAATAAAAAAAGTTTTGGCCGTATTTTTGAAAAATGGCGCCATTTTGCATCCTAAGGGAATGATCTTTCGACTCTGTGACTCAAATAGTTCTAATAGACCTAGAGAACAAGTGTACCAAGTGGCATAATTCTAATATGAAATGCCGAATGATTCCGATATTATCCACGTGCCGCCCCTACTAATGTTCTTTCTGGTGATGTTTTTATGATTATGGTAACTTATATAATTTTGACGGTCACTGTTTTTTGTCCCTGGTCACATTAGGGTCTGCTGTCTCTCTGGTTCCAATTCTGTCTCAAGGTGACAGTGACAATTTAGCATCACTTTGTTTAATCATATCTTAAAAGAGTATCAATGTAAAAAAGGTACCTACTGAAAGAGTTAAATGGCACCTAAAAGGAAGACACTTATAGAAATGTTGGAGTTGTAACTTTGACAAGATTTGCATGACCTAAATTAAATCCATAATTCATAGCATGAACACGGCACATGTTGGGTAAACTAAACTAACGAGGTCGGACAATATAATTCGATTGAAAGTTACCAAATTAACCACCGCTGCGCTCTCTGAACAGGACCGCTCTCACCAATGACTAAATTTTGCACTTATAAATTGAATACTAAAGTGTAACTTTAAAACTAAGGCAAAAAATTAATGCGAAATTAAGCAATACTGGACTCCAAATCAAGCCCCAGAATTTTTCTATTTCCACGTTTTAAAGGGAACATTCCAGCACACTCATAAAGTCATATGATAACAACTGAAGATCACACAGAAAGACCCATCTAGAAATTGACCTTTATGTTATCTAAAGTAGGTATATAGTAAATTGTATAATACAACTGAGTCCTAATTAGTTAATTAATACTTATTGTTAATGTATTTAAGGATCGCCGCGACACAGGGTCGCCTTAGGGTGGTCCAACAGTAAACTTAAAAACGTGTAAAAAAAATTGTGGTAAATAAATTATGGTAAATAATTAATTTGTATTTTTTTTAAATGTAGAAATTGACTTTCTAATGTAATTTCGACTTATTATATGTAGGTAGGTACTACTAGTTTTCAGTACTATTAGTTTCCGAAATAAAATTAAAATAAAATATTAATTATTCACTAAACAAAAAGTACGAGTAAAAGTAAAAAGTAAAATACACTTTATTCCACAAATAGAAAACAACAAACAAAAGATAGAAAAGGAAATGGTGAAGTACAATTTAGGCGGCCTTATCGCTAAGAGCGATCTCTTCTAGGCAACCTTCGGGCAGAGGAAATGAGGCGTATTGAAAATTTTTCGTACATACATGGAACTAGATTAGTAGCTGGTGGCTAATGGCTAGAAACAAGTGTCAAGTGGCTAGTGACAAGTTAAAAATAGCAAGTGGCTGGTGGCTAGTGATATGTAGCAAGTGGTTAGTGACTAGTTCCCAACATGTTTATTCCATACACTTAATTTACCATGGATAGTTGTGTACCGAGTACTGTACCTATAATATCCAGCTAATTTTTGTCACATTAAATAGGTTGAGAAGAGAAAAAAAAGTCACATGTTAAAAATTACAGCTTAATTTATTTGATTATGTAAGTTTGCAACACTTTTTATTTTGTACCAAAAAATTATATAATTTTACCATATTTTTACACAAATTAACAGTTATACCTTAAAAGTAATTTAAATGTGTTGCCATTCTTTCCTTTAATTAAATTCTAGTCTTTTAAGACAAAATGTACGTATTTAAATATTTGATATAGATTGTTAAGAAAAATTACACAGTATTATTGATAATAATGTTAAGGTAGTCGATATAGATAGGTACCTACATAGTAATATCAATATGAGTATAAAAATATTGGCACATCACTGTTCTCAAAAGTTCGTTTAGATTTTGACAGAGAACCCTGTCTTCCTTTTCAAAAGGGGCGGTACGCCAACGGGCCGAGCGACTCCAAAAAACAATTGCAATCTAGATACTATCCAGTAGTAAAATTTTAGAAGAAAAGAGCCGCCCGTACATAAAGGGTTCCCTGTCCAAAAGTGTAGACACGATCAAAGTCGTGCCTCGGGTTTTTTAAAATTATTATTTACACTTTATTGTACAACACCAGACTTAATAAAAACAATTAAAATGAGACATTGTACAAAGGGTGAACTTATCTCTAAAAGAGATTTCTTCCAGCAAACCCGCAAGGTTTTTTGATTATTTTTTGTATCAAGCCAGCCAAATATCTGAAGTACAGTCACCACCAGGGTATCTGCAACAAAGACAATTAGAGTAATATATGATTGACAAAGATTAATTAGAAAGGAAGTTATGACGACACGTTACGTTAGTTATGAAAAGGTTGATTTGATTTGATTCTAAGACTAACAATAACTCCACTGGATACGTACTGTATAATAAGTATTAAGGGGCCTACAGTTGTCAATTGAAAGTTTTTTCGCAAGCGATAGCAATGATGCGGCTTGTTCCTACAAGCGAGTGGGACAAATGCGAGTGTCATTAGCTAAAATTACATTTCCACACTATAACACTACTTACTCTTTAACAATTCTTGATTGGTATTTAATGTATATATTAATATATGCATATTAGACTATTGTTTCAAGTAATTACATATAACAAAATCACTACGTCAACTTGATGAAATCCTAAACCAAGTACCTTGACGAACTATGAAGATACACTTGCACGGTTAAAAGGGGCAAACGTGATATTATTGTGTTATTTGTTAGCTGTGTCGATAGACTCAAATGTGGGGTAAAAGTTAAAAAATACGCAAATACTTTATAAGTTTCATCAGTTGTAATCTCATGCCTCCCACGTAACATGCCGTGATATAAAAAGGAAGCGCAGCCGAATTCAACAAACACTCATGTCTAACACAGAGCGACAAAGCATCTATCGTTTGCGATAATAATCGTAACAATCGGACAACGTAACAATCGAGCAAACTGGCGGGTATTCGCGTGTTGGTCCAATTTTGGAGTTGCAGAATAGATTCCATGTTTCGGCAGATCCTCTATGCCTGGCAGTTTTTTTTTACTGTATTCAGATCGCGACGCCATTTTCTCGCTCGCGTCGCAGCTTACCTCATCTCATGCGGCAGAACAGGTCCATTTGGTTCTTTACCAAAGTCCACCAAAAAGTTTTCATCGAGCTTCAATCCTCCGTTTACAGTATCCACGTTCAGTTTCACAATCCATCCACCCTAATGACAAAAAAAAGTAAGTAAGTACCAAGGAAAGGATATCCCAAAATAAATTATAATAAGGAAAGAAAGGAAAAGGAAGCCGGAAGGAGGACGTCTTGGTTGATAAATGTTTTGGCAATCGTTCACGAGGCTAACCGCTGGCGATCTTAAAAGGTTTTGTTTCAATAAAACAATTTAGAGATCACACTGTGCTGCGTAACCATTTTCTTTTTGATAATCGCCTGATACTTATACCGTAACAATTATTACTTGAGGATGTAGTACTCTGTGTTCGAGGTGAGAATATTGTAGAGGTAATTATTTTAAAAGACGGGTTGAGGATGTCCTCAAGTGAACTATCCACGCACCTACTTTATAGTCTTTACTTTATTATTTTTATTTTTCAAATAGGCATAAGTTTTTTAGTCATTACATTCAATAGTATTTTTCCATAACTCAATATTGTACAACAATCAATTTTCTACTTCCTAACCATGCTGTGTTTACACGTTAAGGGTTACGACCTAGCTCATAACTTTATATTGTTTTTCTGTAATTTCTATGCTTGTAATCTGTTGTGTTTACCTAATAAATAAATTAAAATAAAAAATATTTTACAAATGGACCTTGAACAGGAATATAACTGTATAAAATAGAATAGGAAATCTTTATTAATAGACAATTGTGTAAAGTAATGATATTAAGTTTTTAAAAATGATCTAGGGCCTTACTAGGTCCTAAAACTGGTTGGTTTTCATCGTAACCTTTTTTACTTACAATTATTATAAAGCAACAATGTGGTCAATTTTTTATGAGCAATCCAGAATTCCTGGTGATAAAATATAATTTAAATCATATTAGCCGGTAGCCATGGCAGCCGGGGCAGCAGCCGAAGCAGCGGCGCAAAGAAAACGGGAGAAGTACGCCGCTCTGGAGCAAAACTACGTTTTTGTCCCATTTGCGGTTAAAACGACAGGTTGTTGGGGGGCGGAGGCAAAGGATTTTGTCAGGGAGGTCGGCCGTCGCCTGAGAGAGAGAGGCTGTGACCCCCGCTGTCGTTCTTGGTGCAGAGGTTGGCCGTGGCGATTCAGCGTGGCTATGCCGCGGGCGTCATGGGGACCTTTGCGCCAGGGTCGACACGGGGCGGAATTTTTGACTCAGGCTTTTCATAAGTTTTTTTTTAATTTAAATCATTCTACAATTTGCAAAAATGTGTTAATCGTCACCCTTAGAGAACACTACATTAGTCATTGGATATGTGAAGTGTTATTTTAGAAATCCTTACAATATAGTCACCAATAGTACAGGTAGTTTCAATTGGTCAACCAGGGCTGTAGCCAGAAATTAGTTTAGGTTTCCACAGAGGGAAAGGTTGAGGTTTTGTGACGAGGAGTAGCAGTTTTGAGGTTTCGAGGGAAATAAGGTAAATGGATTTATAAATGGCGGGGTTGTACAGTGGACAACACATCAGGCTATATATCCTTTGGTATTTTGTCGCTTTAACTGTTTTGATACATTCATTGAATGTCAAGGAATCCTATCAAAAGATTTTTGCGACAGGGTTCCATAGAGAGTGTAGCTTGATTTGTCTTCCACTGTAAACCCCCCCCCCCCCCCCCCCTCTCCCTGCCTATGAGTAACAACACTATAAAGTTATTTGTATCAGACAAATCCGGTATACGTTCATGAATAATTCAACCTACCCAGGTGACACAGGATCGCATAAAATACGCAACCGTCTACGAAAAACCTTAGCCGAGTTAAACAAAGGAAAATGCATAAATAAGGCTAGGGCCGAAGGTTTGATGGAGGTGGATAAGTGGTGTTTATTGCGGTCTACCGGGGACCAGCGTCGGTGTATCCCGAATAAAATATTTTGTATACGACAGTCCACACACAAGGGAAGTAGAGTAGCTTATACAACAGGAAAAGGGGGATTTTATTGAAGAGAAACCGAATTCGTACTTTGGGTAATAAGTAGAAATCTCTAGACGGTTATCTCTTAAATCTGAATATGCTTCACGTAGTATGTATGTTTCACGTAGCTGTAACGGTTCTCGTAGTAAGTGCCTAGTCTAAATTTTCCATACTTTAAGTGTTATTTTAGAGCCGTCTGCTCTCCATATACTTACCTAAAATAATACTAAAAGCGTGGAAAATTTAGACGCAATTAAATTGTTTTTGAAATGAGTACCTATTTAAGCACGCAATTTCTTTATTTTTAATGAATATCTACATAGTAAGTACCGACACTTTGAATCCTTACTACAATTTTCCTAAATGTTAACATTTTATCACTATAAAGCCAAAACCGTTATTTTCACAGGTTAGGTTCACAGTGAGACTCTAGTCAAATGGAAAGACAGACAGGCATGCTCAGCATTTTTGGCTGTGGGAGACTATTTTATAGAAATAACCTCTGACCTCTATTTATCTCTGGACTGGCTACTGTTATAGTCAAGAATGAATGAAACGTAGTACTTAATTCCATGGAATGAAAACAATTACTTTCCGCCATTTTGGCGCTGACGTCTATGCCGTAACCAGTGTTGGTTGACTAGAACTAAATTGGATTGCTGCCATATTGGCACTGATGTCTTTGACGTGAGCCGTGTTAGTTGACGAGAACTGACCATATTATCTTAGACAAAATAATTAAAAATCACTAGTACGGAACCGTTAAAATAAAGCGGCTTCATTATAGCGGAAGAAATTGTTGAAAAACCATGCTTTTCAAGTAATTTTTCAAGCAATTGTATTGTATGGAGCGTCTGACACGGCTCTTGCTATGGAAAAGCTCTTCCGCGCGACATTCAATATTTTTTTCCCGTACATATTGTGAGACAATGGTATTAAAAGATTAACTTTTTAAAATCTAGAATAATATGGTTTTATATAAGTATTTTTTATGTAATTAAATTTGCATTCCTTTTAGGCCGGCAATACACGTCAGATTTTTCCATACGATAGTCGGAAGCGACTATCGGACGCGAAATCTAACGTGTACTTCCGGCCTTAACGTTATCGACGATAACAGAACGAAATTTTTGTCGTCAATTTTTTTTTTATTTTCTTAGATTTCATCAATGGAATAGTGAAAGTGAATTAGACGTCCTTTATTTATACGAAAACGGCACCAAAAATTCCCTGGTAGGTATAACGATGACATTATATATTTTTTACTTGAGCGCGAAGGAGGGATACTTTGACCCCCTCCCCCTCGTAGCGGTGATCTGCGTGGGCTCTAAACTTTAAAATGACCCTTTGGGTGTCCTAAATACGAGTACAAATTTTCACATTCTTTGCTCGAACTGCACGGTTCATAAGAAACCCTGTGCATTATCCCATCGTACTATTATTATCCGATCGTACTATTAGTGAATGTAGACATTTCCAACGTACCTGTTCAGTCATTTTAGGGTAGAATTGTTTATCCCAAGGAGAGAAAAGGGAGGAGGACACGTACAAACGCTCTCCATCCAACGACAGTTGCAACATTTGAGGGGATCCTGGCAGCTGCTTGCCTTTCAATGTTACTGGTTTCGCGGGCACCTGAACAAAAGTAAATATGAGATTTTAAACTAACATACACGATTTGTATTCATTTTTAACAAAGGTAACTACAGTACCTATAGTTTATCAAAAATTAAATACCGACGCGATTAAGCCCCGCTTTCATAGTAAAAAAAAAATATTTTGTAAAGGTACTACTTACTACTGCAGTATAGGTAAACCGGGATAAAGCCGATACTCCCTATTGTCTACGGGATGCGGGGCGGCGGGAGGGAGCGTACGGCAATTACTTATCTTGAGATCAACTAAATGATATGGTACATTTCCATCTTCCTAAATTATCTCATGTGTCATAACTCATAATAGGGAATAATATGCACGTGATACTAATATAGGTCAAGTATTTTTTTAATAATCTTTATTACTACAGAATTGTACCTTTGCCATTTTTTACATTTATATAACATAATTGATACATTTTTTTACGGTAATGTACCAACGTGAACAACCAACAAAAACCAAATAATACTTGTACATGATTATACCCTATTTCAGAACAAAAGAGGCGAACTCTGACATTGAACGTGTATGGCTCGCTGTCAACTCGCTCTATGGCGTCCTGCCCCTCGCCCCTCTTGCCCCGCAGGCGATACGGCTGTTACGTGGTTTACCTATAGTAGGTAAACATCTACTCTTACTAGGTAACTGATTAATACCTAATATATTTTCGACTTTACGTCAAACGATTGGAGATATCGATGAGATGACTATTCTCCGATATAGAAGTCAAATAGATAAAGAGCTACTTTATTAAATACCTAAGCAAAATTCATAAGGTTTTTGTGAAGGTATTTTGCAATATATTATTATGATCAGAGACGCCATCCATATCGGTTAGATAAGCTCGTTTTCCGATAATAAATAAAACTAAAACAACATCAAAACTCGTATATACTCGTATCTAAAAAGATGTTTGCCAATTTTCAATCAAGGTTACTGCCCAATGACTTTGTGCATATAAATGATAACAGTTGTCAACGCGATAATAAGCTAATGAAAAATACACACACAAAAATATTTAAAGTAAATGAGAGAAACGATAAAAATAGATAAGAAATGGAAAATAAACATTTTAAAACTCGGCAAAACAAGAAATAAACATTTTAAAACTCGGCAAAACAAGAAATAAACATTTTAAAACTCGGCAAAACAAGAAATAAACATTTTAAAACTCGGCAAAACATGAAATCATTTAACATCAACGGAAAATAGAAAGCAATTTAGCGAACAACAAAAGCTACCAACTGAAATGAAAAGAATGACACAGCTAAAACGAAATTGTGTGTAGTCATGAAGCATTAATTTAATGGTTGTATTGGAAAATGTGAATTTCTTGCCTTCAATTCCTTGTCTTCGATAACTGTAAGGCCGTCGCTGATAATCTTTCCTCCAAGATGGACTTGCCCGACCAGTTTCGGATGTGCAGGATCGGTGATATCATACTGCCTAACGTCTCCGTGAAGCCAGCATGATAAGTACAAATATTTGTCGTCCAAAGACAATAGAATGTCAGACATTAAACCTACGAGCAAAAAGTTAATGGAACTGTCATGTTACGTAGAACGAGGGCAAAGGATTGAATTGAAGCTAAAGACTCCAAAGCTTTGAGTTTATAAAAGGCTAACTGAAAACTTAGGCCATTTGAAAACCTAATAAATTGAGTTCGTTGAATAATTTGCCTTAAAATTGAAAAGTTAATTTTCTATTGTTTTCTAGTACGTATTTTAAGAGCCACAGATTTATATCTTTACTCGTATTTGAGATAAAGATAAGATAATACAAGTATATGGCTTAAGGATCATGTTAGTTACAACAAAAAGTATTCCAGCCAAAAACTTGTTGTCGGATAAACGAGGAAAGAAAACAAAGATAAAGTTACCGTGAATCTCGGATTCAACACCATCTTTGGAAACTTTTTTAGCGGGTACATCGATGACTTTATCCACTTTCCATGTCTTTCCGTCCGGCGCTTTGTAAAACCTGAATAAAGTAGAAGATCATTGGGTGTTAAAATACCTACAACACTGAATACAAAAAATATTAACAATGCATTCTAGCACAGAAATCGGACTACAAGCGCCCTGGTAAATTTCAAAATCCTTGCATTCAAGCGATTATTTTAAATTCTCAACTAAAATAAGCACTTTTAGGTAGGTACTTATATAGGATCTCATACAAAGGTTACCTTGTTTTCCACCAGTTTTCATATTTGTTCAATATTTTGCTCTAAAGAGACAAAATCCACATAAACGATGTCGGAGTCGTGTTTTACAAATCCTACCTGTAAACGTTGGCTTCTACCGCGCACCCGACAAATCCTTGCGCAGCTTTGGGATCATGGAGGAATCTGATTTCCAGAGGGGCGGTGCCTTCCTTTCCCAGGTCTATGACTTGTTGCAGCTCCTGAGTCGACCATTTGTAAACGTTCAGCGAGGTTCCGTAGCGTTGTGGATTTGTTATGTCATCTGGATGAAAGCCGCTGGAAAAGGAAAGGTGTATGGGCTTTACTTTCGCACGAATTTAAGGAGTGAAAAAGATTTGTGATTTTAAGTAGGTATAGAATTGCGCTATCATCAGATTAAATATAGGTACGACTTACGTTTTGAAATGCTTCGGACTACCCCATTCGGAAGCAATCATGACATCATAGTAAGGTTGGTACCAGAAATCGTATCCGAAGTTCGCTAATTTCTTTCCTTTCGTCCATGTTCCTAAAATATAGGCAATTAGGTAATGCGCCGTATAAATTATGGTATATACATTCATAAGATATATTTTTTATCTATATTGAGTAATTCATTCCGCATATGTCCTATTACTACTACTACTATTTTTATTAATATTATTATTTATTATTACTTGATTTCTTTAATACTGAATAAATATTGTTACCAATTAGTTGAGTCCTATGGACGCACACTGACCCTTATACCTACCAACATACACCCCCTCACACACACACCACATACACACACCACACGTCACACACCCACACGCCACCTCACGCTCACCCCCATCACACACACACATCCTCTCACGCACACTTGCTCACGCAAGTATACGTATATTACATACGCGTATACTTAACTGTTTAATTTATTGCATTGCCTTATGTTTTCATAATTTATATTTATCGGAAGAGACTGGCCCCCACAACACAGGGTATCCTAGTGTGGAAGCCAGGGAAATCTGACAAAATGTAAAAGATACTGTCTGCATCAATTATTATTTTTCTATCCTAGACTTTATTTTCATATAGTAATCCATTCAACCCAATCCAGTATAGTATAAATAAACTTCTAAATACCATCTTATATTGAGCAATCTATTCACGCACGAGTCTCCCTTCAGTTATACGCGTTCGTCCCAACCCACCTTTCACTTTCAGAGTCTTCGAATCAACGAGTACGAAATCTCCCTTTCCATTTTCATCCTTATCACCCATAGTGGAGATCATGATATCGCCGGTAGCTAAACAGTGCGCGGTGTGCGGAAAACTGCAGTTGAATGACCTTATCTCTGAGCCGTCGATTACCTGCCGATGAGATTTTACCCATGAACATTCGATAAGGGAGGGTAATGTAATGACGTATATTTTGGCCATCTGGGTTTGGCAACTTTTCCGCCATTAACGAGAAGCTGTACTTTTCGGAGGGATCAAGGTTTGCATTACGTAAGAGCAGTTTAGGAAGTAATTGTTGGGAAAATAAACTTAGGTAAGTAGCGAAGTTGAAAATTACAAGGTCCAATACAGCAAAGGAAGCTCTATCAAAAATTTCTTAAGAATACTCCAAAGTATTTCTTACAGAGAACTTTCCCTTCGCGCGAAGAAATATACTTACAGCATGTTTTCGGAAACATGCGACTGAAATGCAAATCGGCGTAAAAGTAAATGTGAGGAAAGGACCACCAAAGGTATAACTAGTCGGGGGATGTTTGACATGAGTTCGATCGAATGTTTGAAGTTCTACAAGTTTCGGTATGAGATCTAGGCTAGCGAGCTAGTTAGATGAATTTCACTTCGGAATTAAAGTTATGTAAGTATGTGTAAATGTTTGGCCTGTAATCTATATGATTGCATTACTGATTACAAAGTTGGGTTTTAATGAATGAGATATAACAAGATATAACTATTGGTATACATTTTATTTCTTTGATAGACGAAATAGGATAAAATGAAATGTATTAGTACCTACATATAAACAAAATTGCCAATTTTAAATAATATATTTCAAATAAGATATTTACTTATTAATATTATTATTCTATAACAACCCTGAAAACAGCTATGTTTAACGAAGAAAATCCTTGAAAGGGATTAGGTACTTCCAAAAGTTTACTCCTTGTATTTGCGTACCCAATTTACATTTTCCTACCTGCACCTTTTCGCTTTGAAGAATTTTGTTTCGGTCTTTTACCTAAAAATATTATATCTTATCATTGCTTTACAGCATTTTCCAAACCAATTCTTTTCAGGACGCCGTTAGAATTAATAAGCATTGACTGAATTTAGTATATTTTTACATTGGATATAAAAATATACTAAATTCAGTCGTTAAATACTTCAATTTATAGTTAGAGTATTATGTAAATGTTTTGATCGTTTGCCGTTCCGTTCCACCCTCGTAATAATATAACTTATGGTACGCAGGGAAACCCCGAAGCATAAAAAGCGAAGAATTAAAAAAGTTCTTCCGATTTGTTGACATAAAAATTCAGCTTTACGACTTCGCGTACAAACAAGATTCAGCAACTTCGTCGTCATGTAGACCAAGTTTGTAGAGCCGCGACTACATTTTTAATGAGACGTAGGAAAATTGTTTACACTTTTCAATTTTGAAACGGTACCTATACAATGTTGCAGGTTAAAGTAGGACAAGGCGTTTACTCAACACCAGGAGAACTGACCTAGTGAGAATTTAACTAAATGAGAATCTAACATAATACGAATCTGACCGATTCGGACCTAGTGAGAATCATGATGATCATTTAGTAATGCGATTAAATCGTAGGTACTTAAATACTGACGCCTATTATTTTGTGGAAAATTGAAGAAGTAATCTTTCAATCCAAGAAAGATTCAGTTTTGATACCGTCGAAAAATAAATTATCAAGTTGTAGCAGATAGAGAATATTCTAGACGAAATTTTGATTCAAATTGCTTTTGTCTTGGCGTAAAAGCATTTCAAAACATGAATTTTAAATCTGATTAATGAGAAATCTACACTAGTTCCTACCTAACTAGTGTAGATTTCTCATCGAAGAATAAATATTACCTTATGCACTTTAGGTTTCCTAGGATCAGTGCCAACATCCATTGCGTAGATATTGGATGACTGCAAACTGGGTAGGATTAGAAGGTCCCTCTTAAGCTTAGGGTTGTCATGGCAACTGGAGCACACGTTCCACCCACTATGGTGCAGTTCGTCTCCCACGTTGCCAGTGTACGTGCGGTGGATCACCTGAGAAATTTAAAAACTTGAGAGTAATATACTAACAACAGTGGGGCATCACCAATACTATAGCAAGACCACCAACTTAAAAAATAAAAACAAACTTGTTTGTCAGAAGTCCAAACGTAAAGGAATGACGATTAACCATGAGCAACACGCTCCCAGAATTTTTAAAAGTAGTCTGGGATGGCGCGCATAAGGCTGGAACTACATGGCGTCGGTTCCAGGGCCCGTTCGGTTCACTGCAGCCAATCACAAGCCTTCCGCTGATTTCCCCCCTCCCCCCACTTGAAGTCAGCGCCTCGTGAACTGGCCCTGGAACCGGCGCATGTAGTCCAGACCTATGCCCACGACCCGCTCGTTGTGTGACTGCTAAGAAACAGGATCTCTTTTGAGTGCTTGAGTCAACACTAAATCAGTGGCATTTTTACTGGACATGAATTTCCATTTTCTGAACAGTCATAAGATCATCTCTGCAGTTGAAAAATTATCCACTATAAACTAAATTATAATTCTACTAAATTAAATAAGTACACTAAAGTATTATTTTTTATTAGACGGAGTAAACTGACGTTTCCTGTGTTGCCAGTTTTTAAAAATAGTGTTGTGACCAATGATTGAGTTGAATCACTGACCAATAAATACTATTCACTAATCAAAATATATTTTATTTTCTTCTGTAATGTCGTGATTTTTTTTTGTGAATTAAAAAGTAAAATCGCTGAGCCGCACTTTGTTTGGGAGCGAAATCCATCTTCATTCAATATATAATTTAAAGTTATCATTTTGGCTCACTGTTTGGGTGAACTAAGGGAACTGATTCACAAGTGAACTGAACGCATCCCTATTACATTAGACATGGCAACATTATTTCACAAAGTGACATTAGCACCTGTCAGTTAAGTCCGTCTAATAAAAAAATATACTTTATAAAATACTATTATCGACCATGTTCTCCTCGGAACAAATCCGCATGAGCCTTAGCTACAAATCCTGGGCCGGTATTACATTCCGCTTGTTAATTTAGTTCCAGTTGCAATGGCAATGTACGAGTACAGTACGTACATGTTACAGTCAAAACCTGAAATCGGTTTAAACAAGTCTATTACTAGTGAAAACACCACGAATATCTAAATTAGGTTTGAAATATTGTTTAAATAGTTTTGAATGAGGGGAAAAAAGTTGTTTAGTAACAAACAAAAAAGTCAAATTATGATAAATAATGTAAAATGAAAACACAAATTTAATAATATTTGACATGAAACACATTGTAAAATAATAATTATACTAAGAACATTTGACATGTAAATTAATTTTATGAAATTTGCGGTTCCATGGTGGAGGCCAACGGTCATCATGCATTGGTTTGCTGTCGGTGCTCTGGGAGGTTTCCACGCCACCATGCTCTCAACAACATCATCCGTAGAGCTCTCTTTCCGCCAACGTGCCGTGCGTGCTGGAGCCTCCGGGTCTCAGCCGCACTGACGGCAAAATACCAGACGGCCTAACGTTGGTGCCCCGGCGCCAAGGTAGGTGTCTCCTGTGGGACGCAACTTGCGTCAGTACGTTCGCCGCTAGTCAACTCAGACGGACTGCGCGGGTAGGCCCGGCGGGCAGCAGCCGAAGCAGCGGCTCAAAGAAAACGGGAGAAGTACGCCGCTCTGGAGCAAAACTACGTTTTTGTCCCATTTGCGGTTGAAACGACAGGTTGTTGGCGGGCGGAGGCAAAGGATTTTGTCAGGGAGGTCGGCCGTCGCCTGAGAGAGAGAGGCTGTGACCCCCGCTCCTGGTCGTTCTTGGTGCAGAGGTTGGCCGTGGCGATTCAGCGTGGCAATGCCGCGAGCGTCATGGGGACCTTTGCGCCAGGGTCGACATAGGGCGGAATTTTTGACTAAGGCTTTTCATAAGTATTTTTTAATGTTTTTATTGACTAAATTAATAAAAAAATATTTTTAATTTATGAATAAATTATGATTATTATTATTATTATGCATTATAAAGAGACTTTCAGTAAAGTGCAGCTTTAGTTAAAACTCAATGAGAAAATTGATTTCGGGTTTCAACTAACACCCTTAGTTCGGTCTAGAATTGACTAGTTAAAACTAATTTTAGCAGATTTCTTGTTTCAACTGTAACTACACAATAATACTTTCTAGCTGGATCCTGAAATCCGATAGGATTACTGAAATGTTATTGCCTCCCAGCGACATTGCTCCGGACTAAATAGAAGACATGTATTCTAAGAAATGTGTTGTTAGGTACTAATGTGTTTGTTTTCATCATTTATATTAAAAATACGCCTTTATATACTTTTAATGCTGCTATGCTAGTGTACAAGAATAAAATATAAAAAAAACAAGAAGAAAGAAAAAAAAAACAAGAAAGAAAAAGTACTATTTCAGCTTTTCTATGAAGTTGATTTATACAGGGTAAATTCTCTCTCATGTTACATGTGGTATAAAGTAAGTTGGTAGGTGTAAGATACTTATAATAAGTACTCGTATATGCTATACAGCTCTACTAATAACTATACATCTGTACCGTCAAACGCAAAGTCATTCAAATAATGATAAATTCATAACGTAATGTTTGGACCAAAATTATCATGTGACGCAACAGTAAGCATGTTCGGATTGGGCTTGTGACAATATTATGATAATTGTTACCTACTTGCCAAATAAATATGAAAATACTGCGAATATTCCATAATTCAAAACATTCCGATGACCTAGTAACCGCGAATGATTGTAATGAAAAAAAGCGCAATGAAGAAATCTCCCACATAACCCAGTACCTGTGCGTACTTACCCCGTTCGGATGTGGGGTAAGATTTTTCAAATCAAATTAGTGACGAATCTAGCGATATTAATAGTGTTGCAAAACAGCTCGCGAAACCATTTCTTCGCTGTTCTGCTAACACTATTAATACCTCTTGAATCGGAAATAATTTGATTTCAACGATCATTCCCCACATCCTACCTTACCACAACGCATACCTTATCTGTTGATAAATCGTTACAACATTCTACTGTTAAAACAAACCTGGCTGTATGTGGGTGATTTAGGATCCACGTCAACTGTAGCCAGATAATCCTGCTTCGTCTGGTCTGGCTGTACGCAGACCACGTACAGAAGTTCCTCTCTCGGACCTTTCTTGTACGCGTCTAAAGGAGACGCGTACCCTGGACCTTTGCCTGAAAGTATTTAGCTAATGAGTTTCCTGGAGTTAGTTTGGTGTTGTGCAGAAAAGTTACCTACAATTGGCGTCCGGACTACGGATTCTTTGTTTTCGTCCGTTTTTTATTGCGACGCAAGATTTAACGAACGAATAACCCTATTAATAATGAAATGTAGTAATAGTTACAAGTGAACAAACTTGGTTAAAATATTATCTAAACTATAGTCACATCATGTTAAAATTAAAATCACACTCCACTTAAAGATGCATTAACTTTCCCCGATAGAAAGGCGATGGGCTCAACATTCCCTCCAATATTTATTCAAAGAGCACTTAATTTACTTCCTAAATTTTGTGCTATTAAAAAACAGAGCTGTCACTTCCACTAAATCGTCGATAAGCATCAAAACATTATTTTTCCGCTGCACAAACGATGGTTGCGAAAGGGGACCATCCCCTCACATTTTGTAATCACGTCAGGTAAATTCCTGCATATAAATGACTCCTTTGTTGAAATTAATCTCATGAACAGTTCATTGTTTGTTGGTAAATGTATCAAAACTTGATAGTTTTCGCGCTTAATTGAGTAAAATATCATATTACAATAAGATAGGTTTCATTATTAAGAAATTGGAAATACCTTGGCAAGATTGCTATCTCTCTTTTCTTTTATGAGATGTATTTCGAATGATCCTACGGTGTGTGACTCGTGGTCCCACTATTGCTCGTAGTCCCACTAGCCTGAAAATGTAGATTCCTGGTTCCACTGCGTAGTGGGACTACCAGTAATAGTTACAACCGCTCTTGTATTTTATGCTACCGTTTTGAATCCCGCGTTAGTAGATGTTACCAAAAATATTTCGTAACAAAAAAAAGACTGAATACGAAACTGGCATTTTTAATATATCAATTAACCCGCGAATTGGATTTCCGAAAGCCCCAAAATACATTTTTAAAGAGAAGTTTTATCTAAACATTGAGATTAAAGTCAGTAGGGTTTGTTTGAGGAGTTCCTTTTGAGGCGAGGCGCTTTGAAGTCCTGCCTCAGGGCACGAATGATAAATTGCAACCCGGTTGATGTGTCTGACACTTTTTTATACTGTGACATTTTGCCGGCTCCTTTATTTCGCTTATCTTGTGACACGGGCGAATAGAGCTGACAAATAAGAATGTTTGATTCACGCTTTTGAGAAGGTTTTGCTTTTCAATTTCGGTATGACTTTGGTGCTACGTGGGCCTTCCTTAATAGAGACAGATATTCTTTCATTTGGAGACAAACTTGACTTGGCGGGCTTCAGTATACCTTCATCTTATTTTTATTCAAACGTGGGCTAAAAATATTTGGAGAGCAGTGGACAATATCAGGCTATACCCTGTAGTACTTTGATGTTTTAATTTATTCGACACTTTCACACAAATGTCAAGGAATTATAACAAAAACTTATTGCGACAGGGTTCCACAGACGCTTGATGTGTTTTCCACTGTACAGTGGCCAATACATACATATTCATTGGTACTTTGTCGCTTTAACTTATTTCGTTTTGTACGCATTGTATCATACTAATTTTGTGCAATAAAGAGTATTCATTCATTCATTCATTCATTCACACATTCATACGAAATTACGACTGTCAAGAAATCATAACAAAATCTTATTGCGATGTGTCTTTCACAGTATAGTGTCCAACACATAAGCCTGTAGTATATATAGGATACCCTTTAGTATACTTTTTAGCATTAATTTAATTAACACATTCATACGTTCGTCGAGAATTTATAATAAAATCTTATTGAAATAGGGTTCCACAGAGTACTTCCGCCGTACATTAGCCCAAATTGTACTCACTGCATTCTCGATGTTGTCCTTTACCTATAAACTGACACTACCAAAAAAGCAAAGGTTTACGCACTTCAATGTTAAGTTAGTTACCTACACTACAATATAATACTCTTCAAAGATCCAGTCTTTTGAAATATCTAACATTCCAAACGTCGCAATGGAAAACGATATTTAAATTTCATATCAGTGTGTTCTATAAATTAGTGGGTTGTTATTCTATTTAGGCTTTAAATATTCGTAAATGTAAGTAAAACTTGAAATTTGTAGGCATAATAGTACTTACAACACGACATTTTTCCAAATAATTCACTTTAAAACTGAATCCCACTAGATAAAGTGCACCGGCACCCAGTAACAGATAAGTGTACTGAGACTTGTTTGTGAGCTAGTGCTGTTAGACTGAATATCGATAGACTATCGATACATTCCATATATTCACAAAAAATATCTCGAGTTATCGGATCAATTGTATTGTATCGTTCGTCATAAACGCAGTTATACTCGTAGGTATCTACTGTTACTGACCACTACAATTATTATGATTGATAACACTGAAAGAAAGATTGTTTGATTTAGAGCATATGAAGTAATTTTTATTCATTTGAACAAGTTCCTTGATAGATACGACTAAGATCTTGGTTGAAGTGAACAAGCCGACTTTATATGCTCGTATTGAAACAAGTTATTGTTTGAAGTAAACAAGCTTTTCTTTCGTGAAAGTAGAGTATTCCTGACTTTCATGATTCTGAGATGGATACAATCCGGCGACGCTTGCGCTACAGTTTAATGTCCAAGTCATCGAGCATTGTTGTCATTTTAATTTGATGGTCCAGAACAATAAATTGGAGGTGTATTGGTTTATACATTTATATTTAATTCATTTCTATATAAAAAAATTAATAGATATTTTTATTGATTCTATCGTGTCGTCACGTAGTAACCATTGAAAATCGTATTATTAATAGATTAATACCATCGGTATGGTAGACGGATCAAAATAATAACAATTTGATACATTTATACTACCTACCTACCGATTGCTTTTATTAGCGTTATAGTATTGTAATACGGACTTTGATTGAATATCGATACATCGACTATCGATTTTACACAACACTATTGTTGTAAACGTGATATGAAGTGTAAATAAACAAGCTGGATAGCTGTCCCGCTCTAACCTAGTGATTAGGTAAACACCAGTGACTGTGGTCTAACAAGTTTGTCTTGCTAACAAAACATCGATACGGTCGACAAAAACGCGATAAAAATTCATGAATTTAATTATAGTTAAGTACTTATGTACTCGTAATAGCTATATGATGATGAAAATTTTTTTTATTAAAAATGATCTAATATAATAACATAACTAACTATGGAAACCATAGACAATTTGAAGTATTGTTGATATCGCGCAGGCGCGGGTGTTGAGTTTTTTATGGCTATAGCACAAAGTAGTTGGCCAGTGAAATGTAGTGCATTGCCACAAAAAAAATTACATAAGCCAACCGAAAACTGTTATTTAATATTTCATTAAAACACTATTTTCACACAACCATGACGAATGAACCTCTTTATGTTATTGATTGTGGCTTCATAATGAACAAATTACGAAATGGGGGTAGAAAAATCCATTTCTTTCTTCTTATTTCTTTATTACTTTTAGCATCTATAGGACATACGGAACCAATTTTTTTTCTATATAAAACAAATCAAATATTATTCCTATCCATCAATAAAATAAATAGAGACAGTCTTCTTATTGTTTCCTGTATAATTATAACATTCGGGGTAGGCTGCCAACTCTGCTACAGAATTATGAGTGATGTAAAGATTAATTAAGGAAATATAATTACATAAGTACCGAGTACATAGATAAGGTCAGAAAAGAATGTACAGGGTGGACCAAAAGTCCGTTAACATTTGAATAGGTCCCTGCGTCGGCGCGGGCGGGGTATTGGCGCGGGGGGTGTTACTACAAGCGAGAGCTACTAATAGGGATTTAGTACCATGGCGTCATTCAGCGGAGCGCAACGCGCATTTTGCGTACGCGAGTACTATCGAAACAACGATTCTACGACCGAAGCTAAACGGAAATTTTGTAATCATTACAATATACGGAACAGAAATCAAGCACCAACAATTCAAACGATTAAAAAATGGGTACAGAAGTTCGAAACAACAGGTTCAACTTTAAGTCAACCACGATCCGGCCGACCTAGGACATCGCGCGATCCAGTAAACATAGAGCGTGTACGAGCGTCTGTTCGAGAACAACCTGGTCTCTCTACTCGAAAGCGGTCTAGTGCTTTAGATGTGCCCAGAACATCTCTAAATCGCATTCTACACAAAGATTTACATTTACATCCTTACAAGATTCAAATTGTACAGGCTTTAAAGCCAAATGACCCTGCTCAGAGACTGCAGTTTGCTAACGAAGTGCTTGAGAGGTTTACGAGCTTCAATAACATCTTTTTCTCAGACGAGGCACACTTCCACCTAAATGGACATGTCAATCGACAAAATTGCAGATACTGGAGTGACACTAACCCGGACTTGAAGCACCAAAAACCTTTACACTCGCCCAAGGTTACTGTATGGGCCGCATTGTCAGCCAGCGGAATCATTGGTCCATATTTTTATGAAGATCAGAGAAACCGCGCCGTCACCGTTAATACAGAGCGATACATTGTGATGCTACAGAATTTTTTTGCTCCAGCATTACAGGACTTCTCAGGCTTTAATCGAAGCTCTTGGTTCCAACAAGATGGGGCAACATGTCACACCTCCAATGACTCTATAGCAGCACTTCGTGAAATTTTTGGCCAAAAAGTCATATCCAAAAGAGGTGACATTCACTGGCCACCCCGCAGCCCGGATTTAACTCCAATGGACTTTTACCTTTGGGGATATCTCAAAAGTAAAGTTTACATCAGCAACCCAGTGTCTATTGAGGAATTAAAAGAAAATATACGCGAGGAAATGCAGAACATTTCACCAACCACTTGTCGGGCGGTCATGCAAAATTTCCGTTCCCGGTTACAGGTGTGCCAGGATGAACAAGGGTCACATTTGAATGATGTTATTTTTAAAAAGTGAAATCCTAATTTGTCTACTTTATTATTAAATAAACAGTTTTTCACTAAAGTAGCATTTGTATTTTTTATAACCATTTTAAATGTTAACGGACTTTTGGTCCACCTGTATGTAGGTTATATGTTTGATCTTAGGTAATAGCTGATAGTTATCCAATACATCGAGATGAAAGATCGATCTTCGGTGAAATAAATTATGATTACTAGAATTCATTAAAAAAATTAATGTCTGAACATAGAAAAGAAGTACATAGGTGGTAACAAATTGAAATTTTTAACATTTCATACAAAGAATCCTGCGAAGCTTATCTACACACATTAGACACATTTAGATTAATGATACAGTGCGTGTACAGAACGACTCGGTGACAAAAACAAATTGGCGTTTCCTTTACGAAATACGTGAGCAATAATATCATTCAGGGAGCGTCGCATCGTTAAGACTCGCAGAAGGCGAAGATATAGTACTGCACAATAAAATTGTAGCTAAGAAATAAGATAGACACATGGTACATACGTGCTTTGCGAAACAAACGGCGCACCAGACGTTCCACTCAGATGGTCGTAGAAAATGTAATATACGACTTAAAATACGATTATTGTCAGTTCAGAATGTAAAGTCTTTCGCATACAAACATTTATTGGCAAACTTTAAAACGTCTATCTTCTCAAGAAAACTTTTCTCCTCCCAACTTTATGGTTGTGTGTGTGCGTGTGACTCTCCTGCATTATCCGTCTCAGGCTCGAGTGCTGGTGGAACTCGTGCCGGATTGAAATATGTCTGCTTATATTCTTGAACAGAATGTGCCACAACGCTTTATCCTTATTCTTCCACAATAAATCTGCAGTCTTTTCCTTAATCCTACGCATATTTTCCTCGAGTCTCCTAGCTTTTATTTCCATTTGTATGAGGGAACGGGTCGTATTTGTCAACAGGCGGTACAGGTATTCTTTTCTTCTCGTTTTCTTTGGCTCTGAGGCGGTAACATTTGTCATGTACTCGTATTCAGTGTTGTTCTCGAAGTCTTGAATTTCGTTGTTTTGTGATTGTTTACTTTTGGGACGTAATAAAATGCCGGTGAGTAGGACGGCGAGAGCGAACGAGAGAAGCATAAAGAGTTTGGCGTGACTGTAGAGGGGTTTAGCTGTGAAATTCATGTCAGCGCTTTGATGGCATTGCACAAACTTGGATCACGTAGCATCGGATTGCATGTTGAGGGGTTCGGCTATTGAGCGGAGAGCAACAAGTCACGTGGCGTATGACGGAGCGCGAGCGGCGGCGCCCTCTCGCGGCGTTGGCGCAAACGACACTGGCTCGAATGAAAACGCGCCCGGTGCGTCGCACCCCACGAATTTCCCCGGTGACTTTTCCTCGGGGATGTGAGAACATATCTAATGGATGTGACGACCGTTTTATTTTATTTTATTTGGGTACCGTACAGCCTTATTTACAATGCATATATTAAATCAAAAGCCATTTATAAAGCTTCCACAGATTTGCTAACACACTTTGCGTTTTGGAATCGCAGAAACGGAACTACACACCTATAATCTCCATATTTAATTAAGAAACAGATAACAATTACAAAAATAATACAAAAATTGTCTGTAACAAACTGTAAGTAATCTGTAAACATTATAAAGGCCATCGCACATTGCAGCGACTCGACGCGAACCCGACGCGAACTTAACTCAGAGCGATATGCGATGGCCATAAACCTGAACAAAGATGAACCTATACCTGTATACATGAAATGAATTTTGAAATGAAATGAATTTTATTTGCAAGAATATACGTCATGTATGGAGGAACTTAAAATTACATAGGTAGTTCCAGCATATCCTACCTCCATTGTGGTGGTTTATATAATAGATATATATATATATTTTACAAGAAATTAGACAAAGAAGAATGTACTACCTATTAATAATGAGATGATATTAAGTACAAATGAAACACACATTCCCATTATCATAGGTCCTTGAAAATAAAACACAACAAATAAAAGTGCCTCTATTGCTGCTTCAACTATTATTTTTGTTAGAACTTGATCTATTTCATGGATAAATGCTTCTTAAGCCATAAAATAAACTAAATCTCATATCGGAACACACAGTATCCCAACATTCTAAGCTCCACGTTCACCTAGGTGCGTAAGTGGCGGGAGCGGGAGGGCACTCGCCTGGCTCTTACCTTGCCTAACATAATGTTGTTCTGTGTCACTACTCACTAACTCACTGTCACTTCATTTTTTGTCCTTAGCAAAAACAATTGTCGAGAGATATTTTTACTTTGTTTCATCAGACTGTTCCCTACTTACATTATTATTATCTTGTTTCTTTGAAATTGTGACTTTAGGAATGAAATTATTGATTTTTACAGGAAGTGACTTATTTGGATAATGTGACATAATAACATGGTTTAAAAATTCTATAAGTCTATAAGAATAGTTTTTCTTGCAATTTAGAACTAAGTAAGTACCTATATTTCATCAGGTCTGGCTGCAGGATTCTTTTTCCGTTCTTGATATCAGTTCGTCAGGGTTCTGCTTACATTACAACAACCTAACTGATTAATTGTACTCAACTAATTAATTAATTATTCTCAATAAATCAATATCAACCCCAAATCTTTATCTCCTAAACAGACCGGAACATGAACATAATTTAAAAGTTATTGTTAAAACAACGATAAAGCGTAGGAATATTTCTGTTTTCGGTTAAAACAATGACAAAGCGACGACCGAAAATCGGTTATTTTATAGAAATAAACTCAATCCCTGATAAAATATCTCAATCCAACTGACTGGAATACTCGATAAAACGAAAACAAAAGACAGCGTGGCAGTTATAAATATAACAATTTTAATAAAACCGTCGACCCGGACGCCTCATTGGGCCCTGTTGTCTCAGCACAGCTGCTAGTGGGAGATAAGCGACCCCTTTTTAAGGTTCCTTGTCTTAAATTGATTTTTGGCGGACAGAGAGCCCATAAAATATTTAACAGCAACCTCTATAAAAGACGTTACAAGTTTACCGAGGAGCCGATAAATTGAGTATCGATTGCACTGTACGCCCTCGGTAACCGCAGGAAGGGACGCTTCGGCACGGCTCTCGATTAGAGCAAGGTTAAGGTATATTATCTAATGAAGCCTCGGATTTTCTGGAGAGGTTCTCAATTAATGTTGTCTTCAATCTTCATATATTTTCATAACTTTAGATCATTCATGCAATGTATTGCCAGCTAATTATCATATTTGTACTTAATTAGATCTTATATCGGCAATATTAACAATAGAAAAGTTTAATAAAATCACAAGTATAATCCAATTTCCAATTTCTTAATTCAATTAACTATTTAGACCAATTGACGAGTATTTTTTTATTATTTTCAACATCTTCGAACAAGCCTGTAGCTGGCTCTACTATATAGTCTATGTAGGTATTTGCGCTATATTATGCTATTCTATCTAAATAGAGATGAGACTCATCTCATCTCTTTGATCGGAATTTTTGAGATTTTCTTCCAAATACACTTACCTGCTATATAAGCTGATTCCCCTTTTATGTTTTCACATATCCCCCTCGTCATCCCTTCCTTTATTGAGTCAGTTGATAACATCATGAGACTTCATTTTAGATTCAATATTTTTCAATATTGGCTTCAGCTTAGAAACGAGCGAACGCTCCACAGAGTCGATGCACTCTTTGTTATTATTACAAAATAAGGTAACAGTATATTTTCTACAAAGTAAAATTGTATCCATAAAGAAATTAAATTACTCACTACCCAGGTACAAATGTCTGGACTTTACCGCTGTCGAATATTTCTTTCCCCCAAGATATAACAAACATTTTCTGTAAATGAAAATGTTAAAACAAATGTTGTAATAAGTAAAACAATTTCAGAATGAAATATCTCTAGTATTTTTAGAAATAATAGAAAGAGCGAAGACTGCCGAAGTTAATTACCCACTGGACGTTAGACTTTCTTTTATTTTGCAGCTGCCTGCTAACGACCTTTTTATTTTATCAAGGTTCTGTACAAAATGGATATGAAAGAAGGTAGGTACCGGTAAAATCAAGACCAAAAATTAGAATAGAGAACCGTTAATTTCAAATGAGATGGTAACAAGGGCGGTTCATTTTGCTAGGCGCCGTTCTGAATGGAGACAGTATAAATGCGTGACAAATATATAATCATACACAAGTCTGACCTAATGCGAATATGATTAAATGAGAATATGCCTAGTGCTACAAAAGGCAACGGGGTGTATATAAGGATTCAAACTTCTGTCACTACACTTTAATTTTCCTTAACACGGGAATGACGGACAACCACACACACACACACACACACAAAACACACACTAAACTCATTACGTTCTTCAGATTATTAACACTTAACTTCCCACACTCACACACCCACTCATCCTACACTGCATATGCACACTTACATCATTACACACTCCCACACAACCTAACACACCCCCACCCATACTCACTCTTACCATTATCTTTACTAAATTCCTTTATGATTAAATTTTCCAAATTCCTTTTAGGTTAAGAATATAATTTGTAATTTGCTTGCACAGAAAGTGCGACGGAATCCCGACTTACAAGATTTTCGACCTAGTTTGTAAGTCGGAGGTCCTTTTTTTGTGTGCCCTGTAATAAGTAAATAAACTTTTTAATTATTATTTTTTCATTTTTCATTTCAACCTTATCTTTATGATGTCCTAGGGTCGAAAAACGTAAAACACGGTTACATTCGAAGCAGACGAGCTTGTTTCCTTCATGGAACTAATAGTTATAGACATCCTACCTAAGATGCACTCCTAGTAAATACACGACTTGTTTTCAAGCGATCAGTTCTCATTGCAAGTGGGGAGGCTTGTGTTCGAGTATGTTTTGTCAATTAGGGCCCCGCGCTGTGGCTCTAAATTCCCATTTGCTTCGGAGTTGTCTGTGTGATTATCCTTTTAGAAAGGGGCTGTTGGAATTTATAGTTTTCGGCTAACTCCATTAGGGTGATCGATAGGTATGTACAATGAATATGTAAATTTACTATGTAAAACAGAAGAACAATCCCATACAACATTTTAGCGACACTTTAATTCTGGCTGGTATTTAGGTTCGCTTTCAACGGAATTCTATAGAAATGCTGATTGGAAAATGATTAGAAATTAAATCTCACCTACTTATAGAAGCTTTACAAGTTTATAATTTTCCTCGGTAGTTGATAAGTATTCAAGGCATGTACATAAAGCAGCGGCTTCAATATTTCCATCTCACAAAAATTTATTGAAATGTTTTTTTTTTATTAAAACGCTTTTCGATAAATTCAATGAACAAACGATTAAACGATTAGCGAAGAAACGAAAAGCTTACTTCAGATTTCAGATAAGTAGATTATAATTTTTAAATATAATATTATTCAGACATTTTAGCAAAATTAAACAACCTTTACGAAACCTTGTAGCAAGTTTAAGCAACGTCAAAGTATAACACTGAAGGTAACCCGAAGAAACGAAATACGATATTTATTTCCCAGGTTACGGGATGAAAGCTTTTGAAAAATACGAGAGCACAACATTGGGTACTGGCCCACACAGGGAACATAATCGAATATGCCCCAATTAGGGACAATGGGGCAGAGCCTTGCCCACCCACTGAATTGTGTCGTCGAGATTATCCCCTAGCGACGGCGATTTTTTTGCACAGAATGTATGATTGTTTGTTTATTATGTCGACATAATTTTGTTGTATGCCTGTGGGTAGCTAAATGGTAAACAGAGTTGTTTACAAACAAAACACTTATATTTTAAGGGTTTATTATACCGTAACTTCTTCAATAAAATCATGTCTACCTACTAAATAATTAGCTTCGATATGGGTAGTACTATAAATGGAACAGAAACACATTATTCGTAGTTAACAAAATAAAAGTAGGGCTTTATATTTTGTCTTTTCTATCTATCTTTGATTTTACCTGCACTCTATAAAAGCTCCAGCTATATTTTTTTATTGAATAAAAAGAGCAAACTATCAAACAGGCCACTGATGGTAAGATGGTAAGTGATCGTTATCACCTATACACATCTTACCTCACTTAAATCTTATTAAAGGGTTTTCAATGCGCTGCTGACCTTGAGGGCTCAGATGGATTGAATCAAAGCATGTGCCGGTAATTACGCTGGTTCGCCCCTTTAAACCGAAACACAGCAATGCAAGCATTGCATTACGGTAGATATATATTTTTTTTACCCACAATTCTATCGCTCCCACTAACAATAAGGGGTGAAATGAAAAACTGCGTTGCATAATTGGTACCCGATAATGTCAGCATTTGCTGAATTTCCTCCCTTTTGCCAAATATGCATAGATCTTATCGGTAATTACGCTGGCTCGCCCCTTTAAATCGTAACACAGCAATGCAAGCATTGCATTACGGAAGATATTATTTTTTTACCCACAAGTCTATCGCTCCCACTAACAATAAGGGGTGAAATGAAAAACTGCGTTGCATAATTGGTACCCGATTATGTCAGCATTTGCTGAAAAGCTTCTTATCTTATCTTATGATAGGGGGTTGGGAATAATCCCAGCGGCACTTCGACCCTTGAGGATCTTTTGTACCTACCCCATTTTACACACTGATCATCTCAGTGTGGAGGTTTCCTCACGATGTTTTCCTTCACCGTTAGAGCAGTCGGTAAATGTACGTAAGTTTTCGAAAAATACGAAAAACTCATTGGTACATGGCACTGCACGGTTTCGAACCCGGACCTCCCGCATGGGAGTCAGGTGTCCTAGCCACTGTGCCACAGACGCTCAATATGCATAGGTACTTACGTAGTAATTAAGTATCTGCATCTACATTAAATTTGAATGTTTTTTTGTAAAATTTGTTATAATTTATTTGGCAATAAATGTGATTCTATTCTATAGGTAAAATGGTGGTACGTACCACACCAGGCTGACTCTACACAAAGTCATACCACCACCAAAATTCTATGAAGAATATTGAACTTTTCCATGCTTAGCGCCTTACGAAGGTATTTCCCTATATCTTTTTTGTAAATATGACACAATTAGATGACCTACCGACTGACCTAAACTTCAAAACCCGAAACTTTATACGCCTTCTCAAGTTGAACCCTTCTGGGACCAACCTCTTACCCATGGTGGTGAGGTGATACGGGTTTGATTTATCCCTTCTAACGGCTCCACCGGGACTTTTGAAGTCAACCAGTTTGCTTTGATGGGAAATGTTTACATAATTACTTATAATTAAATAAATAGTTTACTTGACAACTATCGAAGATTAAATGCATTTCATTAACATTTATAAATTGATGGTCAAACGTGAAAACAGAGTTGAAATTCGTCGCAAAATAAAGTAGCTACAAGCAAACACAAATTAGAACATAGAAATAAACGGTAAGCAATTTGTGACGTCACTGTACAGTAGCATCATGCAAGCTACATATTAAGGACAGTTTTGCTGAAAAGGGACGGAGCATATCCCCATTCTGACTGTCTGGTGAGTTGAATATCGAAAAAGGAATTTCGGTTCCATCTTCAGAATGTCCATGTAAGTTGATTGATACAATTTAAAAAACTGTTGTGATAAAATCGGTACAACATTAGATACAAAATAGCGTCAAGCTCTTGGTACAAAAATACATCACCATAATAAAAATAAAATAAAAATTCAACTAATTACTATGGTGAGGTGACTATGAAAGAGTTCATAGTAATCTGCGTACAGGTTAATAATGTAAAGGTAAGTGAAAGTGATACACCCGGATAAGTGTTATCGATTCAAACAGTGACATAATATTTTTCGCAGCATTCATATCATCAGATACGCGTAGACCGCGTAGTCATGGCGTAGCATACGGCGTAGCATGCCGATTGATGGTCAAAATTATTACTTAGTTACTTAATAACTTAAAAGATTTTCACAAATCATAGTCTTAGAAATCCATTAAAGATAAAAGATTGATCTGAAAATGAAAAATAAAATTGTGGACATAGTGTAACGTATCTTAATTACAAATTAACCAATAAAAAATTGAGGTTCAAAAACATGAAAAAAATGTACCTTTTTAATTTAAGTTTAAAATATAAATTTAACCTAACCTTTGCCGATACATACGTACAATGGAATGAAGACCTTTCCATTCCACTCGAACCTGGCGCGAAAAATACAAGCTAAAGAAACAATGTTATTTGTTCAAGTTGGCTGACCTACTTGAAAGATATCGAGAAAACTTTCGAATAATTCCTCTAAACAGTGGGCAATAGCGGTAAATCGCTATAAAGTAAGAGACGACAAGAAAAACCTAAACTTTGGTCATTACGAGAAAGGAAAGAAAAACTATAGATCATATAAATTAGAAATAGAAATATATTTATTGCCAAATCATATAAATTTAAAATTATAGTACAAAGAATTATATAATATGTAATGTATATTTGGCAAAAGGGAATAAAATACCACTTTAGAAACAATAAGAGATAAAATACCACTTGATGGAACCTGCTTTTTCCCTTGTTTATGTTAAATAATACATAATGTGCTTTGTGTTAAAATGAAAACGTATTTGTAGTAAGTACTTACAACCAAAACACAACAGATATTTAACAGAAAATACAGATATTCATTTACCGACATTTTTTTAAGAGAAAGACAGTAGTTTTCAATTTTATATACACCTACCTTAATATTTCTGTATAATCCATGGTTATCTGGTAGAAAATGGCGCAATGCATTAATCTCGCCTCATGTACACTTGTTTTTTTTTGCATTGAAGTGTAAATAAATAAATAAAAAATAAATAAGTTTAAAGTGTGTATCTATCTGTAAAATTAAGGAATGTTTCTATTGTATTATATTTCTTGAATTATTATTACGGTACTGACAAATTCCACAGATATAATAAGCAGAAGTCTTATGTTTTATCGTCAAATAGTATAAGTGATCATATGGTGAGCGTGACAATGTTCAATGCTTAACCACTACATTGTATTTGCTAAACACCAACACTAACCTCCTACAGCAATATATCTACTCGTTTCTAAGTACTGAGGGACTCAAAGTGCAAAGTTGCGTTGCCTCCATCTGGTGCCAGTAGTAAATTGTATCTTCAACTAACTGAATTGGAAGTGTTAATGTTTCTTTTCTTAAGTTTCTTGCTTTCTAATGAATACGATAGACGGGGAAGAAGTAAGTGCTTATTTGAGCGTCGGTGGCACAGTGGCTAAAACACCGGATTTCCATGCGGGTGGTTCAGGTTCAAAACCGTGCAGTGCCATGTACCAATGCGTATTTCGTATTTTCGAAGACTTACATACATTTACCGACTGCTCTAACGGTGAAGGAAAACATCGTGAGGAAACCTGCACACTGAGATGATCAGTGTGTAAAATGGGGTAGGCACAAAAGATCCTCAAGGGTCGAAGTGCCGCTGGGTTATTCCCGGCCCCCATCATAAAATAAGATAAGATAAGAAAGTGCTTACTTAATTAACGAACACTGTACTTTTATAAAACGATCTACATGGATCTATAAATCATTTTCAGGTGACGAACGTACGCATCTGTTTTAAAGTGGCCTATACGTGGCCGCTTCTATATGTACTCGTAAGGAAGGAATGCGTATAAAATGTGGACAATATAACCGTTCCTCTTGTAATATGTCGGAACACCAATAACACCTCGTCCACTCCAACTATGCTAAAATACATGTGCAAGGAGTGCTCCACCACAATTATCCAAAGGTTGATTCGATCGTCGACGCTCGCGCCGTAATCTCGTGCCCTATAGCAATTGAGCCATTGTCGCTTCTTCATAAATTAGCAGAGCGCGAATAAACTTTGCTTTCAAACAAACAAAGTTATCTGCTAATCAACTACACAATAGGTTATTTTCGTTGTCCATTTAAAGGTCGTATAGCTGAATATAAATTTTAGATAAACTCAACCTATGACCTATAGCAATTCGAGATCGCTAACAAACGAGTCATATTATTATCATTTTATTATCACTTTATAATTTCGTATTTATTGTAGCATCTGCCCTTACAATGACATTGATTTAACGGAGGTCAATGCAATGATTGAATGATTGTCAAATCATGGCCAATTCGTCCACACGATAACGGACTACTACGTCCCTAAAACAATTTCGTCTAATATCGAGTATCTACATTAAAAAGAAAACTTCGTTTAAAGAATAGTACTCTGCAACTCTTACGTATTATTAGCAATTTTAGGGTTCCGTACAAAATGGTAAAAAAGGAACCCTTATGGTGAGACTTCGGTGTCCATCCATCTGTATGTCACAGCTGTTTTTCTCAAGAACCACTAACGGTATAAACTTGAAATTTGGTACCTACAACTTGCTTACCCGCATATCAGCCAATATCAGGGAAAATAATCGGAAAATATTTTATTTTTATTGAAAATAAGGTCGGAATCTGAAAGTAGGGCAACTGGGGTATCATATGAAAGGCCTTTATTTGTGTATTACAAAACTTATTTTATTTTATTAAGCTATAGTTTTTTTTTACTTATGGCCAAAAACGTGCAAAAAATGAATCTATCTCGGTAATTGAGAAAGTTGACAGTTTTTTTGTGAAGATTGTACATTTTTATAGGCTAAAAAGCACTCAAGTCTAATAGCAGCCTATAAAAATGACAATCCAACCAAAGGTGTTATTATTCCTTGTAGCATTTTTTCTTTGGAAATAAACACCTGAACAAGGTATGTATTACTAGCATTATAGTTCCAATGAAAAAACTTATAATTCCGTTAATAACAGCACTGAACAACGAAGTAGAAAAACTTCTAAGCACTTGGTGTTCAATTAACTACTCCTACTGGATACTAATGACATAGTTCAATGCACGCAAACTAGTCGAAATCAATAAGTGCGATTTCATATTTATGGATTACTGTTATTATCTAATTTAAGTTTACTAACTAGGACAGTATTTTAAGAGTAAAGGGTTTTTTAAAAAAAAAAAAAAATTTTTATTTTCTACTAAACCCGCATTTGACCTCGATCTCGCCTGATGGTAAGCGACGATGAGGTCGACGATGGAGCATGCGGGTCCAGTAAATGCCTATTCACTCTGGCCTTGAAGATCCCAAGGTTGTAGGTTTCGGGAAATACAGACAGGCAGGCTGTTCCATTCCTTAGCCTTTCGCATAATGAACGAAGAAGCAAATCGCTTCGTACGAGCAGATGGGATATCAACAACATAAGGATGGAACCCCTCCCCGCGCCTGGTAGTCCGAAGGCGGAATGGAGATGCTGGAATTAGGTCGTGCAATTCCGATGTGTATCCTAAATGTATCCTATAAAATACCGATAGACAGGCAACCTTGCGCCGATGTTCCAGACTTTGCAGTCTAGCTTCCACCAGCGATTCGTCACCTATAAGGCGCTTAGCGCGTTTCTCCACTGAGTCAAGAACAACCAGTTGGTACTTAGCTGAGCCGTCCCACAGGTGGCAGTAGATTTTTCCCCAAAAAGGTCAAGTAAGTGCAGATACTCTAAATTTTTGAAAAAGAATGGCCTCAGGACATTCAGGGAATAGATTTCACTGACTGGACCTTGGACGGGGAATTGGACGCCCAAGATCCCTCAGTTATATTCATCTTGGGAGAGGTCTGTGTATTGATAGATTAGATAGATTGATGATGACGAAGTTGATAAGTTTAAAAAATTATTGGCAAAATATAAATACCAATGTAAGGTCTTCGTCGTCATCATTTTCAGACCCTGAGCGTCCAGTATTGGACATAAGCCACCCTCAGTTCTTTCCAACTTGATCTACTGGTTGTTTTCCTTATACATATCTTGCCCACTACTCTTTTTATATCGTCCGACCATTGGGCCTTCTATTGAGTCTATCATAATAATGTCTTATCAATAAAATATAAGGACCTTTGTAAATTCACACATCAAAAACATTTATAAACAGTTAAACCTAACGAAAAATATCGAATCAGAAACAATATAAATAAATATACAACTTATTTTGCAATATCAAAGTTTTGTGATTAACACACGCCACCTACATTTTCAACCCCAATAGCAAATAGATAAACGTACAAGGTTAAAATATAGGGTTATAGTTGTTTATCAATTCCTTCACGTAGTTATTACATAACATGATATAGAAGGCAAACAGATCGCCATCACGTTTCAATCTCAACGCTCGTCATGAGCAGTCAATAGGCCATAATGAAATTCCCGACCCGTCAGGTATCGCAGATTGCGTCCAATATACCCTGCAGGGGGCGTATGAAACCCACACGAATAACACCAAACCAATGTACAGAGGCCCGTCTATTCGTAAATAACTGCCGCTGTAAGAACTCACGAATATTGTCGTCGGGGACACGGGGAAGGCCAATGTAGAGTGGATGGATGACGTAGATGCATTTCATGCAATTTCTTGCGCCTCCAGGCAACCAAATGACGTACGGGGTACCTCGTGTCGTGCTATATCGGTGCCAATAACGTTGGTCTCTGGGAAAATTTTTACAGAACATGTAAAGAGAATACAGATTTGTAAATATAAATGCGAACAACATAAATGCGAATCTTGTTTGTTGTTTTGAACATTTTCTGTATTTTCATCAAAATTCAATTGATGGTGCACGAGTTAGGCTCGGTTCAGGAACCGAGCAGGCCGGTTCCAAGTGGACCGTTGTACGTGTAGTCGACAGCTAATTTTTGTTTAAGTTTATATGAAGCACCGGTTTCATGGAATCGACCGATACTGGAACCGGCCTAGGAACCGTCGTCGTGTAGTGCGAGCCTAATAGTTTAGCGGAAAACAGGAAAGCGGGAACGCTACAGAGTCGATGGGCAGGAGGCAGGTCACTCTTGGTTAGATGCGGCTAGGCCATGAGTCAGGACACTCTTGTTAGACGCGGCTATGGCCAGTGGACCAGAGTCCTCACTGAGTTGTGACAAAGGTCGTGGAAAAGAGGAGTATGCCGTCCAGCAGCCATCACCAAAGTCGTATCTAAGACCTGGATACGACTTGCATAGGACCGGAAGGGGTGGCACAAAAGAGAGAGGCTTATACAGCACCAGGGTGATGATGATGAATCGT
Organism: Hofmannophila pseudospretella; assembly: GCA_947369225.1. NCBI lineage: Eukaryota > Metazoa > Arthropoda > Insecta > Lepidoptera > Oecophoridae > Hofmannophila > Hofmannophila pseudospretella. The sequence continues at coordinate 7,822,075 of OX376323.1, read as the reverse complement.
GTAGGAGCGGATGCGCATTTTTTTTACACGGACAACAATAACCTATCTCATAGTTTAAGTGATGGTACGTACATTTAAAGATAATATTTAAAAATGTTGAGACTTTAAGATCCATAATGTTAGCTAGTATTTATAGCGTCAAGCTAAAGCCTCTTTAGTTAAGCGTCTTGTTTGTATTAAATAAATCTTAAACAACAATTCATGAAGTCAACTGGAAAAAATGTTTTACTAAAGTTTTCCAGGAGGTTGACCGGCTGGTGGACTCGCTTTAGGGAAAAGTTCAAAAGCCCCTGGCAAGTTTCTGGACGATACGGATAAGTTGATCCTCCCGGGTCATGCCATGCCATGTCTACACTACACTGACCGCACTAAATAGTTAGGTACTGTCTACATCTGCAACCAACATGCAAAATTAAAAACAAAATATATTGTATTCATTACGAAAACTAGAAAGATTGGGAAAGACGTGATAGATAATGTACTTATAAGACGGAATAAAATCTGTAAGTATAAGTAGGCAACACACGGTAATATGAGATTGACGCTTTTCATAACTGAAAACAATTACTGAAAATTGCCTAATTTCGAGAAGTCAAAGAAAACTCATACAGTGGATATTAATAAGTATTGTTAACGCATGGTATGTGAAATCTAGTGAAAAGGTTATTAAAAATAAAATTATAAATATATAAACTATCACGTCCATAATCCCCGAAGGGGTAGATAGAGGAACCGCCTTCAATCACAGGTAGTGATTACAATTTCGGCAACAGTACTTTGTGAATCAAATAAAGTTATTTGTGAACAAACATTAATATTTAACGGCAAAGGGTTTGTTTTCGTCAAGTTGTAAGTGAGGACCAGCTTTGTTGAGTTTTATTTAGTTTTCTATTTACTGAACCTTAACACTTCACTATTAACTTTTCACTTATTTTAAGTTTTTATTTCATCAGTGTGACCAATGTATTATGACACTGGAGATTTTTTATTGTATAAGGAGAGCAGACAAGCAAACGAGCCACCTGATATTGTGTGATCACCGTCGCCCATGGTTATTAGAGAGATTTCAATGCGCTGCTAACTTTGAGAACTTAGGAGGCTCTCAATACCCCTTTAAACCCGAACACATAAGTGCAAGCATTAGCTGCTTTGCAGTATAAATAGGTAAAAGAATGCTACCCCCAGGCTGACTTCACAAAGTTACACTACCTTTAAAATTACTACTTATTTTTCTACCTGATTTCGGAAGAACTATAGACTTTAAATTAAAGATGATGACGCATGTGTATATGGTGTTGTTATAATTAGTAAATAACGTTTAAATTTTCATCCAAAAAACACACCATATTGTTGTTGTTTTACTTAACTTTCGTAGCTTTCGGTTCGGTTCCCCACGTGTTTACAAAGGTATTCCTATGGGTGCCATAACTTCACATTTGCGATCGTTTCCCGGTGAGGCGGGCTCATTCCTGGAATAAATGAAGTTAAAGGAAACTTTACCATCCGACAAGGGTACATAGTTTACAGTTACACAGATATAGCCGAAATAACAGATATAGCTCGTAGTCTAATTGCGAGCACGGTCCGAAAGTGATCGTGCAGGTTAAGCAACGTTGGGCGCGGTCGGTACCAGGATGGTGACCACTAGTTGCATATTTAACACAATTTATGATTGTTTATGAATAAATGATATGAGTCTCGGCTATTGACGTTCGACAGCAGTCGTTAAGCCATGTTAGAGGCCGTAGGGGCGGCCTGAACAACTCTGACAAATAGGTTGGTCACTAACCATACGATAAACAAGCAAGCAAGTTACACTTGAAGTTACAATTGAGCTCCATAGATTGTTGCTTTGAACGTGCATATCGAGCAAAGAATGTGAATATCAGCACACTTATTTAGGACACACAAAGGATCATTTTGAAGATTAGAGCCCATGCAGATCACTGCTCCACCATGGGCTCTAATCCTCAAAATTATCTTTTACAGTAACATTGGACTCTATATTCCGAACTGGTCTTTACACATGAAATTAAAATATATCTGATAGGTAATGCTAATATAATGATAGGTAATGCGCGCGGTAATGGATAATGCCGTTAAATTGAGTTTAAAAAATTACAGTACAGTCATCGCCGGCAAATCTTTACACCTTTCTTAAAAACACTACGGTGTCGATTTTCTATGAACTTGATACGTAGGCCCCTCCCACTGCCATTCTGCAAAGAGTGCATTTTGTTTCTACTGGCAAAACTGCGGGATTTATAGTTGTTCCTTTTTGGACATGACTCACATGACAGTACGGACATGACAGCTATTCTATGTATCGTATTACGGCACCAGCAGTTAGTGATGGTATGCAATAACTTACTTACATTAATTTTATGCAGTACGGCAGTGAAGTTTGGTACTGCCAAAATGAGATAAAGTACCGCGCGCGAACGTGTTAACAGTTGAGATTCATTTTAGCAGGCCTGAGTTTTCCAAAGTGGGTTCTTGACGTTACGATTATGATTGCCCGTCGCCAGCTCTAGCCCACTCGAAAAACAAACCTGTCACTGTCAGTATTTATCTGAACTCTTTCTCAAAACTCATGTTTAGTATTCATTTTCTCATCCCGCAGAAGAAACAAAATGAAAACCTTTTCACAAATCTATTCATATAAGCATACGAGAAAAATAACAAACACGTTCGCGTTCACACGTTCTTTATCAACATTAGGTACATTTACTTACTGTGCCCTATCCAAATATGGACCTAAATATATTTATGTACCTATAGGTAAGAACCTCCGTTCTGGTAAAGAACTTACGTTCTACTTACTTTCTTTCTAGAGCCTATAGATAATGAGAGACATCAGTTTTTAGGGTTCCGTACCAAAATGATTTAAAAAAAAGATCTATCATGGTAAAACATCGGTGTCCGTCTGTCCGTTTGTATATCACAGCTGTTTTTCTCAGGAACTACTTATGCTATAGACATAACATTTGTACAACTTGCTTGCCCGCATCTACCTCATGTAAAAAAAATAGATATAATTTTAAATTTTATTAAAATTTGGGTCCGAAATGGGGATCGAAATCTAAAAGTGAGGCAACGTGTCATATCAATGGGCTTTATTTGTACATTACAAAACTATTTTTTACTTTATTTTATGTGCTATAGTTTTTGACTTATGGCCAAAAATGTGCAAAAAATCATCCACCTCTTATCTCCAAAGTTTGTAATCCGATAAATTTGAAATAATTCAAACACATAGATAATCCCCTATATTTTACAGCAAAAGTAAAACGGAGTTTCATATATTTATAATTTTTGAAATATTAAAAAAAAACGACAAAAAATCTGAACTAATTAGTAGGAGTACTGTTAAGTGGTACTCGTATACATATTAAATCCGGGAAAAATTAAATAAAGTCTAAATATTTATAATTTTTGAGGAAAAAAAATTAAGACGTTATTTTTCTAAAACTAAAACGTCTTATTTCTTTCGAGAACGGAACCCTCGGTGCGCGAGTCCGACTCGCACTTATCCGGTTTTTTAGACTTTCTAGTCTAGACTATCTGTATATAATAGAAGGGAGTCATCTGTAACTTTTGAAATACAGCCAGGTAGGAATGATACCTGATAGTAAATACTTTCAATGAAAGGAGGATAGCGACACAGGGCCCAGTGTTGCTATCATATATCTATACTATCCTAATATAATAAAGAGAGAATCTGATTGACTGACTGACTGACTCATCAACGCAGAGCCGAAACTACTGAAGCTAGAATCACGAAATTGGGACAGTAGATTCTTTTTATGACCTAGGCAAGCAATAAGAAAGGATTATTTGGAAATTCAGCTCCTAACGGTGAAAAATTGTATGTGAAAGTTTGTATGGGGAATTTTAAAAAATTCAGGCGATTTTCTTGAAACGTTGTATATTTACTCTATAACATAAATAAACAAACACGTATTTCAGGTTTTCTCAAAACTTATCCCTTAAGGGTGTAAAAAAGGGGTTGAAAGTTTGTATGGGGAAACATTTTCTTTTCAGTCGATTTACTTGAAACTTACAAGGAAAGTACCCCAAGTGTCACCGGGGGGAATATTTTTTTCGGCCCAAATTCATAGTTATTGGGGGAAATAAGTGATTTCACTATGTCCATAAATTCGAAAACTTTGAAGGGGATTAATGTGGAACAAACTGTATGGAATCGACCCCAAATTATTCTTTATGATGGAAGCTACGGAGCCTTATCTAGTGCGTTCCCGACACGCTCTTTATTCTTATTCTATTTTTTATTCGCACGTTTTTTTATATTCTTATTCTATTTGCTCTCTTTGCCTCTAGTGTTCTAACGTTTTACCTAATATACATTTCCTTCGTATTCAATACATTATTTCTTTAGCTAAGGAAATAGGAATATACCAAACATTTTTGATGGACGAAGATAATATTGCAGAAATGTTATCCTTAGGAGTTTGTCTGATATTACGATAATTCATCATTATAACAAGTATTTTAATAACCACACGATAGGTCGTGAAATGTAAGGATGAACGTGGGATGTAAGGGGGGTCACCAACATCTAGACCTCCAAATGTCAAACTCACCTGCACGTAGTGCATCCTGCCGATTAACGAACGAGTCCCTGGCGACCGACTAGTGGCGGTATAACCACTCAAATTATGGCTGGGTCAAAATACCAGAAGCACGATGACGGGCAGCAGCGTCATCGGGGCAAGCGACCCGGCTACTGCGATCGCCAACCCGCAGGTCTAGCGTGGCGATTATGGCATCACCTCCTATGGACAGCGCAAAAAGAAAACGGCCCCCAGTTCCCGGCCGCCCCACTATTCCTGGTCACGGTGGCGGCCATGGTAGCGACGATCTGCGTAAGGTGGCTGGCAGCGACTGGATGAGAAGAGCCGAAGATCGGGCTCAATGGCGCACCCTGGGAGAGGCCTGTCCAGCAGTGGACTAGAATAGGCTGCTGATGATGATGATGAGGTCGTGTGGTAGAATAACTAGGGTTATTCTAACATTAGTACTCTGGCTTCTGCGATATTTCTATTCCACGTAAGTACAGTCGACCACTAGCTATATACCATCTGTCAAAAACCTTCGATTAAATCTCAGCCTTATGCCGATGCGACATGATATTTCAGATTCTCAAATTTTGACATGGTCGACTGTACCTATATCAAATATTTTATATTTTATTTGAAATTTATCTTGAGACGTCTGGAAAAATACGAGTCTGTCTGAAACACTAAAACTAAAAGTCATTTATAATGTATTACTTGGGTTAGACTTCTGGGAATTCGTTACTTAAATTCCCACGCACCTGACCTGACTGCGTCTAAACACGAAAAACTCTGGGACTGCGAGGTTTTTAACCCCCGACACTTTTTTCTGTCTGTTTGTTTGTTTGTGTTTGTCTGTGGCATCATAACTTGACTACGGATGATCAGATTTGGACCCGGTTTTTCTAATTTAATAGAGAATTTTGTCGAGTGTTCTTAGCTAGGTCTAATAAAAATTGGATCAGTGGTTTCCAAGATCTTGGAGTATTTTTGATGTCAGATGGGATCTCTGGAACGATAATAGCTAGATGGTTCGAATTTGAGCTCAAATAGTCAGGTTAATGGTGCGTTTCCGACATCTGATACCTTGAGGATCTGATGATGACCAGGAAAAAGTTCACTTCAATTTCACAATATGATACTGGAAGAATTGGAAGATTATCAGCCCGCCGAAACTATAATAGTTAGATGGGGTTTGCACGACCTAAAGTTGTAGGGAATCCTGAGACACAACAAGAGTATTTTTTTTAAAGATGGCGGCCAAAATTAAATGAAAAGGATGTGAAGCTAGGAATTTTAAGATAGCCATGGCGAGGCCGAAAACCGAGCTCCACGTAGGGTGAAGCCCGGAGCGTCCGCTCGCCTTCAGGCGCCCCAGGTCTAACCTGTTGAATGTTCTTAGCCATGTCAGATGAAAAATGGATCAGTGGTTCCTTAGACCTTAGTCTTAGAGTATCTTGGGATGTTGGAATATGGTGGGTACTCTGAAACTCGAACCACCTAACTTTTACAGTTAGGTGGTTCGAGTTTGAGCTCAAATGTTTATGACCATGGTGACCTTCGCACATCTGGAACTTTGAGGATCTAATGATGACAAGGAAAAAGGAATGGGATCTCCACAATGGTACGTCGGGGCTTTCTTAAATTTTTAATTTAGAGTTATATTAAAATAAGTAAAGCATGAAGGAATTAAATATAGGTAATCTCCTACTTCAGTTCAGTTACCTAGTATAAAATTATTAAAATTATTACTCTTCTGTAACTGTATAGAGCTCAACGCCAGACCATTCAGATTTCAACACGATGTAATTGTCCCGCCTGTGATGTCTTTCAACATTTAAATTATATTTAGTTCAATTTTAGCGGTCATACTTTTCTAAACTGAATAATTAAAGTAATCATACTTATTTATACACCCGGCGCTGCCTTACATCAATTGACCCCTGAATAATGACCGCAATGGTTAGCTGGTAGAAAATGCCACAGGGCATTAAGCTCGCCTCGTCATTTTTTTGTCCATTTTGTATTAAAAAAATAATTTTTATTTTGAGTTTTGAACCATTCGTATACTCTCAGCGTATAAGCCTCGCTATACAGCGGGGCAACTCCGACAGCCTCCTCGGGACACTCCCTGCAGGTTGCGACCTGGGCCAGGTCTTTTACTTGTAAAATAGTTAGGTATTTTGTAGTTTTAGCTTAAATATGTATTTTAGTGTTATTTTAGTATTAATTTATTTTGAATTAAAATAACAACAATAAAGATAAACTATTCGAGCAGATAAAGTATCAGTAGAAAATCCGTTACGCTGCTTTCAGTTGTGCCTAAGCTAAACCTCAGTCTGTAGATAGATTACCTACCTAGATACTACCTACATTGTTGGTGATTAAAACGGTAGACGTAAATTGTGCGTAGATAAAAGCCAGTGAGCACAATTGTTCATCTGTGTAGCGTCGGACGCAAAATTATCAGACTCCGAGATGAATGGGACTAATTTACGAATCCCCCTTTTAGTTATTCTTGACTTCCATTTACTTACAATGACACTATTTTTAGATTTAGACCTGAGTTTTGTTTCTCTAACTTCACTATCAAAGTATTTCTAAATGAAGCCTTAGTTCTTTCCATATTTTCTATCATTATGTATTACTTCAGATTCTATTCACTCTTACCATTATCTTTACTAAATTCCTTTATGATTAAATTTTCCAAATTCCTTTTAGGTTAAGAATATAATTTGTAATTTGCTTGCACAGAAAGTGCGACGGAATACCGACTTTCAAGATACAGGTTTTCGACCTAGTTTGTAAGTCGGAGGTCCGTTTTTTGTGTGCCCTGTAATAAGTAAATAAACTGTTTCATTTTTTTCATTTTTTTATTCTGGAGGTGAATATAATAAAACGAAATAATACATAATGTGGTTTGATATTGAGTTAAGCAGTGAGACAAAACAACTTCTGACATGAAATGGTAATCGAAGGTCTATCAATTTGATATGACTTTCTACTTAAGTAAGAGAGCCAGGTTAAGAGAGCCAGCGTAATTTCCGGCACATGAGGCAATCCATCTTAGTCCTCAAGGTTAGCAGCGACTCAAAAACCCTCTAACATTAATACAGTGAGCCGAGATGTCCGCTTAACATCGGGTGGCCCGTTTGCTCATCTGCTCTCGTTAATCAATAAAAACAAAACAAAAACGTAACCTATCTCTAGAATTTTCGCCGAAACAATTCACTTGACTAAAAGTTGCTCAGTCTAACTATATGAACCTGTCTTCTCCTAGCCGGTCGGTCGATTTAGAAAACCAGATATTCAAGATTATGTACCTACTGTAAATGACCTTTATAACTGGATTTTGTTTTGAGAGACGTTTCAATTTAATATTTCATGATTTTTATTTTCTTACCTCTCCATGTCGCAAAGTCACGCCACTTCAATAACATAGTACCTACTTTCTCTTGAATATTGGAAATGTTGTGCGGATGGAAAGAAGTAAGCAATTACTTTTTATCAAAAATCAGGTCTCAAAACTTGTTCAGATGATATTAACTTAACATGAAAGTAATCAAAATAGGTCGTACATGCAGAGTCAGCTTGGTTTGGTACCACCCATTTACCTATTTCTGCCGCAAAGCAGCAATACTTGCATGTGTTACTGTGTTACAGTTTGAAGGGCAAGAGATTCAGAATAATTATCAGCACATTAGGCAGTCCTCAAGATTAGTAGCGTGTAACGATGTCGACTTCATCGTCCATATCAACCTCCTTGCAAATATATATTTTCAAAATTCAAACCATATTCCCATTCCACATTTAAATTCCATTATTCCATTAATTTTATTGTTTTTAATTATTCTGTCTGTATTTTTGTCCTGAACTTTGTCCGTTTTATAAAATTGTCTCCTAATACTACCTATTTTCTACTATTGTGTTGTTCTGTTCCTGATAAATATAATATCTACTATTACCAAGTTTCTTCTATTACTTTATCTGCACACTGTCCTAGAATCCTGCTAGCCGGCACCCAGAGGGCAGATTGTAGCATGTGAAAGTCATCTAATAACATTATAGTCAGGTGAGATATCTATAGGCGATGACCACTTTCTCGTACCATCAGGTGTCCCGTTTTCTCATCAGCTCTCCGCGTAAAATAACAAAAAATGTTTTTTTACAACAATATTGTGATATTAATCATAACCAAACTAACTCGTATATGAAAATACTATGTAAAAACCCGGAGAAAAGACAGTGTACTCGTACTATTGAAAGAAGTCTATCCATGGCCACTGCCTTAGATAGAGCCGTCAGCAGAGACTTCATTAAGTTGGAGCGAGATTTATTCGGGCCCTTTTTGCTGGAGTTATCCACAAGACCATAAATCCCATACCGCCTCTGCTAAGCGCTTTATCGGGCAGCCATTCTGCACGCAAATCAAATTAAGGTCCGATTAGATGACGGTTCTCCGATGTACGACCTAGATATAGAATTATATGGGCTAGTGTGACAGATGTATGGGACAGATTGTGACCACTTGTGATATAATGTATTCGTATTATAGATATGTTAGATACTCGTATACATGATGTAACGATTTTTGTAGATAAGGTGAATGGAGTGCCCATATTGAGCAATGGCTTTTATATACTCCATCACCCAAAAGTTGCCTGGAAGAAATAACTTTGCTACAGTCTGTCATCCAGGTGCCGGCTAGCAGGGTTCTAGGACAGTGTGCAAATGAAGTAATAGAATAACTTATTAATAGATATTATATTTTTAAGGAACAGAACACAGAAAATAGTAAATGTAGAAAATAGGTAGTAGTAGGAGACAAAAATGGACGGAGAATGTCCGTTCCATACAAAATACAGAGAGAAATTATAAAATACAAAGAAAACAATGGAATTTAGAAATGGAATGGGAATATGATTTGAATTTAGATGAAGAAATGAAGATGCCAACACGAAATTAGATGAGATAAACGCTAATGATGAGGTTGAAATTGATGGCAAGGAGGTTGATATGGACGATGAAGTCGACATCGTTACAGCTTAAAGCTATAAGGCTGCCAATTGAATTTGTATTTTGTATCTTTTCTTCTGTCCTGTTTTTTGTCCTGTGTGCAATAAAGAATATTTGTATTGTATTATTGTATAGGACGCCGAGGATAGGGAAAAATGGAAAGGAGGAGGGGAGGCCTTTGCCCAGCAGTGGGACAGCCTATAGGCTATTATAAAAAAAAAAAAAAAAATTATTGTATAGGTATTTCACAATTTTAACCAACCTGTAGCGAGAAAAAATATATTAATTTAAATAAAATTTTATTTTGTTTAGATTTCTTGAAACGCCAGAGGACAAGCGTCGCCCTGGGGTAAATTGGGATCAGAATTTGATTGTTACCTATATAGGCCTAATGGCCTAATAGGCCCTATTACTAGGGTGTATCATTGACTGTTCTGCCAATTTCGTAATTTCTGACAACATTAATTATTAATTTTCTTGAAAAGTAGGAATAGTTGATTTAAAAAAATCTTCGAGATTTAAGGTTCTACTCCGCACTTACCAGTGATACCATATTTCTCCAGACATACTAAAGATCGCCTGGAAGGTAGGTAAATATCGTGGAAAGTTTTCCTTATTTATACCTATATTTGTGAATGAAAGATTACCGTGTATATATTATAAAGTCAATGGCACGATCGGTATCAGGTAATTAAAATTATTGCCACGTTTTGGCCAATTACCATTTTTATGAGGTAAGTAATACAATTAATTACTAATTGCTGTGTATTTAATTATAATTAATAACAACATACATTGATTATGTATCTATTTACACAGAATAATTACATCTTGTTTGGAGTACAAAATGAAATTGCACTCGAGTTCGTTTGGGTGGCCAGATGAAAATATTATTAAAGTGTTTTTCATTTTTAAAAAAATTTTGATGTCCCAAGAGTGATGTAAGAATATTAAGTAAAGTAAGTAAAAGTAAATTACACTTTATTGCTCAAATAGAAAACAACAAACAAAGAATAGAAAAATAGAAAAGGAAATAGAGAAGTACAATTTAGGCGGCCTTATCGCTAAGAGCGATCTCTTCCAGGCAACTTTCATTACATTCTTAATTTACACGGAGTCCCCTAAATATAATTATTGTACGAAATCCAGTTTATAGTATTTAGTATCAGTACCTACATTCGTTAATATAAATACATTGTCATATTTAAAATTAAAAATACGCAACCTGTAATCTGTAGATGTACAGAATATAATTACCTACCTAACATAATATTTATGTTATATAAATTAGGTCACATGATTGAGGTCACTTGTTCTTAACAAACATTGTGATAATAACAAGGAAAATCCAAGACTCGTGTCATCTTAGAAGAGAAATGAAAATGATTTGAAATGTGAATTTACTGCATACGATTTTATAACAAAATTCCCTATAAGACTAGACGGAGCAAAAAAAACTGTCCAAGTGTGTGTCGGGTCTGGCCTATATCTATAGGGATCCGTACAACAAGGGCTATTTGTAAGACCTTTTGAACGAAATAACTTTTGCCTTTTTTGCTCATATCTTACAAACTATTACAGATGCATCAAGTTTTAGTATGTATTTGTTGCTCAAAGAGAGGATATGGGACAATATTCTAGTCCATTTTTAGGTTCCTTGATAATACCGTTCATGAGATAGAACTGGTAACAAAAGTGGTTTAAATTTTTACAACTATGACGAGCGCTTACGTCGTCGCTATTAGTCTACAAAAAAAACCTATTCTTAATCTACTTGATAAGCTTAAAAGACAATATCCCACACGATACAAAAATATGTTTTTATCGACGCCCTTGTATGAGACATTCTCTTAAATATAATTCTACAAAATTTGGGTCAATATATAATCCTATGTGAAATTTTGAAGTATGTACCTTGTCCCGTTTACGAGCTAGAAGCGCGTGACAGACGGATGGCAGAGCGACAGCAATAGGGTTCCGTTTTCCCCTTCGGGATACGGACCCCTAAAAACCACAAATATAAGAAACTGTGTTTTAATAAAAGTTTACTAAAAAATTAATGTCCTATAACCAATGATCTTGAATTATCAAAACAATGGATGACTAATTATTGTAATGGTATTGATGTCGTCGGCAAATTGTATAATTCGTCCTTTCACAAACGACGTCGTCAGTTTACAAAGGCTCGCTGTTTTGTAAAATGCCGGAGGCAAATTAGAAAATACCTCGGCATATGTAAACAGATTTTTTTGTGTTATTATAAAAAAAAATACCTAAAGAAAACTAGGTCGGAAAAAAGGCGCATCTACGCCTGTTTGCCGCCCTAGCCTCTAACCTAACCCATCCGTGTCGGTTTCGCTCCGACATGTAAGTTAGCTTGAATTATAATTCCCCCTTTTAAAAACAAACAAACAGCGAGCGTTTGTAAACTGATGGCGACGCTGTTTGTAAACGGACGAATTATACAATTTACCAACCACATTGACATAACTTTACGAGTGATTATAATAGAAAGAATTTGTATTTGTTACAAATTGTACTTGTTACTTTGCTAAAATATTTTGGCTAAATGTTCTTCAGTACCACACCACCATGTGGGAGCGGTGCTCTACTAAAAAGATACATTTTTGTATGTAATATTTCTGATTACAATAAAATATTCTAAAATAGTTTATTTTCCAAACTAAAATCATCGTTTATAAGATTTCATACTTCAAGTTAAGTAATTAGCTATTATAAACTAAGAAGACAAAACCAAGTCAAAAAAATGAGATCATAACTTCGGGTTCCAAAGTCCAAATTCACGTAAAAATACCATCTAGCACTGGCACACTGTGCTGTCCTCTTCAAATGGACGGATCATCCACAAAAATAAGTCAATCCCATGTTTCTTCCCGTATCACCATTCAGTCATCAGGACAGTAGTCCAAAAGGGTCTCTATCGTACATGACCGTTTGCAGCACTCATCAACTATCTGTCTCTTGAACCTTTCCCTGGCCAACGACAAAACTGCTCTTTTTCCTACTGTTTTTGGTCTATCTGTGGCGTCACTCACTATAACATTCCCATAGCACAATTCTTCGATAGCCCTCGACAATGCTCTGCTACAGTTTTCGAACCTCGTATTCATTGTTAGCTGGTCACATTTGATCAAACTTCCGTACAACAATATCGCGTAGATTACCAAATGAATACTTTTTGGACACATGTTTCTTGTGGTTTCTTTTTACGATTCGTTCGTAGTAATTGTTTGATAGAGACTGGCGCTTCCGTCTGCTGTGGGGTGGTAATAAATAGAAATGATAACCTGAGTCAATACAATAAGTTCAAAACAACATGTCAGAGTTAACAGAGTCAAGACGAGACTGTTTACGATATTTATAGTAGAGATAACAAAGTTGTTTTTAGTGTCTTGGGAGTAAACCCGGTGTGCCTATATTTATAGTGGTTCTCTTTACAGCTTCAATTCTTCATTTTTCCTGGTAAATTCTTTAGCTTTACTATATTATTATTTTTATAAGTTGGCTACGACAAACAGGCAGGCGAGCCACCTGATGGTAAATAGTCACCGTCGCCTAGAGACACGTGCAATACCGGGGGTATTGCTTGTGTGTTGCCGACCGTGGAGGAAGAGGACTTTTTAACGTTCTTTTTGAAGCATCCCATGTCGTAGCGCTGCGGGAAAACGTCGCGTGGAAGAGAGTTCCACATTTTACAGGTGCGTGGCAGAGAGTGCGTGGTAGCTTTACTAGGAAATCGATGTAATCAGTAAATAAGAATTCCTATAAAACTAGAGGATTATTTTTCATCATCACCCCAAATATAGAAAAAAAGTGTTCAATCCGTTTTTACGGAATCCTAAAACAAAGTAAGTAGATATCTATTTGTACTTTGTGCTACTAGGAATTCGAACAAAACGTAAATCTCCTTGGAAAGATAAAATAGTCGGGCGCGCATTCTTTCCTTCATGTAAATGACCTTTATGAGTCACTTCGTTGCCCATCCATCTTTTAAGTAATAATTTCATAGTAAGTAGGTAAGTAAGTTGTAGTTTACAGTGACACGCCCTGTCTGGATGCAAATAACAAACATTGGCAGATAAATGAAGGGCAGTCTCTCTAGAAATGTTTCATGTTGACAACAATTAGACAATTAATTAATTAATTGGCGCCCTGTTTATTGACACGAACTAGCAAGCTAACTTATTTGAAGCGAATGATTATTCTATATGTATGTGGTACTTATATAAATGTAAATAATAAACAAGTGTCTGTTTCTAAGCAGATAATTAGCTAAGTTTGTAAGTTACTTATCTAACGTTCTATTACAAGTTATTTACGAACTGTACCAACATATTTACATTATTTTTTAGATTTATTTATTTTAGAAATATTATAATACTTACAGATCTTTCACGATAAGGTTTATAGACAGGGAATTTCGAAAAATGCGTTGAAACAAAATGTTGCATCATTTTGACCTAAGCTTTGTCCATACTATGTCATAATATTAGTCGTACGCGTCGTAAATATTTAGTTACTTGTAATATGTTGTTTACGTGGCCTAATTACAATATTTTGAAATATAAAGACGTTTCTGTTTATATATATATATTTTAGGTAGGTATGTTTATCAGATGATATATAGATCTACATGTTGTATTCTATTGTAAATAGACTTTCTTCATCTTATAGTCACTTCCTCAAGAAGTGAGAGTGAGTGAGAATCGCGATCATTCAATGCAATGAAATACATTGAACAATGTCCTGCCATTTCACTCACAGATAATCTCAGTAACCGAAAAACTCATTAGTACAACCGATCACAAGTCAACCTACCCAAAACGTCAAAATCTGAGAACCTGAACCATATCGCAGGCATAAGTTTAAGGTAAAGTAAAGTAAAGTAAAATACACTTTACTGCACAAATATAAAACATAAGATAGAAAAGGAAATAGTGAAGTACCATTTAGACGGCCTTATCGCTAAGAGTGATCTCTTCCAGGCACCCTTCGGACAGAGGAAATGATTTGAAAGAGGTAGTAGGTGTGCAAGGTTTATGGAAAACGTTATATAATCGAAGGCATTTGACAGATAGTATACTTTAGATTGGTTGATTGCACATGATATTGCATGGTTTCGAACCTGAACCACCCGCATAGAAGTCCGATGCTCTAGATATAAACGCCACTGACGTTCTACTATATAAACTTTACCAATCTTTATCATCATTAGAATTTACGTTCGTGGCTGAAAAGCACGATTCTGGAACTAGTTTATTTTTATTGTTTATCGTATGGTTCTTATCTTTATCTTATCTTATGATGGGGGCGGGGATAACCCAGGCACTTCGACCCTTGAGGATCTTTTGTGCCAATCCCATTTTACACACTGGTCATCTCACACTGGTTTCCTCACGATGTTTTCCTTCACCGTTAGAGTAGAAAAATACGAAAACCTCATTGGTACATGGCACTGCATGGTTTCGAACCCGGACCTCCGGTGTCCGGTGTCCTAGCCACTGTGCCATCGACGCTCTCATCATATGGTTAGTGGCCAACCTATTGTCAGAATTGTTCAGGCCGCCCGTATGCCTCTTGTAAGTGGAACGACAACAACCGGAGCCGACTGTTTAACGTGCACTTCGAGGCACGAATAAATAATTTATTTTATTTTTTGTTAAATTTGTTTAATCTAATAATACCCAGTCTTCAAATGCTCGGTGCAAACTAATGAAAATCTAACGAAGTGGGAACAAATCACGCCACACGTGGCACAGGGGTCATCAACTCGTGATGTAGAGCCGCAATATATTCGCGGCGACATTCCCCTGCATCCGCTAGATAACCGTGTATTATACACGCTGTATATTACGAACGTCAGGTGAAATGAGAAATTGCACACAGAAATGCACAGGTGATGTGACGACGTTTTAAGACTCTAGACACCGTCTTCGTTGTTTGAGTAGCGAGCTGTGTTTTCGAAATTGCATTATGTTTTTGTTTTGACGTGAAAACACCTTGTAACTTTTGAAGTATGGGACCGGTTCGGACATCGAGTGTCACACTTTTATGTCTCTAATTTGGCTTAAATAAGCAGGAGAGATGAGGAAGGAGGTCAAAGTTATCCAAGATGTTTTCACACATAAAACTTGCGGCAAAGTGTCTCTACCACTTAAAAAAATATATTATGGAGAGCAGACAAGCAAACGGGTCATCTGATGGTAAATGGTCACCATCGCCCTTAGACGTTTCACCTAAATATAACATTATTAGAGGATTTTCAGTGCTCTGCTAACCCTGAGGACATAATGGAGTGCCTCATCTATCTGACATTACCCTTCAGACCAAAACACAGCAATGCAGGCATTGCAGCTTTGCGGCAGACATAGGCAAAGGGTGGTGCCACACCAAGCGATCCTGCACATCAGGATCTACCATCTTCAGGTCTGCTTACCTATTTACATACTTTCTTTCACAATTGAGGTCCATTTAAATTAGGAATCGGTTAGATTGGCCAAAAAATAAAAAAAAACTTTAAAAATGACGACGTCATTTATAATAAGATAAAGTCCATATCTAAACATTTCATCCTGAAAACTCTCCCATTCCATTATATAATATACTGTTATTCAAATGGCGTAAAATTACATTATTTCACCTTCGTAAAATGATGCAACATTGTATCATCTGCTGAAAAATAAACCATTTCCTTGCACCACCTGCATCCTCAATAAAACTTCTCTCGAAGAATGCCAGTCAAAATGATAGAGGTGTGCCATTCCCCAAATATTATTGGGGCATGGGGGACATTTTATGGCTGTCACTGCATTCACAACTGTACGAGTATATGTGAAAATAAAATGCACCCCACATTAATGGCCGCGGTTGCTTGTATTATTATTATGGTTTGTGAATGTTCGGAATTCAAGATAAGAACTTTTTTATATTATCTTCCATTCTTCTCCCCATTTTAATGTACATAATGGAAACTAAACTTGTACTGACTTCTGAAAGGACTGTAATCTAAAATCGGGAAAAAATGCTGCTGTGTCATACAAAAGCTCTAATGTACACAATCAAAACATACTCGTAAGATTTTTAAGAATTAGAGTCTTTCTTTCTTTCTTTACTTCTTTCTTTCTTTAGAGTTACAATAGTATACAATGGTTGTAAAGCGAGATACAAGTTGTTCAGTTATGGATACTGAACACCCCCTTTTCGGCTCTATAGGGGTTTTTGTTACAGCCAGTATAGAAAATGAAATTGAAATTGAAATCGTTTATTTAGCGCTGTAAACACCAGAATACAGAAGTATACAAAGTTTAATACATGCAGCACAGAACATCTGGTGTGGCTGGCAAGCCACAGCGCTGATTTTCAGCTGGCCCTTCAGTGACTGCACGGACGAAGAAAGCAACAGTGTGTGCGTGTAAAGCGACTTATACGAGTATTATGAAAGCGCTTACGATTCATATTGCCATTATTAGTATTCGAAAAAACAAAAAAACTCATTCGTACTTGACATTGCATGTTTTTTGAGCCAGGATTTCAGAAGCATCGGATCGGCATATCGACAGCGAGGTATGTACTATGTGATTTATATTTTAAAATATCTCGATAACGATTCCGTTGCGTACGACGGAATAGTGACGTTCTCGTTATGGTTATTTTGAATATTTATCGAGATATTTTAAAACATAACTGCAGTCATAAATACGGTGATGTCTCTGACGCTACTTTATTTACTACGCCACCCACATCGCGAAATACCATTCCAGAAAATTGACTGAAATCCTTGATCTCATTTTAAAAAAATATGACTAATTTAAAGGTCGAGGATCAACAAAACAAACCTGGTTAGCTTGTTTAATGAATACCTACAAACGGCAAACAATAACAACAAATTGTTTACTTCAATTGAATATTTGGAGACAGTCAGAGGGTTGTTTGTTTTAATAATCATTAATTTGCCAGCCGTCCATGGCCGTCTGTTTAACTATCAAATTCTAGTCGGAAGGACTTTAGCACGAGCTGTAAATAACACCGCTGTTTCTACGCTACTATCGATCAGTTTACTTAGAATTTAGGGTCAATCCTATACAACACTATTATTTTATCGTAGACGGGTATAGACTGGGTGAAATATAACTACTTATATGTATTACTACCGGATTCTCGAAAATAAAATCACTGTACTAGGTTCTGGCCTAATTATTAAAGGAACAGTCTAGACTTCTTGTATGATTGAATTTCCATTAAAGTTGGAGTAAGGCAAAAAATAAAATAAAAAGTAACTATCAATAATCACGGGACAAACATTAGGTTATTTCGATAAATACGAGGAGTCTAGATTTTCCCTTTGACGTCACTATTTGTGCCCCTGTATATTTGATGAAATATTATATGATATAGAAAAACGTTCAAGATTTTAGAAAATCCGGTGTCTCAACTCATAAGCTATTTATTATTTATCTTATTTGTCCCATATTTTTTCCCAATTATAACCATTCACTTTGATCGCCATAAATTGGATTAAAAACAAAGCTCTCACTATAAATAAAAGAAAAATGCTTCGCCATCTCGAGCTTTTCAAAACGAAGACAATAAAAAAGTTTTCAGCTCATAATCCGCCGTATTAACGGACGGATTAAAACTTTTTGAACGTCCAAAGCCGCGGAATACTAAATCAGAGCAAAGTTGCTATTGATAAGTGCTTTTTAAAATTATGTGGAGAAGAAGTAAGTGCGATGAATAAGTACTTATCTAATTCCTTTGTTATGATCTCTTTTTAGGTAGGTACTTACCTAATTCCTTGTTAGGATAATAATTGGTAAAACTACACTTCTTATATCATAATCTACCTCTAATTTAACATTTTATGGAACATCCGACTTAACATAGAGAGATCAAACCATCTAACTGTTATCGTTCCAGAGATCCCATCTGACATCAAAGATGCTTCAAGATCTTGGAAACCCATGATCCATTTTTTATCAGACATGGCTAAGAACACAAAATACGCTCGAAAAAATTCTTTGTAGAATAAAATAATCCGCGTCCAAATCTGATCCACTGTCGTTGAATTAGATATATTTATACACGTAAAACTTATAACATCCCTGCCTTTTGATCGGAAGTAAAAAGCCAGAACAAGTACCCTGAGCTGCAAACCCCATTAAAAACTACAAAAAAATATCATACAATTTTCTCGCAGTCACTTAAAGCAACAAGAGACGTGATAAATCCTTGTCTTCTCTCTGGTAAAGGAATATTCATCGAGTTCTTCGTAATTCCAACAGACGCACCAGCACCGTTGCGTGCCCTAAATGTGTTGGGATACAGAGTGCTGTGTCATCGTGTATTCCACTTATGAATACATTAGTACGCTGTCTACTTGAGTGCGACAAACGATAAAGGCCTAACACGCTTTCTGGCAACAATAGTAACACATTTACATTCGTAGGAACCAAGTTGGAACATGATTTGTTTGCTCTTTATCCTCCAACCTCTTTACCTATGTAACCAATTTTGAACAATCAAACTTTTTGCAAATACGTCATCTTATCCCGAGCACGTATAAGGTGCTTACTTACTATTTATTCAGAAGAAAAAGCGCATCCAACCATTTATATTTTGATCGACTTTACTGAAAAGAAATTCGTAAAAACATTTTTCGACTTTTCATACAAAATAAGTTGGTATTACATAATATTTTCATACTTGTGTAAGTACCTGCTGTTCATATTCTTTACGCTCTATCTGTAATCGAAAATAAGCATAGAAAATTGAGTGTTCTCGTGTTTGTTTTCAAACGAACGTTCGATACAAATACTGAATGTTCGACTTTGTAACATGTTCAATGCAAACTTTATCAGTTCGCTGTCAGCGTAAACTGTGTCCTGTAATTATTTAGGCAAATGTTATGATCAGTACACGCCCTAAGGTATTAAATAAAGCGAATAAAAGGGACGTTAACTCACTTACTAAAACAAAACTCGTCTTTGTGTTCTTGCAAATTTGCAATTTACCAAAAAACTTGAAGCTTGGTAAACTTTAGGTACAATAAGTTATGAAAATATTTGCACAAACGCGTGGGAAGGTTCTTCCCTACTACGTGTATATAATGAAAAATTCCAGAGTCAGAACTACAATAATAAACATGTAGTGTATGAATTTGTTCATACATTGTACTCGTATGCTAATATATTAATACCTACTGCATTTAATACGCTGAAGCTAGTTTTCTTGACTAAAACATTGTAACACCATATCCTTTGTACTCGTATTGATCACTAGAATATAATATGATTAAGTGTTATAAGCTTTTTATTCCTTAAATTGATTTATTTTATTTTAAGATTTGAGCCACAAATATTTGAATAAATTGGAAAAAGATGTGCTCAAGTATTTGGTTACATCCAGTATACACTAAGTATGATATTATTATATCATTAAAGTTAAGTCTCTACGTTTTTCAAGTTTATTTTTCACTTTTAATTTTCCGAACCCCAAAATTGACAAGGGGAATGTTTTTTTATGATTTTGTCTCTTCGATCTGACATTTTAATGAGGGCTTTATACTGAGCCCTGTCAATGATTTATTATCGCCCTCAAATCCCTCTGATATACATTGAGACTTAGGTGACGATCCCCCCTTTTGACATGTCACTTTTTATTCATACATAATTTATGTCTTTTAGGAGGCAACGATTTTATAAACACGATATAAATTCATATAATAAACTATATGTATAATATAATGAACCAATCTACGAGTTTGTACTTTTATATTATGTATGAATATTTTAGTTTAATTAAACTAATATAACAATAAAATAAATGCTTAAGCTAAAATTACAAAATACCTAACTATTTTACAAATAAAATACCTGACCTAGGTCGCTCCCTGCAGGGAGTGTCCCGAGGAGGCTGGCGGCGTTGCCCCGCTGTATAGCGAGGCTTATACGCTGAATATTTTTATAACTGTACAAATACTAAATGGTATCACCTCTACTGATTGATTCTGAAGAAATCCGATTTTGAAGACCAAATATATTTTTGCTGATATTGAGGTATTTAATGTAAGTGCTTAGGTATCTACCTATAGTTTTAAAGTTTTAATGTGATTATCCTGCAATATTTTCTCAATAAGCTTTAAAATAGCTATACAATTCAATCCAAACCATTAATTTTTTCATACCTGTCGTAAAAAAGTAAAAAGTTTTCAACGAATTCGAACGCAGCGCGAAATAGTGGAGAATGTGGAATCCCATCGGAATGCTATTGATTCATCTGACGTTACAATTTGCTCTATCTATACGGGAATGTGTGTAACTAAATGGTCCTCTGTGATCGGGCGACAGAAAAAGAGGAATCAATTTTCAATTTTAAACTAGTTTTCATGCAAAAATTTCGAAGCTTGTACCTACCGATCAAAGAGTTTCTATGTAACTGTGTAAGGGATGCTTAAAAATCCACAGTTATTGTGATATATTTGCAGTTAATTATGCAGATTTTTAGTGATGTTATTATAAATACTACAGAGTATAGTACAGCGCAGTACTCGAAATCGAGTGCCTTTTGTAACCCAAATACTCGGTTCTCTAGTTCTGTGCTCGATAACCCAAAGCACCAACCACTTGAGTTAGTGAAAAAAGTGTATATTTTTTAAATATATTTACCTCAAAGTTATATATTTAAGTCAAAACTAACATACGCCACCTGGTTAATGGCTATCCTCGCCTAAGAGGACCTTATCATTAGGAGCGGTACTATGCTACAATCTGCCCTCTAGGTGTCGGCTAGCAGGGTTCTAGGACAGTGTGCAGATGAAGTAATAGAGGAAAATTGGTAATAGTAGATATTATATTTATCAGGAACAACAACACAATAGTAGAAAATAGGTAGTAGTAGGAGACAATTTTATAAAACGGAGAAACGATCGTTCAGGACAAAATACAGAGAGAAAGTAAAAACAATGAAATTAATGGAATTTAGAAATGAAATGGAAAGTAAAAACAATGAAATTAATGGAATAATGAAATTTAGAAATGGAATGGGAATATGATTTGAATTTTGAAAATATAGATGAAGAAATGAAGATGCCAACTCGATATGAGGTGAGATAAACGCTAACAATGAGATTGAAATTGATGGCAAGGAGATTGATATGGACGATGAAGTCGGCATCGTTACAACTAAACGTTATAACACTCATAAGGATTGATTTACAAAATTTACAAAGTTTTCTAAATCTATCTATACGTAGAATGCAGGCCAGTTTCTGTTCTGAGAAATAGTATGAATTCAGTATTAAACTCTACAGTCATCTTAGTGGTGTAAGAGCGAACACGGATGAATCTCCAGTCCACAACCAAGTAATTGACCAAGAAACAGGTGACAGATGGTTTTCCCAAACCCATAAATCCGGTGTAGAACCTCTGTCGGACCCCGAAATTAGCAAGGGTCCAATAAAGCGAATGACTTGAAGATATCTGCCCCAATTAGCGCTGACTTTTCCTGAGACGTCTGATTGATTGGTACTTTATCCGATTTCTGATGAAATTCTTGGAATCGTGTTGGAAGATTTAATTTTGGATGTCAATAGAATTTATATTTCAAAATTATTGTTACTATTCTAAAAATATTTTCAACGGGTACCACCCTTATAGCTACCTATATTTGCCGCAACGCAGTAATGCTTGCATTGCTGTGTTCCAGTTTTGAAGGGCAAAAGAGCTAGCGTAATTACTGGCACATGAGGAACTTCACCTACTCCTTATGTCGATCGTGCAGATGTAATAATAACACCCTTAGGTTGAATTGAATTCTCAACTAATTTCATATCATAGCAATACCTATTATATTACTAGTTATATTAATAGTGTCTAAAATTTTAGTAAGATGTTTATGGCAACATTGATCCGTGACCACTTACCATCAAGTGGCACGACAGCTCGTCTGCTTTCCTCCACCGTTAAAATCAATTTTAGACGAGTTATTATGTCTTATCGAGAGGGTAAAGGTAAATATTCATCAATATCAGTAAAAATATATTTAGTTTCAGGCAATGGGTACCCAACCCACTAATTACAGCTTGGTTATCGATCAGATAAACTATCTACTACACTTGACATGAGAACCAATAATCACTAGATAAGTAATTTACGTAAATTCAATGCGCCATTTTCTAGAATACCCTTGATAAGGTATCGAGCGTCGGTGGCCTAGTGGCTAGGAAACCGTACTCCCATGTGGGAGGTCCGGGTTCGAAAGTATGGAATGCCATGTACCAATCAGTTTTTCAGATTTTTTCCTAGAGTACCCTTGATAACGTATCAAGCGCCGGTAGACTAGTGGCTAGGAAGCCGGGTTCCCATGTGGGATGTCCGGGTTCCAACATCCGAAACCATGTAATGCCATGTACCAATGAGTTTTTCAGATTTTTTCGAAAACTCACGTACATTTACCGACTGCTCTAACGGTGAAGGAAAACATCGTGAGGTAACCTGCATGTCCGAGGAAATTAAAAAGTTTTCGAAGGCGTGTGAAATCCAGCACTGGGCCCGCTCGGTGGATCATGGCCCGTACCCCCCTTGTGCAAGGGGAGGCCTGTTCCCCAACAGAGGGGGCATTAATAGGCTGATGATGATGATGAAGGTATCACGCAAGGCTATTCTGACAATAGGATATTATTTTAATTTAATAGTGCAGTAGTCAATACGAAATTTCGAATAGTAATAGCAAAGCAGAACCGAAGCACATTTATTTGACGCATCTAATTCTGTCATAGATGCCCATCCAATAAGATAGTTTTGATACGTACCTACTTAATTGTTATTACTCTATAAAAAATAAATAACTATTCTAAAAAGTAAAGCAAAAGTAAAATACACTTTATTGCTCAAATAGAAAACAACAAACAAAAGATAGAAAAGGAAATAGTGAAATACAATTTTGGCGACCTTATCGCTAAGTGTCAATTAGAATAGTTATTAGTCAAAAATTAAAGAATTCAAATCAACAAGAACCATTTACTCACGGAAACGCATTCAATAATTTTCGTCATGTTTGAGACGTATTGATTAATTAATGACCCTGATTCGATTTATAGCTGTTGTCATTATACAATCTAATTTAAGATAGATAGACCCACGTACGTGAACCAACAATCAAAAGGCCTTTTCCGCCGCTACACTGACGAATGGGGATAAATAAACTACTTCAGTTATTAGTAGTTATTACAGAATAACAAAAAAATGTCACAGACGAGTTTATTTGAATTAGCAAAAGTGTTTTACTACATGTAAATGTGGCCTTAGTACATGTTACCAATAATTTTGCAGTTACTTTTTTCATGTTACTGCCTAAGTACCACAAACACCATTTAAGAGGTTCCTTACATATCATTAAGTCATCTAAATATTTTGTTGTCGCGATTTACGCAAGATATAGTTAGATACAGGCACACCATGCAATGTCATGTAGCAATTTTAGGTTTTTTCCAAAGACTTACGTACATTTACCGACTGATCTGATGGTGAAGGAAAACATCGTGAGGAAACCTGCACACTGAGATAATAAGCGTGTGAAATGGGGAAGGCAAATTGCAAACCACCCCATTAAATCTGCCACGAGAGTCGTTATATGTGATTAATTCTTTAGAATGATCACGACCCTCAACAATAAGGAATACGACTTAGAAGAAAGACAGGCACATTTTATAGCAAATTAGCTTTATTTCATCATAAACTTAATGAAAAGCAATTAGTCTGTAGTTCGCTGTATAAATGTGTAGTAGTTTGCTTCTATAATGCACAAAAGCCATATTACGGTTTTAATAGTAACATTTACTCGGAATTTTGAAACTGTCATTTAAAAGATTTGTAAAATATATGTTTGTTCTAAATATACATATGTGTACTACTCTTATCACTTGTTAGAATGGAAAATTTGGTCAAGTTAGAATCTTACTCATCTTGTGATATTTCTTACATAAATTTTGTCATATGTTGTATGTTGTATGGATTTTCTATTTCTATTTCTAAAATACATGTAATTCTCAAAATTTCTCTCAGTGTACTTTCTCTGCTTGCTCCCCCTCAAAACAATTTTAAACCATCTTTGCTGATGCGTGACAAATGTAAGCGCAAGTGGTCAGCCGTTTCATGTGCGCGGCCCTTACGAGCGACCTTGCCGCATAAATATAGACGATCGCCGTCTACTGTCGCCAACACTACCGCTTACCACAATCCGTTCGAGCTACAGCTGCGTTATCACTGAAAATGGCTCTGCGATTACACTATCGCCGCTTACACTATAACGGTGTGAATCGCAAAGTGTTTACCAAGTGTGTTACAGTGTTTGACGTGGTGTAGTTACGTCTGAAAGTGTATATCTGTGTATTTCGGGATGTCGTCGACATCTACGCCGACGGGCAGGAAAAGTTAGTGTATTATGAGTTTGGTGGATCTGTGTGAATTTGAGAGCTTATATTATATTATATATGGCTGCTGTTTAGTTTGTTTGTAACTAACTGGTATGGTTTAGTGTTTTAGGACTATGGAGCTTTTAAAATTAATGGTTATTTTTTCCCCAAATTATTATTAAAGCAAAAGTTACCTACATGAAAATATCTTTATGAGTTCCTCTTTAAATTTTATTAAAGAAGATATGTACTTATTTTGAAAGAAAATATGTTTAAATCTAAATTAAAAATTTAAGAAACACCCGACGTACCATTGTGGAGATCCCCTCACTTTTTCCTGGTCATCATCAGGTCCTCAAGATTCCAGGTGTGGAAAGGTCACCATGGGCATAAATATTTGAGCTCAAACTCGAACCACCTAACTGTTACCGTTCCAGAGATCCCATCATACTCCAACATCCCAAGATACTCCGAGATCTTAGAACAACCGATCCAATTTTCATCTGACATGGCCAAGAACATAGAACATTCAGCAGGTTATACCTGACCTGCGGCGCTTGAATGCCTCGGCCATGACTATCTTAAAATTCCTAGCTCCACACCATTTTCATTTATTTTTTGGCGCCATCTTTAAATTATTTTCTCTCTTAGTTCGAGAAGACCCCCTCTAACTATTATAGTTTCGGCGGCCCTCTGCCTATTGTAATGTTACAATTCTTCCAGTTTCATATTGTGAAATTGAAGTTCACTTACTTTTTCCTGGTCATCATCAGATCCTCAAGGTTTCAGATGTCGGAAACGCACCATGAACCTAAACATTTGAGCTCAAATTCGTTTCATCTAGCTATTATTGTTCTAGATATCCTATCTGACATCAAAGATACTCCAAGATCTTGGGAACCACGAGTCCAATTTTTATCAGACCCAGTTAAGAACACTCTCGTTTAAATTCTCTATTAAATTAAATAACCGGGTCCAAATCAGATCATTCGTTGTTAAGTTATGATGCCACAGATAAACACAAACAGACAAACGTGTCAAACTTATAACACGGCCTCCCTCGATCGGTGGGGATTAAAAATGCATTAAAGCATATATTAACAATTAGTACGTAAACACACAGCTACTAGTATTTGGATCGTATAATAATTTCACGAGTCATATGTATATAGCTAGTATTTCCTTTGAAATTCTGAACATCATTTCCTTAACTGTATCTAACGATAATTTAAAAGTACTGGTGTTAATACCAGCTTTATAAATGCCTAAAAAATATAGCCTTATTTGTACGTGAATGACTCGTTCGAAAGTCCGCAATGGCGCTTTACTAGGCCTATTCACAACAATGGAAATTCGATCAATAGTAACACTTCCTTACTATATTCCCTACGATGTAGGGTAAACAAGGATATGATTGCCTGCCGATAGTTATTGCCGATGCGAAGAAAAACATCCTCTCACTTAGTATTCGTCAGAGAGAACTATTTCATACTCGTATATGGCATTTATTATTGTTTGTCTTACTGAATTCTATTGGGTAATAGCTGTAACTTGCAGTGAGCGATTACTTGACTTTATACTGATAAAAAGGTATAAAAATACTTCGGTTATTTCAGAAATCACAATACTTTGTAATATCATTACCAAAGTTCATTAAAAATTCAGTAAAAAAAATTAAATAAAGAGACCAGACGAGCAAACGGACCACCTGATGGTAAGGGGTCACCGCCGCCTATGGACATCTCATCTCTCTTTATTATTATTAGAGGGTTTTAGATGCGCTGCTAACCTTGAGGACTAAGAAGGAGTGCCTCATGTGCCGGAAATTACGCTGACTCTGTTGTTCTTCAAACCGAAACACAGTTACATTTCTGCTTTGCAGCAGAAATAGGGAAGAGGGTTGTACCAACCCAGGCTATCCTGCATCTATCTAGGATTACCATCTAGTATGATCTACCACCTATAATGTGGCTTTGGATACCTACGAGTATCTTCTTCTTCTTCAAGTCCTAGAACACCTAGTGGTGTACTTATAAACGAACATTTTTCCTAAGAGTAGATTTTTTATAGATTTTTGGTGAAATAACTAAATAACGGCATTAAATAATGTAAGGTACAATTTATTGCCGATTCGTGGCGAAATATCAAAGTCGTATATCCAGTTGTACAGGTAGGAATATGTGAAGATCGCAAAATCGAGATTTCTAGAAAGAGAGCTTTCTAAAAAGAGAGCTTTGGAGATGCTCAGAAAATAAATTGACCTCATCTCGACCTCGCTGCTGTAAAATCATAGGTAATTTGGATACGGGACGACTAGCTTTATTTCTGAGTGCATCATTTGAGATTGAGATATCTCAATATTATTTTCCGATAATGGACATTTGCCGACTTTGACATTTCACAACTTGGACATTTAGTGATCTTGACGTAATTTGAAGTCTTCATATTTTACGACTTGAACATTTCGCGACGAATCGTTTATTGCGATACAACGATGTATGGTTTCCCCTATGTTATTGCATAAGTCGTGTTTGTATATAGCAGTCGGTATGGAAACTGACAACGTTGAGCCAAGCTAAACAACACTTCGAACTAGGACTATTAACATTGTGTACACTTGTACAGTGTAGTGCGCTGTCAGGTCAGGTAATTAGTTTACATAAAACTGGCGATGGACTTAACTACAATGAGAGGTTTTCCGATTGGTTCCAAGAGGCTCGCTAGATGGCGCTCTATGAAGGGGCTATTATTTTAATGTCAAAAAGGTTGGTAGCCAGAGCCGTATAACTGCCAACGTTTACTGTTGCAGTTTGTTTATCGAAGTTCCACGAGAGCCTTTAGATGTGGGAGCGAGATCGCGTTATAGCAAATAATGTTTTATCCCTTTTTATCTACACATTTATTTCATTTTTGATACTATTTTAACGCGTGACGCGTGAATTGTTTTTGACTGACAGTGACAGATCGCCCCTATGTGCGAGAGGCATCTATGAGGACAAAAACGAAGTAAAAACAACAAAAGAAAACCTCCCATTGTAAACACAGAGATATAGTGCAGTGTTTCATAATATACTCGTACCTATACGTACTGTACATGTAGGAGATTCGGATTCGACTGTTGCGGATTCACGTAAGGCAACATCTGGAGTATTTTGAACAAATATTTGTACTGTATTAGTTTATCACAGGACAGGCCATATGTCAATCAATCAATCAAATACACATGGTAAATATTGGATAGTAGTGTGTGCGCTAAATCTAGAACATTTAAAAATTGAGAACATGGAGATACGTAATTAGCGATGGCATAAATGACGAATCTCTACCTATGTATTTTCTATTTTCCAGTAGTCCTAAACACGTTGCTGGAGACGGAGCACTACGGCAGCCTCATCAAGGACCTGACATGCACAAAATGCAACCAATACATGAAGCCTCCCATCCACCTCTGCGTGGATGGGCACAGCATCTGCGGGAAATGTTTTGAGAAGAACTACCAGTGCCATGTTTGCAAGGTAAGTTAACATATTGCTATAGAAACGGTAAATTAAACATTTTACAAGAGATGGATAGTAGCCTTATCAAGAACTTGAAATCCTCCAAATGCAATAAATGCGTGAAACTTCCCATCCACCTATGCGTGGATGGGCACATCATCTGTGGGAAATGGTTTTGAGAAGAGTTACCAGTGCCATGTAGGACATTGAAAAGAAGTGAATGGTTGCTACAATAGGACATAAAACGCAAAGCGTTGCGTAGATGGAGCCACGCGCACACTCCGTTAACAGAAAAGCAAAACGAAACGTCATTTTTGAAGATATCACAAATTTCTTGATATTTAGATGAATATGATTTAATTTCTCAAAGCTATAGTAAAATTGTGATGAAATCATGGCATCATATTATGGTCAATTCAAAATAGCAAACTAAAAAAATCTGTTAAAACAGTGTGCCGCGAGTCTAAAGGTATTTGATGGAAACGTATCTACATGTTGATATTTGGCTTTATGTGCTAATTGTAAAATCATCCAATATTAATCAAAATAATCATTATTTATTTATCAAATTATTGTCATTGAAAGCAATAAATTTACGTTATGTATGTTTAGAACAAATTCATCTTTAAGTCGTACACGTACGTCTTATTTGAATGTATTTTTGTAACTGTGCTAGTGGCGCCTCTAGTGGTAAAACATTGCGGGATTATGTTCTATTACTGCTGTAACGTTATCAACAGTGATTCAAAGTAAAACTATTTCGATGTACTTTAAAGATATAAAAACAGTCTAGGTACATACTATTTACAAATTAAGAAAACAATAATTCCCTAAATTATAAAATAGAAGGCAATAAGTAGGTTTTAAATTATATAATGTTAAATAGATAGCTGTTGTATTTGAAAAATGTGGTTATATTTTATCAAATAATCGTCTACTCGTACACTTCACGCTGATAATCTTTGTTATTTAGTTTTGTTATCAAACGGTTCATCCATCACATATAGATAATCACTGACAAATCAGACTAAATACTCATTGAAATATGATTAATCAAATCAAATCAATTTGAACAAATAAAACCACAACTGCAATGTTGTAGTACCAATTATCCAATTATTTGGCTAAATAAATGAAAATAATCAAGTTGTCTAAATTTAAAGTTCACCAGCAAAACAGGGCGCAACACAACGCCTGTATCAATAACAGAAGAAAAAACCGGTTTTGGTTTTGCTAAAAATCCGTATGGGAATGCGTAAATAAAATTTAAGAGGCACAGGGACGCTGCTGTGCCGCCAAACTTTATGCATGAAAATATCTTTCAAGAATAGCTAACCTACTCCTTGACCTCCTTCCTCATCTCTCAGATTATTTTAAATCATATCTTTCGTCGATACATCCACTACATGTATTTACTCATTCACCAATATTTGGGCCTAGACACAAGTTGATGCATATTGTTGGAATCGTAGACGCGTCAACCGTCAGACTTGTCCAATTCATGTGATTTCTTCTTCAAACGATAGATACGACACCTCTCTGCATTACTAAGTGGGTTTGGTCGATTTCGCCGCGGGTTTCGTGATGAATCTTTCGACTTTTTCCCCAGCATGTCAGTAAATTCACTCTTCTGACGGTTGCTGTTCCACAAATTGTTGTTTCAATGCGATAATGACGCTAGTTAGCCCATTTCATTCCGAAGAAAACAGTATGTCAATTGTTATTGTACCTTTTGTAATTGTAGAAATATTTCACTTTTTTCCGAACAAGTCACGATAAATGTATGGCTATCTTTGACCATCTTCCTCATCTCTTCTGATTATTTTAGCCAAATACATTTTATTCTAAAATGAGCTTTGTTTATCGGTGATTTATACGATACCATTTGTTTTACATATGTTTAAAATTGACGAAGTTATTAGCTATTGAAAGAGGAGCAAAAAGTGTGACACACATTTTCCGAACATGCACCCAGACCGCCATACTTTATAAGTTATAAGATATTTTCATATCAAATTATGTTTCGAATTTAGAAAAGTTTCCCTACAATACAAGATATAGGCTGATGACATTGACAGTGTTGTCGTACTCTAACTCTTCAATACTTGCCTAATACTTTCTTTTCTCTGTTTCAGAAAGAGTTTTCTCTCATCCGCCCAATAATACTGGAGTCTCTAGCCAACAAATTTCTGTTTCCATGCACCAATTCTGGCTGTCCGAAGCATGCTACCCTACCAGTGCTAGAGAAGCACTCTCCACACTGCCAGTCCAGAATCATTAACTGCTTTATGGCTAGAGTTTATGGTAAGACGGTTTAGGGCATCCCAAAATAGCATACTTTAGTCATGGTTCTGAATTTGTGGCCCATTACAATAATTGTCAAAGACAATGAAAATAGGTCATGCAAATGAATTAAGCGATGCAAATGAAACTAATGCTAAGAGGCGTTACGTAAACAAAATAAATAGAACAATTATTCAGAGAAAAAACATCTACATCATCCACGTAAATACTGTGTAAAATTAATTTTCCCCCAAAATGACTAAAGTTTTCATATTCTCGCGTGCAACATATGTACGAATGTAATACATTCTCGTAACAAGGCACACTCGCAGTCAGGGCCATTATCCTGAGAAAGACAAATCACTCTGTGGGGTTCCGTCTGTGTTCATAATTTCAAACAAACGTTTGTATTTGTACATGCTGATTCTACTATTGTATGTACGAGTATGATGCGTACGTCTAATGTTTCATTGCGTTACTTGAAATATATTTTCCTTTCCTTTCCGAGATTTTATTGTGATATTGTAATTATAATTTATATATTCTTTTACACACTAACCACCCTAACTAAGATAAAATACCTGTGCTAGGTGTGGTCCATCATAGTCACAGAATACACACAGAAAGTCCGCTCAATCATATGCGTGAAATCGGCACACGGGCACTGCGTACAGGCGATCTCAAAGGAACTCGGGCGCGAAATATACGCGCTGTGGGCTATCGAGTCGTAGCTATAATTTTTTGTACAGTCGACCACAGGTCAACCTACCCAAAACGTCAAAAATTGAGAATTTGAAATGTATCATATAACGCAGGCGTAAGGTTGAGATTTAATCGAAGGTTTTTGACAGATGGTATACTATAGCTTGTGGTCGACTGTACTTTTAATAAACGAAGTACATTGCCAGAAATATTTTTCACGAGGCTATTTCTTTTAAACTGGAAATTATAACTGCCATAGCGCTATGGTCGAGTGACGTAATCAAAATCGAAAGCGGGCCTTCTGTGTGTATTCTGTGACCACAGTTGTCCAAAGATGGATTCGGCTGAGGGGCGCTTGCGCAGCAGCCTCATTGCCCCTATCATTTGAGCCATTATCATCGCTTCATCCAGTTTGACGTTTGTGTATTTGATACGATATAGAATTTAGTAGAATCTTTATTCGTGATTTATTCATTATTAATTATTATTTTCTGACAATGCCCATTTACAGCAGCTATAAGTTATAATTGTGTTATTATTATTATTTTTTCTAAATATGATGTTATTAGTCCATCGCATTATAATTTTTCCGAAACGAAATTACCTATTCTTCGCTTAACAGTGCTAGCTAAGCCAAGCAAATGTCAATTTAACGCTTTTTGTGTAATGCGTTATGTTGACGTAACCGCAGTGCTCTAAAAGTTTCAAATGGTTAAAAATGAATAAATATACAAATATCAAGGTTATAGGGCAGGTCTCTTTAATTACGTTAATTATAATCCGTAATTAAAGATACCTGACCTATCACATCTCAATTATCTGTGTGTTTTGCATCATTGTCCTATAATAAAGCACAATGTGAAACCGGCAGGAGGCCTTCGTTCTCAGTAGATCCAATGGCCAGATCCACGATGGATATGCGAGATTTTTTTTTAATTTATTTTTTTATAACGACTGCTTTGATTTCAGCTCGTTTCTAAATAACAATATATTTTCGTTCTCAAGGTAATTGCCAATGGGAAGGCAAAGCTGGTGAATGGATGGACCACTGCTTCGCAGAACACAAGCAAAGGGTCACAGAATTGCCATTCATCACCGTCAAAGACCAGTGGGAAGCTAAGAGGACTGAACCGGTCTTAAACTACTTCCTACTGAGGTGCTATGAAAAAGTGTTCAATGTTTACCAGATTTACGATAAGAGAGGAGGTGAGGTTTGTTGATCTCTCTATAGCCATAAAAATATAATACTTACCTACTTTTGACAGGAAACCCTGTCTTCCTATTCAGAACGGGCGGTACCGTAACGGCGGGTGTCTAAACAATTGCAATCGGCTAACTGTAAATACATACGGGGTTCCCTGCCCAAAAGTGTAGGCACGATCAGAATCGTGCTTCGGGTTTTTTTTATGGCCACATAGTAAAAATAATTTTGTTGTTTACTTATTTTTAGGTAGAATGATGTGGACAGTTCTTGTCAATGACGATGAAGCTGAGAAATACTATTTTGAAGTCGACCTTTTCCTACCAAACTTTCCAAGCAAAAGAATTGTGTACAGGCAAGTGTTTCTTGATTCAATGAATAGAATTTGTCGTGCCGGTCTTAAATAATACTATCACCCCGACTCTTCCCGTGGGTGTCGTACGAGACGACTCAGGGATTTTGTGGATACTATTCTACACCTAGTAGACGGCAAAAGGCTAGCTACCTATTACGTTTGTCCACCAAATCTTGCGGCGAAAAGTGCGAACTACCTATCGGTGGTTCCTCTGTCTACCCCCTCTGGGATTATGGACACAAAATATCTATATATTTTGTGTTGTAGACGTGAGTTTATGTACGTAATTTGCAATAAAGGCTGAGAATACCAGAAATGTAAAAACCTTCGTCATATTGCAGAATTAAATTGAACTATTTGTTTCATAGACTATAAAAATACCAAATGCGTCCTCTTCACAGAGATTTTATATTCCTGGTCACGGTCAGGTACTCATAGTATCAGAAATTTAAAATGAAAACGCTAAATTTATTATAATCTTCCCGCTCGCAAAAGATAACATCTCGTTACCAAGTTAGCAGAGATTTATATTTATTGCCTGAAGGCAGTGTTACAAGTTGGGTGTTATGAAAAGAAAACTTGGGAAAAAAGCAAAACTAGGTACCTATAACACTTGTGTCTACCTCTAACAATAATGTGGAGTACAGTCTCTTAAGATTTAGAATAGCAGGCAACATTCGCCAATATCTCCCGCTGCGGCGCTAGTGTAGTTGGAGGTCAAATGGTTACAGCTAGTACGGAAACAATTGTATGGAAACATCGAGAATGTTCTTGGCTTGGGTTTTTTATAGCCCCCAGCCATTGCAATACATATAAGCTTTTTGACTGTTGGGAACCTTTGACCAGGATTTTCTAAATAAACTCTTTGGCAAAGCACAGTTTTTAGTCATATATTTTTTTGTCAAACAACACATAATCTGACAGAATTTAACAGACCTCCAAATACAACAGCGCCACCAACTTTGAGCTTCTCAGAATCTAACGGTAGATACTTCTTACGAAGTATTTTAACCAAGTTTTATGTAATGTGATGTTAATATTGGACTGTTTTAGACGCCCATGCAAATGTGAGAAAGACGCAGACTTTCTAGAGCACACACAAAATGTATACATTCCCGTAGAAAATGTTTTCTCTATGCTAGATGAAAGCGAGTCTATGAATTTTACAGTTAGAATTGGTAAGTAGCTACTTCTTATACTTACTTACTTACATTTTTTACTAACTTAATTATTAATAAACATTTAGTACTATTAAGTACGAGTATACCTACCAGTTCTTGAAGCCAAACCACCTATTTCTTAAAATTTAGACTGACTAAAGTTAACATAGTTTTCAATATTACTTAGCTACTAAGCAGATACTTTTGACTTAGAAAGTTTTCTGCCTACTGGTCCGAAAGTATAAGTCAGATATCAGAATGTCAAGAATTCTTGTAGATCGTTCCAGAGTCGAAAATCCAAGAGAGTCAGCATTTAAACCAATCAGTTCGGTCTCAGTTGAATCGTCGACATCGGAGACTCAAGTCTCAAATGGTCAGAAAGTCCAGCAAGATAAACCAAAGTCCCCACAAACTATTCTGCAGCAGTCAAACGGGACACATTCGCTGCCAAAAAAGGAATCATCCACCTTTGACGGAATGTTTGTACTGATGTACCCTGAAAAGGGTAACAGTCCTTCAAATGTGATAGACCGTTCTGGGACTAATAACCTAGAGACGGCTTTGAAACCTGTTAGACCGGTATCAGTTGCATCGCCGATATCCGTAGCTCAAAACCCAGATAACAATCAGCAATCTCCGCAAAAAACACCAAATTCATTAGAAACAATACAACCTCGCTCAAACTGGAGACATTCACTGACGAAAAATAAGAAATCCAAGTATGACGGAATGTTCGTGCTTATGTATCCTGATAAAGATATCAGCACTCCAAAGGATCCTATAGATGATACTGTAGTAGAAGAACTAGAGACGGCATTAAAATCCGTTTCAGATTCGGATAAAAATGAGACATCTCGGAAAGAGATACCAAAGTCGCCACAATCCGTAAAACTCCGACCAACATGGAGACACTCTCTTCCAAGAAGGGCCAATTCCATTGTTGACAGCATCTATGTTCTGATAAACCCTAACAAGCGGAATAGTAATGAAAAGAGCAAATAAATATTCGATTTGGAATAACAAACATCTCTACGAAATATGATTTGATAAAAAGTGCAACATTATTATTTTAATGGAAAGTCTAGAATATTGTGGCGATAAAATCGAATTGACGCTAACTAAAGGACCCTTATTTAACTTTTATACAATTATCTGCTATTTTGCTAAGAGCTGAGGGACCGTTATGTATAAAAATTAGTATATGTATCGTAGAAGTAGTTAGTAGTAGTTAATGCTTGGTGATTGTGACTATATTGGTGGTGCTTCAGTTTTGTTGAGTGCTATAGTGCTATAATATACTGGCTCTACAGCCCTTAATACCTCTCTATAGTAGCTTTATAGTAGTGGTGGATGTGGCTTTTAACTGATATGATATAGCCAATTATGGGCTATCGTTTTGCGCCAATGAATTTAGTAACTTAATTAAACATTTAACCTTCATAAGTGTAGTTGGATGAATTAAAAATATTTTACGACATAAATTAGAAAATTTTACTATGTATAAGTAAACTTATTATTTAAATGGATATGTTATGAATTTATGATTACAAATTAGAACTATTTATAAATAGATGTAGATAAAGCTTGCAAATATCTATAATTGGCATTTCATTAAATTGATAAGGTTATCAAGGTTCCACATAAATAATGTTGTTACCTCCAATGGAATATTTTGTATGAACCGGAAAATTAGATCATCAACTCATCAAACTGAATAGGTACCTACATATTATATTATTTCTAACTTATCTCTGGTAATAGCACTTTGTGTCTCGTTAAAGAGTGCTAGTATTACACGTATTGTTATTATTTAGCTATATTTGAAGATGAAATATAAATTACCGTTTCAGGAGAGGTAGAAAATTTACAATTGCTCGAGTCACCAACAGGCAGCGAAAACCTGATTCTACTCAACCAGGACGATCATAAAGAAAACGAACCCCACATTAAGGAGGATCACGGAGACAATACTTTTTTACGAAAGTAGAAGGCAACAATAGAAATTGTATGAAATACGAATGAGCAGCGAGTAGCAGTAGTAAATTGAAAGCCATTGATTAATGACATAGATACGCATCGATGTAAATGACAGTCCATTGTCATCTATTATTGCGTCACGTTTTAATAAAATATTATTTTATTAATGGAAATTATTTCTTCCCTTCAGTATACCTCACCAGTAGCCGTTATCGGAAAAAATAGTTATAGCATGTTAGGGTTAGTCCAGTAGATGATATATTAAAGTCCGTTTTTTAATTAAGTGGAGATACCCGTCACACTGACACACCTAAAATGTGATTTATTTATATGAAATATGAATGAATTAAAAATTATTTTCACACATATACATAACACTATAAGATTACACGATTACATTTCATTAGGTACTTAAAAGAGTTACTTTTTTACAATTTTTAGAGTAAGTTTACAATTGTGAACTTGCATATGTGGCAAAAAGGTCTCTGACTCAGCATTATGCTGTGACGATATGGCTAGATGCTAGCCACCGTCGCAGCGCTGGTTTTCAGTCAGGGACACGACGATACATATTTTTTATACAAAAAGTAATCCAATTTCGGTAATAAAATGCAAAACTAAACATTATTTTGATAATTTTTCTTGAATAAAATGTATTTCCTCGAAATCATCTTCTAATTTGACAGTTATTTGTGACGGGTATCTCCCTGTTAATTAAAAAATGGACTTTAACTATTTCATGATTTAACCCTACCAGTATCAGGAAAAAAAATCCAGTATATTATTATTATAAGCACACGACTAATGCTGCAATATCCATCACACTCCACCGAATTCTATAGTCGCTCTTTCACAGTCCAAGCCGTTAGGCTGTGGAACTCCCTCCCGTCGTCTATCAGGCAGGCCAAATCACTGCCAATATTTAAAAATCTCCTTCGTCAACATTACGAACTGCAGTGTGGATACACTGCCTAATTGTTGTAATGCAGTTTCACTTTAGCATATGATGTGTGTTATTTATTTATTTATTTATTATATTTTTGATTATATATTAAGTATTATATTTCTGTATATATTATAGTATTTATGTAATATTATTACTACTGCTTGGCAGCTTGCAAAGGTTTGCATATATTTTTTTTTTTTAAATTATTTTTATTTATTTATTTGAGGGTAGTATCTATTTCATACGCCTTTTGCACCCGTATATTATATATTTTATGATTTTTCCATCACCTGACGGTTGCCTGGAAGATATCGCTTAAAGCGATAAGGCCGCCTTCTGCACATTGTATTGTACCTCTCTTTATGTTGTATGTTTTGTTTATGTCCCGGGTGTGCAATAAAGTATATTTGTATTTGTATTATAGTAGGTAACTATTGTGATTTTATCTAAGGTTGTTAGTACCTACCTATTTAATAAATTGAATGAGTTTTGTATAGTCTTACTTGTATAGTCTTCATTAAGGAACGAACGCCCGAGGGAGAATTTTTTTTTCTTTCATCCAAGACTGTTTATTATATCCTCCCCTGATACACTAATTCACCACCAATATTAAATGCAAGACGATAGGTGGAACCGATAATTGCTCGAGTTGCGACCCCGAGTAGGATATGCAATATTAATATATTCTATGGTTCCTACCATAGAATACCACATAAGTGTCAAAAGGCAGGTCGCATAGTGGACCAGCGCATTGTGAAGACGACGGCGGGGAGGTTGTGAATGGGTAAAGATCGAGTAAAATGGCGTGCACATGAAGAGGCCTATGCTCATCAATGGGTTATAACAGGCTGAAAAGAAAGGACTGTATCTAATCTAATCTAATGTATGCGTTATATCTAAACTTTATACAGTTTGGGATGATCCTTTAGATAGATGCCATACAACGTAAATGAGTTGCGTTTTGCCAATAATGTCGAAATAAGAACTTAATATTTTGCTACCGAAAACGGCTATAAATATTTTCTATACATATTTTCTATCTTTTTTCTTTTTCATTTTTTTTTCTTTTCTATTTTCTATGCTAATTTTATATTCAAATTATTATTTATTTATAGATTATTTCCTTTATATCGTTTCAAATAAGATTGTTACTATGTTTTTTTTTTCAATAACTGCGAAGTTACATACTACCGTCGAATTGTCTAGAGATTGACCCAATGAAATCGACAATTATCGTAAAAAAATCTCCAATCGAATTTCCTTGAAATTGTGATGATTAAAAGTAAAACTCAAGAATTTCACGAGAAAAAATCTGAAATATTTAGTATTAATAGAAGGTGTATTCCAGGAAAAATAAAACTTCTAAACATTTATGATTTTTGAAAAAAAAAAGATTGGAATTGTATTTTTTCAAAACCATATTTTTTCTGTTGAGATAGGAACCCTCGATGCGCGAGTCCGATTCGCACTTGGCTGGTGTTTTTTACAAAATTGAATGGAAAATTAATTAATCGATATTTTAAAGAATCGTATCGGTAATGATTCGACCACCGAATGTATGATACGTCAAACAAACTGCTAAAGGATCATCCGAAAATGAATAAGGTTTAGTTATGGCCCATCAAGAAGAATGTCAAAAAGTAATGACATTCCTATACGATTTCATTTTAATATAAGGTTGCCATTTAATAGACTATATAACCTATCTACCAAGATTTTAGCTTATAGATTTTAGCAAGATTATAGCAAAACTATAGCAGTATTTTCGCAACCCACTGAACATCGTTGGCATAAAGCAACAACAGTTACGCGATTCAAACTTTGCTGATATTCTGTGATAGAAGTTATTTGCTTTCTTTTCATACTTCCAACCCGTCGTGGTTGAAAGCAAACGAACTGAAAATTTTCTGCTGAAATAAAAATATATTGGCGCTGCAATCGATCTGCCGCACAAACCATTAAACTTTAAGCGGGACGATAGAAAATATCGGGAATAGCAACCGGGACAAAGCAAAATATTCCTTTGAAAACTATTCTTCGTTCCGGCTTCATTTGCGAACTGGTTTTGAACTTTTATTTTCAGCTCTTTCATAACTGCAAACGGTTTACCGTATTTGTAGTTAGTTACCTACCTAAAATTAACGTATAAACATTCTACTGGTGCAATAAACATGAAGAAACAGGCTAACCAGCATTAGCTGCCTGCCTGCTAATCCAATAATAATAATAATAATAAAAAATCCAA
Source organism: Hofmannophila pseudospretella (assembly GCA_947369225.1). Classification (NCBI taxonomy): domain Eukaryota; kingdom Metazoa; phylum Arthropoda; class Insecta; order Lepidoptera; family Oecophoridae; genus Hofmannophila; species Hofmannophila pseudospretella. The sequence continues at coordinate 7,782,686 of OX376323.1, read as the reverse complement.
AGTGGTATTCGATCACATAATAAGTATTACCAAAGTCAAAGTTATGATCAAATTGCAATAGTATAAAGTAAAGTAGTGCAAAGTAACTAGGCACTTATTTACCTATCACAATTACAAACTTAACAAACTATTGGATCACGGACAAAAATGCCTGTGTCTATCTAGGTGGACAAGCTGGTGAATCACGGACAATATACCCTCTGCGTGCTTTCGTATGTTATAAACTTATAACCACTGATCGGTGTAGGTAGGGCTGTTTGGGGTCAAAGACCTCAAAAGCTAGGTTAGTGCTAGGTTAGTATGGACAAGCCTGTTTCTACACCCGAGAGCACATCACGGGTAATACTTGCAGAACGATTTCAACTCATATGGCACAGATAATAAGGATAATACAAAGTCCAATGTGTTACGGATGATGTGCTGTCGTGTCTACTTATATTGTACTTTCTCTACTTGTCAAACCAGATTCAAATTTTCTACGTTTGTGAACTATGCATACTGAAGTAAAAATTTTGATATATATAATTGTGAAAATATTTTAGACAATAAGACTGCAATTTACCTACCTATCTGTTACAATTTAATTTGAAAAATAAATATTAAGTATATAATTTAAATGTATTTTATTTAAAATCTGTCTTCTCAATAAAGAAATAAAAGCGTATATTTATACAAATACAACGTTCAGTATTTTTCATTCCCAGAAATTGCGAGATTATTTATAGTGTTTTTTTAAGATAAGGCATATCCATAATAGGACTTGCCTTCCCTATTTCACACACTAGTTACCCCAGTGTGCAGGTTTCCTCACGATGTTTTCATTCATCGTTACTTACAGCAGCCAGTAAAACACCGAAAAATTATTTGACATGACATTGCATGGTTTCGAACCCGAACCTCCCGAATGGGTCTTAAATATAACGCCACCGACACTTTTTAAAAGTAGCTACTGCTTTCCTTGTCTTGATTTTTATTACCGAAAACTACTGAATAATAAAATCCATAAAAGCTACTTCATTACTGAATACACTTGTTGCTTAGCTTAATGCATACTTATCTTTAACATCTAGTTTTATGTGCTCGCATAAATTGGCACATTACACAAAAACCAGTTTGCCGCTGAAAATGTTATAAATCATGGCTTGAAATTATGAGAGCATGAAATTTATTGCGTGAGCGTCCGGTTGCAAATTTTCATTTCATAGAGTAATTTTCTATACAATACAATTTTATTTACGACATTCGAGCATTTTAGCCTGAAAACTTGACAAATGATTTATTTTCACAGATTCATGATAATTTCCGGAAGCACTAGTAGTATATAATACTCGTATTTTGACTTTTTTAATTAAAAAATTTTCGTGCAATAAATGATTAATACTTATATACTTTACTGTGAAAACTTATTCTTAATGTACGTATCTAATAGCTCGCTCACGTCCTAATTATTTTCTAATGATTCTTAATGCAACACTATGTATCTAAGTATAGGACTTTGGATAAGGTTTTTCTTCGTATTTTCCGTATCTTATTAGGACGTGAGAGTTATAAACAGTCAAAGTGAGAGTTTTACATACATACTATTTGATACGTGAATTTAAATTTACGAAAGAAGAAATTCACGATTTTTAAACAGTGCCAGCAATCTTTACAGGTAAGATTAAGAATTTTGTGAATTATCGAAGGCGTTTTTAACCCTTTTGTATCTTTCCCTTCCTCGTGTACTCATTTCACCCTTATTTCTCTTAATACCATTCTGAAAAGACAGTCTGTAAGGGAGACCCCCTTACTTGCACAACAATTAATTTAAAGTTTAGTAGATACTTTGTAAATTGCAGTTTTCAGCCTCACACTTCGGTATTCTCGGAGAGGGTTGAGACGTTTGACAACTCATTACGTGAGACACCGTTGGAATGCGCCCCATTTCCTTGGCTTTTGCAAACAGCTATGTGGCTCACAGCTGCTGAAATGTCACAAATTTTGAATCCCCCCGCTTTATAAAGTTACTGGCAGCAAATGAGGTCGAGTGACTTCAATGAAATAGATTAAATTGTTGACGAAAAAGAACTAATAATAATTTAGTAAAATTCTTAGCTCACTCAACATTTTTTCTGTGACGACTCATCAAAAACTCTTTCAATTTTTTTCTCCTCAAGGCAAAAAAATTATTCATTTGTTTTTGCCTACCGTTGCCAGCTACACAAATTGTATGAAGTCCTAAAACTTAATGCTGTTCTATTTTGTATGAACCCTGCTCCAGGAGGTTTTAAGTTAATTATATTACTCAGAGTATAAGAGTGTAAGTGAGCATCGTGGTCCACAAAATGAAAATTTAATTTCATTATTCTGTGTAGTGCCGGCTACGGTTGCAGTAGTCGCAAAATAAGCCATTATACGGCAAAATGCTTTTAACGCTCATTTGCTCGAGTATGGAAACTATCTAAAGAGTTTAGCCTCGCACAGAATCTGCATAATCGCATCTTTCTTATGATAATCGAGTCTTGACCTTATATTCTACACTTAATAGCTCTTTTCAGATAAACGAATCCAAACAAAATGTGTTCTTCTATGAGGCGCCGTATGTTATGATTTACACTCCATTTTTCCAAATATTTTTAATAATTCACCCAATGGACATTCTTTCTATTTTTATGTATTTATTTAACCTACCTATGTCTGAATCATCTGCCGTAAAAACGCAAGGCAAGGTCATGGTATTGAATCAATGAAGTACTTGGACCACAAGATATTGAAGAATTTAGTATACATCAAGATCCTTAGTAATTTTCCAAACTTAATTTTAAAGATATCCGAAATGTCTAATATCCTAAAAATGACCAGTGTCGTGTACTAACCGTAACGCCCAGTCCTAAAACATTTCAATGTTCTAAAATTTGACATTTGAGGACAATGAAATTTTTCAAATCAAAAAATTCGTTTATGTTTCTCTCTTCAACCGGTGTCCGTCCACTGTTGGATGTAAGTCGTCTCCTGTTGGATGCACGCCATTATCTACGGTCTAGAGCTGTTCCAATCCAGTTTCATCCAGTAGACTTTCTTATGTCATCTGCCCATCTCGCTGGTGGTCTCCATGTCATGACTTTCTTGACCCACCGACGGTCATCTCTACGGCAAATATGGCCCCCGCCCACTTCCACTTCCTTTGGGATACTATACGGGATATGTTGGTCAATTTCATTAGGTTTACACAGCTAATTGCATGTAGTCTAGAGACACCTCTTCTGGTTTGTATGGAGTGAAAAGGGAGAGTGTAGTACTTTGTCTCTAATGTCTAATGATATTCTGCATTAAACAAATAACATTTTATACAAATTCTGCTAAAGGCCATTGTCTCCGTAAGACCGTCCGGTCACCTACACCTAGGGTTGCCAGATCGGAAAACCGTAATATCTGGAATAAATTTCAAAATGTCGGGACACCAATGTTGTTGTCTGGAGAAATAAAATATTATAAATCAAAATTTTACTTTATATTCCTAATAAACTAAACATTACTCAATGATTAAAAAGTTTATTCAAAATTAAGTAATACTAAAATAACACTAAAATACATACTTAAGCTAAAATTACAAAATACCTAACTATTTTACAAGTAAAAGACCTGATTAATAATTTTGAGATCAATCAACTTAGTCGGTCAATGAACTTAATATTTACGTTGCCACATGTATTATTGAATTGTTTTTCACAGATTTAACCAATTTGGATAAGAAAATACTTAAAATTCAAACAATTTTCCTCGAAATTCAGTCTAATTATAAATCAAAGGCCATGCGATTCCTCTCTTTGGTGTACAAGTTATAAAGACAATTTTGGCGGGAGATTTTGTATTTTGTCGGGAGTTTGGACATCATATGAAATGTCGGGAGAATCCAGGCGGATCTTGGCCATCTGGCAACCCTACCAACACCAGCAGATGGCGCGCCATCAAGTTGACGTCTCATTCGCCTAGAACTAATTTCACTGGAATTAATTCCGGGAAATACCTCTGCTACTTTGTGTCCCTGTTTACTATTATACGAGTCTTTTTTTCTCAACTTGCAAATTGAGAGATTTTTTTGGGAAAATTCCTTGACCAACAAACAAGCCAATATAAAAATAAATACGGATTTATTTTTTAAAACTAATTTATGGCAAACAAACAGAACAAGAAGAAAAAAAAGCTTGTATGTATGGAGATTATATCTGCAGGATTTTGCGAAGTTTGTTTTCGACAAGAGTCCAAAGCCGTAAACTTCTAGACGCTGAAGGTCAAACCCTCAAGGTTATTGGCGACAGTTAAGCCTTAATTAGATGTGTATAGCTGCGAAATCATTATGGGGAAGGCAATGGCATTAAGTCGTTCTATGGTGATTAATTCCTTAGAATGATCAAGACTCTCAGCAATGAGGAATACGACTTAGAAGCTGCGAAATCAATAAAAAAAATTACAAATTACCAAAAACAAATTTAAACTTTTATGCTATCGTATTTTTTAGTTCCTTTCCGTTACCCATAAAAAGGGGCACATGAAAAATCGTTATTTTCTTGTAAAGAAATAATTGTTAAACCAAATCCTTCAGCAATATCTTTAATTATTTTTTAAATATTAGTTACTTCCAAAAAAAAATTAGATTGAAATCAAAATTACGCCAAATTATTTTTAAAACGTCATCAAAGTTATGGAATACGATAAAAGTGTTATGTGGAAGTTGGGAAAAAAAGACTAATTATCCTATTACGAAAGCCACTAAATAATATGTCTTATGAATTTCACTTTTTAGGTAGGTACCTAGCAATATATTCCAAATAATGATTTTATACGTCAGATTTGTTTTATTGATTAAAATAGAAAACTTTCAACAAGCGGCGGTCAAAATCGACTCACAAAATTTGACCCAAATATACATTTATGTATAAGAGAGTAAGGAGTCAGTGCTATTGGATGAAAAAAAGTCTCGCATTTCTTAAATCAAACAAGCTAAACAAGCTTTTAAAACCCATGACATACCTACCAAGATAACTTTGTTCATACTCAAATGTATAGAGACCATCTAGAAAGGTACAAAGTTCAATTCATTATACAAAAGCAAAACTGGGTCGAAAAAATAAATTGCTTTAAACTTAAATAGATAGAAATACTATACAAAGAAAGCTAAAATAAATAGAAAGCTATCTACTAGTATATAAGTCTATAAAAATTAAATAAAAATCAAAGGAAGGACGATTCCTATATATTTTCAAAAGAAATGATTTCTATCGTTCGCGAAACCAAAAAAGAAATTCAACGTCACGAATTTCATAATCAAATTAAAACAGTATCCCGACGGAATGATCAATCGGGACTGTCGAATAGAGTTGTGCTAAAAGGTCATTATATAGTCGTATTTTCGACTTCTAAGTCGAAAATACCTCTTGGTTAACCTATTTCCATATGAATAATATGATGATGATAGACGATCGATAGATTAAGAAATAGGTACAAATACTTATATCTGTATGTTCACTAAAGCGACTATTAATTTGAATTTTGCATTGAGATAAGTATAGTACAGTTAAATTAATTAAGTAATTAAGAATAAGAATAGTTTATTTGTGCGGTAAAATTACAGTGGAGTAGGAACTTAAGCATATGTTACATTAAACTTAATAAAATTAGTGAGCAACCAGTTATCCTACTATATATGGCGCTGACCTCCGAACTAGGAAGTTCCTGTATCTCGGAGTACAGATCTCTTCTTTGACCAGTGCAAATGAACATGTAACAGAACTAAAAGTGCAAAATTTGGAAGAAAGAAAAATAAGAACAATAATAAAGGTTAATAAAAGGGGTGGTGTGTGTGTGTGTGTGTGTGTGTGTGTTGGTTGTGTGTTTAAAATTAAAACTACTTTTTACTTTTTTTCACTTTTTCTACTTTTTTTGCTCTTTAGTATCGGAGGAAAAGATCCACTTCGGGTCGCTGCGCCAACGGAGTAGTAGTAGTAGTAGTTTTAGAGGCCTTTTTTAACGCCCGACCGATCGAGGGAGGGCGCGTTATAAGTTTGACAAGTTTGTCTGTCTGTTTGTGTGTTTGTCTGTGGCATCATAACTTGACAACGGATAATCAGATTTGAACCCGGTTTTTCGTTGAGTGTTCTTAGCTAGGTCTGATAAAAATTGGACCAGTGGTTTCCAAGATCTTGGAGCATCTTTGATGTCAGATGGGATCTCTAGAACGGTAATAGCTAGATGGTTCGAATTTGAGCTCAAAGGTTCATGGTACGTTTCCGAAATCACAATAAAACCTTGAGGATCTGATGATGACAAGGAAAAAGTTAGTGAACTTAAATTTCACAATATGAAACTGGAAGAATTGTAAGATAATAGTTAGATGGGGTCTTCTCGGACGTTAAAGTTGTAGGGAATAGTTAGCCATGTCAAATGAAAAACGGATCAGTGGTTGGGATGTTGAAGTATGATGGGATCTCTGGAACAGTAACAGTTAGGTGGTTCGAGTTTGAACTCAAATGTGTTTGACCATGCTGACCTTCCCACATTTGGAATCTTGAGGACATGGAAAAAGTAAGGGGACCCCACAATCGTAAGTCAGGGGTTTCTTAAATTTTTAATTTAGAATTATTGCGCAAGTACTTGGATGTATGTATGAGGCGTCATAATAACAATCAGTCAATTGCAACCTGCAATTTGCAGTTACATATCTACTGCTTAAATTATGTTTAACTTGCACTTTGCACATGTATTCAAGACATTTTCACAAAGGAACATGAAGGAATGAACTCCTGAGACAATATTTTTTTCATCCATGCAATGAAAGTTTAAAGTCGAATAGGTCGACGAAGTTGAAATGTCAAACCCTACTATGAAGATTATAACGAGACTGGGAGGAAGCCAATTAATTAAACGTGGAGTGGATTGCTTGTGAGAAACAACAGATAGGTACTTTAAATATGAGCGAAGGAAATTCTCTGTATGAGTGATAGGAGAAGAAAGTCAGTGAAAGATAAATTAAGTATTGCATTGCACTGGTAGAATAATTTGAACCTTTAACCATACACATAAATAGTAATAGAAATATCATTTATTTGTAAATATGGGTAATGCAGATGTTACATTGTGTTTCAGTATCACCATATTCTGCCCGAAAGCATACAAATTTTTGTTCAGTTAATAAATCAATGAATCATAAATAATTAATCATAATAAATTAGCAAAATAATAATAAAGGTAACAAAACAAAAACATCAAAATTCCTACTGATATGGCTCAATTTAAAAAAATACATAAGAATTAACAAAGATTGGGTTTTTAATTAATTATAATATAAATGTCAGCTTTAATTAAATTTTGATGATAGCTTATCACTAAGGAACAGTGGAACTCTGATGCAATAAGTTTTTGTTATGATTCCTTGACATTCGTACGACTGTGTCAAATAAGTTAAAGCTACAATATACCAAAGGGTACATTGTACCAAAGGGTACATTGTACCAAAGGGTACATTGTACCAAAGGGTACATTGTCGGGAGCTAGTTAAGCATGAAGCTGCTTAGAAGTTAGTAAACTAAACAGATTTTCATTTACCTACTTCCGAATAAGTATTCAAATGAAACACTTGGTATACAATTGACGTCTAACCGGCAGACTTAGAATCGATATCTTGGAACCGATTTTACTAATACGTTACAACGTAATCTCAATATTATAAACTAACTTGCAAACTTGAGCCACTTCGTATGTCACTGGTCACGTCTCGGTCAAGCAAACGATCAATCAGACCGCTCATGTGTTTAGTGTAACAGGGTACGATTTGTAGTTAAAGTTTGATCGATACAAAAACATAATTAAAAAAAATCATTTTCGTCACGTTTCATTATTAAATTTTATTTAAAAAAACTTAAAGGTGACACTCCGAAAGGATAAGTAGTAAGTATATGAATTAACAGTCGCCGACTGTAATCGACGAATGGCTTTGGACGACTTCGGCATACGACCAAGTAAGGCGGTCGGTGGCTGTAGATCGTCCACCGCAGTTAACAGTACCTAAATTATTAGTAGTCAGCTAGACAAAGACCGTTATCCATATAAACTAACTAGGCCACGGAAGCAATTTGCCAGAAACATGAATGTTTCTACTGTTGACAAGTATCCCATTTCATACTCATTACATTTCATATCCAACCGAGGTGACGTTACTAGTTAGCTCTATATATTCTAGGCTTACGGTAAATGAGAATTGAAGTCTGTATTATGTCACAATACGAGTATCTCTGGAAATAAAGCTTACACGTTTTGAAGGTAATATGATTGTATGTAGAGTCAGCCTGGAGAGGTCCACTTTACCTATTTTTTCCGCAAAGCAGCAGTGATTGCATTGCTGTATTCCGGTCTAAAGGGTAAGATAGTTAGTCCTCAAGGTCAGCAGTGCATCAAAAATCCTCTGTAATATAGTGAGGTTAGAGTCTATGGGCGACGGTGACCACTTAGGTCCTCATCAGGTGCTCGTCTGCTATCTTTTGTTTCGGATTCGGGCTGTGCATTAATTTGAGTATAGGTTAGTTTCGCGAGGAGTGGCTTATGGGAGTTATCTCTCAAAAGCTATTAAATAATAATAAAAAACACAAGAAAGAAAATAGGAAAATTAGTTAGTGCAATTGTAAGTGGGTTAAAGTTGGTAAAGCCTCGGTTAAATATTTCTCTGTTTACTTCCAGTCATAATTATTTCGTTTTTACCTCTTCAACGACTCCAATTACATAATTTGGCAAACATAATTTGGATCCATTCCAAATATTACAGCCTCGCGGATGTCCTGAGGAATGAGACCGTAAAGTACTTAACCATGTAATATTATTCAAAGCTAAAACCCAACCCATTTATATAAAAGGCACGTTTTATATTTAATACTGTAATTAAAAGGCTTTTACTCATCTCGGGTCCGCAAGAGAGGTCATTAAAATTGTAATGGTGTCAAAACCACTGTAATTAAGACAGAAGGTCAATAAACGTACGCAAACCTAATTTGTGCTGGTAAATAGTTATGCTTTCATAGAAAAATATAGGTACCTATGTATGCACACAGTTCATATAGAGTTACAATATAACAGAGCAGAGGCCAGATCGCTTCCAATGTGATGACGAAATAAAAGTTAATATAACTCTAAATTAAAAATTTCGAAAACATCCGACTTACCATTGTGGACATTACCTTACTTTTTCCTGGTCATCATCAGGTCCTTAAAGTTCCAGTTGTGATAATGGCATCATGGTCCTAAACATTTGATCTTAAACTCGAACCACCTAGGTAACTATTACCGTTCCTGAAATCACATCATCGGATAGAAGATACCTACTCCAAGATCCAATTTTACCTGATTACTTTGAATGCCTGCATAAATAAAGAAAGAAGACGACTTCTTTCTAAGATACGAATCTTAGATTATGATAGAGAAAAAGCTTCAAACATTTTTACTTATTTTATGTTCATCATCATCAGTCTATTAATGTCCCCACTGTTGGGGCACAGGTCTCCCCTTGTACAAGAGGGTACGGGCCATGATCCAGCGAGCGGGTCCAGTGCTGATTGATGGATTTCACACGTCTTCGAAAACTTTTAATTTCCTCAGACATGCAGGTTTCCTCACGATGTTTTCCTTCACCGTTAGAGCAGTCGGTAAATGTACGTAAGTTTTCGAAAAAATCTGAAATACATTGGTACATGGCATTGCATGGTTTCGAAGTATTTCGAACCCGGACCTACCGCATGGGAGTCCGGCATCCTAGCCACTAGGCTACGGACGCTCTTTTATGTTACCTGCAACGAAAAATGTTACCCAGTTTTTATTATCTGAAAGAACAATTTTCATGAAACCCGCAGCATTGCCATGTGAGCACTGAACAGGCATGAAATTTGCTGAATTTTATCTGCGGTTGGACAAAAGCACCACGTACAAATGAACAGAATATTCCAACATGAAAATTCATTTTATTTGGTAAATATTGGTAGCATTTAAAGCTTAAATTTTGGGAACAATGAACGCTAGAAGCTTGTGACAATGAGATTTTAATAGGGTTGGTATTACCAATTATAATAATAATAAAATCAAATTTTCATAGATACTTATACATACAATGTATTAATATATTACAATGACAATACTTAGGTACTTGCAAGACAAGTTTATTGGATCGTTCTTTTTGAGTAGAACTCTATCAGAAGCAATTCTTTACACTAGGTGAAAACCCTACTTATCTGCTCGTATCGTATGCACAAAGAAATGCTTCAATGTTTTCGGATTATAGAAATTGTTGATGCTCGTACTAATAGTGATTATATCGTCTAAACCTACAGATAATCTTATGTTTGACTGTATGTAAACAACATCACTACAAACATTTCATCTTAAATCAAAGGCATTCTACCTCATTTATCAACGGCCACTTGGTATAGACCTACCTATACAACAAAACAAGTAGGCTATACGTAAAACACTCCAGGGCCAGCTTCAGAATTTAATTTGGATGAGTGTGAACAGAACAATGAGAGACATCTAAGTTTATTGCAAAATTGTGAAGGAAACGAAATGCAATACATATTTTGTCCTTCTATGAAATCGGCTGCATGGTGAAGGGGTACATCGTGAGAAAACCTAGTATACTGAGATAACCAGTGTGTGCAATGGTTTTTTTTTTAATATTTTGGAAAACAAATACAAAAAACGTATTATAGACTACTGCGTACTACGCTCATGAGAGCGTTATAATGAGTGAGTATAATTATTTTTGTACATAGTAATGTACAAAAATAATTATATGTTATTTTCTTTACTAGCCCAAGGTGTGGTCTTCACAATAGGGTAGTTTCCAAATATACAATATTAAAAGCATTTCTTAAAAACTACGAAATAGACATAAATTGAAGTATGAAAACAGAATTGAAATTCGTTGAAAAATAAAATAGCTACAGCCAATCAGAAATTAGACGGTAGAAAGAGATAGCAATAGAGAGGAGTGACGTCACTGCTCATTAGCGACATACAAGCAGGTCTTTGGTTTTGCTAAAAAGGGACAGAGAATCTCTCCACTACTAACTTTAACCATTAATATCTTTGATGTTAGTTGAGTTATCGAAAAACGAATTTTAGATCCTTCTTCAGGATGTCCATGTAAGTTTATTGACGGAATATTTTAAAAAAAGTCACATACCCTATTATCCAGCTTGAGGATGACATCCTTTTGGTATACTTATTACTCTTTAAGGATGACTAATGCAACTTTGACTAAACCCTAAATCATTGAAACATTTGACATTTGACACTTAAAACGAGTAGTGATGGTGAATTAGCTTCCTCTGACGACACTTATCGATGAACACTGTGCTTTTTATCAATTCGTTGACAATGATGTCATTGATGATGAGCTTCTTATAACGACACAGATCGACGAAGACTGTACTTTTCATCAATTCGTTGACAATAGTTTATACGACAAACAACAGGCATGGCGACATGACCCCCATCTTATACATCTTCTTTTCTCCCGGAGTAGCCGGCCCTGTCTTGAGTAGTTACAGTTATCATTAGTCATAGAGATCGGAACCCTTGTTACACGCCAGGCGCAGAGCACGTGTCATTGGCATATCAGCGACAGCTGCCCTACATTTCATACATCACGGCGATCAACCCTTCGGAGACAGCACACCGAGGTAAATTTGTCACGTCATCAGATGATTGATAAAGGAAATTGTTGATTTGGAAAACAGCAGGATTTAAGAAATGATTCCTTGTAGTAATATCTTCTTTACACGTTTCAGTGTTAATATTTATCTACGTATATGTCTTGTAGATGTATTACACTATTGGGACCTCACAAGTTAGCGTGTCAACCGGAAGAACCTTGTACGAGTAGAACAGCTTTTTTAGCAACTAGAACAGCTTCTTAGAAGTAGAACAGGTTCTTTGTAGTGGTAGATCCTAATGTGAAGGTTCGCCTGGGTCGGTACCCTGTTATCTATTTCTGCCGTGAAGCAGAAATGCTTGCATTTCTGTGTTTCGGTTTGAAGGGTAAGAGAGCCAGCGTAATTTCTGGCTCATGAGGCAACCCATCTTAGTTCTCAAAGTTAGCAGCGCATCAAAAACCCTCTAATATTAATACAGTGAGGTGCTATGGGCGACGGTGTCCACTTAACATCAAGTGGTCCGTTTACTAGTCTGCTCTCCTTATTCCTAAAATTAAAAAAAAAAAACTATGTCGCTACGAAAAGCTTCGATTGTTGATTGAGCTTTTCGGTCTTCGTCACTTACCGTCAGATGAGATTAAAAACATACTCAGTATTGTAGTACCTACCTGTAGTAATTAAAATCCAATTTTAGATTTGAAGACATGCTGCAAAATAGATGTGTAGATATCCAAATAATGATTACTCATTATTTGGATATCTTACTTGAATACTTACGTATTTAATTAAATAAAAAAACAATACAGAACAGCCTACAAAAAAAACAGTAATATTTATACTCAAAAAGAATACGAAGAGATGCAAAGGTATGTAGACACAGTTTGTAGCTCCACTAGACAAGAAAATATACATCCTATGAATTATTCCTAGTGCCGTATACTGGATGCAGTTACCTACGCTTACATTTTGCATTGTGAATTGAGATACTGTGCAACAAGTTCCACTGAATGCATAATTTCTATGAAATCATGTAGTATTGATACTTATATTATCACATCTCGAATAGATGCTGGGTAAAATTTTCAACCTCTAAAGTCAACTTATTATATTTGCCTGTTGTCGAAATAGTAACTTTTCATAGTTATCTATCATAGTACTATAGTATATTGTATACATTTATAGTTATACCTATAACTTTTCACACAAAAAAATATTGGGTTTGTCGGCGTTGTACTGTAGAGGAAATATTTATTTGTTTTCGTTTTTCTGTGAAATAAATTGACTGACATGGTTTCAAAAATGAATTTAATTTTACTTAAGTTTTTTTTACAGAAACTATCCTTTGCATAATTGAACAACTGCATTATTGTACCTAAAATTTAAGGAAAATAAATGAAATGAAGTTAAATTCTGTGTTAATTCACAATACGTCGTTGTAAAGATTGTGAACTATCTCTATTGGATCGGAAAATAATATCTGTTCGATACTTTCCGACTAATATCTATAAGACACGATCTGCAATTATAGAATAATACATTCTAATAATTGTAGAATTCTATAAGAGCTTAACTCATTTCAAGATTGCAGTGTAATGCAGTGGGATCTCACAAAATGCAAAACTACGAGTATATGCAGTCTTTTCGAACGAAATTGCGGTGCAAAGTACTGCAAGATACTTTAAAATATCCACTCAAATGTGCTCATTTCTAGTTGCTAGATATTTCTTGCGAGAATAGTAGAAAATATGGTATTTATGGTATGGTAAAATATAAATATATCTCTATTTGTATGAGTAGCAATCTAGATATAAGTTTCCTCATACTTAAATGCTTATTTAAAATTAAACAAAGTGAACTAAAAAAAACCGATCTGATGTGAAATTAACATTATTATTATGAGTGAAAATCTAACCCAATACAAACCTCACGCACTGCATTATAAGTTGCTAGTTTCTACATCAATTACCTAGTTTTAGATATGCCGCTGCCGCATTCTTCTAAGACATATTCCTCATTAATGAGGGTCGTGATCGATCATTCTATGGAATTAGGTCATTGATGAGGCTCGAGAACGAATGATTTTCTTGTTAGATTTATTGGGGTGGTTTGACATTGCCTTCCCCATTTAACACACTGGTTATCTCTGTGTGCAAGTTTCCTCACGATTCCTTTAATGTTAGAGCAGTCGGTAAATGTAAAGTCTTCGAAAAAACCGGAAATATCATTGGTTGAAAAATCACATGACACTGAAGGGTTTCGAACCACGACCTCCTGCATAGGTCTGGTGCCCTAGTCACCACGCCACCTACGCTGTATGCCGCATACTATTCAGATTTTCTAATTAGTTTGATCCTCATCCTCTAAATCATGACTAAGGCTTACTCTTTTCCTTTAAAACCACTTCTAATGTAACATCCAAATGCGAGCTCAAACGAACTGTACTCATTTCTGTTTTGTCTACACCAATATGACGTACCTACTAGCTTATTGCAGAGCCCAGTCACGTTTGACAAAGATGAGACATGGGGATCTCTAACGAATGTTTGCTTTGACTTCGCATCTTCCAAGTTTTGTATCTCTGTGAATATTTTCGTGCTCATTTTATAGCGGCACGGTTTTATTTTTGTCTGTTCCATTTTAAGAGTTCTTTGGGTCCTGAGGGGATGATTTTGCGAGACAGCTGTCTTGCAAAGAATTTTCAGAATAGTGTCAAAATTATTTAACAGACTGTCCCGTTTAATACCTACCCGATTTTCTAAAAGTTACTTCGATCGCGTGGGTTTTGTGAAAGTGCTTTGTCTAGGTCTTAATAAGTTACATTTTAGTGAAAGTCCCGTTGGAAACATTTCGGTGGTTGGTACTTGAATCACAAGCTGATAAATCTTTAACTGTTTTTATATTCGTGTAGAGGGTGAAAGAAGACTTATAAAGGTCAGCTCGGCTATATTTATACTTACCAATAACTTGAGTAAATCTTATGATATTCCTTAGAAAAAGCCATTTTAATTGCTCGAGCTAATCAAATCTTGATATGTCTTCAGCTAACAGTGAGGACCGTGCTATCAGACAGTCTTCAACCCACACTTTTCTTTTCTACCTATTTAACATTAAATTCCGTATAAAAGAATATTCCCAGTAAATATAGCAGATGGAATCTCCGCTATAGGTATATTCAAACAGGCTTTGCTGCCTAGCAACGAATCAGACGGACTGTTCAAGGTTCTATATTTTTGTGCTCCACTTTGTCGGGTAAATAAATTATTATCGTGCAATGAACTATACATTTTAATTATCAAAATAGAAGAAACATCATTAATAATTATTTTTTATTATTTTAATTATTATAATAAGTGTTCTCACATGCATTATGGTAGCTTCAGAGAAATTTCATATTTTCATCATCATCAATAAATCTAGACCTAGGATCGGAACCGTTCACATCGTTTCATATGCCGCTTCCAATAGTTAGGTTCTATTTAGAGTAACAAACATTATGTAGGGTACTATGTGTATGTTCTAAACAGTGCCTAAGGCCTCTCAGAAACACTAGGAGGGATAGTTGAGCCGATTGAGATACGATTCCGTCCATATTCGATCGACGATACTGAACTATTCTAGAGGCTTAGACCTTGTTATTTCACTCTGATTGTAGCCCCCAAAGAGCATTTCTCAAATACCCAATCATCAATGTACGAGTATCATACTCGATTTCGATCAAATAAAGATATTAATGTTTACAAAATTTTATAATACGAGAAGACAAAGTACATAGGTAACATATATTTAGACTCCCATACAAACGCTGGAAATGACTTATATTATATACTTATCTAAGACTGAAAATACTTTACTAAAGTCTAAACTAGAACAATCTTTAATAACTTTGACTGGAGCAGTCAATAGACAAAATAGCTTTACCCTTTCCCTTCATAATAACGAAAGCATAGACTACACTTTACAACAGAATAACTAAACATTACGTAGAAGAAAAATAACACATATCTACAAACACC
Organism: Hofmannophila pseudospretella; assembly: GCA_947369225.1. Taxonomy (NCBI): domain Eukaryota; kingdom Metazoa; phylum Arthropoda; class Insecta; order Lepidoptera; family Oecophoridae; genus Hofmannophila; species Hofmannophila pseudospretella. Next base: position 7,767,001 of record OX376323.1, on the reverse strand, counting down.
TACATATAAATTTAGCAGACAAAATTCAGAAGACAAGACAAGCGTCAAGACTTATGCTTATATCAAAATAAATAATAACAAACAACGAACAAGGATCCATCCACACTGGTGCCGTACATGAGTGCCTATGAAGCAAAACAAATCTGAAAATCGTAAGGTCATGAAGGCAAGCAGTGCATGTAGCGTGCAAAGTATTGAAACGTGCCAAGCATTTTGAAATCGCATTGCAGATCTTCCATAACGCCGGATGCGATAGTACAATTTATTCATATTACGGTCTATGCACGCTCGTGGCAATGGAACGTACATTTGTAGCAATATTCTGAGATTTCTTTAAGACAGTTTACCTACTTGTACGACTGTTATTTAATTAAGTAGTTTAGCTATCTCATATTCACAAGGAGAAATAGTTTAGAAGTCATCAGTTTTTACACCGGAGTGGAGTTGAGTGGAGTTATCCTTGGAGTAAGGAATTCACAGAGAAGGTCCGCTCCGGGCGTCCACGATCTTTATTACGCCACTAGACCGTAGCGTTAAGGTAGATATAATTCCCAATTTAAAAGAAATAGCATTGCGAAAAATATTTCTGGCAATGTATTTTGTTTATTGAATGTACAAAAAAATATACCTACCACTCGATCGCGCCACAGCGCGTGTATTACGCGCTGAGTTCCCTCGACTTGCCCTGATATCGCCTGTACGCAAAGCTCATGTGTGTATTCTGTGACTTCACGCTCGGCAGCAGGCAACATTCTTTTCTTCAAGAGCCTTACCGGTTTGAAGTACGTATATGCAAAATATTAACTTATAAGTTACGAGAGTCGCTAGAGGTTGACAAAAAACCTTCAATTGGCGACTGTATGCCCCTTAAGTCTTTTTTCAAGTTCTTATCGTTGTGATTAAATGAATAAATATAAAAAAATATAAAAATAGAAATCGGAATATATTTCACGGATGACATCACCAAAGTCGCATCGAAGACCTGGATGCTACTAGCACTGGATCGTATAGAGTGGCACAAAAGAGAGCAGGCTTATACACTGCAGTGGGACGACATGGGCTGATGATGATGATGATAGGGTGAATTACAAACTCTTTTAATTTAAAACTACAAAAACCTTCTTACGTAAATACAAAAACGAAACCACAAAATAATTCAATTTTCTACATTTGAGTATCACTTACGAGTACTTATAGTTATAAAAGAGCGTTAAAAGTTAAATTAACCTTTTCAAGAACACGTAAAAATGTGTTTAATGGCTACTTAACCTTTGTTTTTACCACCACCTCCGACTCAGAAACCTCTTAAAGTGTTTTGCCCTTTTTATCGTACACCATGATCATTTGAACTTTCTGAACAAAACAAGTAACTAGGTAATACCTATTCATTCTTTTGGTGTTAAAAGACAAAGAGAAAATTTTAACCTCTTTCACAGCCACGTTCTTTCATAAAAACATGTAGAAGGCTGATGATCCTGCACGCGGATTTTGAATCCGGAGTTTCCAAGATCTTGGAGTATCTTTGATGTTAGATGGGATCTCTATGGAATGGTTACAGTTAGGTAGTTCGAGTTTCAGTTCACATGTTTAGGATTATGGTGACCTTCCCGAGTTCCCACATCTGGAACTTCAAGGTCCTCAAGGACCTCATGATAGATAAAATAAATTAGGCCTTCATTTCCCCTGCTGTAGGTATATATGTATAACAATATTAAAAGAACAAAGATAAAAAATATAGTAGGTAAGTATAAGCATAAGCACGCTAATAAGTTCTATAAAGTTTTTTTAGAACTTATTAGCGTGATATATGCCTCATCAATTACTAACTTTCCTGTCTTGGTCTAGGCGAGTCCAGGTCGAGTCTGATGTAGAAGAAGAAGAAAAACACTGTATCGCCACAAAAAAAAACAAGCCAAGCCACATTGTCGTCGTGCCAACTGGTCCTGATGATGACCAGGAAAAAATACATCTCCACGATGCTAATTTGGGGGTTTCTTAATATAGAGTTGTACGAGTACATGTTTAGGATTTTATATGAGTAGAACACTAAATTAGGTTTAAGAAAGAAAGAAAGAATAGAAAAACCTTTATTAATAGACCATATATAAAAAATATCTGTAAAAAATATGTATAAAATATCATAAAATAAGTCGGATTATAAATTGGCCATATTTTACATTGTGACAAGTGATACCTAACATATGATATGATCTATTAAAAGTTTTCTAAACTCTATCAGAACACAACCTTCGAGCCTGGGATATTTTAAATACAGAAATAGCGTTCAATTATGCCACTCAATTCTCCTATATCGAGTTTGTTCCTAATTTGTAAATAGACACTATCGATAACAACGTGAAACGTTAGTTTTAAGTTGGTCGAAAATGTTGCTTCAGTTATAACCACTGATCGGAGTAGGTAGGGCTCTTTTGGGTCAATGTCCTCAAAGGTTATATTAATATGGATATGATTTCGGGATCCCGTTTTAAGTTATCGAGCAAATGTTGTAAATTACTTTTATAAACCTCGCCCTTACTCGGCGGATTACGATTTTTTAAAAATTGTGAACTTACGAACAAGTTAAAACACTACCATAGGTACACTAGCGCCATGAATCTTAAAAAAAAATATTTCGCCACCAATCTTAAATGTGTTTGATACACATTATAACGTTAAAAATCTAAATAATATATTTATTCAATCCCGGAAATCCCAGGATTATTGGGCATACTTATCCATATTATGACCGTATGTGGCAAGTACCAAAAACAGCCCTACCTACTCCGATCATAGGTTATAACACAGGAATCAATCTATTGCTGTGGGTAACAACCTAGTCGAATAGGGGCTAACTAATAGCGTTAAATGAGTAAGTCGATATAAAATTAATTGAGGAATGTTATGTTATTGAGATTTCTTATCTGTAAGTAGACAAAAAATATCGGAAGCGATAATGTCTACGATACTTTTGATTATCAGCTAAAAGCACGATAGCGCCTCTTCCGTGTCGCGTCAAAATATTTTGCGTCAATCAATAGTTAACTTTATATGCGTTTGCATACAGTTCAAGATAGTTCAAAATTCAATCGTCGCATCCGTGCCCCGTCTACACCACGCCTCGTTTGTGGCTTGCACCTTAAGATCAGCGGGGAGTATCTCTTCTGTTTTTATTTTGTCTGTGACTCTAGTAGGCGGGTCGAGCAAATATTCGTTAACTATTCCTTTGTCGTGTCTTGTTATGAGGAGCGTGTCCATGGCACGTACTGTACACTGGGAGCTAAAATAATCAAACATTGTGTCTTGAATAATAATGTTTTAGATCGCTGGTACACCTTGAGTGAAGAAAGTTCAATCTTGTATCAATTAAATTACATTTTACGAGCTTTTATCGAATTTAATTTTAGGTTACATTTTAAATCATACTTACTCCGCCGGCTCAGCGACCTGATCCCTTCAGGTCGCAGGTCTTGGCATCCGCAACCAGTTTCAGCTTCTCATTGTCATTGTCGTTGCTGTGAGCAACTCATTGACGAAGTTCAGCTCACGCAGGTCACTTTCACCACGTCTTTTCATCGATATCTAGGCGACCTATTGGATGACGTCCAGTTTGCGTTCCCAACCATTCTTTTCTCATCGTCCAATCTCTCCCATTCTTATTGAATGGGATCCGTGTCGAGTCCGCGAAGTGTTTCGCCGATGATGCTGATTTTGGGGCTTATAAGGATGGAAGATGGCAACTGAAGGAGACGGAAATATCAAGAAATCGAAGACCTAGTGTCAGAGCTCAACATCATCGACGAAGCATTTTAAACTTACAGATATATTTATATAATTTCTCTTAAATAATGTTAGTCCACACTAGAAGTGAGTATGATTATAGGCAAATTGCTTGAAGTTTCCTTAGAATTCCGATAGATCCAAAGGGCCCTAAGATTGGTGACGTTTCTTTATAAGTAGAGCTACGAAATAGAATGGATTGAAAGTCTAGTAGGTGTGACTAACCCACATTTATGATCTAAAAAGTGAAACAATCAAAATAAGTCTATATAGGTTTCTAACAAAACCAAGGCAGAAAAACAGAAAACTCATGTGCTAGTTTTCTGTTTTTCTGCCTTGGAATCACTCTTCTATACCCCTCAGTAACGGACAAGCACCCGTATTTATCAGTTAGGTACAAACAGAAGATACTACGTAAATTCGAAACTGTATCGCAGAAGTTTGAATGAACCGGCCAAACCGCAAACTGCTCTCGAGTATATGCATGTGCGCATATTTTGCGGGCTCTAGTGAATCGTGAACTCAGTCAGGCGGGACTTGTTGCATTTTGTTCAACGACAATAACAATGCAACTTAATCGCCAGTAGTTGTGTGGTTAGAGACGTATTTTATAGGGTACTATGAAAATACTAGGCTAGTACAATAATAGAGTCGATTGTTAGTCGTTCACGCGACATGCTTCACTGGAATTTTAGCGTCATTTATTTGTTTTAGGAGGCAGTTTCATATACGGCTGTAATAGCATTGGTGCACAACAACTCCACATGCATCAGCGAATCGAAGGTGGTATGATTCTGTGCAAGGACAGTCTGGGGTGTACCACCCTTTTACCTATTTCTGCTGCAAAGCAGCAATGCGATACATTTCTGTGTTTCGGTGCGAAGGATAAGAGAGTCAGTATTATTACCGGCACATGAGACACAAGTCGTCTGGGTTATCAGCTTATTAAAACCGTCTAATAACATTATGTTGAGGTGAGGGGTCTATTGGCGACGGTGACCACTTCCCATTGACTGTACACCTGGTCAGTTTGCTTGTCTGCTCTCTTTATACAAACGAATTGAGAACCTCCCCCTGTTTTTGAAGTCGGTTAAAAAAGAAAATAAAGCAACTAGCAAGCCAAAGACAGAAGGCAATAAGACAGAAATAATAAGTCTGATAACACTGTCGCTAAATCCGGTTTGTTAGTGAAGTCCGCAGTAATCGTGTTCTCAGTTCACAGTTGTGTCAGCTCTCACCTGGATGCAACAGTGCGCACAAACAGAAATAGAGACGTGTACAATGTCGCAGGTCTGTTTGCGACCTAACAAGGTAAAGGAAATGTTTTAGTTTTTCATTGTCTCTTGTATCCAGTGCTACATTTACAATGGCCGTAAATATAATACATGTTGTACCTCACATGTCGTAACAGCCACACAAATTACAATGTTTAACGTGAACAAAACAAAGGCAGAACTCGTAGAACATTGTTTATACGTCGGAGAACAACCAAAGACTCCCGATAGAGTAATAAAGAGCCTATTTGGGCTACATCCCGACCCGCACAATGGTCCTAATAGCCCAAAACCACACTCATTTATTCAACTCGAAACTACAGTGTATGGTAGTACTACTCTATGTTAGAGAAAATTGTGTCATAATGGCATCGGACCAAATTCGAGGTAGTGGCTTTTTGGTTGTCTATTAATTTATATAGGTAGAGAACCTATCGAGTAATTAAGGTATAGATAATATTCCCAATATATACAATCAAATAATTAATATTATATTTAATAATTGCGTACGCCAGATCCAGCTATACAGAGACAAATATGTATTACACATTCTATATAAGCTCGAGAATGGGTCTGAGTTTAGGTTTACCTCATCAGAATTTGATAACACAATGTCGATTAATGCCAGGAGCAGAACTAAATGTTCACGGTAAAAAACTATCATTTCACTTTCGAGTCTTCTCATACCTATTTATGTCAGCTTCACAAACATTGAAACATGAGATCGAATGTAAAAGATGTCAAACAACCTTGTTCCATTAAAAGAAAAGAAACAATCTTGGAATCCTTTATTTCCTCCGTACCGCCCCAGTTTTCCATTGACCCATATAGATAGGTCTCATTGAACAAACACTTTACCTCGAATGAAAACTGAACACTTTATACTCGGTAAACACCTTTACAGTAGGCAATGCTCTGAACGGGGAAATAAAGCCCTTTTATTTTTCATTGCCAATAAAAAGCTTTCAACAAAGGATTCGATTTCGAGTATTTTTAAAAGCAACAAGAAAAATACCATTTAGAGTTCCGTCAAAAAAGGAAATTAATCTATTTATTGTCGAAAGGGTCCAAGAAAAGTGTGTCAAAATACATGTAATCAATCATACTAAAAGTCCACAATAATACAGAAAAATATAAATGTGGATTTAATGTCGTGAAGTATGACATCTAAGTGAATTGATGACTCGATCTAACCCTATAGATGCCTATAGCAAAGAAGAATGGTGCAATACCGAATATAAAATCAGGAATATCAGCTGCTGGAATCGAACTATTAAAAGTGTCAAAATTACCAAAAGCTAATTGCGAACATTTCGGCATTCGCAAATAAGCACTAGCTTTAGCACTTTGCTGTGATTTTCAAGACACTGGCCCACTCTTGTAGGTAAGTATTGTCCCTAGCATCATTATATAAAGAAGAATAACAGGGCCCTGTGTCGCCATCCTATATAAAATAAACGAAGACCTCTTCATTAATGACATATGTGTCATTTTAAATATAATTTTTATGCCAATTTATTTCATACAAGTCATACTTTTTTATAAGTCGAGAATGAAGAATTTGTAGAAAATATTTTTTGGAATAAATGCACTGGGCCTCAAAATGGAACGTCGCCATTATTATTAGCTCTACATGTTCCAATCACTGTTCAAGATACAAGTACATGTTTCATTAGACAAATACGCAGGTGGGTCTGCGCCTCGTCGCCGTCAGACCTGCGTCAAGCCAACGTCAGGATATAATTGCAATTTGCCACCTCATATACCAACAAAGAATGAATCACCTTCGCGTGTAGAAAAGCCGGGAAATCACTTGGCTGATATAGGGTTAATTTGAGCGACAGTGATTGTTTTTTCAGTAATTGACTATCTTCATGCTATTAAAAAATTTAGCGATCATTGATCATAGTTGTACTCTATTGTGGTTAGATTTAATCCTTTGTTAGATCCTATGTTAATCCTAGTTAGATCTTCTATGATCTTTGTCAGTCGGTAATGATAAAGTAAAACTCTACTTTCTACGACAGTAGGTCATCATCATCATCAGCAGCCTACTCTAGTCCACTGCTGGACATAGGCCTCTCCCAGAGCGCGCCATTGAGCCCGATTTTCGGCTCTTCTCATCCAGTCGCTGCCTTGCGCAAGCAGGGGGGCGTCCCACGCTACGTTTGCCCAAACGCGGTCTCCACTCCAGAACTCGTCTACCCCAGCGTTAGTCAGTTCTGCGACAGATGTGACCGGCCCACTGCCACTTCTGCTTGCTAAACTTATGAGCTGTCGATAACTTTTGTTATATGCCGGATCTCCTCATTTCGGATTCGATCCAGCGGAGATACTCCGAGCATAGCTCTTTCCATAGCACGCTGAGCGACTTTCAATTTGTGAACCACTCGCACTGTCAGTGTCCACGTTTCGGCTCCGTAGGTCATTACAGTAATGACCTACGGAGCCGAAGTAATTTAAGTAGTTTATGAAGTAGCAGTAGTAATTTAGAGATAAGTACCTACTTATCACTAAATATACTACTGCTACTACTGTAGTAAATTCCGGCTACCCATCGTAGGCTACTTTTCTTAGAGTACGCAATCTCTAGTGAACTATACTGAAAAACATACCTTCCCAGTTTTGCCCCCTGACGGCTAATAAAAACACGATGAACAATTTTAATTAAACGAAATATTCTAAATTAACAAAGTAACGAAACACCCATTAAAACCCACCCCGGTTTGCTCGCAACCCTACCAAAACGAAACTGTACGATTAATATCGTTAAAAGACTTCTCAAATCTTTAGATAAATGCACACTTTATGAATAACAAAGAAAATGCAATTTAAGTGTGCTGTTTTTGCGTATATTTCTTAAATTATTTAATGATTTATATATAGGAAATATGAACTATTATTCAAGACTAAACATCACTTCAGTCTCAGTTAATGGTAAGTGACAATTGTCGTCGAAAATGGAGTACCCTGAGTTTAGATTTAGAAAGGGCTGGTACTCAAATTCTTCTCCTTCTCTTCTTTTCAGCCTATCGTTCATCGTTGAGTTCAGGCCTCTTCATGTGCACGCCATTATCCTCGGTCTCTAGCCGTTCGCATCCACATCCTACCCGCCGTCTTCACAATGTCGTCAAACTCCAATTCTATACACTGCCAATACACAGCGTCGATTCAATATCGGTATGACAAACTCTTCATAACAATTTATTCAATTAACCTACCTACAATGGGTACTCCGCAAGGGACATAGCGTGAAGGTATGTATGTATGTACAATGGATACCATTTATCTCTGAAAGTTTTTCTGGGAAATCCAAATCGTATTATTATTTGAGTTCCAAATTGTCTCTTCTCAAACGTTTAATTTATGATTTGTTTAATTTCATTACGAGTCGGTATTTAAAGCTCTTCTTGCTGGTAACTTACTCGTACCTATATTATGATGATACTTGGTATGGCCGAGACTAACAGATATACTTAGAAGTGTAAAATGGATACTTACCCGAAAGGAAATACCCAATTGTATAGAATATTGTTATGTAAAGCTGATAAGTCAGGTCAAGAATGAAAATATTTTTATATTTTTTTAAGGATCCGTACCCCGAAGGGGAAAACTATCTCATGCATGAATGGGAACTAGAAAATTGGCTAGAACGTTGGTCATGCTCATGTCATATAATCCGCTATACTCTACCTGAAAAAAAATATCTGTAAAGGTTTGTAAGTTATGAGCAAAAAAAAGCAAAATTTGGTTCGATTGAATATAGGTACGGCGAGCCTCAACTCGCACTTAGCCGGTTTTTATTTTTATTTAGTTGAGAAATGACGACGTAAGCGCCGGTCAAAATTGACAGTGTATTCATTCATTCATTCCATTTTTGACCACTTTTGTTAGTAGTATCTCATGAACTAAGAACTTGACAATTGGCTATAATATTGGTAATATCCTCTATTTACACAACAAATACGAAAACATGTTATATCTTTAATCGTTTGTAAGTAGTCATAATAAGCAAACGTTTTTTGCTTAGTACGGAACCTACACCGCCAGGTCCAACTCGCAGCACTTGGTCATTATTTGTATCCTTTAGCAAGCTCTCAGAGAATGGTTCACTTATCCGCACCGGTTTTGCGGCGTTGGCAATGCCAAGGACCCCACCAATCCGATTAGCTGTTGCGGACTGGCGCGGTCAAATTAACGCTTACTGTGGTGTTGAAACCCTTACTATTTCCTTTGATCTTTATAAAGTAGTGGACAAGCAAATTTATATTATTACTGACAATATAATGTATAAGGTTTTATTTACATCAATAAAACTAAGAAATCAACGATTAGTACATTTCTATTGTTGCTTAGAAGCCGCTAATAAACGTTAGAATTTCGAATGTTATATTTTTTTTAAAACATAAAACTCATTTATTGATTAAAATATTTTTTCACTGTGATAGCTTTCAATCAGCACGTGAAAAACATGCCCACAGATCAATGGTCCTCATGTTTTCAAAAATGGTTTGAACGAATGGAAAAGTATTTAAAATGTAACGGAGAATACTTTGATTACTTTACTTATAAACTGTTTTATTTACGAGCTCCAGCTCGTAGCCTAGTTGCGAGTACGGTCCGAAAGTGCTGGATGGGTGACCGCTAGTGGCATATTTCATCTGAGCTCCTCCGTGCCTCGGAAAGCACGTTAAGCAGTCGGTCCCGGTTGTTGTCGTTCGAGAGCAGTCATTAAGCCATGTCAGAGGCCTACAGGCGGCCTGAACAACTCTGACAAATAGGATGGCGACTAACCATACGATAAGCAAGCATTTATGAGTTACGCAAAACTTTCAGTGTACGCCTCGTACTAAATCGAATCAAATGGGGTGATGATACATTAGGTACTGATTCAATAGATTACTCTGAAAAACATAATTGCTACTTTATTCCCCGGAAAAATATGAAGTTTTAATAGGAAATCTAAGTAACACGCATTATATACTAATGATACTTAGGTACTTACTTCCGCCTTTTATCAGTGAGTAAGCCGTAGTAAATTACATACACATATAAAATTTAATAAAAATACCCTAAGCAATTTTCCACTGGCGAATCACGAAACAAATACGCATCTGCTGCTTTATGGTATTCTATATTATCCCACGGAAGCAGTAATACCATTCAATTCAATAAACGTTTATTTTCAGACAATAAATCCATAAATCCATACATAATAGGTTATAGTAAATTCAATAGCTATGTTCGTATTACAGAGTACAATATCATTATATTCTTTTGAGTGCTGACAAGTGAACCAATTGAAGTAATGAACAATAATCCAGTGATTCACGAACACCATTTACAAGCTTATTTGCACACACCCCTTATGAGGACACATCTATCAGTCTGACTGACGTCATCATTTATCACCATCGAAGGGTTGATTGAATATGGAACGATCCATCGCATACTCTGTCGCCTAAACGAGAACATACTCGTACATACTAGTATTTGAAAAATACTTTGGTAACAGTAGTGTCGTCCTTAGAAAAAACTCGGGGAGTCGGGATTTTCAGGGTGCCTGATATCTACTAAGGCACTAATCTCACGGACGTTATATAGATTAATTGCTTATACTTGGATGTATTTAAAACCAAAACATTAGCCTCTTTGATTCAAGAAGTATAAAATATACAGGTTAAAAAAGGTGTACAGTACATACAGGTTGTAAAAGTAAAACTGGGTAGTATGGCAACTATCAGATTCATTAAAACGTTATTTAAAAATGCATTCACAGAATTTCGAGAAATGATACAGTCAGCAAGAAAATTACCAGTTTACACTTTGAAATAAGAACTTCATATATTTTTTGGGCGGCCCCGCCTCAACCCCATGAATTCTGGATATGATCCTAGTATCTGTATAATTAGGAATCTTTGATACTCTATCATAATATTTTGTAAATGTATGTCTACCTACTTCGGTTCGGTATGTATTTATCTATCAAACATACATACGAGTAAATAAAATGTTCAATCTGTTTTTCTGTCATACTATAATAACTCATACACAAAAAAATCCTGCTATAAGTTTATGTCCTTTTAATATTATAAAAAAGTAGGTATCAAACATATTTTTATTAATCAAAACAATCCAATTTTCCTTTCTGAAAATTGCTGTCTGCAGTTATGCATTCAAAATGCAATGTCTGCTGCATTCAAAACGCCTAACTGTGGTTTCCGAGCAAATCAGGGTCTCAAATATTAGTTTTTATCGATATCTCCAGTTCACGCTTGACCTTTCCAGAGCAGCTGCGAGCATCAATCTTCATGTCATTTTCTGGCAGTGGACTTAGGAAAAATGGCTTCATCGACTTTACATCCTTAGAGAAATTTCAAAGTCGTTAATCATCTGAGAAAAACCAAGCGGATTACTTATTCTGGGGAACTCAACTTTTTTATAAGTAATAATATTTTATAACTTTGTTGTCATTTGGAAAACTCCAGTTTCACGAAACGTCTTGAAAGTTTAGTTTCATTTAAATACATGCTATCCCTTTCTACGTCATACTCGTAGCTCTAGGTAAAGATGATACGAGACTTAAGGAGACCTTAACATTAAGGACATTTCTTGCACCTCACGGTTGTCTTTCTATATTTTACTCGTTTTGACGGCCTAGTCTCAGTAGTCCGATGGTTTAGTCCGACGATCGGACTGATGAGACTTTTTAGTCTCAGTAGTCCGATGATACAGATCAATACAGACATTGTACCTTGAATAAAATAAAATAAAATTGTCACCCTCCCCTAGGGGCGGGCGCGCGTTCGTTCCTTCGTATCAACAACGCAAAGTACCAACACGAATCCAAAATTACTCGTATAAGTAGTCGGAGGTGCCCAGTTAGAAAGCTGGTATCTTAAAATCTTATACTTAGGTACATGAAATATCCGTGGCTATACCTACTCTGTGGAACCCTGTCGCAAGAAGGTTTTGTTATGTTTCCTTGACATTCGTATGAATGTTTCAAATAGGTTAAAGCGACAAAGTACTAAAGTTACCTGATGTGTTGTCCACTGTACATGTGTTGTCCACTGTACATGGTGTTTTTCAGATTACCTACAGTGCCAAAAGTCACTTAGATAAATCCATTAGCAAATATATATTTTACCTATAGGTACGAGTAGGGTATTTACTTCCATATTTATTTCATATGACTGATTTTGAAAGTAAGTGTAGAGGTATAGTCATTTGCAATGAAACAACAATTTGTCCAAAAATGAAATTAGTTAAAATAATAGACCATTTTATTAAGTTAGTATTTAACTTTGTAAATGCTGAAATGTGCAATATACTTCGGTTCGTTGAAATTTATAGTGAAATTGGGAAAATATACCGTATTCAATAAAAGCTGCAGTTCCAGAGGAGTGTTTTACCGCTATTGCATTCTTTACGATCCATTGAATCTTTACTGAACAACAAATAAATGCCCTGTTCACATAAAATGCAACATGGCTGAAACTGCGAATAATTCGACATATCGTACCTTCCTATAGGTACATAAAGTAGATAATATGAGTAGACAAAATCTAAAATATTTCTCTTCTACCTTCCTCATTTCACACACTGGTTATCTCAGTACAGGTTTCCTCACGATGTTTTCCTTCACCGTCAGAGCAGTCGGTAAATGTACGTAAGTCTTTCGAAAAAACTGAAAATCTCATTGGTACGAGTACATGGCATTCCTTGGTTTTGAACTCGGACCTCCAGTATGGGAGTCCGACGTCCTAGCCACGACGCCACCGACGCTCTGTGGAATACTTATATGTGAATAAAATGCGATAATGGTTAATATTGATTGATAGATTAATTAAACATATGTTATTTTTTTTTGTTTTACTAGCAAGTTCAATACCTAATAGTAGCTATAAGTATAATTATCGTCGTTTAAAATTTACGAAGAAGTTTCTGTTAGAAGGTGGAAATTATATAATTAGTGTAATAGAACAACGCTCTCTTATAGGAACCTATAGATAATCAATTATTTTTTAGTAATTTAATAGTATTCAGTACGTCACTTACGTCAGTATTATATTACTTTGTGGTAGTAAGTAAGTAAGTAAAGGATTGTGCATAAAATTACTTTGTGTAAAGTTAATTACGAATAAGTACTGTGAAATTCTGTGTGAAACCAGTATCGGTAAAAAGTGTTGCCACTTTGAATAATTACTAGTTTTAGTTAAAATACCTATATAAAAACAATTTTATTAGCACGCTAAAATTAAACGCTTCCATTTTACTGTGACAATAATGAATACCGCTCATTTTGTATGTAAATTACATAGAATTTATATCCAGTGTCACTAAAGGTCAAGTTCAAATTGTAACAATCAAACTAAACGTTTTTTCAGAATAGAATTAGCCTAAATTATTTATGATGTTTGCCTAAGTATTTAACGTGTACGAGTATCTACGTATTTATTCATAAGGTTGCCGCGTATGATCTCTGTTTCGATTTTGATAAGTAGGTATTATTTAATTGGAAAAAAAGTTATTTATAAGGTTCTCGCCGTGTCAGATCAAAATAAGCTAAAGGTTTCCAGATTTATCTTCAAAGCTCTCCCACATAGACGCGTGCAAAACGCACCTTTCAATATTACCAATGGAGTCTTTAAAATTGATAATAATAGGTATTGGACCGACTTAGAACAAAATATTAAGGATGCCATTATGCTATTCTGACACCTAGACCCTTGAGGATCTGCTGATGGCCAGAGAGATTAAAAAAGATCTTAGTAATGTATGTCGTGATCTTTTTATTTATTGAAGAGGTAGTAAAATATTCTTATACAGTATCTAGGTACTCGTAAGAAGTACTTTATAAAATGAGTAAGTAATCAATTTGAAAGAAATTCCTTCTGTACTTTCAACTAAGTAAATGAAAATACAGCTCATTAAAAGCAAGATAGCAAAGTAAAGACAGTAAAGTTCTGTCTCTAACGAACAGTTGAATCAGTAAGTTTTCTCGGATGCAGATAAGACGCAGAACCGAGTCAGTAAACAAAGCCCTATTAGCAAACAGAGAAATCGAAAACATCTCGAACATCGTTATTTCTCGATGGTTCTACTTACAGAGCCACTACACCCCTAAGGCACCTTGTTAAGACTGTTGTTGCAATATAAAACGAGGCATAATATGACAAACATAAATGTAGCGTAATTTATGATGTAGGTATCGTACATGTATTTTATAAGGAACAATGAACATATTTTCTTTCTTTCTCAAGTTAATTAATCCCATGAATTGTCAAGTAAATTATATTACACTACATTACACCTATAATAAAATAACGAAGTAAATAAAATAGTCATTAGGCGCCCACTGTTCTATGTCGTATCTAATACGAGTAGGTATCTGTGTCAAATAGAATATTGATACCGTAATAACATGATTGATATGATTAAATAATAATGTGCCTACTTAAATAAAATTAAGTAATGAGAACAAGTAGTCGTATAATTTCTAAATTATTCAGGATGTAACATCACTTTTAACCTAATTGAAACTTAAGAAACAGGATTGTTACCACACTCTGGATTTGTACTTTTGTATATTTGGATATAAAACCCATTTCTACAATTTCTAATATTGATCGTAGGTATAATACACATCTATACAATATCATCAATAAAGAATTGGACATTTATTTAATCAAATACTACGACTGTAAAAAACGTCTTTCTGATGGCTAAAAACACTAAACTATGAGGAGATGGAGAATCTCCTTAAATACTAGTATTTCTCCCCTTTTTACCTTAAATGAAACGTGGTTTACACAAGATATTTTTAACGCAGTTTTTCATTTGACATCTCTCACTCATTTTGGCATAGAACACCATACATCTCTCTTGCACACACACATACACCCTGACACACACACACCCTCTCTCTCTCTCTCTCTCTCTCTCTCACAAACACACACACACGTTATTATTATTATTATATTCGTAAATAGGTACACAAATAAAGAGGTATGGAAGAGCGTGGCCCTCTGACACAGGTGTTGTACACTTAAAAGATAAAACAAATAGAAAAAAAATGTTTGTACCTTTTTGTTACTGAATAAATCTTTTTATTATTATTATTTATTATTACAACATGAAAGAACAGAGGCACTAATTCTAGGGTGTCACTTGCTAAAAATCATCGCTCAACGAAACATCCTGTTCTCACTTACACAATCTAGTTTATGTTTAAAACTAAATTTAATTGTCGTAGACACGCTACGACAATTTAATTTTACATTTAGCGGCTACGCATCAGAAACCAACCCCAATTATAAAAATTATTGGGGGAAGAAGTTGTTTCTTCTTCTCCCCACAATAATTTTATTAATGGATGTCGCAAAGTAAAGCCTGATTCCCTCAGCTCTCAATGCCAATGTTTTTTTAACCTATAATTCAACAGATATGGACTTATACGATAATTATTGTAGTAGTTTATGCAGCGGCCACGTAATGATAATGATATTAACATGAGAACTGTCAAGGTGGAACGTTCGAGTGTTAAAATCGCCTTTACGTTCGTTGCATACAATACTTTTTCTACGACCATGAAACATATAAACAGAAAATACAGACCATTACGGATACATACGGATTCAACAGATGCTATGACAGCTTAACATGTTATTGGTAACTATGGAAACTGTAGATATGGTAGTGGTTTCTTAATGAACAAATTACGAAATGGGAGTAGAAAAAAGTATATTATGCAAGTTATTTCAAATTATTTTATGCCGTTTTTGCAAGTTATTTTTATTTTTATACAATTTTATTTTTAAGAATATTTTTTTTTATTTTTATGCCGTTTTTACATAAAAACGGCATAAAAATAGAAAATTATTCTTTTTCTCCACGGGGAATCTCGGGAATTCACTTTGGGGTAACCTCATTTCCCTCATTTCTAATAAATTTATCAAGCACGTGTGTATTTCATTGTTGTAAATTCCAATTTACTCCCCCATTTTTTCAACTCCCTTGCGTATTTCTCGTACAGGTGCGTACCTACCTGTACTTGTGGCTAATAATTTAGGACTGGGAATAACTATCTGGCGGTAAACAGAGGGGTGTAAGAAGTAATAGCTGCAATCTGGGGCGACGCGACGCCGGGCGAGTCGGCGCGTCTCCCGAATTTCCCTCGAGAATATCAAGTTTTGCTTCCGTTCTCGCTTTCGACACGAAATTGCAGGAGTCCTTGTAGCTCACCCTGTACCGGTATCGATACAGGTCGCAATTCCGGTCATTTTAATGCTTCCCCAGCACCGGTTATAATCGCAAATATACTCGTAATATAGCTCTATCACTCTTCAATGTATGAGTTTTAATATTGCCATCTCACTCAATAAGATGACATATCCGAAGAAATGTGCCAATAGCAAGCAATCGCGGACTGACAATTACTGATCGCAAATAAATGCAAGGTGTAGTCAAGTCAAATTACACATTTATGTCCTAATGTAATTTGTATTTAAACTTGTATATAATATCTTTGCGAATATTATTATAACGACATATACAGTATGCTTCTGAATTGTTTCTTCCAAAAGTTAACAATATACTGTGCGACCGGTAAATAGAGATGCAGTTGTTTGAAATTCTAATTGCAACAGGATCATGATCTAGGTGCTGGTATGGCTTTGAAGATTTGTGAGGTTCGACACCGATGGAGATGCAGTAGAGTCGCCTATTTACCTTCTTCTTCTCGGTCGCTACACTCTTGACAGAGTGGTCGTGGTCGTCACTTCTGTTGCTATGGCCCGCCTCACAATACGACGCCACTCCTCTCTGACGGCTGCTTCCTGGTGCACACATGCAAGGGGCCGTCCACGGCCGTCTTAATCTGGTCCGTCCATCGCATGAGAGACCTTTCACGTGTACGGGTACCTTCGACCTTGCCCTGCACTACCAGGCGCTAGGAGTCGTCACTCGGGGACACGTATCCAAAGAAAGCAAGGATGCGAGTTTGTACGGCAGAGGACAGACGCTGCTTGATGCCGAGGTCCTGAAGTATGGAGACGTTTGTACGGAACTCAGTCCACGATACCCCAAGCATTCTTCTCCAGCACCACATCTAATATTATATTTTTCTCGCTTTCCCGCGGCGTAGAGGAATATGGGGAACATTAGTGTTTTGACGAGCTGGGTTTTTGTGGCTTTAGTTATGTTACGATTCCTCCATATTTTCTTGAGCTTATCCATGGCAGATCTAGTAATTGCCATTCCTTGGTTTATTTCCCCCACACATCCGCCGTTGCTGGTAGTTAACGCTCCCAGATGAATGTATGATTGGACCACGTCGCAGTTCGCAATTTATGTAACCTCTGGCGAGTTGTCGTTGACACTGTCAATGATCATCATTTTGGTCTTATTGCGGTTAATTTTCAGCCCAAAAGCGAGGCTGATGCTTTCCATCTTGCGTAAAAGATCCTCCATCTGGCGAGCACTAGTTAGGAGGGTGTCATCCGCCTATCGAAGGTTGGATATCTTCAAGCCACAAATCGAAATTCCATCTGTCCAATCTTCGAGGGTAATCCTCATTATGAGCTCTGTATATATATTGAACAGAAGCGGGGAGCTAACACATCCCTGACGGATTCCTGCACTGGGGTGGAAGTGACTCGATAGTATGTCATATGTTCTCACTGACGCCGATCCATCCTCGTATAGACATCTGAGCAGGTATACAAGATGCTTTGGTGTGCCCATTTCCATTAAAGTCTTCCAGATTGTTGGCCATTTCACAGAGTTGAACGTCTTTGAGAAGTCAACAAAGCAAATGTAAGCAGGTTTGTTAAATTCCCGGGCGCACTGTCAGGATTTGTTCACAGGTACCCTTACCCCTTACAAGGCCAGCCTGTTCGGGTCCAATAACTTTTCATAAGAAGGTCTTCAGACGCTCGTTCAGGACGTGTAATAGTATTTCACTAGACTATTTACCTATTGAAAGCTAAATAAAAGCTTGTTAAAAACTCCCGACAAGGCGTTTGACCAATTAACCGCCTAATCGGCATTCGATCTTGCTAAGCGAACCCATCTGCATTACCTCAGGGGGTGTTTATAGCACCAAAGAGCATTGCCTCACGACAAAGAGCATCGTATGATCTAAAAAATAAGAAAGAAGTTGATAGATGCTTACTAGAGTAATATTTTCCGCGATACATCTAAGCGGCGACTTATTCTGAGCGAAAACCGTCCAAATGAAAGCGGTAATGTATAATTAGAACGTGACAAGGGTCTGACAGTCGTATTTGGGACAGGAAGGCACGATCTCGCTAGCAATTTGGGAAGGTGCACCTGAGATAAACATACCTAGAGTTTTCACAGTAAACAAAGGATATTAAAATGGACGGAAGAAATGTTCATTTCTTATAAACGTTACGTATTCAAAAATGTTACATTTTCAAACCAAACATGTCTTTACCTATGTAACGACATAGAACATGGTTTATTATTTTATTAGGTACTGTGCCTGCCGTGAATGGTTTTAAAATTTAAAACCATTTTTCATTACAGAATCAAAAGTTTAAGAAAAGAATCTAAGTTGGATTGCAAGAAATACGAACAAACTTTGAAATTTAAACTTCTGAATTAGCTAAAACCCTTGTTAACTTTTAAAAGGGTCCTGATTAAGTCTCTCTAAAGCATTGTTGAGAATAAGATAATAAGATGAATGATAGATGACTAGAAAGAAAGGTTTCATTGTCGTTAAATGTTTTTCCCTTGAAAACTCGTTAATGGAAAGATAATCATAAGGATTATTTAATGTGTAAAGTTTCGATAATAATGAATGAGTATGAACTACGTAATTAATTTAACTCTAGACACTTACCTATCTAATTATAAATTATTTTAATAATGAATATTACAGTCTAGCTAGCCTAAAAGGCTAATAAGTAATTTAAATTTAAAATAAACTTCTAAGGAGAATTATCTAAGAATTTTTCCACTGACTTTAATTTCTTAATGTCTCTATTATGAATGAGCACTTTGTTCTTGTGATCATTTATAGTAAAAAAAATTCTATTAGGTACATTTGATTTTTAAGGCTTCGGCGCATTATAGGACAATGGGAAACAAATAAATAATAAATGATATTACGTCATAGTATACATGGGGTGGGTGTGGGTTGCTTCAGAATATATTCTATACTATGACGTAATATCTTTTATTGCTTGCTCCCAGAGACCCGCCATACAAGCATTGCCAGCGAGAATTACGTCATAAACTCTCTTGCATTTATAATATGCGCAGCTCGAAGACGTAGCGTGCCGTTGTTTAAGTAAACGTCGCTATTGAAAGCAATCTTGCGGTAGTACATAACTACAGACAATAAAATGAAGGTATGGTACAGTACATAGCCCGTACTGTATACAGAAAACCGATAAAATAAATGGGATATGTATGATATTTCTTTTAAAATGCGTAAAGGCGCTTATGGTATTCGGCGGAAACATAACGTGGGTGCGACAGCCACGTAACCGCACGACGACGACGCACCACACTCGTATGTAAAATGCCCTGTGACATCAGGAATTCAGGATAATACGAGTGTGAAAAAAAAAATATAAATGTCAAAGTGGCAAGTCGAAACAAACTCCTACAATGACACTAAGCATGAATATTCTGGCAAGTTTCTCAAAGGAAGGAAGTTACTAATTTGATATTTCTTTGTAATTTCTATTCCAGTGACGTCATTTATAAAAATTGTGTCTCCAAAATTGCTACAAGCATTGTATTCCGAAACTCAGACACGTCGCGTCGCATAAAAAATATTATTGAACATTTTGCTTAGGTAGGTACTGAACATTTTAGAACATTTTGCATATTGAACATTATGCGACGTAAGTAAGCAACGCTCAGAAACCTAACAGGCAAGCGCATTTTTTCTGACATGTTCGTCAAGTCACGTCGGCAACACTCCACTTTGCGCCTGACCGCCCGTCGTCCAGAGGCGGAGGGGCGTTTAAAGGCAGTTCATTTACTTTTTAATATCACGGGCAATCCATCACGAGGCTGACAGGTGCCCAACCAACTCAATAGAATGTCGATAACAGAATAAGTCAAGGTGCCAGTTTTTGTTTCACAGTCATTAGATTTTTATTTGTTAATGGAAAGTAATATGGAGTGGGTGATGTATTACTTCATTTTCGGGGGTGTAGAGAATATTAATTTTATTAGTCGGTAAGTGCTTGTGTACCTAACTGTGACTGTTACGGAGAAATTTTCCTGTTTTCATAATAAGAGTGCCGATTATTTGACTTTATTGTATTGAAAGTTGAAAAAACCGTCCAAATGCGAGTCGAAATTCGTTTTATTTTTCCCGGCGTACATACAATACCATCTATAACTACTAATTATTTGAGATTTATTCTAGTTAAAAATAAATATATATTTTTTAATTTCTCAAAAATTATAAATTATTGAAACTTCATTTTATTTTTCCTGTAAAATATAGCTGTGTATATATTAGTCAGAATTATTTTAGATTTTTCGGCTCTCAGACTTTGGAGATAAGGAGGGGAAAAGTCATTTTTCGCACATTTTTGGCCATAAATCAAAAACTATATTTTGAGCATTTAAAATAATATAAAAAATAGTTTTGTAATGTGCAAACAGTCTTTCATATGACATTTCACTTGCCCCAGTATCAGATTTCGACCCCCCCATTTTGGACCCCATTTTCAATTAAAATTAAATTATTTCCAAGATTCTTTTACTTAGAATATATGCGGGCAAGCAAGTTCTACAACTGTGCCAAATTTCAAATCGATAGCTTCAGTAGTTTCTGACATACAGACGGACGGACACAGAAGTCTTTTTTTTACCATTTTGGTACGGAACCCTAAAAATTGTATACCTACAGTCATGTGCCAGCTAAAAGACAATGTAGTGTGCGAAGAGATACAGTTGCTCGCAACAGGATTATAATCAATGTGCTGAATACTGCAAATGTATTAGTTTACAAAAGAGTTTTCGTTACGCCCTGACTTTTTTACTCTTTTTCAGGACCAGACGTCCAATCGAATGCCCTGAACAAAATCTATGGGAAGTAGATTTTAATGAAAGAAAAAAATATAGGAAATATCATTTCCTTCGTTTATAAAGTGATAGATCCTGATGTGCAGGATTGCCTGGGACGGTACCTATTTCTGCCTCAAAACAGAAATGCTTGCATTTCTGTGTTTCGGTTTGAAAGGTAAGAGAGTCATCGTAATTACCGACACATGAGACACTCCACTTAAGTCCTGAAGGTTAGCAGCGCATCGAAAACCCTTTAATAATAATACAGTGTGGTGGGCTGTCAATGGGCGACGGTGACTATTTACCATCAGGTGGTCCGTTTGCTCGTCTCCTATTCTTATTTAATTTAAAAAAAAATTAATGGACGTAGGTATTATTTCATGTTTAAACAAATGAATAACGCGGAGGTATTCCGGGATCGTGATGACGATCAGAGTATCGGAGGTAACTATCGACTCTGTATTCCTATGCTACTCATATTACGTGAGTATTACGACAGGCTGGTGATCAATCAATATTCAGAACTGTCATCAGGAACAACTATCAATTATGTACATAATTTTTTCCCTGTCCGAACACGCTATTGTTTCATTACTGACTCGACTTAACAGTCAGTTACTTGCATAATTTATTACTAAACAAATTAAACGACTACCTTCAAAGTACATAATATCTATTGTAAAGTTGATGCCAAGGTTTTTATTTACGATTTTTATTTTGATACGATTGAGTTAAATATTTTTTTTAAATGTCGCTTTATTGGGTTTGCTGGAAGAGATATCTCTTAGAGATAAGTCACGCCCTTTGTGCTTCATATATTTTTATCTAAGTTTGTAACATTTTTTTGTGTGTAATAATAAATAAAATAAACAGGAAGTTGAAACCATACAATAATAAACTACATTATATTATTTCGTTCAGGTATTAATTACTATAATCAAATCCATAAAATCACATTGTTGGGGAACTTTTTAGATTAACTAAATAAACGTATAACTAAATGTATGAGTTATGTAAACTTGTTTCTCCTTTATCTTGATTTGTGAGTGACATCACACATTTTTATGTAATTTCCACACTTTTTGGCACATTTTTTCGAACATATGTAATAAACGCTACAATATTAATTGATAATTAAATATTAATTAAATGTTCACCTACCTAATTATAAAAAAATATGTAAATAAATATAAATACTAACCAAAATAAAAAAAACGAATTAAATAAAGTGTAACAAAGTTTATTTTGCTTTACTTTATTTTACTTAAATACGAATTACAAATCATTTATGTACCAATTCATTTATAACTTAGTATATTTTCAAAATTGTAGCGATTAAGTACCTAATTTTCCAGTACTTAATTTTCGAACAAAAAAAATGTGGCATGGAATCATCATTTATGCATCAAATAATTTGTAATTTTGTAAATTAAAATATTAAGAAAATTTGTAATTTGGTAAATGATTTCATTAAAATTAAAATTAAATTAAATTTCATTTTTTTAAATGTGTTATGTGAAGAATCATCTTGTAATGATTGTACAATGTGTGGAGCATAACAAAGTTAATTACTTACAAAGATATCGCGAAGCTCCTTGTCGAGGCATCTAAAGACCCAAAGGCTGGCACATACTACCCAACGGCTAAGTGTAGGAGTACAACGCGAAAACGCGGCCAGCCTTTTTGGATACCTTACCAGATGTGGGAGACTTAGGCCAAATTTTTTACCTTTAAGTTTCTTGTTTTTTGTTGTTAATTTGTTGATTTTATTACTTAGTTACTAATAAAATGCAATGATTACCCAGTTGACGCCGTCGTTGCCCACAGCAAATTGCCCACTCGTATTCAAAAAGCTGAAGAGTTACGGAAAAGTTCAGAAAATATTAAGTAACTTATAAAAATTGTAATTTTATTTTCCTGTTCCTCATCAAATTAACATTCTTGTTCTCATTATAAAATTACCTATTCAGAGCACAAAACAGGAAAAATATTCTGCGTTCCTTATTTCCAAAAGTCTTAACCGCTGCGACAAACTTAACCGTTGTTTCTTTTATCGACTCACTTTTCTAACGAATACTTATCTGATACCTATTTTAAAATATTAGTATATTTCTGTTCTTTTTACTATGAAAAGTAGAGTCCTATAATATACTACGTGTGGTTGTGAAGAAGGTTAATTAAGTGGGAAAAAATAATGTAGTGATAGTGTAAAAAATGTAGTGATAAATAAAAATTATTATCAATGTCCTAAATCCAATTCAGTCTGTCTATAAATAAATTCGTTAAATATTGGCTGTGATCCCTGACTATCTTTTTAAGGATCCGTACTCCGAAGGGGAAAACGTAGACCTATTGCTGTCGCTCCGTTTTTTATTTACGATATTTCACCTGGTGGTAAGTGACGATGAGGTCGAAGATGGAGCACACGGGCCTAGTAAGTACTGGCTCTTGTGCTGTGTTGTGCCGGCCATAAAGAATAACACAACCCCAACTTTTTCCGTGGGTGTCTCACGAGGCGACTAAAGATCTTAGTGGATACTATTCTACACGGGGCCAGACTACCTAGTTGATGGCGATATGCTCGCCACCTATTACATTTGTCCAGCAAATCTTACGCCGAAAAGTGGGAACTACCTATGATGAAGGTGGTTCCTCTGTCTACTCCCTCGGGGATTACGGACGTGAGAGTTATGTATATATAAATAATATCTTATAATAATTATAAATTCACCAGCTTTCACAAATAAAACGTTCAATTCCATTTCCGATGATTTATTCAAGTATTGTCAGAAGTCAACAAACTGATTTTTAAATTGTGTTTTATTTTATTTACACTTAAACTTTTATATATAAAAATATATGTACACGCTGAATTCTTACACAAATTTACATATTAGCGGAGATACACACATTTACATGGCTGAAATCAGTCCACTTATTTTATATACGGCATGTTTGGCAGTACGTCCGGCCTTCGACGGTGATGAGCTCCATGGTGCCTTAAATGAATAACTGCTTCCCTCATCTTTTGTTCTCTCAATATTCTTATATACTCCTCGTTGA
The DNA here is from genome assembly GCA_947369225.1 of Hofmannophila pseudospretella. Classification (NCBI taxonomy): domain Eukaryota; kingdom Metazoa; phylum Arthropoda; class Insecta; order Lepidoptera; family Oecophoridae; genus Hofmannophila; species Hofmannophila pseudospretella. The sequence goes on along the minus strand of OX376323.1, from coordinate 7,742,825 downwards.
CTAATTGTTTATTCTTCCCTCCTCTCGTCGGCTTATCCATCACTCTTTCACTGTCCTTGAACAAAACACACCACAGAGACTTGTCTTTATTATCCCACAACAACGATTTCGTATACTCTTTCAGCCGCCGACTGTTCTCCTCGACGCGGCGCATCGCTATCTCTATTTTAATCAAGTCCTTATAATGGGCTGGCACAGGCGGCACGGGCGTACTATTTCCCTCTCCGTGGGTCTTAACGGCGCTTATATTAATTCTCGACAAGTAATAACTCTCATATTGGCCGGCGGAGCCTTTGGTACGCAATAACCACACGACACTGGCGACGAACGCGCATGAAACCACAAAAGTTAATATTAGCAAAGTCAGTCGCAGTACTACGCTAGGGGGCGTACAACTCATATCACTTTTTGTTTACGTTTGCGTACGCACTGTGCAACGTACATAACGCGTCGGCGTAGAGGCTCTACGGCGCGCAACGGAGCGTCCGCTCGCTACGTGGTGTCGCTACGAACTGGCGTAGGCCAGGCGCCCGTAGCGCGAAATCCTCAGTCTTTCAGCGCATAGTCAATGTTTATCTCAGTTGTAATTTGCAGTCCAAAGCTGTATACAAGCTGCAGATGCTTTCACATCTCTTTGTGCGAGCTTTCTTTGCACTTTTGTGCAGTCATTGTACTGGAAGTTTAAAATTCGTAACAACAGAGTACGGGAAAGCCGTAATTGCTTGTGGTTTGAATTTATTTCTCTTTTAGAAAAATTGTGACCTGAATAAAATGTTCCTGTAAAATTATTTCGAGGCATATTTTCGTGTAAATTGGTTACGTATGCTGAAACTGTGATAAGGGAATTGGGTCGATGGGTTGGTGTCGAGGCTTAATTCCGTAATTTGGCTGGAAAAGCGTCACCGATAGAGATCTCGCCGCCAATGCAATTACATGGGCAGGCCTTTGTGTCAAAAGAAAAAAGCTATACTTACCCAAAATTACCTTCCTACTGAGTAAATAAATCGTTCAGTTCACTGAGTTCAAGGTTCTTTCGTACATAATAAACGCATTTAAGTTATCGTAAACTTTTCTGCTTTCTTTTTCTATTAGAATTACTTACGTAACAAAATAATGTGAAACGTCTCGTATACAATATTTTCATCATCATAAGTCCTTAGACTTCCTTTGCACAAAAAGGTACTGGCCATTTTCCACCGGGATGGACTCAGTGCAAATTGGTGGATTTCTCTTAGGTACTTTCAGAAAAGATTTTCCTCAGACACGCAGGTTTCTTCACGATGTTTCCTTCACCGTTAGAGTAGTCGGTAAATCAAAGATGAGCGAAGCAAGGGCATCTTCGTCCGCGAAGGTCGGCAAGAAGAAGAAGAAGAAGTTGGTAAATGTATGTATTTTTAAAAACAATAAACTCTTTGGTTCTTTCTTGAAATTACATGGTTATTATTCCAAAAAAAAAGTTGTCGCATGAAGGGTGCTAAAATTTAAACCTACATTAAAATGTACTCGATCCCTCTCTATATCATAGCTCTAAAATAAATATCACTAGACGGAAGTCTCATGCAAATTAACATATTATGGCGTGACCGATAAATCTAAAGCTAAACCTAGTATCTAAAATAATAAAATAATTAATTAGTTAATTAGAAAATGTGCCCATTCATGCATAATATTTACTTCGAATTACCTACACAATTACAGAGAAGCAGAAAAATGCACATACTCATTTTGTATGAGGAAAGACCACGTAATTTCATTTCCCCGTTCGTTTAACATGCGACATGTTTCTTTGTGCACCGTTTAAAATAATATTTTTGCATTTCCTTTGCTTAAAAAATGTGAGAACGCAATCTAAACGTTATGCATGTCTCGTTAACTATAAGTTTTAATTAGTTAAAGGCTTATTTTGTCTGCTTAACCGATCAAATGTATCAATCAAACATTTTGATAATAAAAAGGCAGTTAATATTGCAGATACAAGTAATTTTTTTCACTTGTATGAATATAAGTATAGTCTGAATTAAATTGCTGCAGTCTATTTCATATTAAGTACTCGTCTAATAATACTTATGGTCTTCGTCTAAATTTTCAGATACCCGTTAATAGTTATAACAAGTTTTATTGCTAGTTTGATTAGTCTATTAGAGCGTCAGTGGACTAGTGGCTAGGACGTCGGACTCCCATGAGGAGGAGGAGGAGCAGAAGGTCCGGGTTCGAAACCATGCAATTCCATGTACCAATTAATTTTTCGGATTTTTTCGAAGACTTACGTACATTTACTGACTGCTCTAACGGTAAAGGAAAACATCGCGCGGAAACCGAGGCGTGTGAAATCCACCAATCAGCACTGGGCCCGCTCGGTCGATCATGGCCCGTACCCCCTTGTGCAAGGGAAGGCCTGTGCCCCAACAGTGGAGACATTAATAGGCTGATGATGATGATTAGTCTATTAAACTCGTATTAGAAACTACGCCTTACATTCGAAAATAGTTTTCAATTACTGTTGGAAACAGATTCTATCTCAATAACTGTCCAATTAGTCGTTTCAAATACGTGCATGGGCATTCTCACTGCTCCTATGGAGCGATGTCTGAATTTAACTTGCAAATCCCGCCCAAAACGAGCATTAGCCGACCAGCAACGTCGATACGTCTCACACCCGTGGATGGACCGGACCTGTCATTAAGTATGCAAACGTTCGTGGACCGAGCTTATCGTACTGTCCGACCATCCAACGGCTTTTTATTTTATTCATATGTTACAACTTTTTTGTGTGCAGTTAAAAAAAAAGAGTTTAGACAGGTCGCTACGATATCTGCGAAAATAATGTTTCACTTTGTATACGTTTGTGATTTTTTTCAGAGCGACGTTTGGTGATACAGATACTTTGTGATATTAAAGTGGATAATAGAATATCTTCAGTTTCGTAACGCAATTAAATGCAGCAGCAAAACTTTGCAGATATGTTTCCGGTGGTGGTTTGATAGGCCAGTCCAATCAGGGATTTTTTCCGCTATTTCGCGGCTTTCCATAACATTTTTTAAGTTAATTTACAAGACACATATGGATACTCGAGGTTACATGGCAGTCTGGTATACCGCGCGTTCTGGTAACCACCTTAAAAAGTAAGACCATAGCAAAGAAGTTGTATGTCGTTTGTTGTCTCAAAAATAAGGGCAAATTAATTATTTACGTAATTCTTGTCTCGAAAGCCTACCCACTTTGTTGTGCAAGCCACAAATAAGGACGGACCCGCATCATTCCGACTTACGCAGACCATTTGTCATATAACAAAGGTATAGTCGGGCCAAGCCAAGACAATTCTCATGAAAAGCTAAGCGACGCTGAACATGCTATATAATATGCATAAACGTTATATACATGTATAATAATTTTATATGATGCCTTTTCTACTTTTACTCCATCTGTTATAATTTCCTTTTTTACCTTTTGCTATAGGGGAAACACGACCATGAATGAAGGCCGACGAAAAAGACCTCTCAGTATTTGTCTGAACTCTTGCTCATGTTTTACTGTTAAACGTTCTGAATCTGAGTGGGCAATAATATGTCAATTATAGAGGACAATGACCCCGATGTCTGGGCAATTAAATTTAAATTTTTTAATACATTTGGAAAAATAACTAAATGCCTGAACCGAATAACGTATAATTTATTGTGGTTGTTAAGCCTGTATCCGTAATTCTACTAGAAGATCGAAGAACAGTTAATAGCCAATGGAATAGCGAGTTTTGCCTGCCGCAAGCCTTCCAAGTTCCAGGAGCTGAGTAACGATCGTCGGAGGAGCGTAACACGTGGTAAAAAATGTCACCAAAACAACGCTCCCTGTCACACGGCCCCCAGAACCATGGACTTTTTAACCCATTCGGGCGTGCAATTGCTGCCACATCCCCCCTACAGTCCTGACTTGACTCCGTGAGATTTCTTTTTGTTCCCCACGTTGAAGAAATATCTGCGGGGAAGGAAATTTACGACTGCGGACGAAGCAATAGACCAATTTGGGCGGCTTTTTTTCGACCTTCCGCAAGAACAGTTTTTCACATGTTTTGAAAGCTGTTTCAGTCGAATGCATAAGTGAATTGATGCCGCAGGGGTAATATTTGTTTAATTTATATTATTTTCTATATGACAAAAAATTAATGGTCGCCCTATAGGTACAAAAGTAAGTTACTACATTTAAATCGAGTATAACTTAGGGTGATAAATTTATCCTCTTTTATTCCTTCTTATGTAATCGAAATAAAGTTAAATTGGACTGTGAATAGGTTGGTAATGTTAGTAACGATACCACTGTTTATATTTCCACAATATAATTTCAAATTATAAATGGGATTCGTATAAGATATCTGTTTCCATAAATAATAAATAAGAATCTGTTTTCATAATACAAAATAACTACTTACATGATTATAAAATATTATTTATTATTTATTTAATAACAGACTCGTGGTCCCACAAACTTGACACGAATTTAGTTTAGGTACATCAAATAATGATATATTCTCCCTCTATCTGTAATAAATATTTGATTTTGATACAAAGATAGAAAATAAAACGTTTTTCTATAGTTTTATAAACATACGTAAAAGCTAAAGCTAAAATCTTTATTGAAATCATTATCAAGCCATATAATTATTTGTCAGTAGTTATTCACGTACATTGTCACATCAGTTATGAATACTTATTCGATAGGTAACTGTATGCATAAAATTAAATCTGTCGGTATAAACAAAAGTTTTGTTATTTATTTAATTAATTAATCCTGAATACTATTTGTTGTTTAATTGCTCTTAAGGGGACTGTAGATAATCGATCGTAACGTAGTCCATACTCCAATTCCATTTTATTTGAGTTAAGTCGCATTCCATTATATTTGGATTGGGTGCAACTTTTAACGAATAACAATTATTAACCCCGACCGAGGAAAGGGTGTTATAAGAATGACGTGTTTGTCTGTGGCATCATAACTCAGCAATCGATGATCCGATGGACCCGGTTTGTTATGTTATTTAACAGACAGTAAGTACAATGTACTGTGGCCAACATATCAGGCACTTTTTTCGCTTTAATCTATTTATTTGACACATTCATACGAATATCAAGAAATCATAACAAATATGCGACATGGTTCCACAGAGTATATCTTGATGTGACTTCCACTGTACTGTAGTTAAACTTTACTCATCTAAAGCTCAAAGTGATCTGCGAGTCGAGTAAGTTAGAAAATGACCCACATCATTTAGATGTAATGAAGTAAGTAATTTTGGTGCCCTTCTTGAATATCCCGCAATTTATATCAAATTTAATTCATTATACGAGTACTTATACAAAGATGTTAATTGAGGTAGAGCCTGACAATTACAATAACTTTCGTTACGACTTACGATGATAGGTTTCAAATTACATTTCAAATATCTACTGATCTTTACTAATGGCCGATTGAAATTTTTTGCAAATAATATTAATGAAATTCATGGGATTTTATTTACAGATAATACTTATTAGAAATTATTATATATTCACTACATACCACATGTAAAATTACAGAAATGGTAATTTAATGTGTAGGTAGATAGTAGGAAATATTTTGCAAAATTTGGTTTTGTGGGATCTGAACTTAATGAGTAGGTATTTCGTTTTAAAATGAGTGTAATAAATCATGTGATAAGTTTTTATGTAGGTATTTGTAGATAGATATATTAGCGTGATATCACGCAGGCTTTAATTGTTAACCCTTCGTGAACTGTGTGCGAACGGAAAGTTAAATACCGCTTGTGTGAATATTTTAAATTGTAAGCGATAAACACATTTATAAGTAGGCTGTGTGACTGTGTGTAGAATCAGCCTGGAATAGTACTACCCTTTTAGCTATTTCTTCCGCAAAGCAGCAATGCTTGCATTGCTGTATTTCGGTTTGAAAGATGAGACAGCCAGCGTAATAATTGGCACAAGAGGCACACCACCTAAGTCCTCAAGATTAACATTTCTATATTTGTATTTACCTAATAATAAAGTATCAACTTCAACGTATCTATGTATTCATAAGCTTTACTTTCCCCTTATATTTGGCCTTCCCATATCGGCATTTTTAATTATTTCCACATATATTAATGTAGTAATTACAAATGTATATTTGAAGTTCATTGAAAATATTTTTGTAGAGATTTTATTATGGACATTCCTAATGGATACCACGATTTATTTGACACAAATGTTTAATTGTAAATTTTAATTTTGTTAGTGTTTTTTAAGATTTTTTATCGTTTTTAGATGTATTTTTCACCGAGGATCAATGGGTTGACTAATCAATGTTAATTTTTTTTAACGTTTCGTGTAATTAAGATATTGGTAGATATTAAATATATTATATTATTAATACTGATTGATAATTATGTTAGGCGCTGTTCAGTGTAATACGCTAGCTGTCAATAAAACACAAAATAATTATGTAAACATGTAAGTGAATAATAAAATGGAATTGGTAAAAATAAAAAAAATAAAAAAGACAGCTAAAACCCTCTATTAACATTAAAGTGTGGTGAGATATCTAAGGGGACGGTGACCACTTACCATCGGGTGGCCCGTTTGCTCTTCTACGTAATTAAGGAGATTACTTATACAATAAAAAGATTCTTAAATTACATTAATCTGTTTTCAATTTTCAAATTTTATTCATGTATAAAACTGATAAATTTTAAAAAAAATAACTCTGAACTAAATATGTGAGCATGAATATTCAAATAATACGACATTTTCATTATATTTTCATTTACGACTTACAAAAATAAAGATTCGAATTACGTGACATTTAATAAATTAAATATTTTTATTATTTTTATTTTTTATTTTATTTTATTACAGGTTATTGTACAGCAAAACAATTATATATGACAGCACTTATTCTAAAAAGTTATAGCTCCAATTACACAATAACTCATAATGAATTTTAATAAAATAGCACTGTATAATAATAATTAAACTATTAAATTAATGCGAAATTTATCAAGTACAATAGGTATATTATTATCGGAAAGAAGTTTCGGTTTGACTTTGGTTCACAACAAATTAATCTACAAGTTGTGTAACTCATTCTAGTGGTTATCATAATAAATGAATAAAGTAATCAGTCAATCAGTCCATGTCGAATTTAGTACTTATAGCAAATTAAACCAAAACCAAAGCTGTGGTTTGATTCACGTCGGCGCTCGCACGATTGAATTGGCATTGTCAGGCCTTATTATTGTTCAATATTACAAATTGTAGATTGATCAAGCCATTGTCAGAAATTCGGGGTATTTACCATCTTGATTGTAAAATGAGCATAATTGATTTGGGTGAAAGATATGGAAGGTAACCCTTTGTTATAATACAGTTGTCGTATCGGAGGTAGAAAGTGTTTTATTTTCGTTACGATTAATAAATTTAATTATTTTTTCACATAATCTGTGAATGATTACGAATATTTTTGTATACACGGATGATTTTCTAAAAAAATATGCGTAATCTCCAAGTATCAAATAATAAAAGCAATTCTTAAAAATTAAGAAGTAGTCATAAATTGATAGTCAAATGTGAAAACAGAATTTAAATTCGTTGAAAAATAAAATAGCTACATGCAATCAAAAATCAGATCGGTAGAAAGAAACGGCAATAAGTATTATGACGTCAGTGTCCCCTAGCGCCATACAAGCAGGTCCTGGCTTCATATAAAGGACTGTCTCGTAGCATCTCTCCGATACTAACTTTACCATTAATATCTCTGATGTTAGTTGAGATATCGAAAAACTAATTTCTTTAGGATGTAAGTAAGTTGATTGATGCAATAAAAAAATTAGATTAATACCGTATTGTCAAGATATATTTATTTTCGTTTGTCCTAGCTATCTATAATTTGTCAAGGGTTATAAATGAATTAGTTCTTTATATATGGAAGTAGCCAAAAGCAGGGATTTGGCCAAATCGCTAGACTAGTCTAGTGAAATAGTGAATGGTCGGCTCCCTGTCGATGACTTGGCTAAATCCCTAGGGATTTGGCCAAATCACTACACTAGTCTCGTGAAATAGTGAATGGTCGATATACGGGTGTCCCAAAAAGTAAGGATTAAACAGAACAGGATAGTTTATGGGACACCCTGAATAAACAAATTATCCATGTGTATAAACTTGCTAAGCTAGGGATTTAGTTTTAATATAAGCAAGCTTATAAGTATAAGCTTATAAGTAGTTCAATTAATGTAGGTAAGTATGAAGGTACCTACATTAATTGAACTTGGCACCCACTTAGATCTCAATTATTTTAACCGTGAAGCCGACAGACCCACTTTTTCCTTGGTGCAGACAGAACTTGGCCCCTTTTTCACATTTATGTTTTTGGATTGGGCGTTCACTGGCGTTCGAAGTTTAACAACAAAATGTTAGTCATATTGTAATATCAATTTACGAAAACTCAAAGAAACCTATTACAAAACGTTCAATACCTAAGCACGTTCCAAGAAACGCAATTAATTCTCTTCCCTTGATTATGGAAGCTGAATTTGTTATTCATTTCTCGATTTACTCAAACGCAAAACACAATTTGCGGATCGGGGGATGAAATTGAAAAAGTTTTCAGTTATTTATTTGGAACGCTTTGCGATGCTGCGAGCCCAAGCATTAAATTATTTTTGAGTGAACTCAAAACTGTATCTACGAAGCGAGGAACGCCTATGTAAACAGGATGGGTTAGTAAGTATATATCATATAGTACAGTCAAATGTAGCTAAATGTACAGGTACAGAAGCAAATGTTTGAAATTTTAAAAACGAATAATGTTTGAAATATTAAAAACTACTGTGCCGATTGTAACAATTTTGTTACTAGTACAAAGATGAATATTACTACATGTTGGTGAAAGAATTTGGCCTGTATATCATTTTCAACTATAACTAAAAAAAAATTTATGAAAAACTTTCCGCTGTACATAAAATATATCATTTTGATATAAATATAGGTACAAAAATTTGTAGGTACCTTGCCTTGAGATATTAACGAAACTTACAACAATGTATATCTAGTTAGAACATTTGCGATTGGAACATTAATTAACTGCCTTACAGTAGCAGAAGTAGGTAACTATATAGCACATGTCAGTAACTCGCATAGTATACGGGCAAGGCAATCGTATATTATAACAAAGGACTGCTCAATTAGAGATTCTGTAGCAAACTACCAGAGAATCAGTGGGTATTCTCTATATATAAGGTAGATTAAATTAAGGCAGAATTTATTTAATTCGAGGCGACTTATCCGATTAACTAGCTGGTAAAAGGACCTCTTCAGGGTCCGCCTGGGTAGCGATCATTTTTCGACCTCATCGTCACCTGCTGAGAAGACGAGGTCTAAAAAAATAAAAATAAAAAATTGTTTTTTTAAGTTCATTGTACATTAAATTCTACAAATAACAAAAGCCTAGTCCTTATAAAACTCGCAAATGACGTTGTTAAATACACAAAAGTAGAGACAAGAAACTTTTCAAACCTTACTCTTGAATTTGAGTAAAAAGTTAGAAAGTAATTCTGCTCAGGTAATCCTCGGCGAGTTAATCCTGTGAGCGGCATTTTCCAGTTTGTTTTTTCAGTGTTAGAGATTTCTTGTAAGTAAATAATGAATGTGTAGTAATGGTACTATCGCATGTTGTTGAGAATATTCGCCCCATCTAGCTAACGAGCTAGTTACAGTCTAGCTCCGTTTGCTTCTTTGTGCTACTTTGACGTATGGAGCTGTGATTACTAGAACATTACTTAGTAACTTACTTACTTAAATACTTAGTAACTTTTACGGCGCGCGGCAGACGCGACGTCTGCCGTAACCGCGCGCGATCGTGTCGAGACCTGTCGCGCGGGTGAATATATACCTCTCGCTTCCTCATGTGTGTCTCGCTCATTCGTGAACTGTCATGTCAGCCTGTTTGTTTTGTTGACGCCGAGACACATAATAAGAAGAAGTATGTTTACTGGGCAATAATTAATAATTTATTTTTTTTAAACCACGTCACAAAATAAAGAACTTTGATGGCCTCGTTATTTTATTAAAAAATGAATGTAGTATGAAGAGGGACTCGCAACGAACAATACACATAAGTAAACAAGGAAAGATACTCGTAATTCAACAATTAAAACTAGTTACACACACTTTTAATTATAACATTGGCACTGTAACATTGCCTTGAGTATTAGATATCATACCTTCTTAATATTTTTCTTGGAGACTAATATTTTCTTTTTTGTGTAGATTCTGCGGGAACACCTATCGAAACTTCTTCATAAATGAGCATAGTAGGACAGTTCCGCATTCTCACATTGTAGGTACGGTCATCTCAAAATGCTTCCCACATTGCACTCTAAGCTGCTGCACTAATGTCTACTGGTGAATATGAGGCAACAATTTTTCTTCAAGATTTCGCCTGCAGACTCGTTCCAGGGTACCAGGAGGAACCTCGTTTCACAGCGTTTGCTGCTGCATCAAACACGATAAATCGTAATTTGTTTTACGATTTGTATAAGAATACAGCAGTGACAGTGATATAACCTATGCTTAAATTCCTACTTGTATATGGACTATGTCATCTTACCGCAAAAATAAAGTTATTCTTATTCTTTCAGGGCCTGACTGAGAGCCGCGCGCGGCTAGCCGCTGACATCGGAAGCAAGGTGTGTCGTCTGCCGCATCGGCCGCGATTAACGGAAGACAGCTACTTACTGCCTAAAGAGCGTCGGTGGCACAGTGGCTAGTACACCGGACTTCCATGCGGGTCCGGGTTCGAAACCGTGCAGTGCCATGTACCAATGAGTTTTTCGTATTTTTCGAAGACTTACGTACATTTACCGACTGCTCTAACAGTGAAGGAAAACATCGTGAGGAAACCTGCACACTGAGATAACCAGTGTGTGAAATGGGGTTAGCTAAAAAGATCCTCAAGGGTCGAAGTGCCGCTGGATTATTCCCGGCCCGCCGTCATAGGATAAGATACTTACTGCCTACAAGTAATTTGTAAGATATTTCTACATTTTCTAGGTGATAAAGATATATTTTAGATTCAGAAAAGTTTTTTTTTAAATAGTAAGCCCGGCTTCAACTTGTCTATTCAGCAGAAAAGTGGCCGTTAGATGCAGAAGAAATTGAATTACCATTTATCTTTGTTCACTTATAAATTTTTAACGGGGAATTGCGAGGACACTTCTCGAAGGTATTACCTATAATAGCCAGTGTCTGAGATAGATATATCTCAGACACGGGCTATTATAGGCTGCACGACAGTGCATGTATCTTGATTAATCGAGGAGTATAAGTAAGTGTATTTTCTGAGATCGTCAACATAGTTTTTTTTGATAAATGACAATTATAAAACGTACGAAAAATATATATTAAATAAGACATATATTCGTATTCGATGAGTTCTATCTTGTTCCGTTTAGGCGCTCCTGACAGACGGACGGACGGACGACAGAGCGACAGCAATAGGGCACGGTTCCCCACTTCGGGGTACTGTTCCCTAAAAAGTGGTTACATTTACAGTTTGAGATTGTATAACTAAATCATACTTAAATTTAAAACTGTAACATACACTGGGTAGCCACTGTTAATTACAGAATTAATTAAGGAAAGCAACTTCACAGCTAAGATAGTAGTCAGCGTTACAAGTTTTGATAATAAGACTAAGTTCTGTACCAACTTCCAATTGCTCCATTGTAGCAAATGGCGTAAGCACAGAAATCGGACTAGTAGCGCCGTCTCCTCTAGAATGATAATGTGAGCACCAACAGCGAGCCAAAGGGTTTGTGCAAATGTATATTATAGTTCCATACGTTTGACATTTCAATGCCAAACTAATGTATGGGGAAAAGCTCACTTCGCATGCACCAACTGGCAGACGCGGTTTCCATATGAAACTCCTAGATTGCTCGCTTAGAGCGAGCAATCTACATAGGGTGGTTTTCAAAATCTTGGACGTAAGTCTAAGTCTCCAAGTAAACAAATCAATGTGATGAAGTTTGCTTAATCGTCACTTACACGCGGGACCAATTATGTTAAAGTGTTAGACGGCGTGATTAAAAGTTTTAACTCGAAATTACATGGAATCATTCATAAGGGACGTCCCCGCATTATAACAAGTCTTTGTCAGTTTTTTTAAACATTCACATTACCCTATTCTTTGATTTTGCATCTATAAGCGAAGTCGATTGATCACCTATAAGAGTACTTATGTATGTAGTATACGTATATACGTATACACCTAAATATATTAGAACACAAAAAAAAACTTGCTAAGAATTTATCAACATATTCAAATATTCGTAACAACCTTCAAACCAAACTTTCGAGTAGGTAATTTCAAATTTATTATGACCACAATTATGTTTTCTTTCATTTTCTTTCCTTTATAACTTATTGAAACATTCCAAACGTTGAATATTTAATTAAAATTCCGCTATACTTTAATAACTACGAGCAAGTAGGTACTTGAAATAAACAGGGCGAAACAAAATATAAGTTACAAGGTTTATTACGATGTTGAAATTAAAATTTACTTCGTAGTGGTCGTACAAAGGGATCATTCTCACTATAAATATGTTTGGCATTGATGAACCATTGACGATGAAATTAAAGAATTATTACACACATTGAACATTCGATAAAACTGTTATTTATCGAATGTTAATTATACACATTGAACATTCGATAAAACTGTTATTTATCGAATGTTCATCATCATCAGCAGCAGCCTACTCTAGTCCACAGCTGGACATAGGCCTCTCCCAGGGCGCGCCATTAAGCCCGATCTTCGGCTCTTCTCATCCAGTCGCTGCCAGCCACCTTGCGCAGATCGTCGCTCCATCTAGCAGGGGGGCGTCCCACACTACGTTTGCCCAAACGCGGTCTCCACTCCAGAACTCGTCTACCCCAGCGGTTGTCGGTTCTGCGACAGATGTGACCGGCCCACTGCCACTTCAGCTTGCTAATCTTTTGAGCTATGTCGATGACTTTTGTTCTATGCCGGATCTCCTCATTTCGGATTCGATCCAGCAGAGATACTCCGAGCATAGCTATCGAATGTTAATTATACACATTGAACATTCGATAAAACTGTTATTTATCGAATGTTAATTATACACATTGAACATTCGATTAAACTGTTATTTATCGAATGTTAATTATACACATTGAACATTCGATAAAACTGTTTATTTATCGAATGTTAATTATACACATTGAACATTCGATAAAACTGTTATTCGACGACTTAATAGATCAATGTTCGTATTGGTACTTTACACTTTTCAGAAACTATTTATTTGCTTATTTTAATAAATTTATTATTAATTTTTATTTTTTCCAATATAGTATATTCTAATTTTATAATTATTTTCAGATATTTTCGCTATCTTCCTGTGACAAATAGGTACAGTGGCCTGCTGGAAACAAAGTACAAACGTTGGTACTTTGTCGCTTTAAGTTATTTGTCACATTCAAACGAATGGTCAAGAAATCATAACAAAAACTTATTACAACAGGTTTCCACAGAGGCCATGATGTGTCTTCCACTGTCTTTCCTTGAATTCAAATTCGTTAGTTCAATTCAAAAACGCAAAGAGCAATTTCTTGTAGCACCTTGAATACGCAAACACTGGTCGCAGTGTTGTTTTAAATTAAACCTCCGTTGCTTCACTTCCGGACAGTTCTGACAACGTCAGGCCGACGTTTCTTGAGGATATCCCGAGGGTTATCCAACATTTTTCCTACAAAATGACAGGTGAAATAGGAACAAAGTTTAAACAAGTTTCGGGTTTCGTTCTCTGATATGATAAATGAGCTCTGGGTATGAAAAGGATATTTTAGAGATTGTTTGTTGTTTTTAGTTTTATGGATAGTTTTTAGTTTTAAATATCTAATAAATGAGCGAAAGTTGCATATCTTAAAAGCTAAATATAAAACATTAGTATGATAAAATTAATAAATCAGTAGTCAAAGTTTTGATTTGCTTTTACGAAAAAATGTAATTGGACGCACGAACCAAAATATTGAAAACTATTACAACATAATATTATAAGATTTATAATAAAGGTTTTATAATAAAAGCTTAATATAGTAAGTAAATAATTAATATAATAAAGCTATTATAATAGCTTTTATAATAAAGTTTTGTAAGCTAAAGCTTTTTAAGCTTTGTAGATTAAAAAGAATCTACAAAGCTTCATTATAAGTATCACAAGCATATAATATACCGATAGCGATAATAATTTTAATAAGAAATCAGATTTCAGAATATGTAGAAACTAGTTACCTAACCTTATCTAACCATCACCTTCCCTTAGTTTTAAATGTAATTAAGTGCAAACTCCACTCAGTTTCATTATCCATACTTATAAGTTACTCAGTGTTGGGTTCTTAAGCTCTAAGAATTAATTAATTCTAATGAAATGTACTTAGTGTAGAATCGCCCGGCCCTCCCTTCCAGGATTATTCCCCGGGCACAGTTTAATTTATTTTTGCTAGATACAAGCTACAAGGCTACGTAAAGAAGCTTCTTATAAAAACACTCTTTTGCCAACACTGTCTGCGATGGGTGACTAATAATTAACATGGCTACGTCTTCTATGAGCAAATACTTATACTTAATTTATATCTCTTTTAATCTAGGTAGGTCCTTAGAATTTTATCGGGAATTAACATTGATTATTGATAAAGTTTTCTTTGTCAAAATGTGTCGCATACATAATATATAATTTCAGTTCGCTGGCTTAGTGACACGAAGTAGATACCTCTGCTACTATGAGACGCCATTACTCCCTTGTGTTTTTTCTATATAATATTGTGGTGTGGTGATAACTCAGAAAACAATTATCCCAGTCGAGATGACCGTTTCATCGTGGGCACTATGCTAAGAAACCGACATCTCACGTTGCGTCCCAGTGTATCTTCTAGCAACATGTTAATGTTCCTACATAAGTCTACCTTTCATTTACGAGATTAGAAACGTGAATGTATTGACCGAACTCCAATAGCGTCATGAAAATTGCTTTTCGTGACTAAATCCTAAAATAGAAAACCGCTATTTAGTTTTTCCATTTGGAACTTACTTATTGAGCTATTAAAACTTCTATTCTTATTTCTTTGTACCAAAATAACTATTCAGTATACCATAGTTCAGTCATTACATAAACAACTAATGGGTCTAGGAAAATTCCTGTAATATTTTTGTGAATCATTTCTGATATTCGTAAGAAATAATAGTAACCCACTGTAAAAAATGAAATTCATGTTTACGCCAACAAATGTAATCGAATAGGTGTAGGTTGAAAATGCC
The DNA here is from genome assembly GCA_947369225.1 of Hofmannophila pseudospretella. Taxonomy (NCBI): domain Eukaryota; kingdom Metazoa; phylum Arthropoda; class Insecta; order Lepidoptera; family Oecophoridae; genus Hofmannophila; species Hofmannophila pseudospretella. Next base: position 7,727,465 of record OX376323.1, on the reverse strand, counting down.
TAATCCGCTTCGGTATATCTTGCAATCCTTTAAGCCCAATTTGCTTCATCGGAATTCTAAGGAATCGAAACGGCAGGAATCGAATGAGATGGTTTAAGAGTTCAAGACAAGTCATAGACGTTAGCGTGACAACAGATAGATCTAAGTGAAGATTGACTATGTATTATTATCATTATACCTATGTCACCACGGTACTGAGCAGCGATCATTATACTGATGTAAATCTATGGAGATAGATTAGAACACAAAGCTATCGAGGTCGAAAACGTATAGGATACGTATGGCTCATGATTTGTGACTTTGTATAGGATAAATACGTAAATCTTTTGTAAGTCTCCGACTCAGCTAATGCCATATAAGTAGTTTGAAAAACTTAAAGTGCTGATTTTCAGCAGAGCCGTCGAAATCTTCTCACGTCCCCTAGGGGGCGTGGGGGCGTTCCAGGTTGGGGCTGTTCCAGGGCGTAGTGCCCTCTACAGGGGTTTCTATCGCCACCCGTAACTACGGGAGGGCCTTGGGGTGCCGTAGGCAAGTCAATGCCGTAGGAGTGGTCTGGTCTGATGGTAACCGCCGGCGGTTGTGGCTTCCTTCGTCAGCAGTTCCCTGGGCAGAGCTCTACTCTGACGATCGGGCGCGCGAGCGTGCAGCGGCGCTAGCTCACGAAGTGTGAGATGAGCGGAGTTGCCGGCGCGGTCGAACATGCCGCGTGCGAGGCGCTCGAAGAACTTGTCCAGTCCTCAGTAGAGCCGCTCGCTCCAGTGATTCACTTGTGTATTGAACCACGTCGTAATCTTGCAGAGTACAGCTACCGACGAAATCCAACCTGCCTATCGATTTATTGCAATGCCTGATTCAGAGGAAAATATTTATTTACAATGAAACAAAACACACTTCGCTATTTTCCGTCCATTACCGAATTGCGGACGACGATCCTACTATTTTCAATTTATTTTTGTTCAGAAAATAACATAATCTCATTAAAGGATATAACTTAAGTACCTACTCAACATACTCGTAGGTAGGTTCTATTATTACGTAGGACTAAAAATAGGCCAATTTCAGAATTTACCAACAAAACAATTATTTTTAACGAGGTATATTTCTGGAACTGTTTTCTTCGACAAACTACCTTCATTATGAATTTAAACATATTTTGGTAAAAATTGTGAAATCAGAAATATTGTTGGAGCTTTATTTAGTTGCTTAGCTGCTTTACAATGATTCCCAAACTTTAAGAACCAAGGATCACAATCAATTAGTACTCTTATTAACTAACCTTGGACTCAGACTCGTAAAAGCTATCGGTAGTTGAGTTAAAAGATTTTTAACCTTTCCAGTACTTTAAATAGTCATATTTTGAACCTTACCGCCAAATGATTCTAAGGTAGAAATTTCATGCTTGTTCATAATGTGCACAAAGATCGACTAAGCGGCCAGATTATATGGTAGGTAAGTACTTAGGTACTAGATTCTCGTCATTTATTTTATTTTAAAATATTTTAATTTCACTAAAGACATTATTATTTCTCTCTTTCTCAGACTGCCTCTCAAAGGCCCACTATTGTGCCAATCACTCTGGAAATGATGCTTTGCCAATTATAGGTTTTACATTGTGTTATATGCCGGAGAGAAAAAAAGACTAGTACTGTTATTTTATGGGTACTTGTAGACGTGTCGGTATATCCGTAGAGGCATGGTCCAGCTTTTAGTCAGAGCAAACATTACTTAAACGTCATCCGGCATGTTGACTCCAGCCCGGAACACATTAGGGGCAATCCAAACTGAGCACTGCCCTGCTCTACGAGCCGTTTATGTTCCCCATCAATCTATAAAGGCTATTTTTTTATTGTATAAGGTGAGCAGACGAGCAAACGGGCCACCTGAAAGTAGTGGTCACCGTCGCCAATAAAAATATCACCCCATTATAATGTTAGTAGAGTCATTGTTGAACGGATTACTGTTGAAGATTGTTAAATAAGTTGTGCAAATACTAATAATTAATTTAATTGTGCTTTATGGTAACTCGTAAATTCTCGGAGCAAATAAACCCAAAAACCTAAACCTTCTTTATGTGGGACAATCCTAACTAAACAATAAAAAAGAAATAAAGATTGTCCATCTAGCTATACCTTTGACCCAATCTAGTTTACGGATATATTTTTCTAATACAGTAGTGGTCCGTAACACGTCCGACGGCCCTTCTCGTCATCCCTTCAACGCCAAATTGAGTTACCCAACAGAGTTAATAAAGAGGTCTAGACGTGCCTTGAATACGACAAATAATACCCCTAAGTTTAATGTAAGGCAGGGGTTCTGAAACTGCTTTCCAAAGGCCCCCCCAAATGCGTCCATCATTGGACATAAAAATCAAAAAATTATTTTTGTTTATTGTAAGTTATACCTTTAGTACCTCTCTGCCTACCCCGCAAGGGACATAGCGTGAAGTTGTTTATGTTTCTAAGTTAGTACCTTAAAGTATATTTTTAACAACTTATGAATAATAACTTATGAAATAGCATAACTCTCATGTCCATAATCCCCGCGGGGTAGACAGAGGAACCACCTTCATCACAGGTAGTTAGAAATGTTATTAACTTACGACATAACATTATATAACATAACATAACTGAATAACATATCTTATGAATTATATGCAGAAGCAGACACAAGCTCGTTTTTTTTCTCCGGCACATAACACAATGTAAAACTTATAAGTGATTAGCGCAATAGTAGGCGTTTGAGAGGCAGTTTGAGAAAGAGAGAAATAATAATGTCTTTAGTTAATATTAAAATATATTAAAATAAAATAAATGACGAGTATCTAGTAAGTACTTACCTACCATATAATCTGGCCGCTTAGTCGATTTTTGTGCACATTGTGATAAATGCATGAAATTTCTACCGTAAAATCATAAGGTACAAAATAAGATGAGCAGGGAATTGGACGCTATTTAAGGTATCGGAAAAGTTAAAAATCTTTTAACTCAACTACCTATAGGTTTTACGAGCCTGAGTCCAAGGTAAGTTAACACGAGTACTAATTGATAGTGATCCTTGATTCGTTAAAGTTTGAGAAGCATTGTAAAGCAGCTAAGAATTAGGAAGGAAAGTTGCGGTCATTGTGCGATGTAAATTGCTCCCTTAATGTGCATTAAATCTCGGATTTATACCTCTAATCGGAACCGCATCTTACTCGTATATTAGGAAATTAAGAAGGCGGGTTCGATTCAAAGTTCTTTTTTTAACTTAAGAATAATATTTGCATTAGCAAAGTTACCGTAATAAAATTCCCACTTATTTTTGTAATAAGTTCCAGTTGTGAACTAGATCTTATAAGGTTGACTCACGGAAATCTTATCTAGCGTAAATAAACTTTTGATTGCTCAAAAAGTTTTCAGAGCAATTTATTTATTTACGCTTAAAATAGAAGCAATTAGACGAATCGCACATTGCACCGCGAGGCGGTGGAAGCGGTCGAACTATATAGTAGTACTGGATTGCATGTAATCCGATGAACGCCGCTCGGACCGCACGGTGCAATGTGCTATTCGCTTTACTGTATAGTGGCAACTACTCGTACATAGAGATAATCACACAATAAGTAACTTAACACTTAGCACTTTGTTGTTTACTCGTACGAATCATTTTCATTAACGTGTTTGCTATTTTTATCAACCAAAATGTACGCCCAAACCATGAAACCCTATGTTTACTTGTATAATACCTAGTAAATAAACCCCAAGTTCGCTCGTTGTAAAAAGTTTCGACCACAGTAGGCTTCTCCAAATGGTGTGACGTAACCGTATTGAAAAACTCATTTGCAGCCAGCCAGCTATTAACTATGGAAGCGTTAAAATAGCACCCATCAAAACGCAGTGCAGTAGGCGGAGTTACAACAAGTCACAATACATATTTGTGACATGAGATTAGTGAACGTCTTCGTACATTTATACGCTGTAACGTTGCCCGTGGCCCATCAGCGACCATGACTTTTATTAGAATCGCAAAGTATCGGTAAGACGTGGTTTGTCTTTTATTTCGTGAATGAAATAATTAACAAACTGACATTTTTTTGTACATTATAAATAATATAAAATAATACCTATCTTAGATATTCCTGTAGCACCAAACAAGTACCTTAGACGTAATTAGATTTACCAATACAATGGATATGAAATTATTAGTATAGTAAATTAAAATAATAATAATTAGTAATTCTCTTATATTTAATTTATATTCACCTGGCTTGCAATATCTGTATGACCCAATGGTTAGCTGGTAGAAAATGCCGCATGGCATTAAGCTCGCCTCATGGACTATTTTTGTGCATTAACGTGTTAAATAAAATAAATAAATAAATTGTCGTCTCCTTATGCTTATATATTAACTCGTTGTTAGCAGCCTCACTTTACAAAGTAAATGACGGGTAAAGGCGTGCCGAATTTTTATGGCACACCCATCAAAGTTATGGAAGCGCTTATAATAAATGAAGGATGTTCGGAAATATAATCCTGTCAATTTTGCGAAACTTTACGTGACGTTATTCTCAAAAACTTGTCAAGGCGTGGTACTTTCCCTTTCGTTGAGAACATAAAAATTCACACACACACTATTCTACTTAAGTCTTTTGAAAAAAAAAACGTAAAACTCTTTAGTAAATGACATTGCATGTGTTAGATTTAAAACATCGCGCTATCATGTAGAGCAATAATAGAACATAAAATAATATTTGAATCGTAAATTATTGTCAAGACGACATGATACTACACTATTGTATAGACACTACTAATTTTAATTATAATTCCACCATAGTTACACTACACACAGCTACACGATAGTTTCATATTATAATTGGATCATCTCAGAACGGCAGATGGACTAAGGTCAGTCTAGTTACTAACCTTCTCACAATAGCTGTTATAATGCTATAATATCATGTCATTGTCATTATATTGCCATAAAAGCTCAAAGAAATATTTATAATCTGTCACATGCCTTCGAACCCGGACCTCCTGCATGGGAGTCCGACATCCTACCCTAGCCACTACGCCACCGACGCTCAGGTTCAAGAAATACAGCCACCACCCCCTTCCCCCTCGCTTATGAACAGAAGTGTTCAAACTAGTCGGAGCTGCGCTAATAATGAGTTAGCGAGTTTACCAAATTAATTAATTGAATCTCGCTTACGCTAGAAAACTGATACTCCTTTTAACATAACTTACTTGTTAGTAAGTACTAAAATATAAATACAATAATAATAACGAAGTTTATTTTCATGCACCGGATAATTAATACTTCAATAACATCTTGGTACTTGAGTATCTACTACCCACTTGAAAAATTCCTAATTAAAATCTTGTCCTTAATTTCAGGACTGCGTTTTATACGAAAATTCTAATTAGAAGCTATTAATTTGTAAATTAATTAGCTGAAAATTTATATGAAGGCTTTTATATTTTCTTAAATTACTTATCGAATTTTGTACAATTTTTAATTCACGTTATGTTTTATGATTATACGTATTAGTAAGAAATATAAAAGTTGAAAAATACGGGAAAAAAGAATAAGAATAGTTTATTTGTGCGGTAAGATTACAATGGAGTAGGAACTTAAGCATATGTTACAGTAAACTTAATAAAATTAGTGAGCAACCAGTTATCCTACAATAAGCGCTGACCTCCGAACTAGGAAGTTCCTGTATCTCGGAGGACAGATCTCTTCTGTGACCAGTGCAAATGAACATGTAACAGAACATAGGAAAATATAAAAGTGCAAAATATGACAAGAAACATTACTGTGTGCACGTAGTTTTGGGCTTATTACACTTGACTGAATTCAGCTGACTGAATTCAGTCAAGTGTAAGCATTCAATAAGGTTAGTCTGCGATTTACAGCATAAACTTAAGATTTAGTTAGTCGACTAAATCGTTGACTAATTCAGTCAAGTGAAAGAGAGATATTTTTGCTTTCATAAGAACGTAATATTTTTTTAAAACCGGACAAGTGCGAATAGACTCGCGTCCTGAGCGTTCCGTACAAACTTTATTACTTAGATAGTATACGCTACTATATGCTTCTGTTTCTGTTACTATTGTTCTGGTCATCATCAGAGCTAAGAGTCTGTTAAATATCAAATGTGATAGTTTTTTAGGTGATATAATTACGATTTTCGATTATTTTTTTCCTTTACTTATGCTACGAGCCCGTAGTGTCATCTGCACCATTGACCAGCACCATTGATGGTGCAAATGGTACTACTATGTACCGTTAGCACCACTGCGGCATCATTAATGGTGCATATCGCACTACTAAGACCTTGCTTCGGGCCAAATTTCATGTTTCTAGGACAACGGGAAGTACCCTATAGATTATGATGAGTGAGTTTTGATTGTCAAAATATGCGACATATATGACCGTATCTTTTGATTGCATTTAGTTAGAAGCTTGAATATGACAGACAGACGGACAACAAAGTAATCCTATAAGGGTTCCGTTTTTTTCCTTTTGAGGTACGGAACCCCAAAAATAGAAAATCTAACGTAACACTACGTCAAATAATGTAGATTTTCTATTTTTAGGGATCCGTACCTCAAAAGGAAAAAAACGGAATAAAATAATAATATAATATACACATATTATCAGTATTTAAAGCTGTCATTATGTTTACATGTGACATGTGTACAGTCGACCACAAGCTATAGTATACCATCTGTCAAAAATCTTCGATTAAATCTCAACCTTATGTCTGCGCTTTAAGATACATTTCAGATTCTCAAATTTCGACGTTTTGGACAGGTTTACCTGTGGTCGACTGTACGAGTATAACACCCTAGTTGGGGAGGCAACAAAAATCATAACACAGGTATAACTACAATAAAGTGTGGGAGAAACTAAGTATAATAGTGCCTTACATTTTTCGAAAAACTGAATGAAAAAAATGTGGCTGATTATATGAAACATCGTTTTATTGACAAATTGAGGAGATCGTAGCCTAGTTGCGAGCACGGTCCGAAAGTGATCGTGCAGGTTAAGCGACGTTGGCGCGGTCGATACCAGGATGGGTGACCGCTAGTGGCATATTTCATCTGAGCTCCTCCGTGCCTCGGAAAACACGTTAATCAGTCGGTCCCGGTTGTTGTCGTTGGACAGCAGTCGTTAAGCCATGTCAGAGCCCTACAGGCGGCCTGAACAACTCTGACAAATAGGTTGGCCACTAACCATACGATAAGCAAGCAACCATTGACAAATTTAATTTTATGGAAGGTTTCACGTGTGAGCCGATACCTACACGTCTTTAAAAAACTATCTATTTCATAGGGTTGCGTGAAGGCTGAGGCAAACAGGTCGATATACAGCGACGAGCGGCGCCGTATCGGGTCGGATATCCGCAGGGCGGCGAGTTTCAGCCAAATTCCGACCGACCTGATAAGCCAGCCAATACCCAACTTCGGATTCAAAAAGAAAACAGCTCCCGGAGGTATTTCGGGAACCTTTTCGTGCAACTTTTATGTGGTCTATGCCAATTTGCTGTGTCATTACCTGAGCCTATTGAGGTAAGCATAAAGGTTAAGGGTTTGTGGATAAATCAGCCGCCAAATAAGCGTGGTTTTGTTTGAAAATAACAATTTTCAATAATTTCAAGAAAGTTATTGAAGTTGCTAGCAAAATAGTTCTACTTTACTAGATCTTGATTAAGATTGAGCACAGAGTACTACATAATATAGGGTTGGTTGTGCATTGGGTCCTTCGGAGCTCTATGATTGGTTTCGAACATAGATAGATCATTGGATTTTTAAACTTTGAATGATTCACTTTAGATTTGTGATTAATTTATTTATTTATTTAACACTTTAATGCACGAAAATAGTACATGAGGCGAGCTTAATGCCATGCGGCATTTTCTACAAGCTAACCATTGGGTCATACAGATATTGCAAGGCAGGTGCAAATAAATTAAATAGAAGAGAATTACTACTTGTTGATGTTGTTGTTAATTTGTTGATTAAATTAAATAATCTTTTTTTGGAAATCACTACTTCTGCGAACAAATCATCACTGAATAAAATGGTGCGTGACAGTTCCATTTAGTGCGATGGAAACCTGTAATCGTATTTACGAGCCACTCGTTAAACTAAAACTACTTATAAATTGAACTAAAAGTGGGAAACTTAATAAACACATTGCTCGATGAAATTATATGTGGCTCTAAAAGTTTGTGTAAAGTAAACAGGTATCACTTCCAGGTATTCAATTTACACTCTACACGTTACCATTTAGTAGGGCGAGTAAATTTTATGTTATATGGATTAGACGCAAAGAGCTGTGACCACAGAAATCGGACTAGTAGCGCTATCAATTAAGTAATTAATTACTTAATTAATTGTAAGTTTAGTGCCTACTGTTAAACGTGTAATATGTTACTTAACTATTATTTTCACCACCCTATTTTATTCTTTAACCTATCACGTTGTGTGTGACGTAACACGAGCGATCAATGTGCATCTAACTTTAGAATTGACCACTCTACACGACTGTGGGTCATTCTAAAACGCCATCAAGTGAATCGAACGTAGCAAAATAATTTAGAAGATTCCGCAAATGCAGGAAAAATTTGATTTATCTTCGAAGCGTGCGCACGGGCGTTCATTAGACGAGCTCGGTGCATTCTGGCGGAGAATGAACTGGGGGCACGTGACTTGGCATTATTTGTTTTTCGGGCAAGAGGTAACATGTTTGGTTTTAGATAGATTGATTTGATTTGAAAATATCTTTATTACTCCCTTATACAATAAAAAATAAGAAAATCAAAACTGTTTTTGACTGTTACACTATTGAAAACCGACATTGTCTAATGCCCAGAATGTCCATTTCCCAAAACTATTGGAGTCACCTGCCTTAATACCATCACCATTCACACACTGTAACTATTATTTCAGTTATAGTTACAGTTCAATTATATTAGTATCCACAAGTACAAAAACAACTCTAAACAGTAAACTATGCCAGCAATTTAGTGTTGATATTCGATTCACATCACATACGGCTCAGTGAGCTGTTGATTTATGGAAACACTAATGAATAAATAATCGAAGGTTTGAACTCAAACGGACCAAATTGGACGAATTCGTGTAGGTTTTTTTGTATGTACTCTGAAGCATTTTATAGGATGACCTATTTAACACAGTGTTTCTTGAACTTTACGAGTACATGTATTTCGTTTAACATAAGTGTGTTTCTTCTATTCTTTCTCATATATTTTTGTCCCGGGCCTAACGTTAGTTTAGACTTTATAATAAGGAACACGGTAGATGAAGTATACATATATACAACTCTCTTTGGTATTCTAAAATTACTCATATTGTTGATAAAATCCCCTAATATATTTCTAAGGGTACACAACAAATCATAATTTTTATTTGGTAAATAGTATCTTCTTTTATGCGCATATCATTTTTTATGCGCCTACCTAAACATTTCTGCATAACCCCATGGTTCGCTGGTAGAAAATGCCGCAAGGCATTAAGCTCGCCTAATGTACACCTTTTTATTTTGTGCATTAAAGTATAAATAAATAAATCTTCTTGAGAGTTACTATTTCTATTGAGTTATTTTTACATTTATTCTGTCTTGTATTTGTCTAACTCTCGATCTAACATTCTCCCGGGTAATCTTATGAAGCTTTCTTCAAGACTGCCCTAAATACTTCATCCGTAAGAGCTAGAGCTCTTTAAGGTAGCCCGGAAAAAGGGCAAAATTAAATCAACATAAAGTAGAGAGCCTTCGTATAAATAATGCGGTCATCAAGCCCTTCAAGGAGAGAGGTTACTTAAAATTTCACTCTTGCCATTTCTCCGGCCGGTGTTATGACTCTTGTACAGCGCCGTAACTAGAGCTTGTGTCGCCCTATCTCTTTAAGGGTCAATTTAGTACATCACCGAAAGTACTACTACAGTCATCAACCTCCTCATGGTCGTATTTGTCCACCAGGCGAGAGTTCACTCCTAGTCTTTTTACTCCAATATTTTCACCAGACGTATTGAAAAACTGGTCTAATTGGTACAGTAGACAATTTGACACTCATAGTCAATGTAGCCCTGACCCAATAAAAAATCTTATATCTCGAAAAAAGTAACTCTAAGTAAGGAGTAGCACCCGAGGCTGTGTTTATCTTATCTGTCGTATGAAAACTTACAAGTATAAAATTTAATTTTTATACTTGTAATTATTATAATTTTAATTTTAAAAACGGAGATGATGGTTTTCCGGGCTGGTAAGGGTCCGGAGAAGGTGCCCGAAGTGCGCCTGAACGGCTATGCGGTTCGGATGGTGCAGCAGTTTAAGTATTTGGGGCATATTCTGACCTGTGACCTCAAGGACGACAACGGTATCGAGAGGGAGAGGCGGGCGCTCGCGGTTCGTTGCAACATGCTCGCGCGGAGGTTCTCCAGGTGCAGTGCGGGTGTAAAAACAATTCAGTTCTCCCAGCTCTGGGTGAACTTCAGAAGAGCCTCCATGAGCGCCATGAGGGTGCAGTACAATGATGCGTACCGCATCCTCATGAAGTACCCGCGCTATTGCAGTGCGTCGGGCATGTTTGCCGAGGCGCGAGTGCCCGATTTCTTTGCTGTTGTGAGGGCTCGCATAGCGTCCTTCTGGGACAGAATGCGAAACTCTCACAACAGCATCCTCAGAGCCATAAGCGAGGACTTAACATGTCCGATATTTAAATATTGGTTGTCCGTGCACCGGCGCGCGAACCGGAAATGACATTGTGTAGTTTTATTTTTTTAGTTTTATTGTTTATTTATTTTATTATTGTATATATTATTTGATGAGTTTTTTGCCTGAATAAATGAATTATATTATTATTATTATTATTATTAATTATTATCTAAGTAAGTAAAATGTTCTTTGTTTACGTTTATGTTGTCTAAATAAGAACATTTCTGTTCATTTGCGCCCTGTCTGGATATCGCATCCTCTTTTACCGGCACTGCTTGGAGAATAATTATGTAAATATGCAAAGGGGAAGTTTATCCTAAATAAAGAACACCCGCTATATCAACATCAAGGAAGATGTAATTGAAACTAGGGTGAGAGCTCTATTGCATATAAATTTTCATGAGTTATAAATTTATTCCGTTTAATAAAAAGAGCGGGAAATAATACTTTGTAAAGCTGTATCAAAGTAAGGTGATACTTTTATTTTACTTTTCAAAGATTAATATTACGAATACCCTCGTTCTTTTACGTCGTTAAAAATATGTAAATTATTTTAAAATGTGCTTTTTTCCACCAAGCACAATCTTTAACTCATCTAACGGTTTCATACTAGTACATTGTTTATTCCACATTAATTATTTTTTTATCATCCATTTCTCTTTAAGGTTATAAAAAGTTTAAATACCTATCTACAACTCCATGAGAGCAGCCATAAAATTACAAGCTTACCATTATGACTTTTCATGGGAGAAGATAGGATCTTATAATCCGATTTTCATACAACGCTGTAAAAGAAAATATAAACTCTTAAAAAACCATGCATAATAGTCATGTCCGGGTTGGATGAAATGCGCCCCCACGAGAGGGCGGGACGAAATTCAGGCATTTTAACTTCTGATTATAGAAACATTGAGATACAGCTTTTAAGCGGGAGAGCACTAAACCCGAACTAAACTAAACACAGATCTCAATAACAGGTAATGTACATACATACATTACATACGTACATACATTTTGGAAAAATAATTCCGCGGTTGGAACGGTTTACCTATCTTTTTTTCCTATTATTTTGTTGATTATGATTATGATTAATTATTCATCCTATTATTACAAAGCACAATGTGTTTCTGGAAGGTAGACGGGCGTATGGCGAGCTTTTATACTTTTTAATTTTTTAAACAGCTGTGGATGAGAGTTGAAATGGCCGCTAAGTGAAGACCAAATTGAAGTCGACCAACGTCCAATTTTTTGATTCATTTTCGCCATTGATTACCTGGCAACACTAATTAAAAACTCCTTCGATTTTGTGTAGAATTTTTTTCAATTTTTATAGCCCACACGTGAATTGTCAATAAATATTCAGTAGCTCTCACGTGCAAATTTTGAATAGCCATTTGGTTCGTATGGAGTCGTGCACCATATAATGTTGCACGCACGTTTCACATCTACCTCAAAATGCCCCATATATGAGGCACTCACCGTCTATGTGTTAAGTAAACATACATTTAAAAAAAACCTGGAATTACTAAGTACTTAGGTACCTAGTGTATTTGTTTACATTTCATATTTTTTGCCAATGTATGATCAGTTGATCACTACTGAAATAAAGAATATTATCAAATATATATTATTATTAATATTATATATTATTATTATTATTTTTAAACTACTATTTTGCTCCCATTATTTCGGTGAGTTTACTATTATTATATTTTATCCTGTTAGGTTTTTATTAATAAAATATTAATATTATTTATAATTTATTTATTGAAAAAGCAAAGGCACTTCCGTCCACTCAGATTCACATAAGATGGTGCACACTTCTAAAACATGAATGGGAGAAATACAAGAATTTAACAGAACATGTACCTATTCAATTGACACCAATATACTTAAATGTTACGCATTTCGTAAACCAAAACGTAATCTTCCTATTTATGTAATCTGTATTTGGGGCGAAACTCGGGCGTTTTTAACCTAACCTATGCCCATGATGCGTCAATGATGTTTGCTCTCCCTAAAAGCTTTCCATATACGCTGAATACGGTTATATCACGCCGGTTGATGTATTTTTCCGTAAAGCGAAAAGGGATTTTTATATAAAAGTCAGGCTAAATCAATGAGTAAATGTGGACCGTAAAAAGTTTATTGGGAGAACGGAATACGTTGGCTGTGAGTGGAGACTTGTTGCATGTTAATGGTATTCATCTTCGTTTTACCAAAAAGAATTCAAAAACATTTCTACTGATTTATTTTCACCAGTTTTTCAAACTGAAATGTTGATAGTCCAGTATTACTTGTACTTAATTTAATTAATCGTATAGCATTCCGACGTCGTTATTTAATTATTTTTGGTAACACTGGGCCGTAAAACCCAGTTTGCATCAAAACTTAAATTCTTATAATTTTATCGCCCTCGTTTAACCACCTTTCCGAAAAAAAATTGGAAGAGTTTGGAAAGTTGAATTCCAGTGAATCATCAGTCCAACTAGGCTAAAATACCTGTGCTAGGGAGTAGTCCACTACAATGTCCATTTGTGGATTTGATCCGGTGACCCTTGCGCCGCAGTCTCGTGTCTAGCTTAGCCTTTGAGCCATTGTCACTTTTTCCAATACCAATAATGGATATTGAAAAAAGCGACAATGTAAATTACTTACATGACGGATGGTCGTGGGTACGGGACGGTAGTTCATCGAAACTCAAGCGCCCCTGGCGGAGTTGTGGCGCTTGGACGGAGTCTAGACGGCGGCGGAGCAGCAGCGACACAGTTCTCATCGAACCGCCGTGAAGAGCACACACGCCTAGAAACTGTCCTACATTTAGATTTGGATTCAAGTGTACTATAGTATGTGTTACCAAACTACGTGATTATAAAGAACTCATTTTCTTTATTTGTCATATTTCCACGCCTACGTATCCAAGATATCGCACAGGCCTCATGAGGATGAGGATTTAGGCAGGCCGAGGGGCCTGCCTAAATCCCACTTACCTCCTGAATCCTACATACCTATGTTTATTCGTGTTTCTACAGCCCACATAAGGGTTGTTGAACTGGTCACACGCGGGACTAGATGGTGAAACTTGAAATACTAAGGTAATAAGTACACGTACCAGCTTCTACGATTGAACACATAACAGATCGTTGTGAACAATGGATTTCAAAGCAACCCTGTCTGAACCTATGAAGAAATGTATTAACCCATCTTTCTTTCTATACTATTCAAGTACGAGTAACTCAGTAATCAATTTCCAAAGTTCCAGTAACTAAGTAGTATAGTGTGGATCAAATTAATAAAACCGTCTCCTCCGCAGGTGTTTAACGTACTAGCTACATGTGAAGTTCCCGGCTCGCACACCTAACTTGTTTAGTATTCCTACACTTGTAACTTGTAAGTAACAGAGAAGAAAGTTAGTATTTTACTTAAAACAGTTCAAGTTCTTGCGATGAACGCAAAGTGAAACAAAGTTCGAGTATCTGTTTACATTGAAACACTTGCATTGTAATTTACTTCATGTAGATATGTAAAAGTTACAAAATTGGAACATAATATAAAATATACAACCTACTCATCTACGCTTTAAATACAAATTAAAAGACATAATTAAAAGATAACACAACACATAATTAAAACATATTTTAAACAATACTAAAGTTCTTAAACAATCAACTAAGCTAACAGCTTAAGTATAGTCATGTATTATAGTTCACCATACAATAGTTTAGAGTTGGGAATCATCAAAAACGTTTGCGCAGCAGTTTCGCTCAAAACGAAAATGTGAGGATGTGGCGGCTTCGCGCCACAATGACGGCGCATGCGCGCTGTGCAGTCTGCGCGCGCTACTGACGTCTCTAAACAATCGCCACCGCTTGTCTTATACTCGCGCTGTCACTCCCGTTCCTTTCATCATTACAATATTGTAAATATAATTCATCTTCGCATCAACATGCTGACTTTCATTCCGTGGGGCACACGGCCCCTATAATTGGTGACCCTCGACATTGAACACGCAACAACCTTTTGAAGCAAGCATCACCCATAATTGGTGACCCCGACGTGATCAAGAACAGCGGAAATGTCGATCGAGCAAAAGGTTAACGACGAACCAGCGTCGGTCAACAAAGTCGCAGTGAGGCTACCACCGTTCTGGACCGACGACCCCGACCTATGGTTCGCCCAAGTCGAAGCCCAATTTTACACTGCTGGTATCACCGCCAATGGAACAAAATTTTACGTTGTTTTACAACAACTAGACCAGAAGGTGGCGCGGGAGGTAATGTATACATATAACTAATACCTTCTCGTACTTTAATCTTTACTACTCAAGGATCATATTTATACAGTTCATGGCACAGAAACTTTCGAAATCCAGATGAAAATTTCTTTTCGACAATTCCGTTCAACTTTAAGCAAGTTGCACCGACCCGCAACGTTAAACATTCAATAGAAATGTGTCTGCATCTGCTATGGCGTCATTGGAACAGTTCTTGGTGCGCCGTAGAGAAGCAGTTTATAACTATTGAACTGGAACCGATGTGCCTGCGCCAGACATCGACTCTACTACAGCGGTGAAGTGCTTTAAAGTCTGTTCACTGTTAGAGAGAGCTTATACTTTTATAAACACTGTAGAAAAATATTTCATCCATATTTCTCGTAAGTTCGTACAACGCTTTTATAAGCCACATCATGGAAATAGTTACTCAAGTTTCGAGCTATTGCTTGAACGTATTATTATATTATTATTATACAGAACAAGTGTATTTCTGGTAGGTGGATGATGACTGTGGCGATGGGTAGGCCAACTTTTTTGAAAGTTTTTTAACTCTTGAATGGTAACAGTTGAAGAAATTCATGCAAAAGAGTTTTCTTTTACCCTAATTTTTTATTTAAAAAAATGTAACAAGATCTATTAGAGTATACACAATTTGGATATTTTAAACGGTGAGACTTAGAGAAATGGTGTAAAAGTAGATATAGCTTATTTTTCAATTTTAAACATCTGCAGACAGACTGGGTCACAATTTGAAACTTTTCAAAGGTGAAACATACGAAATATCGTATTACTTGCAAAAAAAAACTAGAGCTCCCCGTGACTAGACAAAACAGTCACGGGCTAACAACCTGTATATTACATGCGAACTCGTAATTGGTCTTCTAGATTAAGTGAATATAAGACAAAGTTTACTCTTCATGTTTTAAAAAGAGTAGAAATATAAGCTACGAAAAGTAAATTAAAAAATGAGCTTGTTCATAAAATGAATATTACTGCTTTATCTACTAGGTTACCGAAAACTTTTATGCAAACAAAAATACGGAAACTAGCGACTAAAATACTGAAAGTTGCGAAAAATTAATATTGCTAACGTTTTACAAATATCCCAACTTAAATAAATTACATTTAAAAGTTTGTCATTTTAGTGACCCCATTGCAGATACGAAAAAATGGTCATTATACAAAATTTTACTTGAGAACTAACCTGAACCTTTTCTGTCCAATAAGCAGTGTTTTTGCCTCCAAAGGCGGAGAGGCAAGCTTCAGTTTTATGGCGAGCCCTACAATGTTAGTTATTTTCATTAAAATTAAGTGTTAAAATATTTCTATAACCAATAATATAAATAGAAATAGAAGTACAGTTTTTTTTCGGAGAATTGTAATTTGAACATGCTCTTATTTGTTTGCTATGTATGATTTACTTTGTCGGTTTACTCTGTGTTTTTTTTTCAGTAACTCGTTTTAACACAGCTTAGTTAGTATTACAGTGAGCCACAGTTCGCTGGAATTTCATTTATTTTTCGGAACCATTATTATTAAGCTTTTAAAAAGCACTCTCAACAAAACTGACCTCATTGACAGAATAGGTAAACAAGATCAACGCCAAAACCACCCGCATCCAAATATGCAATTTCAAAAACATATAAATAACGTCGACGTCTTCTTTCTGTCCCAAAGTAACCACCCACCATGAATCTACAAATGTGAGCACTATCAGAATAACGTGTTATTCATTTTGGAGAGCTGCCATGTTGTTTTGAAAAATTAGAGAGCCTTCGGAATAGTAGTACGACAAGCGGGCTTCGAGTTGGTACGGGTCCAAGAACGTTCGTGTTATACAGTGTGACAGCTGATAAAGGCTGGGGCACGAAATATTGTGGAATTTAGTTCCTGTTTGGAATGGGACAGCCGGGCGGCGTGTGTGTTTTCTAAAACACTTACAACGAAGAATAGAACCTCTGGATTTTCAAAATCAGACTGACTAGTGAGGTTAAACAGGGCGCTACTAGGCCGATTTCTGTGGGTCAAACATTGCACTTTCCTTGAAAAATTTCTGGCAACATTTAATCACTACAAAAATCTTGCCATAATCTGCAGATCCATGTATGTTTAGAGGCTTGAGAACTTGTTTATATTTTGTGCATCCGAGACCAGAACTTTTTATATATTTCTCCATTTCCCCAGAGCAACCCTTTCACGAAATATCCGGGAGAGTAAAAGCAATAAAAGTCGAATTACTGTTCGACTCATGCATCACTAAAGTTTTGGGTTCAAAAGTTGCAAATTGAATAAAATTAGGGATTGTACTTCCTTGTTTTAGTGAGCCACTGGTACGTCCGTGTCTGGTCGTATACGGAGTTCGAAACTATGACTACCCACTTTTCAATATGGGTTGTTTGAAAATACTTACTTGTATGTAATGTTTTAAAACACAACAAAGTAAATAATATTAAATAAATACTCATCTCTAGATAATTACACGATGTATCTCAATTTATTGAACGGTCTGTAATTTTTTTTAAATATAATTAAATTACTCTACTTCATTTAAATTAAACCCCAACTATATCGTCAACTAAATCTAAATATGAACTATATCATGTATAATCATATATCGTATATAAATCATAATATGATATAAATAGTCCCTATTTTCATTTCTTTATTATATTATAATATAATAAGGAAATAAAAGTAGGGACTATTCGTATACGAATATATAATCTTGTACCAATCCAAGAAGAGAAATATAAAGTTTTCTACGAATGGAACGGTCTCATACATAGGATGTGCATAATTTACTAGAGCCAGTAAATCTGCTCGCTTTCACCTGCGACCGCTAAAACTCTCCGCGGTGCATCCAAAGGAGATTTCACTGCATTTCATTGGATTCTCGAAACAAATCCACAAAGAAGAGGAATATTTTTCAATGTTATGTATGGTAAGTAAAGTGAAGTTGGAAGATTTTTGGAAGGCAAACTTTACTGCACAAAACTTAGTATAAAACCGTGCAGTATTTTTAAATGTACACTTTATGAAGTAACTGTGGTAGACAGAGACACAATACGTATATGCGTTACTTTTATTGCCTAATTAATAATTACCAAACGCTTACTAATACTTGTTTACATAACTTTAAGTATCATAATAAGATATATGTTTCTAACAATATTATAGACAAAAACAAATTATGTTCCTCCATAACGAAGTCGCTCATACGCTCACAGTATGTATTATCCTAAAGAGAATGAGTTTCCCCGGAAAAATTAAATTATAATTTCATGAGATACTTTTAATCTAAACTCTATGTTCGGGGCTCTTTCGAGACGGAAACTTCGTCAATATTATATGAAGCAACTCTGATACGACAATATTTTGGGGTTAGGTGCATTACTCTGTATAAAGCAGGTACCTACCTATGTAGCTATATTTATAAAAAGTACCTGTAGAAGAAAATTTATAATATTTAAAGAATTTGATAAAATGGCTTCAGTGATAGAAAGAAAAAAAATCCTCTAAACAAATATATTATTTATGAAGTGTTTCATTGCGCCTAAATTAACCAATTTACGTCAACTGATTTGACTATACAGACTGGAAAGTTTCGGCGAGGCACCCAGGGCGGCTACCAGATCCGTTGGAGCTACGAGAAAATAGACGTATGAGACCTTCTCTAACTTTTGGAGCTATTTAAAACTGCATTCACAGATTTTTGAAAAAAGGTACAGTCAGCGAGAAAAATGCCATTTTTCACAAAAACATTTTTTGATGCCAATCGATTCTATTGCATGTCAGGAACAAAAGACTCTATGATGTCAATCTAGGTTCGAGTACTAGAAATCTCAGAAATAGCAAAAAACTATTCCCATACATTTAGTATGAGTATGATTTAAAAGTCAGGTAAGGAAAGGAAACTTTCCATCCTGTATATCACAGATACATAATATGATCATATTTACAGTACTGATGATATAGGCCTTTATCCCACGCACACATATTCTAAACTATTGTCTACTACCACCGCTCTAGTTTATAACTTCTAGACTAGAACGGTGGTGGTAAACAATAATTTGGAATACCCATGAACACGGGTGATCTACTATATACAGTATAAATCTGCGAAACTATGAAACTATATAAAACAATAATATAAACAACACAAAATATGATAATAATCTGCCTTTAATATACGCCTAGTGCCATAAATAATATTGTAGCTATGAATAAGTTATACAACAATAAGGTAGCTCATAAACACGGCCTAGTTTTTTTTACGAATTTGACTGAAAATAGAACTTGACTTGTATTTGACCCTGCGGAAAATTTGCAGTTGAAGAAATTATGTTGTGTTTATTAAACACGAAGATCGATCTCATTATAATTGACGATTCATCGTAAGCACTTGTAATACAATCATTTGGTTATTAATGACATTATAGATATTTAATTTCTTGTTGTAGTGGTAGATCCTAAAGTGAAGGATCGCCTGGGGTGGTACCACCCTCTTATCTATTTCTGCTGTGAAGCAGAAATGCTTGCATTTCTGTGTTTCGGTTTGAAGGGTAAGAGAGGCAATCCATCTTAGTCCTCACGGTTAGCAGCGCATCATAAACCCTCTAATATTAATACAGTAAGGTGAGTTGTCTATGGGTGACGGTGACCACTTACCATCAGGTGGCCCGTTTGCTCGTCTGCTCTCCTTATTTAGTAAAAAAAATAATCTTACTCTTTGAAAAAATGCCACACATTATGCGCAGGTATACTTACTTCTACGTTATTTTATAACAGATTTTTCTGTCACAAAATGTATCGTAAATGCGGTACTCCATCACATAAAGGCTTTATGAGGAATTTACTTTTACATAGCTTTTAGCTTCATACACCACAGGGTTTTAGGGTTATCGCCTTATTTATCGTAAAAACGCTTATTGGAAAAATATATTTACGACATATACCAGTGCATATATCAATGACGCCATGTTTCAATCTCACAAATTAATAATCAATTAATGAATAAATGAAATGAAATTATACAAACTAGGGAAACCGTATCAAGATTCGACAAGAAAACAGGCCATCCAATGGCCACCATCGCCGATGGTAGTACCTCATTTGCTTCTCACATTTCTGTCCTAATACAATTTGTAATTAGACTTGCATATATTAAAATGTGCTACCTGTAAAATAATAGAGATGTAGATGTTTAACAATTCTGATCGCAAAAGGAACGTGACAAGGTGCATATTACATTTATAATTCTGACAATACATACATTGGCCACTAACCATACGAAAAGCAGAAGACGAATATGCAACCCTCATCTCCACAATGTATTAAAACGTTTCGGTGAGTATATTATACGAGTAATGGTACATTATATGTAACTAAAGGCGAGTGTAGACATGTATGACATTATGTGTAATTGCGCTCATTTTCCGGTGCGCTGCACACAAATCACTGAGCCACTAGTGAGTTTAATTTGCCGTAATCCTGCAGAGATAAATGCTTCTGTAATTACCTCTCCTCTTATATTTTTGTATATCACAATTATATAATCTAAGGTTTATCCATACGACTATTAGTAGCATTAAGCACCTCATAGATTTTTTCGACACATTTGCTCGTAAAGTGGCTCGTTAGTGCTTTTTACTTTACTTTTTTTTATCTCAGCAAAGAGTTTTTATGTCTAAAATTACAATCGCCTTCGGCTCGGGATGCAATTCTGCCTCGAGTGTATAACAACTTACCAACTTAGCTCACTTGTATAGTATACTATTATTTGACCTGCAATTTTTATTTCTACTTACAACCCTGTCTCTCGCTCGAATTTACTGTAGTCAATATTTTGCCTTGAAAGTAGACTAGCCTTCAGGTGCACGAAGAGTGAAGTCTTCATTAAAATACATGCTATCCCTTTCTACGCCGTAGTTGTAGATAGAGATGACATGTACAGGTCAGGGTCATATTTCAGCCAGATCGGGAAAATTCTAGACCCGTGACAATACAATGAGGTTACGAAGCGATCGTCAGCTATAACAGCTAATAATTATATAAAGACTCATTCTAACCTGATAAATCCACCGTTGTAGAATTACCTGTTACCTGCTGTAATAGCATAGCATATTTATGAAGGTAAATATGTAAATTATCATAATATAAAGAAATGTATAAGTACATTTCTTTATACGTATTATGATAATTTAAAAGAAATGTGTAAGTATTGTATTATGCTACGACGACGAGTGAGTTAGTAGTCTGCAAAGAAAGTCGCCGTAAAAATTACCACTTATAAATCCGGCGTAAAAATGGATAATTTACATAAAAATAAATATAATTTCGCTGTACATACGTTTCTCGTTTTGCATGTGTCTTTCATTGCTGACTGTACCCGTGTGAGTCGACTCACAATTCGGAATAGTGCCAGCAGTTGAAATTGTTAAGACTTGGCAATATTCTCGAACCGGGTCTAATTAGCGACGTTTCAAACAAGTTCCGCTAAATCAGTTGTTGCTAAACTTACCAATGAAATATCCCTCCAAACCCCCCCCCCCCCCTCCAACACCCCTTTGCTTTAAAAACATTTTGATTTATTCTAGACCGGTACGCAACATTCGTGCCAAAAATGACAACATTCATAATTTAGCGCGTACCGAAAATCCAATTTGGAAAAGCTCAACAAATATTTACTAGACAATACAGAATACCTATAAATTAAAAAGAATCAGTACTTAGAGTTATTTTATCCAAAGAATGAATAATATTCTCTCACTTGTGATTTTCCTTTATTTATTTTCAGAAGCCCGTCCCTCTTCGTCTCCAGTATAGCTGGTTTACCATCAGGACCCTAGACTACGAAGCTACATTACAAGTCTAAATTGGCAACATTAATTGAAATCTCCAAACAACAACAAACTCTCTTTGTTTTGGACTTGTAATTACAGCTTAGTATTGTAGCTTCGTGAAATAGTGCCTATAATTATAGCTAGGTAGACATTCTATTTGTCTGTCCTATTTATAAAAATATCTGTTAACTCCTGACGCTCATTTTCAAATCGCCTTTGAGAACCACTCCTCTAAATAGTCGGGAACGGTTCGAGTTTACTATGAAAACTCACTCGCGCGGCATATTTTAATTACCGCATACTTATTATCGCATATTCGACGGTTCACCTGATTCCAATGAGCGAATTTGTGCTCTCTTGGATCAGAAATCAAAGTATTTAACATAACATTACTTACATTTTAAGTTACTTCATACCATTATCTTATCTTTGGATGGGGGCCGGTGATCCAACGACACTTCGACCCATGGGGATCTTTTGTGTTCATACATCATACCATTACTTGTTGTAATTAATAATTCCTATTGGACTCTCGACTTTGACCAATATTTTCGTTAACTTTCTATACTTTAGAGTTCAAGTTACTAGGTAGATAATCTGTGGAATCAATGAATAAATTATTACTTTTAACACGACAAAATACGACTTCATTATTCCATTTCATCCAGGCTTTAGAAATGTGAAAACTGAGTTTGAGTAAAGAAAAAGTAGTTCCTAAACATTAATCCTGCCTGACAGTTCGGGACCCGTTTGATTAAACCCGCTTTAGCTTTAATCCAGTTCCTAAAAAATCGAACTTTTTGACTCTCTCGTATTTATACAGCATTCCAATTTTCCGATTGACAAATAACTTCCATAGTAAATGTTAAATAAATCCCGTTTTCAGGAGAGTTGTTTTTACTATGTACCGAATAATAGGATATTTGACTAATATTTTTATTGCATCAATCAACTTACATACACATCCTGAAGATGGATCTGAAATCCGTTTATCGATATCTCAACTAACATCAGCTACATGGTTAAAATTAATAGTGGAGGATGCTCTGTCCATTTCTAGCAAAACAGTCCTTATTATGCAGCCAAGGACCTGCTTGTTAGGCGCTACATAGTATTGACGTCACAATTATCTATTGCCGTCTGTTTCTACCGTCTGATTTTTGATTGCCTGTAGCTATTTTATTTTACAACGGTGTTTAATTCTGTTTTCACATTTGACCATCAATTTATGTCTATTACCTTATTTTTATGAAATATATTTAATATTTGATACTTGTCAAATACCCTACTGATGTCCATCTGGAAAAAATATTAGTGCCCGAAATTATGCACTATAAGATTTCATCATTTCATCAAGATAAATACATACCATAAGAAACTTTACAAACGAAATATGTAAATATTGGAATGGTCGTGTCACGCGCTGTCACATACGTCAATAGTTATATTCAAAAAGAATTCTGGACATAGGATCTATTGCTACTTGCTATGCCATACCATCCATACCACAGAAATTGAAATATTAGCGTTGTGCTATATCTACGATTATATATAATTTGCCAGCCTTCATGTCTGGTTTCATTCCAGAAGGACTAAAAAATCATTTGTTAAATATACGTCCAAAATTAAATTACCTACTGCTTCAATTCATGTCTGAAACGGTAAGTTTTTCGTTCACATATATCCCAAGCGAGCTTTCTCGTTTACCACACAGGCTGTTTAGGTTCCGAGGGAGTATGAGAACAGTAATTTGGGTGAACTTCATCAAGCCTAGAGGCTCTCCTTAGGGATATTAGCTTAATTTTAAAGTTTTCGATATAAATACATATACGTCTTAGTGTTTGTACGATGAAGCCTACAGGCAGTAACAAATAAAAGAAATTAGAATCTGGGTACTAGTGGCAATGATCAGTTAATCTATTTATAAAGGAACTTTTCTCAATTGTGGCAGTAGTCATCGTAGCAGTTGCCGTAGCCCTAGCCATCGTAGCAATACAGCAGATGTCATCGTAGCAGATCATAGCATTACACGTCGTAGTGGTAGCCATCGGAGCAGTAGGTCGTAGCACTAGCATCTTTACGAAAAAGTTTTTTACTATCAATATTGTTTAATGAAATTTTATTTTAATATATTAGAATTTTAAATAATCAGTGTAGCATAAACCAAGTCTATATTTGTTAAGTATACAGACAGACCGTCGACGACGGTGGCATTACAATGTTTTCTTAAATACTTACAAATTAGCTCACCGATGTGCCAAGAATGGGAAAGAAAAATAACATTACATTCTTACAAATACAAATGTCTTACGAGTAAGTACAGTCGGCAATACAATTATCTTCTACATTTTAAGTAAAATATTGATTCCCGAAGCGCACAGTATCGCTGACCGCACACTACTACGGTATTGGGAATGGGTAATTAATGGGTAACTTCATCACTGGTCGACTCACTCTCCGCTGGGATAGAACGATCGCTTCATTTATAGGTTTTCGAGATCTAAACGAAGTAGGTCTCTGGAGTAATTAGATATTCTTTGTTAAATTGCACGCTCATAAAAAAATAATTAACAGAATTATTTTTTTATTATAAGGAGAGCATGACTGCTCTCTGACTGACGTCGAGCAAACGGGCCACCTGACTATGAAGTTATAAGAGGATTTTCAATGCTCTGTTAACGTTGAAGATAGATGTAAATTCATGGAATACCTCATGTATGCTGGCTCTATTACCCTTTAATCCTGAACACAAGTACAGCTGTGCGGCAGAAATAGGTAAAAGGGTGGTACCATCCCAGGCTGACATCAAACCAAGACCTAGGGCGATCCATAAATTTTTAGTCAAATAGAAAATAAAAGTTATATTACAAATGTTTATTTACAACTTTTCAAAGTATTCCCCTGCGGCATCAATGCACTTATGCATTCGACTAAACCAGCTTTCAAAACATGTAAAAAACTGTTCTGGCGGAAGGTCGAAAAAAAGCCGCCTAGATTGTTCTACTGCTTCGTCCGTAGTCGTAAATTTCCTTCCCCGCAGAGATTTCTTCAACGTGGGGAACAAAAAGAAATCACACGGAGCCAAGCCAGGACTGTAGGGGGGATGTGGCAGCAATTGTACGCCTGAATGGGTTAAAAAGTCCATGGTTCTGGCGGCCGTGTCAGCGAGAGCGTTGTCTTTGTGAAAAATTATACCACGCTTTCCGCTCCTCGGACTCCGTCGAATTTATATCTAAGATAACTGGCACCAGTCTACACGTCGGCCTTTGTGCTCTTCTGTGAGAGGGTATCCGTCGCGATGCAACCTTCCTAACTTTAAAATGGTAATGAAAAATGGTGTAAACTGCTTGTGATTCAAACTTGATGACGTTTTCTCGTTGGTGGTCGCCCGGTCTAAGGTCATCTTTTAGGTCGCTCCGACCACGCTTAAACTCACGAAACCAGTAGGTGATGGTGGTAAGTGATGAAGCCAATTCCCCAAAAGCACTGATTAAATTTTCATGTGATTTTTTATATGTTAACCCTCGTTTAAAATCATAATAGACCATAGCACGAAATGCTTCCCGCGGTACCTCTATCGTAGCGCCTGAAAAGTGACAAACATGTTTTTTTTAACAATTAATTAAAAAATAACTTAAGTTCGCACGTAAATGATATTTGGTTAATGAATTTGTAATAAAATTTGCCTGCAAGGGATAATAAAAGTAAAACAATAAGGTTGATAACAAGCCGTTGACAAACCATTTTTGGAACGCCGCACGTATAGGTATTTTAATTAACCAAAATGATATTGTTTTAACCAGACTTAGAGAGGCTGTTATAACTTCACGTGCTTCTCGACGTACATAACGCGGTTTTCTGAATGAAAGTTGCTTGATTTTCCCCACGGTTGATTATTGTCAAAGTTAGTTCAAACTTGCCAAGTGGAAGTTGCTCAGTTTACATTTCGCATGGTGAATACTAAACTGCGGTCGTCTCCAACTTCTCAAATTAGAGGACCTGTCTGGAAAAACTAGCGAAATTTTGAACTAAACTCCCATTGGATGAGTTTGCCCTGCGCTCCGTTACCTAGTTGAGGTTTCTGTCTAAAAGTTCTTGAAATGAATAAAATAGTTGAGATCTACCTCCCTTAATAGGATAGGTTTTATACAGAGTTCGACTCTTATATCGATGGGTTTTATGAACTCAACTACTCAGGTAGTTAGTAGTAGTAGTAGGTAATAGTCAACAAGTAGTAGTAGTAGTAGGTAGTAGTCAACAAACAAAAACTTATGATATTACTAGGCTCTTATGATGGATCCAGAGTGGTCCAGAAAAGGGACGATAATAAGGACCAAAAATAATAATAACACAAAGATGAGAAAAGTATCAAACCAAAACTAAAACTCCACATATTCTATTTTTGCTATATAACAAGGAAAGGTATTTAACTGGGTTGTTACGGCAAATAATTTATTTCGCGGTTCTACTCTATCAATCGGAACTGAAAACCGAGAATCATTTAACCAAAATCATCGACCAATATGGTCTCTGCGGCGTGTTACCTCGCCGTCGTGTACGAACATGTATTGAAACATCGATTATTCAAATTGAATATTGGCAACTGATTCAGGTGGTTCCGAACTAAGTCAGCTCTTGTAGCACTTAACTATGTGTTAGTTCTCAGTGGTGGCGCTGAATACAAATTAAACCTTGTTAGAAACTGTATATTGGATACCTTTAGAAATACATTGGCTTGAATTTGATAATAACCGATAAATGCATTACTGCAAAATTTCAGAGCAATCAAGCGGTAAGCGGACGTTGTTCGATTTAGACTTGCAATATTTTTTTGAAAAGTTATTCATTAAAAAATTTACTTATCTATAGATTCAATAGATACAGGAAAAATTTGCAAAAAGTATATCAACTTACATTTAACATAATATAGGTAATATTGTGGATATATTTCCATGAAGCTTAATAATTTGCTAGACAGTTTGCTAGATGTTCGTGTATTTATCAAGCATAAAAATTGCGTTATTTTCATACTCGTAAACGTATATTTTTACCCCTACCAGCAGTTTTACTTAAGATTTATTCACAGCTTGCAGCCGTCAGATATTTGTTTACGGCTCATGTGTTATCAAAATAAATATTATGTTAACTTTTATATTTCAGTAGGTATGTACCTACTTATAAGTAACCTATCCATGTTCATAACTTTTAATAATATTGCTAAAATATACATACATAAACAAACTCTCACGTCCATAATCACCGAGAGGTGGACAGTTCGGTGGACAATCACAGGCAGGAAGAGAAACAGAAAGTCATGTTTTTCAAGAAGCAAGTTTATTTTTTATGCAAATAATTGAGATTTTGTCGTTTCTATTTCTTGGTAATAATGGTAATAGGGTATTTGACAAGTATCAAATATTAAATACATTTCATAGAAATAAGAAAATAGACATACATTAATGGTCAGATGTGAAAACAGAATTAAAATTCGTTGAAAAATAAAATAGCTACAGGCAATCAATAATCAGACGGTAGAAAGAGACGGCAATATATAATTGTGACGTCACTGTTATGTAGCGCTATACAAGCAGGTCCTTGGGTGCATAATAAGGACTATTTTGCTAGAAAGGGACAGAGCATCCCCCTACTACTAACTTCAACCATTAATATAGCTGATGTTAGTTGAGATATCGATAAACGGTTTTCAGATCCATCTTCAGGATGTTCATGTAAGTTGATTGATGCAATAAAATAAAAAAAGTCAAATACCCTATTACAATCATAATTCCATCACTGTAGTAAGTATAATAATAAATAATAATATAATGTTCTAACTACATTAGTCAGACAGACGCGAAAGCTAACGTTATTTAGACCTTCATCATGGCCATCATCAATCTAAGCTTTCAAGTCACATAAAATACTCAGAAAAACAAAAAAAAAACGTCACGTACAATACGTGTGCGAAACAAAAGTAACTTTGCCCATCTAGACTTGATATTCAGTACACATTAGACAGCAGGATAATAGAGATCAAGTTACATTAGTCAGTTAGTATAGCACCGCGGATGTCCGGTTTGCCGGCTGGTGGACGTAACGTTGGATGTGCAAAGTCAATTAACTAAGTGTGAAATATGTAAATGGTTTACTTTTTCTCACATGTATTGTAGCTAATACGTCGCATGGAAGGGAATTAATCGGAAACAGATGAACACTAATGAAAAATTTCCATTTCTCTTTTACTATGCTTTGCTCAGTCTCGGAAAAAGTAAAAAACCATTAAGCAGTATAGGTACACGTATTAAAAAAATTGAAAACAGACGTGAAAATAATACTTATCGAATGCCTATATCCATGTCTTGAATATTCATAATGGTATATGCGAAAAATTTATGAACAATTTTAAGTGGGTAGCTACTTATTTTTGACGCACGATATTGCCGTAATTTCGTGTTTTTATACTGGCAAGTAAAGTCAAAACATTACGAGACCTTTTATTATCGAGTTAGTGAGGTCCTATGCTTGCTGCCCATGTAGGCAGCTTTATTGAGTTAGGGTGAATTTGCTGTTTGTTTGATGTGTCAATGGCTTTCTGCTAACTCCGTAAATTTTGTAAAATAGAATTATGGATACAAGCGTACGTAATTAAGAACAATTTCGTGTTTTAAAGAGATAATTTATTAATTCAAAGCTTTTGCCTCCAGTGAACATTAATTGGATGACGACAGTGGCCGAAGTAACCACAAGTGCCTATAGCAATATTCGTAAGTGAAAAGGAATGAAAAAAAATTTGCTAGTTAGTGTCTTACACATATTCAGTATCTTGCGGATTGTGTTATGCAGAACACGAAACTACCGTAACTGTAACTGTTCACTCAATACAAACTAACGAAATCGGCTAACGCACACACGCGCTCCGCGTACAGGCGATCTCAGAGGAAGTCAAAGGAACTCAGGCGCGAAATACACGCGCTGTGGCGCGATCGAGTGGTAGGTATAACTTTTGTACTTTTAATAAACTAAATACATTGCCAGTAATAGTATTCACAGAAATAGTTTCTTTTAAACTGGAAATTATAACTAGCGCCACGGTCGAGTGACGTAATCAAAATCGCGGGTTAAGTTGGTCGGGGGTTATACCTGTGCCCTTCAGCATTAACACGTTGAGGTTAAAATCTGCGTGTGTCAGCAAATTAGCTGAAAACACTCTTAGGGCGTTTTCAGAGTCGTACGGATATCGTCACGCACGCGGGTTTGC
This sequence comes from Hofmannophila pseudospretella, assembly GCA_947369225.1. Taxonomy (NCBI): domain Eukaryota; kingdom Metazoa; phylum Arthropoda; class Insecta; order Lepidoptera; family Oecophoridae; genus Hofmannophila; species Hofmannophila pseudospretella. Next base: position 7,698,370 of record OX376323.1, on the reverse strand, counting down.
CCCGCATGTGTGAAAATTCACAATGTCAATTTGCAAGGTCTCCACGCACTTGGCATGTGGGTATCACGCATAATACTGAAATGTTGTATGAAACAATGTGATGCGTGGAGCACGCATGCGAAGCTAACCCGCGTGACGACATACGCACGACTCTAAAATCACTCTTATAGCCAATAAACCAACAATCTTCGCTCAGGGGGAGTGCGGTCGCGATAGTTTTCGTTTGACACACATATCCCACCGTAGAGAGGTCACAACGATCTTATCACGTAATTGATTAGACCTTTTAGCCGTATCTTACATACGATCTCTTAATGTCGCGGCCTGAAGGAAATTCTACGAAGGTTTTTCTATCATTCCATTATCGATAAGTGTGTAGTCATCAGCGACATACTAAGTTTTTCTTGGTACTTTTTTGGGAAATATTTATGAATTATTTTTGGTAAATATACCAAAAAGAAAAAGAATCGTCTCGAATACTCGACACGATTCTTTTTCGAAAATATATTTTTTCTTAGTAAATATTTTCATTTGTGTCGATAATCGATATACTTAGAATCTTTTTGTAAAATCGTTTAAAAATAGCAGTGGAAAAATAAGCACTTCGGCACTCATAACTCTCCTAAACGTCCTAATCCTGAACCTCCTCACGAAATGGTTTTCAAGTAATACTGCCTATTTGAGCCGTCAAATCCACCCCAGTCTTAAAAACCAGAAGAGATGCAAACAACCGAAAGGACCCCATCTCCGCGTCGTCGCAGTGTCTCCGCCCTCATAACGAGCATTTTTGTCTAGACTGCTCTTCTGAGGATTTATACAAATGGGGTGTTACTAGAGTCCAGCTTGACATCATTTCTTAGACAATGTTGAATATTTCACAGTACTTATGAAGAATCACGAATTGCTTCGTTATTATTTTCCGTAATAATATTTAAAAAAAAATATTTTAAAAAATTAAAAAAGAAAATATATAAATTAAAAAAAAAAAAAAATTCCTTAATAAAAATATAATATACTTACTTTAATTTTATTATACCTAGTTTATTAGTAATTCGCTCATTTCATATAATTTTTTTCGCTCATTATTTTTTTAAATAACCTTTTTTTCTTTAGCCGTATTAATTAATTTTACTTAGCGTCTAAAAGGCCCATTACTTACTCCTTTTGTGAAAGTTTCAAAAATAATGTAAATGGTGATCAAATTAGGAGTTATTTGATTATATATCAGATATAATTTTCGTTTTTTTTTTCGATTTTTCATTTGTTTCATACAATCTCTATCTCTCTCTGTCTATTCTGCCTGGCGGTTTAAGTTTTGTACCATTTGACTTTGCGGTTTGACAGAAACTGGACTCTAGCCGTTGTCATAGAATCTGAAGATAATGATCGCATTCCGGCCGAAAGTCTCGCAAATACTCTCTTTCTGAATGAACCCTGTGTTTAAAGGGGAAGCGATACTACACAGAAATGCTTTTAATAAAATACGTTCAAAAAAATTTGTTCAATTTCAAATTGTTTATTACAAGTAACAAAGTATGTTACATCAATTCAAACAACGGATGTTTGTTCGTTTGTTTATCGTATGGTTGCCAACCTATTGTCAGAGTTGTTCAGGCCACCCGGTAGATCTCTGACATGGTCTACCGCTTGCTGGCAAACGACAACAAAGGACCGATTTTGGTTCTAACATAGATAATGTTCTCTTTTTATCACGTTTCGATGAGAAATAAGTACTTAAAATAACCGTGATTGGTACATCTCATCTCTCATATCTATAGGTGTGATACCCAACCTGTATTGGTACTAGAGAGCAATCAAAACTTACAGGACTCGAAACATTACTCTCAATTCCTTTCATCCTCGTGCGACCTCAATAATCTCCTGTCAGGATAATCACACCGTTGCTGCTTTACTTTGCTTTCATTACAAAGTCATCATATTAAATTTTAACCAGTTCCGTACTGAAATATTCAAAGTTACTTACTAATGTGAAATGTTATTTGACTAGTCACTAAAGGGTTAGATATTTCGCATGAGTGAGCTAAATGAGGGAACCGAAACGAAGTGGGTTGGGTACAGCATTGTGTAATATGAACAAATCAAATATTTAATTAAAATACAGAGACCCTTTTGGTAATGAGTACCTAGGTAATTTAATGTGCGACTAAAGTATGGTTATTTTAACGTGAGCCGCTAAGTTGTTTTCATTAATTTCATCTTAATATATTTTACGCTAAAGAAATGTCCACCGTTATTCTGTAGAGATACAAAATTCTTCGCTTCTTTCCACACGTTAATTATAATTTAGTGGAGTTGTCATAAAGTCTTGCGGTAACAGTACCGAGGGACCCACATCTACTTTGTAAAGTATAATATGTTTCGTGAAACAAACCCTATTATGAAATTAGCGCATGCAATGCAACGTGTTAAATGAAGAAACAAGCTGTTAATGAAAAATTTATCAATATTGGATGTAAATAATATTGGTTGACACAACAATAGCTATATAGCTCAACATAATTTTAATCATTCATAAACAACTTTTGAGGTTATTTTCACATTGAGTAAATCTGCATTGTGTTCAATTTGAGTGAACTACGTACTTACTTCAGTTCATATAATATTTGATCCAATGCTCTTAGTTCACGCGGTTTCAACTTGCTACGAACATGTTACGAGAATTATGCTACGCTACTGATCTACGAGTAGCTACGGCGTAGAGCATGTTGTTATTATTATTATCCTTTTAATCGCAAGGAACTAGTCTAGCCAAACAAAGTATAAAATACCAAGTGTTAGGTACTAGCGGCGATAGCGAAGAAAATGACGAATGATTCAGATTCAGATCTTTATTCATAATATTCAATTATACGTCATTTAACATGACAAGTATCAAATATTATATGTATTTCATAAAAATTAAGAAATAGGCATAAATTGATGGTCAAATGTGAAAACAGAATTAAAATTCGTTGAAAAATAAAATAGCTACAGGCAATCAAAAATCAGACGGAAGAAAGAGATGGCGCTACTATGGAGTGACGTCACTTCATTGTAGCACCATATAAGCAGGACCTTGGCTACATAATTAAGACTCTTTTGCTGGAAAGGGACGGAGCATCCCCCCACTGAAAACTTTAACCATTAATATCGATGATGTTAGTTGAGATATCGATAAACGGATTTCAGATCCATCTTCAGTAAGTTGATTAATGCAATTTAAAAAAATTAGTCATGTACCCTATTAATTACAACTAGCAATATTGCAATCCACGTACGACGCTACGCTTCGGGCTAAATATGCTTTGCGCAAAACCGTTTAACTAGTACAAAAAATACACTGATTTCAGTTGCAGATCCATTTATCTATCGTATATCTTTGCAGCATGTATGTACACCGCTACTGGGTTAAGGAGAATATTGAGAACCAAATTAAGTGATTTTGCACGGGTCAAACGTTCGAGCTACGTATCAGATCTGGAGTTACCTACCAAATTGGGAATCCCAATACAATTTCAATAGCATTCCCAGAGTTTCACATCTAACAAATTTAGTGCAGGGTTAACGCAATTTCAATAGGAGGGCTTCCTTCCTCCTGTTCGTATGATCTGCTAATACCAATTATAACTCCTAATTAAATATATAACGGTAAACATAATGTAAACTAACAACAAGGACATATTTTACACATTTTTATAAAAACGTACAGCACAAAAGACAATTGAACAGCTTTCATATAAATCCTACCTACTTTTAGGTCAAGGTTCACCTTGATATATTATTGTTATTTATCATGTACCAATCACTTGACAACGACAATATGGTTAAATATTTATGTTTGTGTTTGTTTGTGTTGTTGTTAATTTACTGACATTTAATTCATCTTTAACCATTTTAATTTAATTTAATGTATTGAATTTGTATTGTATTAGAAGACATTACTGATCATTTATTGTATCTATAATGCTTCTGGAAAATAAATATTTCATATATGAAATATTTATTTTGTATGGAGTCGGTATTTATTTTTTCAAGAATGGAACAGTTGATAAAATTTTGTCTATAGGAACTGACCGGCGGCATGTTCGTGTAATGTAACAAATAAGCGCTCGATGGCGAGTATTACATTACACGCGGATGCTCCCGGTCCTTAATGTTTATATCGTACATACATATGCAGGAATAATTAGAAACAGCAAAAACACCGACTATAATTGTTTTTATGCACGTCTGTTTTTTTAATCTTGGCATTTTCCAAATTCACGTTTTGAATTTTTGATGACCACCTTTTTGGCGTAGGCGTAGAGACAATGTGCTTAATTAAGCCATAACAAAATTTCCACGCCGTTAATTACATGCTAACGAAGTTTATTTCGCTCCCACTGCATAATTGGACCCATGCACTGAATAAATTACGGGTGCCACAAAAATATAGCCAGCAATTTTCCTGGTGAGCGTTAACTACTGCTTTTTATTGTTCATTTACACCAATTGTATGCTGTGTTAATGGTATTATCATCATAAATTTAATTCAGAATTTGTCATTACAGCGCCCTGAAATGATTACAAATTCTAGCTGCAGAGGTGTATTTCAGTAGAAATATCGTAATGAAATAACCAAGTACATTATAGGGTATGCAAAAGGTCGTGACTCTGCATGTATTTTAAAGTTACCTCCAATTTACATCAATAAACAAATAGCTGTAAAGTCCCGAGAAATGTCGTATCCAATAAGACTGTATTTGTATAGAGGAACTGATAAAGTAGTTACTCATATTACATACTCGTACATACTACATAACTTTCCACTGTGTCCCGTTACTCTTATTAAATCACATAATTGTGATCATATAAGTGATACTTTCACACACATATCCGTTTTGGTCAATAAATAGATTAATATGCTATTATAGATACTTAATTTTCTAAGAAAATTTTGTGCCATTATAACGGTCAATTTATCTGCAAGGGAGCAACTTAAACTTAATCGAAAAATCCGATAGTGACCATCAATACAGTACCGGATCATACCATACATCTCTGCGAAGATTCAAATGTAGCTCAATATTAATGGCTTTAACGGAACCCGTATTTCAATGTCGGTCAAAGCTTACTGGCTGTGGTTTCACACATCTCTATCATCAATCAAATCGACTTATCGCGTCGTTCTGCCGGCCCGCCCATACATCTAGAGGTACAACCGAGCAAAAAATACCTACTTCCCCACTGATGTACAGGTAATTTGTACTAAATCCGATATTGGTAAGATTAGAACAAGAAACTCGTGCTAGAGCGATCGAAAAATGCGCAAGGACTTTTTTATTTATTAGAATGATTACTTGGGTAAATTTAATCCATGAACTTTTACAAAAGAATCGAACACTTCGCTATGAAGTCGCTTTCTAAAATCTAGATCTTTTTATCTAGTCGTTTAGCTAGTTTCCCGGTCACCACTAATTTTCGGGCATTTTAACGTTTTTTGAAGTTCTTACTTCAATTTGTTGTATTTACTTGGATAAAATAATTATAATACACTTATAACTGTCGCTTCCATAATCCCCGAGGGGGTAGACAGAGGAACCACCTTTATCATTATAATTAATTAATCAATAAATGTTAATAATATATAAATTAAAGAACTTGTTCAATAAAGTTACCAATATATTTAGTTAGTAGATATTTGGCAAATTATCCAACCTTACATTTTTTTAATGTTTTCAATTTCGCCAAGAAATTAACCTAAGACATTCTTATTCTGACCTCGAGTGTTCTTTCCTACAGCGATGCTTCCATCTATATCTTATCGAGTCGATGGCCTGCATTCGTTCTATGCGGGTTCACTGCGGAAATCGAAAAAAAATAACTAAAGGAAATCGACTAACTCCGGAAAAGTTAGCTGAGTATTTCTGTGATTTAAAAAATAAGCTAGGAAAAGGACATATTGAAAAGTCTATCTAAGTATAACCTAATTTCTGAGTTGTCGCGTCAATAAATTTACATTATTAATATGCATAATCAGTGCTTACTCAAGCACCTGTTACTAAATGCATGCATACAAGATGCATGTTGCATTTAACAATATGTATAACATGACAGACGTAATAATCAGATAATTTCCCCTGTTTGCGTAATTGCCAAGTCACAGAATATTCTTAAACTTAAGATGTAGCGACTTGGAACGACGAACGTAAGAACATTAGACTTGGTTCTACATTGGATCTCATTCCTTTTACCGAGTAAAGATGTACGAGATTTGACTACTTTTTACATGAATTGTTTTTGGGGGATTTCACATCTATAATATTTAACTGACACGAAATGCTGCCATTTACGCAAGTGAGCCTTATTCATTAATTTTGTCTTTCAGACTACAAATACACAAGCATTTATCAACAAGCAGTAATCTGCAGTTCGGAAAATTGATTTTGTACGGGAAATATAGTTTACTAACCGCAAATAAAATTTCTGTCATAATTTTCGTATTAATTTTTTTCCGATGTTTTAATTTCTCCTTTATTAATGTACTAAATCCTTGTCCTAATACCGAATTTCAAGTTTCTAGGACAGCTGGAAGTACCTCAGAATTTTGATGATCGGTCAGTCAGTCAGTTCAGTGACGAAATAATGAAACTTTATATTTTTTTATCTCATGAACTATAAAAGATAGAAGCTTGAAATTTAGAGGTTTTGCTATATTTGCGTAGTACTCAAGCTGAGAATTATTTCGAGTTTCTGGAAACGACCAGAACAAAGATAAAAGGGGGTCAAAAGTGGTCTGAATTGCTTCGCGAAAAGGTGGTATGGCAGTATGCCCCGCTTTTTTTTACTCGACTTGTCGGGGGCACTGCCAGATCTAAGTATGTATATCCTTTATACGAGTATAATGTCTGTGCCTCTACGGTGTAGCCGGTAGCGTAATTAATTAATTTTAATACAAATAAAAACCCCAAGCCTTCAATCCCTTAAAAGTTATAAATAATTTTAATACAAATGAAACATAAAAATATTAAGTGACGGTACCAGCCACGCGCAACCCGTTGGTGGATTTTAATTTTTTATAAAAATTAATTTATTTTACATTTTTAGGTGTTAATATAGGTATGGTATGGGGATGATTGCTTCGTTCGCCGCAATTACCTAGTTACGACTCTTTACATACATACATAACTTCACGCTATTCCCTTTTGGGGTAGGCAGAGAGAATGGAGCATCACGAATATCTGTCTTGCATGCCTCTCGTGCTTCCGCTACAGTCATTCGTCGTTTCACGCATGCTCACCGTTGAGGTCGTCTCTTTATATTAAAATTTACGCCCTTTTAATTTTATACTATTTGAATTAAGTAAAACAGCACGCTGCCACTGACTGTGAAGTATATTACATACTCGTACCTAACTTTACAAACTGTTATTTTCCTCTAAACTTCAAGTCCAGTTTCCACAGTGGCGTCGCTGAAATAGTAATAAATCTGCATTTGAATAAAAAAACTTGCTCACTGTCGCCACATTCCTCTGCAGCGTCGCTCGTAAATAAACAGGGAACTGAAAGTTTTCCAATTTACCATTGCATCTCAAGGGTGGCATTTTACATTGTGCCGTGTCATCCTTGCGTGATACGCCACTTCAAAACAGGCATTGTGGCTTAGAGAGCCATAAGACGTGGCTCTACATCAGGTGTGTCAAACTAGCGGCCAGGAAATTATTATTATTATAGCTATGCGACTCTATTCGATTGACAAATGGAGGTTGGCTACTAAAATATCTAAATGGCTAAATCGGTACAATAATATTTTTCGACTTTATAAACAAATCGGTCGACAGTCGAGACTTTATAATGAATTTTCATGTTGTTCATATTCGTCGTGTTTTTTCCTGACAGTCTGTGAACTTGATTAATTACAAAATCCTTGATTCATATTCCATTATGTAAGCGATTTGCTTCATTATTCATAATGCGAACGGCAACGAAATTGAATAACCTGCCATGGCGTCTGTTTCCCGAAACATACAACCTTTCCAAGGTTGTTAAAGGCGAGAGTAAATAGCGAGTTCCATCGTCGGCCTCATCATCATTTTCCATCGGGTGACTACAGTCAAACGCGAATCAAGTTCATTCATTAGAAAAAGGTAATTTCGTGCGACCCATAAAATCCAAATCCTGAATCCTTCGGCCCGGTGAGTAACTTAAGTTTGACATGCCTCTCTACATTGTGGAACATACTTGCTCTAGGTCGACCCAGGTGCATTGTTCAGTACTTTTGCCTGTTTGTATCTATAGCAGCTTAATACTTATACGTGCTTGTATCGAAGTAAGACTTATAGTGTAACAATGAATATTATAATTGACATTGTTAAATAATGTATTATTTTCCTGTAGTTCCTCCGGGAGTTTGTGTGTTTGTATTTGTCTAAGTGTATACCTTGGTATATGATGCATATGTGTATAGTACCTACTTTTTGACGTGTAATGAACATTATTAATAAAAAATATGTCTATGTCTAGAAGACCGTCGATTGTTTACATAAAAGCATGTAAGTACAAAATTATAGCCCCATGTGATAGAATTATAATGTTATCCCCCACCCTAATCCTCTCTAAGTTTTTTTATTCCCGATTTACCTAAGTAAGACGTATAGAAAACCGTCGATTGTTTACACAGCGCCTCGATCACGATTACTTTTAGTCATCTTTGGAAGGAACAATTCAGGCACATTACTGTATAAGTATTTCCTAATGAATTTTAAATATGTGCAAGTTTAATCACAATTGCATTAAGACAGACATGTGTTTAAATTTAAAAAAATATAGTTGATCAACTTTCTGTAGTACATTTTATTTCGGTGACAGTCATTTAAATATGTCGTTTATTTTTTGGTGGTTTAATAAAGATATACATAAACATGAATTAAATTTAGTATATGCTGTACATGACTTTTTTAATGCTTACAGAGGAAAGGATGATTCTCTGGGGAGCATAATACAAAAAGAAAATCTGACAAATATCTGCTATTTTTAAAAAAAAAAATATGTGTTACTAGACCATTTTTGATTATCCAATACCTTTTATTTATTTATATTTTATTTTACCAATAATAATTTTTGATACCAATTGAATTATCTTTTTTTCGTGAAGAATCGTATAACTATATATGGTGTTATATAGATAGGTAATAACCTCAGGCATCAACCTGTTTCGTTTGATCCATACTTTCTCGGGCACTCTGTATAGTTCTTTTCTATTCTAACCGGTACCTACTAGGTAATAAAAGTATCAAAATCATAACGGCTGCGTGATACGGGTACAAGAATCAGATTTACACTTGAGCGTTTTGAAAGGGTACAAGAATTAAGAGTCATAAGCAGTGGTCGGAACTAGACTGGAATTATATGATAGATGGATGATAGATATTCCTTTGTACAAATACGAGTAGCAATGTAGGTGTAGAACGTTTCATTTGTTTTAGATGCTTATAAATCAGTCTGTAAGCTATTATAGATATATAATTCCTGCCCCTGACTAAGAATACAAACCTTGTGACATATACGAGTACTACACGTACTTTACCCTGGCACAAAATGTTGTTACCACTTTTGGTTGTAATGAAATTTCTGCGAAATGCTAACACGCGGGGTCGGGGTGGCATCGCTTTCGGTACACTAATTATGACGTTATTTATTGTCGTAGTAACAAAACATTTCGGTATGTAAAGAAGCATAATCTCTTTACTATAGATACGTATTTTAATTATAAATTAAACAGAAAATATAATATAATATAATACTAAAATAATACTAAAGCTAAAACTAAACTAAGGCTAAGAAAACTAAAGATAAAAAATTTGGGTTAAGTCCCCTACATCCGGCAGTGTACCCAAGAGACTGGCTGCGTTGCCCCGTTGGATAGCTAAGCTAATCCGCTGGGCCAAATAGGAGCCAGACCATGGGTCTTTTGACGCGTCGACAAGGCGCTTTGCGAGGTCCTTGAAGACGCGGTGTGCTCCCGGACCCCAGGGTCCCAATGTTACTCGTACTCGTATATGTAAAGATATAACACGTTTTATTAATATTTCCTTTTACGAGAGCTGAATAATCTTCATTATGCAATAAGGGTTAAGAAAGTGGCATTATTCACTAGTATTTTTTTCTATATCGCAGTCGCAGTGCATTGTTCTAATTTTTTATGTGCCAATGCTAATAAATAGGTTTCACAGAGTAGCGGTGGGTGATCAGATCACCACCATTTCTGTGATGCATTCAACTAATGGCCGTTTTCCACTTGGTCAAGTACAGTGGCGAGTGGTAAACCGGCCATAATACACTAGCCTCACCTTACAAGGAGCTCGTAGTCTAGTTGCGAGCACGGTCCGAAGTGATTGTGCAGGTTAAGCGATGTTGGCGCGGTCGGTACCTGGATGGGTGACCGCTAGTGGCATATTTCATCTGAGTTCCTCCGTGCCTCGGAAAGCACGTTAAGCAGTCGGTCCCGGTTGTTGTCGTTCGACAGCAGTCGTTAAGCCATGTCAGATGCCTACGGGCGGCCTGAACAACTCTGACAAATAGGTTGGCCACTAACCATACGATAAGCAAGCAAGCAACCTTACAAGAGGAACTGGTTCAACTAAACCTGAAAAATAACGTTGAATTTTAAGATCAGGCACATTACAAAGACTTCAAAGTGCTGTGGATCGGGTGTTTATAGGTCGGATTTGTTATCCTTTGGTATAGTGAATCCTTCTGGATACGGTAATCGGTGTGGAGGGCGAATCTGATCGAGGGTATGAGGCAGGTCCTTCTGGGGACCATGATTTTATAATTTCATGATTTCTATAAAAACGATTATTCCAAATGTTTTATTTTATCGTTTTATCCAAGTAACAAAAAGACGTTAACGTTACCCAAAAGACATAAAACAATATTCAAATCGGAAGCCTTTGTATAGAACGAACGCCATGGGTATTGTGTTCCGGGCCCTTTTGTGTGGAGACCCTTAGGGATCACACGTGTTTACCGATAATACAAGGTTTCCAGTGCCGTAACCGTAATATTATTTATGAACACCTAGAGGCAGCTCGAAGAATCATTTTACCTTAATGTTACTAGCAAAAATTCACAATAAACAAACTAAATAGGTATGTACGAGTACCTAAATCGGTTCCTAGAATCATTATCTCCAATTTTGTCCCTCATTTGCTAAGACTAGAGAACATTGGTGTCGATTTTGGTTGAACTATGGCTAAACAAAACGACACTAATTCACAAGTGTGTGAGCGTAACAGTTTCATTTAGTCGCCTTCGATTTGGTGATCATATCATAATCGATACCATCGATATGATTAACCATAAATAATGACTTACTTCAATACACACCGTACATAATGGCTCAAATAAGGGATCTCCGATCTCTCTATGAACAAACATCTACTCAACCAAGAATCAACCCTGGAACGCTTCATATGGAAAGGTAGATGCACTAGCGATTATGCCGATATGGGTTCTTCATAAACTGTAACAAAAATACAAGTATTATTTTACTCAAAACTTTATACACTAAAGTGTACACTGCGAACTTAACGCCCATATTAAGTTAACTAAACTAAATATCTACAAAAAAATCCTCCGCAAGATTTTTCTTTTCAAAACGACATGACGACCTCACACCATCCTCAAACGACATTCTTGAAGCCGCGGTTACATAATATAGTCGTTGACCGACCGTATGTTCGGTCACAGCAGGCGGCTACCGGCTGAATTATCAGTCTTCGACCGCAGTCGGTGTACGTCAAAGTGTCACTAGGTTGTAATCGAGCGCAGACGTAGGGCGACTTCGAGCATCGACCAAGTGTATACAAAGACGGTCGGTGACTTAATTCGTTCACCGGAGGTCGGTCGCCGAATCGGTCAACGACTATATGTAACCTTGCCTTGACAGAACAGTGGATTTTTAAAACAAAGTATTGAAACAGCAGATGTCTTATCGAAATAAAATAAAAATAAACTTGTAACAGATTCATTTTCCCCATTGAGGATGGGGAACAATACAGGCGGAACAAAAGCCTCCGTGATTGCATGTTCATTTGCATGTTTCATTGCCCGACGATTTAATTTTCACTGTCCTCTCCCGGGGCGTTCATTTTGGTTCATTTGTCCTGGAACTTGCACAGACACCGTTACATAACCTTTACATAACCGTAAATACATAGTTTACATACGTTATATGACTGAAGCTGCTTTTGCATATATTAGGCGATTGTTACCTACAATATGTGATTTGGCATCCTCTAGAATATTTAGAATATTGATTTCTCTTGAGTACATACGTGCATTGCATTGTATCCCTTGTTTCAATCAAGATGTCTTACACTCCTCATAAAATTGTGCATTCTTCCATCGTGACATGAGATACAAAATTTGTTATCTTCAATACCTTTGCATATATTTTTTCAACCAAGGGTTTTGTTAAAAAAAATGCAAAGATATAGTGAAGATAACAAATTTATTATTGTAAATTTATTAATGTATACATTATAATCTCCATATCTAGAAGAATAATCAAGCTCAGAATAGTTCTAGAGTGAACAAAACTCTTGGTTGAAAAAAATATGCAAAGGTAGTGAAAATAACAAATCTCTCATCTCATTATCTCATGTCACTATGGAAGAATGCACCATTTTATGAGGAGTGTAAGGCATACTGCATTGACTCCTTATATTGTGACTGGATGATAAATTAAAAGGCAATCTATAAGGTCTAATAGAGTCAGTGGTGTAGGGGCCAGAAAGTCGAACTCCCATGTGGGAGAGGTCCGGGTTCGAAACCATGCATCAATGTCATGTACAAATGAGTTTTACGGTTTTTTTTTCGAAAGACTTGCGTACATTTTCCGACTGCTCTAATCTAACGGTGAAAGAAAACCTGCACACCGAGATAACCAGTGTCACCAGTGTGTGAAATAAAACCACTCCCTTAAATTCAGCGAAGAAGGTAATTTTATGTGGTTATTTCCATAGAATGTTTTATTTCCCTCATCAATGAGGAATGTGACTAAGATGAAGAAGGTCTGATAAATATTTGTGTTCTTATATTACTTTTCTGCATACCTACGTACAGAGACGAACTAGCAGTTTTGGCTGCCCTAGGCCGTGTAGTACCAGCCGTCCACTTTTCACCTCTTATCATTTACTGAGCAAAGATATTGGAATTTACTGGGCTGTTACCCGCGAGTTCGTTCGTTTGAAATTTGAAAGCATTATCCGTCGGAAATTACATGTTTAATCGGGATGATAAGAGTTCCTACGTTCTTCTCTGGATTTCTGACAAGTTGTATCAAAATCGATCGACCAAAAAAAAATCAGCGATTGGCCGCCATTAATATCTGGCCGTCCTGGGCCCGGGCCTAGTGGGCCTAAGGGAAAGTCCACCTCTGCCTACGTATTTTAGGTTTCTCGCATTCTGTAAACATATTATAAAAAGTGAGAAGAGCGTAATAGTTGGGATAATGTGGTCTCAAGAGTAGCATGCCCATTAGTGTAGGTCAAAATGTCGGCGCAAATAGCATTAACGAAACGCAGTTTTTGTAGCTAATTTGCCCGTTGCTAATCGAGTCGCCATGGTTCTCGAATTTCATGTAATATTTATCTATACTTAGTGTCTTTTCTTGCCTTAAATAACATTCAATGCATAGATAGATTATGTGGACTTTTTAAAAGTATGTCCCTTTTCTATTGTTGAAGGCAGGGTGACAAGCAAGCCTATGGTAAGTGGTATCTGTTGTCCATAGATATTTCACCTCACTAAAGTATTGTCGCGACGTCATGCCTCGTAAGGGTTAGGATTCATAGGTTCTTTCTATCACGCGACAAATTTCTTAGGGTGGTATATCGAGAAGCTCACTATTCTTTCTATGAGCCGCACCTGGTGTCATTAGTCGATCCGAGAGCCACATGGGTGGTTGGATCCTCTCATCAACGGATAAACTAATCGCCAGTGCGTTTCTATGAGCCGCCCCTGGTGTCATTAGCCGATCCGAGAGCCACACAGGTGGTTGTTTCCTCTCGTCACCAGTGCGTTTCCTACACAATCGGGACCCAGGGTCCCTGGATGGTCCTCCAGCCTTCCCCATAGACTTTCCGGTTCCTCCAAATCGTTAATCTTAGTTTTCGTGCATAACTTCTCGATATATTACCCTCGTTTCTAAAGTAATACGTGTGCAACTCACCAGGGGGTAGTTTTCTTCTCTTAGTTACTTCCTTTTCGTAAAATTCGTTAATCTGCACCACCGTCTTGTCTTGGCGGCGGCTTCTACCTCCTCTCTCTCTTCATTTTCTTACCCTCCGAATTGACCACTAACTCAATATCTACCCTCGTTATTAATTTCTTATAAAAACTTGACTAGCCAAGTGTTACCAGCGCGTCTACTTAATTCTACCTACCTCCGTTCGGAAATCGCGTATTTCGCAACAAGTATTGCATCAGGGTTTTCGATTAATGGAGTGCCCCATATTCTCTGGTGTTGCAGATATTACTAGGCGATGGTGACCATCATGTGATCGTCAAAAAAATTACACTTTTGAAATTAATAGACGCTTTTTCAACCTCCTATTTATCGAACTATATATTCTTCGAAACATAGAGACGTATATTTCGAAGAATAGATAGTTCGATAAATATGATATTAAAAAGGGTCTATTAATTTCAAAAGTGTTTTTTTTGGACGATCACATGATGGACACCATTGCCTAGTAATATCTGCAACACCAGAGATTCAACTCATGTGATTCCTTAAACATAAATATTTAATTCAATTCTCTCACAGACCACTACCAAGCGGCCATTAGACCCTTCATTAGCACTGTAGGACCCGCATAATGCGACGCAGGATTTGTTGTTAGTTGTTTTTGCTTACTGCAGATTATGTTATGATACTCGAGGAGTCGCCCAAGCCCTTAAACTAACGACTTTGCTGAGTAAGACATTACGATATAAACGGGAGACTAGAGAAACTGATTATACAAGTCACAAAAGTGTCATCATCCGGTTAGATGCGGTATATAGTCGTTTATGGCGGAGATGCGTACCGCAACATTAGGAATTCAAACATTGTATTAATGCTAGCCTAAAAGATACTACTAGACATAGACATATATTATTGATAATGTTCATTACACGTCAAAGTACACTCAGGTATTATATACTAATGTAATATGCAGCATATACTAAGGTATACACGCAGTAAAACAATAAATACACAATTCCCGGAGGAACTACTATGTAATCTACTACTATAATCGGTGGGTGATTCGTGGTCCCACCTACATTTTCCCACCATTACTCGTAGTCCCACTAGCCTGAAATGTACGTTCATGGTCCCACTGCATAGTGGGACTACCAATAATTGTTGTAGATTACATTACGACTCGTGGTCCCACTCTATTTGTATTTCCAAGTGTAATGAAATGAAAAGAACCCGTTAATTATGTTGACTTCTCTATTTCCCAATTAATGTTGAGTTCCTAAAATATTGTGATATTGTTTATGGCCAAAATAGTGGGATGATCCCACCAGACAGTGGAACCACGAGCCCATTATATCGAGATACTGTACCACTAGTGGGTCAAATTAGTGGAACCACGAGTCGTAACCTTTATAATCCTGTCAGAGAGACAGACACTAGTCGAGTCTAAGATAGACGTTGTAACAAAAGTAGTCAAAAATTGCTTACAACTTTTACGGGCACTCGTTATTTCTCTACGAAACAAATAATGAAAATTACGAGTATATTCGTAGTCGACTCGATGAATTCTAAAAACGATACCACACCATAAAGAACAAAAATGAATTTTTTTCGACCCCTTTACTTACTTATGTTGCGTGACAGACGGACGAACGGTTGGACGACGGAGCGACAGCAATAGGGCACAGTTTTCCCCTTCGAGGTACGGATCCCTAGAAATAGAAACCGACACTATGTAGAACTCGGCGACCAACAAAATAACACAAAACAAACTTCAGTATTTTTAATTTTTATTTTAGCTTAGGTATGGTAGGTACATGGTCAAGAATAAATAAAATAGTTACAATTAAGGACTTTTTTAGGAAAGTGATCCTTTCAATAAATTACAACAACGGCCCGTAGGTTTTGAAAGTGATACTATTGAATCTCAGAAATCAACATCATGAAACATAATCTCACGGTGTTTTGTTACTACTGAGGTAAACAAAGAATTCAGGGAAGGGTACTTTCAACTTGACCGCTTTATAGTGAAGAGCAAAGCGTATAGCGGTTTTCAAAAGAATTATTCATTTTTGGATGAATATTCTGAAGCTAGGTATAGCGACAATATAAAGAGCTTGCGCAAGGAGCTTTAGTATTGTGCCATCTCTCATAGAACCTTTTCACGAACCCCTTATACTTTTAGGCCACGTACATAATATACATATTTAACGTCGATTAAATATGTAAAGAAATAATACACGTCGAGGCACACTTCTTTACTCTATCGAAAAAGAAAAAAAGTACTGAAATGCATAGATTCAGAGTATTAGCTGAGTAATTATTGACTAAAATATAGATGGACAACGTTGATGATGACATAATAAAGCTATCATACATAACATAGTTAACAACACTGGTGTTGCAAAAGCCGTACCAGATTAAGGGAAGCCAATGTGCCCTTTATGATTTTGGATCTTATTATTTTTTCTATATAGATCCTTACAACAAATCTCATTTAAATTGTTTTTATTAAGTATATTGTTGTACAATAGAGTGTAAATAATTAAACAAGTGAGATTTATCGGCAAAGTCATCATCAGGCGAGATCGAGGTCAAATGCGGGTTTAGTAGTAAATAAAAAAATAAAAAAGTACAAACGAAATACATTCGACTGTTCCCAAGAAAAAAAAAATTCATGTGATAACATATTTTTTCCCTCGGAACCATCGAATGTATTTCGTTTATACTTTGCTGATAATTCTCACTTGTTGTAAGGATCTGTCGAAAAAATAATCAGATCCAAAATCATAAAGGCCACATTGGCTTCCTTATCCTATTATTTCTTTAATTTATAATGTTTTATTTCAATTAATTTAATTAATTGATAATTAATTATTTGTTTTAATTCTATGGGACTAGTGCCTGAAAACAAAGACAATTTAATGTATCCTGCTACGGCCTTTATTTTACTTCCTTACGTACCTAATATCAACTTGAGCACGTGTGTTCTCTTCTTACTTTAGTTACTTGAGGAGCTCGTAGCCTTGTTGCGAGCACGGTCCGAAAGTGATCGTGCCGGTTAAGCGACGTTGGCGCGGTCGGTACCTGGATGGGTGACCGCTTGTGGCATATTTCATCTGAGCTCCTCCGTGCCTCGGAGAGCACGTTAAGCAGTCGGTCCCGGTTGTTATCGTTCGACAGCAGTCGTTAAGCCATGTCAGATGCCTACGGGCGGCCTGAACAACTCTGACAAATGGTTGGCCACAAACCATACGATAAGCAAGCACTTTAGTTACTCTGCTGGCACACTCACCCAAAGCGGATCTTGATGGAGTTCGATGGCCATAGAGCGCAAATGCTCTCCTGCACCGCGCCGCCGCTATTCTCGCCTCTATTAGCCTCAATTCTCTTCTTGACATAATATTTAGATTGATAGTGGTACCAGTGGGTTACCGCCACTCTTCGCTTTCCCACTGTACACACAGTCCAGTGAAGTGAAACGCGGTAAAATGTAAATAATGTGCTCCGGGCGGGATACAGTTTTGTTTACTCCTAGTTGTTTTACATCCGTTGTTTACTCGAGTGCTTCACTTCCTACGGTAACTATATTATTATCAGCTTTAAATTATTATTTAGCCCCATAATATGATAGAATGTGTGTGCCAGTATGTCCAGCATTGGCTCCTTCAACTAAGGTCAGAGGTCCAAAGGATTCTCGATCCCAAAACTCTTGACACTGACGTGTACCAAATTTTTCGAGTGACCTATCGAATGAATGAAACTTGAGTACTTAACGATGGTATAAAATGTTTTAGATGTACCTGCTTTCTGGTGGTCTCCAGATATCAAAGAAGCCTCACCAGCTGAATCCTTACGTCATTGTTCCCTCACCTATTTACATTTCTATGATACTTGTGGGCCGCGTAGCGGGCTTTACAACTAATTACCTGTAATATTTCTTTGTTCGAACGATTGAATTGAGTATGATTGCAGGTTACGCCAATAAATCGATACATGCCTGCTATAACGGTGAAGACAAAAATGGTGATGCAGCCATTGAAGTATAGTGTACTAGAGACAGCCTGCTAATTAATCGATATTTGTTAACTCTGGCCAGAGGTTCTATGCAAATGTCGACAGTGTCGGCAGTGTCTACTGCCCGGGCAGTGCTGACTGACTCTGCACAACCTGCGGACTACGCCCTAGGTATACTTATTGAAAATCATTTATAAAACTATCACTTAGGTACTTCTACCTGAATACTTTTAATATGTATAAGCAAGTATTTATATGTATAATAAATTAATGTGGTACTAGTGGAACTAGCTAGGTTGTGTTCTATCGCGATTGATGGCGGCCATGCAGTGACGTCACGCAAAACCCTTCCGCTAAATGGATCGGTGGGCACGCCACGCCAGCCGTCGTCGCCACCGCTAGCAATTTAATACCATTCCATTTCAATTTTGATTCGTGGTATAGTGTGTTTTTTTCAATATTTTCGTCCAAACATTTAGGACATGACATGTTGCCTTCGTGATTACATGTTTATATAATCACTATTTTGTATAGTCTGAACGTTTTTTGATTCATTAACGAATAAAAATTGAGTAAATAACTCCCTATACTCGTACATATCTTCTACTTTTCAGCCTAAAGTAACCCATCGTTGGGTACAGGCCTCTTCATGTGGTCGTCTGTCTCTCATCGGTCTCTAGCCGTTCGCATCCACATCCTCCCCGCCGTCTTCACAATGTCGTCGGTCCACCTCGCGGGCTGCCTCCGACTTCTGCACCCCACTCGGGATTGCCACTCGAGCAGTCTTCGGGGCCACCTATCGACCTGCGTTCTGCACACGTGTCCTGCCCATCTCCACTTAGACCTGGACACTATACTGGCTATATCCGGCACTCTTATTTTTGCCGGATCTCGATATTCGGCACTCTGTCCACGAGGGAGATGCCTATCATGACACTCGTACATATACAGAGCTAAAACAGCTTCATACTACGCCTTTTAACCTTAACTCCTTGAACTTCACATGATGACGGTAAAATCCATAATTGGGATCACTTACGCTTATCCCTCCCTCAAAGTAACAAAAGATAGCAAGTTTTACAAGGACTCTTATTCAGTTCGCTCTAGTTCCAGTCCCGGGTTCCCAGCCGCGGTGTCATTTACATTTTGCCCGATACATTTACATATTCTTTTGCCTTAACCAACGCTTTACAGACACGTGGTTAGAGCAGCGGTGATTTATTTAAACCCATTTACTTTGGATAATTTCCCCTAGGCATCTAAATTTTCTTATCATGTCTCCCCTTGAAAATATGAAGTACTTAGTTACTCACTTATTCGCTTATTTTATACTCGCAGCAAAACCTTTTGAAAAATTTCCACATTATATTTTATATGGAGTATACTGAAATTACTTTATATTTTTTACGGCTAAATGCACTAGTTATCTCTAAAATTCTGGGTTCTTAAGTGACATTTTGAAGGGGTAGACCCCAGGGTTTACCTTTAACCTATTTCTGCCGCAAAGCAGCAATACTATTATTATTAATATATAATATTAATATTAAATTATAATGGAGATTTGACCACATAATCGTGTTGTGTCCCGCAACTAGCACTCCATCTAGCATATTAGGCGAGACCTGAAAACCAGCGTGTCGCTGAAGTCTCGACCATTTCATTCTACACATAGGTCAATACGTATAGGTTAAGAATTAGAATAAAATAACAATATTATACCTTTTTACTAATGTGTGAATGAATAAATACTCTTTTATTTTATTTTATTATTTATTATACTGGCATTGACTGTACTCGTATTCCTATTTGAAGGGTACGAGAGCCAGCCAGTAATTACTTGCGCATGGGGCACTCCACCTTAACGAGTCAAGGTTAGTAGTTCTAGTGCTTCAAAAACCCTCTTGCAATATTTTAGTGATGTGATGTGTATGGGGCGACAGTGACCACTTACAATGAGGTGGTCCGTCTGCTCGTCTGCTTTCCTTCAACATGAAAAAAAATGTTTCTATAGCTCAACTATGATGTAGAAATGGACCTATCGTTCCCATTATTGCGAGAATATTTTAATTGAAATTAACTTCTTCGTGTCACTGACAGTTAGAGTCTAACAAATGAGTTATAGTACCCCATTTTTGTAAAGGAAAATAGAAATCGACAGTAAGCAACACTAAAGATAGTACTCTTTACAAGACATTTACAGATAACATTTCATTTCTTTTTTTTCTATGTCTAGTCAGACAAGGCCTTCTGTGAATGCCTGGGTACGTGCCTGCCTCTTCTAGCCCTCATAGGAATAGCAGTATCGTAAAATGCAGAAACAACACGGTGTGCTGCATAATTGAAGCGCTGTACCAACTGTTAACAGCACAGTAATTCTGTCAGAGGATTTATATGCAGAATGGGAAATCTCACACTCATCGCTTACATTTTTTGCACCTTGCAACATTATTTATTACGATATATCTATACGAACGCAGATCGGCGCATAGAAAGGGGATATTTCTAGCAGTGAACTGTAGGTAGTTCTCTGCTAGAAATATCCCCTTGATAAAATTCAATATTTCAACTCCCCAAGCTCAGGTTTTAACAAAATATAATCTGTATTTAAATAAATAAGTTCGAAACTTGCGTATCTAAATGTTAAATTATTTCTTAACTTAATTCGTTACACAGAAATCGAACTAAAGTACAGAATTCCTTGTTCTAAAATTAATGCTCCAAAAATTTACGAATTTATAATAGTACAAAGTGAAAAATCTTACACTAGCCACAGGTTTCTGTTCTTAAGTGATAGGTACATACTTATATGTAGGTATCTACTAGTTTGTCATGAACCATTAAAACGTTTTCCTACTGGGTGGAATTCCGTAATATCTTTATAAGTTTGTAATATATTTTGACTAAATTTCAGCACAGCACGCACATTGTGAAAGGTTTAAAAAGGATTAAACTCGATCGCAACTGACATATTGGTACAATATTTAAAGCCGATTAATAATGAGCAGATGTCGTTTTATTTCATAGCTATTGTACTATCTGGGACAGTAGGATTAATGTAAGTCTAATAAATGAAATGACAATAACAAATAATAATAAATTTTATATAACACACCATTTTGGTAATACAATGTAAATACGGATATTACAGAAAAATGTTATAAAATCATGCCTTTCTATACGTCATGCGTACCTAATCCCTCTAAAATTGACTGTCTACTTGTCTTTTTGACTGATTGAAGGAGGGCGTGTTATAAGAACCTTGAGGATCTGATGATGACCAGAAAAAATTAAGTGGACTTCAATTTCGCAATATGAAACTTGAAGAATTGGAAGATTTATCAGTCCGCCGAAACTAGTAGAAAATAAAATAAACAACGTAGGGAATCCTGAAGCATTTCAAGAGAAAAAAATTAAAGATTGTGGCAAAAAAATAAATGGCAATGATGTGAAGTTATAGCCATGGCGATGCCGAAGGCCGAGCTCCGCGTAGGACGAAGCCCGGAGCGTCCCCCCGCCTTCAGGCACCGCAAGTCATGTCAGATGAAAATTTGATCAGGGTTCTAAAATCTTAGGAGTATCTTGGCATGTTGGAGTATGATGGGATCTCTGGAACGGTAACAGTTTGGTGGTTCGAGTTTGAGCTCAAAGTTTATGACCATGGTGACCTTCCCACGTCTGGAACCTTGAGGACGTGATGATGACCAGGAAAAAGTGAGGGGATCTCCACAAGGGTCATCGGAGATTTCTTAAATTTTTAATTTAGATTTTTACATAATGTTAAGCAGATCAGCAAGACGATCCACCTGATTTTTTAAGACTTCGGTGTCTATCCGTCTATATGTCACAGCTGTTTTTCTCAGGAAGTACTGAAATATACCACCTGTAAGGCCACTGGGACAAGGTGTTGTAGGTATTCCGGAAAAAATAAAACGAAGTCTCACAATTAAGATTTTTGAGAAAAATAATTAATACCGACCAATAAATATTAAACAAAAATATTAATTGGTAGGATTTTTATATAAATTTGTGATCACCTTCGCCTGTTGACCATATACACATCTCACCATACTATAAATTTTTTAAAGGATTCTCGATGCCCTAACTAATTCGAGCAATAGACAGAGTGCCTCGCATGTGCGAGTATTATTAGATATTCTAAGATAACCGTATGTAATGGTATTGTAATGTAATTTTACGGTAATGTATTAAAAAACATACAATTGTCATACCTACATACCAAGGACATAGAATATAAAATAATATAAAACTAAACTAAATAAAATTAGTGAGCAAATACTTTATATAGAAAGGACACTCCCTGCCCCCCATCAATTCCATCACCTTACCTCTACTACATTGTCCTGTCTTGTGCAACATTGTCTACACAATGATGAACGGGCTCCCGACTTCCAACTTTGATTATGACGTATTTTGCTATGCATGGGCAAATGTCAGTATATGCTACTGTGAGTGTGGATCTTATTAATAAATAAGAACCTAGGTCTGTACATTTTGTATAACACAAAATTGTAGAGACCTCAAACATTGTAAGTAAACTGAAAATCACAGAGTAATAATCACTTTATTCATTCCAGAACATCAATGCCTATGAAATTAATTTCTTAAGTAAATAATCACGCAAAACAAACATTTTCAATTTTAGAGAGCAGATTGAAACGGGTTTCATTTTACGATGAATCCGTGAACAAAAGACGACAGAGTAATGATGCTATCGCGTGGTATAAATAAACTCTTGTATTCATCTGTCTGTTGTAAGGATTTGAATTGTGTTTCTGGATACCTATCTTTACCCACTGTTGTAATACCATACCACTCACAATCGGGTGTCATCTTAAAAAAGAGATTTAGTAGGCATACTGTACTGTCCATGACTACATCATGATGCCTGAGTCGGCATCTGCGTGCATGACATAGATTTGTACTTTCTTGCGGCAATTTAGCCCAAACATATTTAGTTTTCATCACGCTCTCATGGCAGCTTTAATGGGGTGGTTTGCCATTGCCTTCACCATTTTACACACTGGTTTTATCTCAGTATGCAGGTTTCCTCACGATGTTTTCCTTGTGTCAATGCAGGCGTGTTCAGAATCAATACATGAACAACTTTCGTTCTACGACTTGGAAATTCACAAAAAATATCGCCTTCCCACACTTAATTATTATAAAAAATAAAAAACGACTTCAAGTTATTAAATAATTACAAATAATGATAACACAAAGTCACAAAATAAAATTACGTAAGTTTTTTTTTAGGTTGAAACATCGGAACCCTGGGGCCCGGGAGCGGTCTTCAAGGACCTCGCAAAGCGCCTTGTCAACGCGTAAAAAGACCCAAGAGCTGGCTCCTACTTGGTCCAGCGGATTAGCTATCCAACGGGGCAACGCAGCCAGTCTCTTGGGTACACTTCCGGATGTGGGGGACTTATCTTTAGTTAAAATTTTCTTCTTAGTCTAAGTTTAGTTTTAGTATTATTATAGATTTTACACATTGATTAAATGAATTACCAAAGGTAAGTAAGTATATACTACAATTATTTGAAGTCGGTGCCAGCTGTTAACTAATAGCCCTAATAGGTAAGTAAATACTTAGGAACCTTCAGTTCATTCATCATCATCAGCCTATTAATGTCCCTACTGTTGGGGCACAGGCCTCCCCTTGCACGGGGGTACGGGCCATGTTCCACCGAGCGGGCCCAGTGCTG
The DNA here is from genome assembly GCA_947369225.1 of Hofmannophila pseudospretella. Lineage (NCBI taxonomy): Eukaryota > Metazoa > Arthropoda > Insecta > Lepidoptera > Oecophoridae > Hofmannophila > Hofmannophila pseudospretella. The sequence continues at coordinate 7,674,401 of OX376323.1, read as the reverse complement.
ATTGGTGAATTTCACACGCCTTCGAAAACTTTTAATTTCCTCAGACATGCAGGTTTCCTCACGATGTTTTTCCTTCAACGTTAGAGCAGTCGGTAAATGTACGTAAGTCTTCGAAAAAATCCAAAATACTCATTGGTACATGGCATTGCATGGTTTCGAACCCAGACCTCCCGCTTGGGAGTCCGGCGTCCTAGCCACATGACCACCGACGCTCATAAAAAAACCTTCAGTTGCATATAGCATATTATCAAAATGTTTGTCACAATGGAAAAAAACGTTGAGCATCTGTTAAAGATCTAAAATTACTAAAGAAAGGTTTTCCTAAAAAGGGAAAATTACCTTCATTTCCCTAACTGCGATTCTGACGCTTTTTTATCCCTTATCTCAAAGAAAAAAAGATATTCTTTACCTCAACGTCAGTGACTTGTCCAAATTGAGGTAACTTGACCTTTCTTCCGTTAGATTAGGAGTCATCAATTCCGGTCACTGTTCAGAAAAAAGTCGGTCAATTTTGGACTTTGTTCTTTAAACGAGGTTGCGTCTGCTGCGAATATCTTCATGAGATTTTTATTGGCTGAATATTTTAGCCCTTTCTAGTTCACTTAAAATACGTATTTAAATTTTGATTGAAGAATCTTCTGCTGAAAAAGTTTGTGTAAAATAATCACGAACCTCAACAACTTTGGATACGTCAAGATTCCTGAAAATAAAACGCTTATATCAAGACGCTTACGTTTAATTCACCGTGTCACTGAATTTATGTAGCAAACTTATACAAAATAAATAAGTACAGAAGGGAATCTCAGTACAGTATATAAGAAAACAGTAGATGAATGGATGAACCGCAAAACCGTACGTACGGACTGAACGGATAGGCCATGGATTGGACTACATGCATCCGGTTCCAACCCCGGTTCGGTTCGCAGCAACCAATCACATGCGTTCCGCTCTCCACCCACTTGAAGATAGCGCTTCGTGATTGAATGCAACGAACCTATCCGAGGCTGGAACCGGACACGTGTAGTCCAGGCCAGGCCATAATATAGTCCGCACGCCTCCGTAGAGTCTGTAGAATGTCCCGGCTGTGCGCGAGCCTGGCGTAGCGAGAACTAGTAGCATCTAGTACTATCTTATCTTATCTTTATAATATAACCGGGAGCTCTTTTGTGCTTACCCCATTTTACACTCTGGTCATCTCAGTGTGCAGGTTTCCTCGCGATGTTTTCTTTCAACGTTAGAGCAATCGGTAAATGTGCGTAAGTCTTCGAAAATTACGAAAATTCATTGGCACTGCGTGGTTTCGAACCCGGAGCTCTCGCATGGAAATTCGGTGCCCTAGCCACTGCGCCACCGACGTTCCACATCCTAATCACTAAGATTCCCTTCTGTTATTCATTTTTTGCAACTTTTCCCGGTCTGCGGGCCTTGGATGAACTCCATATTTCCGATGTAGCGACGTCGAGTTATGACACAAGAAAGCTTTTATCTCATAGCTAGAACGAAGCGAGATTGCCGATTTCTGAGCTCCTATAGCCGCGAATTTTAAGTTTGAAGGTATTTTGAAATAGCACCAAGTTAGACATTCAGCCTAGAAGGTATTTTATTATTTACTAAGTACAAAGTGGTGTTTCCTCGGTTCGTTTGGTTATTATAAATACAAACAGCGAAGTGAAAAGGTAATTATTAATATTATTTTAGCGTACAAATGGAACTAAACTAAAAGAATAAATACCTACATATTAAAGTTTTCGGTCTTCCGAGTAATTTGTAAATAGATTTTTAAAAAATGCATAGGTATATCCATCCCGCTCTGTGATAGAAAGAATTTGAAGGGATTCGCAATAAATTATGCAACAATACAATCCAAAAACTAGCCAAGTGCGAGGCGAACCTCGTTCTTTCTAGCTATAAGATCTTTTTGTAAGTTTTGCATTTGAACTACATACTACAATTACATTTCTCAGCGCCATCTATTGGAAACTCTTGTTACTCGCTCGGGCATAACACAAGTTAAGGTTACAAAAACTTACACAGTTACCCTATGTTTCTTGTGAGTTCAATGCCAAAACGACAGATGGCAGCACAGACTCAGAAGTTTGTTTTAAATCTACATTGCAACCTTCAATAGATGGCGCTATGTGTACGAATCATAACGAAGTAAAAGCTATGGAAAATTTTCGACAAATCGCTGTAAAAAAAACCATTTCCTCAGAAAGGCGGACGCAATTAGGAAGTTACCTTTATACTTTGTATCAAAGAAAGAAAGATTATTTATGTCCGACACACACATACAAACAACTAGGTACAAAAGACAAAAATAATATTAAACAAATATATTACAAAAACAATTAAATAAGCAAAAGTAACTATATTTGATGAAGGTGGTGTGCAGTACCGGAAAAAGGGGACTGCCTCAGCCTGTTGCCGTAGCGCTTTTGGCACTGCGGCGCTGATTTTCAGGCAGCGCCTACTCAGGGGATGCCTGGCACTCGCCAGGGATCACTCCCTAATAATACACTACCAGACCATATAAATAAATAACGGTAATATTAATAAACAGAAGTAAAATATTAGGAAACGAAGGAAGGCACATAATCACTTACGGAGTAGAATAGAATTAAACTATACCGATATTGATTAAGTGAGAAATTAGTTTTTAAAAATAGAATCGTTAGGTAGGTAGGTACGTTAATCTACGTGACCTCGAATTTGGGTTAGCAAGTAATTAGCTACCTATATTTTCTCATACCTTAAATAAAGAACCAATAGAACGCCACGTTGCAGAATTTTATGTCAACTATTTTTTTTCATGGCGATCTCCATAACGCAGATTATAAACGTAGCTTAAACCAGAACCAATGGCACCCTCTTGTCATGTCAACTCTATTATACTTATTCTTGGTCGGGCTTTAAGTAAGTACCTAACTTTATAAAAGAGCTTTGAGTACAAAACGTACTTATCTGCTATTTGCCGTACCTACTAGGAGTAAGTAAGTACTGTACTCGTTCCCACAATAAACATCGAGGCCATATGAAATGGAAAACATTCGACATCACAATAGTCTCCCTTTTATTACACAGCGTACCTATAAATACACGTGCAAAGAATGTACAATTACATAATGCATTAAAAATATGAAATATTTACAACACAACACACACCTACCTAAGTACAGTTTGCTATTTTGAAATGGCTATATAGTGCCACGATATCATCACAATTTTACTATAGCTTTGAGAATTAAAATTAAATTAAGCTAACGAGAAATTTGTGATATCTTCAAAAATGACGTTTCGTTTTGCTTTTCTGTTTACGGAGTGTGCTCCTGGCTCCATCTACGCAACGCTTTGCGTTTTATGTCCTATTGCACGTTTACCGTAAAAATATATTCCATAATTTTTAAATTAAATTTATTATGTTCATGCACTTGCACATCAAAATATTGCAATAATTATTATTATTATTGCATGCTTAGTAAAACATAACTTGTAACAGAAATGTAAGAATGTGCAAAAATGGCAACCCGAATGACGTACCCTTGTGCATGAAACGTCAGGCGATCCGTATTTGATATGTCTGTGAAGAATGAGCGTCTTCTTGTGCCATTGTCGATATTATTGTCGTACTTACATTGCTGGTTATAGTATTAATTTGCTGACGTTTTAGCTTCATAATCAGCAACGGATATTGAGCGCCAATTACGCACGAATGATACATAAAATACTGACCGATAATGCCTAAGACATTATTTTTGGCAGCCATAAAATCAAATAATCAACTCAATTATTATTTTTACGACAAAAGGCGATTAAAATATTTTTTGGTTTCAATCTGCCAGCCTAAAATTCCTAAAGGTGGCTCAGAAGAAAAAGAATCTAATCTTTTTGGAATAACAAAAGGGAAAAATTGTTAGATAAAGAAACTTTTTAAGGATGTCATTTCAAAATCGGCAATATTCTTATTTTTCAATACCATTATTAGTCGTAACTGATAGAGCAATGTGGACAAATGTTATACCAAAATAAGGACCATTTACTCAGAAAATTGTATGTATGGGACCTATTACATACATATTTTCACACAATATATTTTTTACCGACGAAGGTTTGAACCCAAAAAAGGGGTTGATTCAGAGCCCAAAGTAAAATAAAACATTTAGTTCTAATACCTATTTTTATTATCTGCGTGTGAAAAAATTATAAATTATCCGAACCGATCAAGAAAAAATATTTTATATCAATACATAGGTACAAGGAAGATACAAGGTTAGCAAGAATTTTTTTAGTAAGTAGTTTTTTTATTAATTTAGATTAATGACAAAGCCCCTTTTCACTGCTACAATCTTAATTTTTTAGCCAAATGTTTATATGTAAATCAGCTGGTCTATTCGCTCCTGTCCAGTTATGTTTATAGTTAACATGAATTGTGTTTGAATTTTAAATTTATTGTAAAAGCATGGTGTCCCGATGTTTTTTTTAAAATGAGTAAGAACAAGTTTTAAATAGGTACGTACCTACTTGGTTTATATTTCCTTTGTGTTTAGTAAATGTATACTTAGAAGATCGTGTTAGTGTTAGGCTTAGGATAATCTATCCTGAACGCCTGAATGGTATCGATCCTTTGGTCAAAAATACACAGTCAATTTAAACAGTGGGCGGTGAACAGAGTTCAAAGCTTACAAAACTACGTAAAACTCCCCCCTACCTTTATAGCAACGTAATTCTGGATATTACATTGACAGTCTAGACTTCTAGACTTAGATTTAAACGGTAAATACTTAGTATTTTACTAGATAGAGTTTTGAATAGAATTACATTTTCTAATCAGATATTTTAAGATACAAAATATACCTAATGCAGTAATAGCTTTATACTGTACACCTATAAATAACAGGTATGTAGGTATAAACAATATAAGTCGAAAACAAGGTCACTGGGTCACAGGGGTTGCTCTCCGTGAATTTAGGGGTGACTTTGTTCCTCGTACCGAGTGTCGGCGACCCCTATCCCTACCTACGTCACTGGCTAGACTACAATTACAACCTTACTAGATTTTTTGCACTAGAATAGACACAAACAGATTGAAAGCCATTTCAATAGAGATAGGTAAAGACAGAAATTAAATTAATAATAATTCTAGCTGAATGTTACTTAGCCGGTTCTATGAATATATTATTATATATTAGGTGTGAGGAGCTCCTAGCATAGTTACGAGCACGGTCTGTAAGTGATCGGGCAGGTTAAGCGACGTTGGCGCGGTCGGTACCTGGATGGGTAACCGCTAGTGGCATATTTCATCTGAGCTTCTCCGTGTGTCGGAGAGCACGTTAAGCAGTCGGTCCCGGTTGTTGTCGTTAAACCCCTTAAAATCCCCAGAAAAGTCATTTTAGTCTTTTTAGCCCCCGACACTGAAACCGCAGGCTGAAATGTAGGTTTCCCGTGGGTGGTAAACCCCTCAAAATCCTGTAACCTTCGGGTTGAGTAAGGTTTCTCACACCTTACTCAACCCGAAGGAATCCAAATCCGCTTCTTCTTGTCTAAATGTTTCCCCATACAAACTTTCAACCCCTATTTTACACCCTTAAGGGATGAGTTTTGAGAAAACCTGAAACGCGTATTTCTTTCCCCCCAAATTTTCACACTTAGGAGCTGAATTTCCAAAAATCCTTTCTTATTGTCATAAAAGGAATCTACTGTCCAAATTTCGTGATTCTAGTCAGTCAATCAGATTCTTTCTTTATTATATTAGTACCTATAGATATAGAGAAGTGAAGGAGAGATTTTTTCCCGATTTCAGAGTTGACCTCATGAAAGTTGTTCATTTATGAATACTGAACACCCCCTTTTCGGCTCTGTAGGGGTTTTTTATTACGTCCTGTATACATACATCTAATTGTCGTGTACCGTACTGTCCTCATCTGTCTAAAATACACCATAAGGGTCGATGTTGATTGCCCCCAATGTTCCCCCGGAATCCAATTACCCGTACAGTGGAAAAAGGTGGAAATAGACCGGGAGCTACCACGTGTAGATTCTTTAGTGTTGACACTTGTAGCTCGCACAACACGACCCGAAATAGGTTAAGTTTGTGGCGACGCACGCCGCGCCACTACGATTAGTACCTACTCATATCGGTGTAGAACGCGCTATCGAAATTTTCCTGGGACTTCACATATATACGAGTTCCAAACATCTGGTCACCAGACACAACACCCCGCCTGGTGAAAGATCTTCTCTTTTCTCTTTCATACAACTGACATTACGTCATCCCATGCAGCGTTGCCAACTCTACGTATTTTTACGTAGATTTACTAGTTATTTTAGGCCCTTCACGCGACTCTACGAACTTTAACCCCTGAATCTACGTATTTTCCTAATCCTTACCTAACTAGTAAAAAACTTCGTCGTATACTCGTGGCCAGTAAATCATGAAACGAACGAGCATTTTACTTTGGAAAAAGTAGAATGTCATATTGACTGATGACGTTCCGTTCCATAGGTACCTACGCGTCGTCGTCGTCTTTTCTTTTTTGAATGATAGAATGACTCGATCGAATATCGATGTTCGTCTCATTCTGTACAAATTGTGGGAAAAACGGATTTTTTTGCTGACCGGCTATTCTGACCTGTGCTCGTGAATGAACGTGCTACATTTTTTACTTAAATTTAAGTTTCGCGGCCACCGCCGGAATTGTCATCATTAGTTTTAAGTTATTTTAAACCTTATAACACCTTAAAAATTAGTACGTAGATCTACGACCTTTTCCTATATTTTTTTACATAATCTACATAAATTTAAGCTCTTGTGCCTTTTTATAAATCCGAGTTGGCAACACTGATCCCATGTCCTCACATAGCGCGTGCCTACAAGTTTACATTACACTACAAATTCAGGGAAAATGTAGAAGCAGAATTTTAACCATACTTATTACTTATTTATTTTTATTATTTATTATCCACTTACAAGGTTATCTTAGCTTATGGTGGGGGCTGGAAAAAACCCGGCGACCGACACTTCGACCCTTTGGGATCTTTTGTATTCAACCTTGTGTACAAGGTTACACTGACGATATACAACAGAAAAGGGTTGATTTATTTGTCGCCGGCAGGATGAGCCGTGATAGGTCAATTGGTTAGAGCCAAGGACGGAACTGCAAGGTCGTAGGTACAAATTCTGCTGGCGGAACCAACCAACCACTTTTTCTAATTCTCCAAACGTGGCCTGGCACAAGCCGAATTCCGAAGGGCTCTATATTGAGATGTATTCGAGGACCCATTGGGACACGCATACGGGAGACCGGAGACAGGTTCACGGACTGGAAGTTGGGAAAGGATTGTGTAGATGTAAATTTTTTTTAAATTTCGATACTCCCCATATTGTTTAGTTCAACTGTCAAAATTGTATGGAAAAATGGAATAGATTCCTATTTTAAAAAATGATTATAGTTTTGTTCAGATGATTCATCACTACAAGTTGTCAATACACAGGTGTTGTATGTATCAAATATGTAGCTTATAAGTTGGATACATACTTTCTGAGAAAGCATAATGCCAAATAAAATAAGGAAAAAAACAGAAAAAGGGTGAAAAAAATTCCGCGAGCAGAATTTGAACCTGTGACCTTGCCGTTCTGTGACAGTGCTCTAACCAACAGAACTAGAAGAACAGTTTAGTTACCTTATAAATAGTTATTTACTTTTATTAATTCAATTCAAAGTTTATTAACTAAGAAAAAACTGCTTGGAATAACAGCTGTAACCTTAGACGAAAAATGTGGGTCGAAAATTAATCAAAATTAATTGCGTTAACTGTAGAACGACTCGATATTGGTAACTAACGGTTACTCTTATTGTTCAACTTGTAATGAACTGTACGAATAGTTTATTCTGTAGGCGGTATAACAGTGCTAAAGAACAATAACAGTAACCGTAAAACGCTGTTTAAAAAGATATAAGTGAATTTAATGTATTTTACAAAGCTTTTAAATGACAGTTTCAAAATGCCTGCCTAAACCGTAATATGGATTTTGTGCATTCTAAAAGCAAATTACTACACATTTATACAGCGTACTACAGATTAATTGTTTTTTATTAAGCTTATTATGAAATAAAGATAATTAGCTATAAAATGAGCCTGTACAAATACAAATACAAATATACTTTATTGCACACCCGGGACAAAAACAAAACAAACAACATAAAGAGAGGTACAATATAATTATAATAATAATGCCTGTATCCAACTATATATTGCATAAATCGCGACAACATAGGTTTTAGATGATTTTATGCTATTTATGGAAATTCTTAAATGGCGTTTGTGCTACCAGGTCTTGGTCAGGTCTACCCGACCTTGCAATTTCACCTAACTTTTTTTTAAATTAACGGCCCATCGCATAACGTCTTTAAAAGTAGGTAGGTCTAGGTATTAAACCTAGTCTTGTGACATTTCTTCCTATAAAGCTGAAAACAGCCCCAAATGTCCACTTAGGCCATATTGTACGAACCGTTAAGCCTCGGGTTAACTCTAACCCATGTCAATTTTGCATGAAAAGACAATTCGCGAGTTAACCCAGGGTTAAGTTTAAGCGCAAGCGGGCCTTAAAGTTGAAATTAGAAAAAGATAATTTGGGACCTAGGTTATGTTTGAAATGCCTACCTACATTGACGTCATTCACGAATGACGTCTCTATGTGACCCTGAACTTTCATCGATCTGTCCTAGACTGAAAAACAACAGTTGCTTACATAATTAGGGTCTTCAAGACATATTGGTATAGTAGTCTTACTTACATATTTAAATGATATTTATTTAATTAAGCTATTTTTGAATTACTTCGTGCCGTTGTCAATTGTCACTATTAAAAGTGAGAGTTCATTTTATAACTTTCAATAGTTTCACTTAATTTCGTACGTAGTAAGTACTTACAAACTTAAGGTAACTACGTATATAACATCAGAAAAGTACAGTTAAAAGCACAGTTAGAAAATACTTTTAAAGAGAGCGTGCACTGAACGAAAAAAGCTACATACTCGTATACATTGCTTACTGATTTTTACTTACCAATGTATACGTGACGTAGTAGGTACGTATTACGTGTTAGTAAGGAAGCCTCTTACTGATTCATTTGTAGTAAGTATTAGGCCCTTACATATGAAATTGGCGTTTTGTCGTACTGGCCACTTTGATCTGAAATATCTCCTCTTTGGTTAAGAATTCCAAATTCAAATTTATAAATCCATATAGCTGGTACATTTGAGTTTCTAAAACAGTCATTCATTTGTTTTTTCCTGACTAGTTTTTTCTTTGGCGTCGCTCATATCGCACAATGGAAAACATGAAACATCGCTATATTTACGAGTACGAGTTCTACCGTGGCACCAGTGCTGCAGAAACAGCTCGAAGGATTCATGATGTGTATGGCGCTGGTGTCGCAAAAGAAAACACGGTACGTTTTTGGTTCCAACGTTTTCGTTCTGGAAATTTCAACCTTCAGAACAAGCCCCGTGGACGACCGGAGACCAAAGTGGATAATAAAGAATTAAAGGCTACTGTGGAAGCGGATCCATCGCAAACCACTTCAGAGTTAGCTGCAGGCTTCGATGTGAGTGATAAAACTGTTTTAATCCACTTGAAGCAAATCGGGAAAGGAAAAAAGCTTGAAAGGTGGGTACCTCATGAATTGAGTGAATCAAACCGGCAAACACGCGTCGACTGCTGCGTTACATTGCTCAACCGACACAATAATGACGGGGTTTTTAAATCGGATCATTACCTGTGATGAAAAGTGGATCCTGTACGACAATCGGAAGCGCTCTTCGCAATGGCTGAACCCTGGAGAATCAGCCAAATCCTGCCCCAAGCGAAAATTGACTCATAAAAAAATACTTGTGAGTGTTTGGTGGACTAGTGCCGGTGTCGTTCACTACAGTTTTCTAAAATCTGGCCAAACGATTACGGCAGATATCTATTGTCAGCAACTGCAAACCATGATGGAAGAACTAGCTGCTAAACAACCGAGACTGGTCAATCGCTCTAGGCCACTGCTGCTTCAGGACAACGCTAGACCACACACTGCACAACAGACGGCCGCAAAACTAGAGGTGCTGCAATTGGAATGTCTGCGACATCCACCGTACTCCGTAAAAAATGGTAATCTGTTGGAGCAAGGTCCGGACCTTGCTCCAACAGATTACCATTTTTTCCGGAATTTGGATAACTTCTTACAAGGAAAAAATTTTAACTCTGATGTGGCAGTCCAAACCGCCTCTCAGAGAGATTATTGATTCTCGCCCCCATGGTTTTTTAGTAAAGGGATCAATGAACTACCTATGAGATGACAAAAGTGCATAGATAACAATGGTGCATACTTTGATTAATTAAATATATTTTACAAAAACAAATCGACTTTATTAAATATTCCTCCCATACAAAACGCCAATTTCATATGTAAGGACCTAATATATGAAACATCCGTCGCTACTTCCCACGAGTGGTATGATTGTGTCCAAACGTACGTGAAATAAGTATTATGTATCATGAATTAAGTAACTTATTTCGCTCACTGTGGGTAAGGCTAGGATTACACGGCTCCGATTCCAGCCCCGGTTCGGTTCGCTACATTCAATCACGAAGCGCTGACTTCAAGCGGAGGGAGGGCGGAACGCATGTGACTGGTTGCTGCGAACCGAACCGGGGTTGGAACCGAACCCGTGAAGTCCGGCTCTAACGAGAGTGTTTTGTTTTCATCCGACAATGTTATTTCAGGAACGGCATTAAAACGATTTAACGGAGGGACCGTAGAGCTACGGGACCTATGAAGCTTTTATTACGACGATAAATGTTACACAAACCGTTCAATACTTACAGAAGGGAAATAACAGCATTTTGTTTGATTTTCATTATATTCGTGTTAGGATGAATTCTCTTGCACTTGCAATTTACACTTTTAGGAGGTATAGGTATAGGTACCTACCTATCCATTGTCACTACAGCTAAAATAAGTGACTGAATAAGTATTTTATTTGTTAGAAAATTCTTATATTTTTCATTGTCGGTGTCATCATAAATAAGGAAAACATAATGTTCTCAAAAACCAAAGACATTTTTCAACAATAGGAAAACCTTATTACGTGGGTGCTGTGCGCCGTAACAAATGTTATCCCCGCGGCCCAAGGTGACAAAGGAATAACTAAGAGTATAATAATATAAGTATGTTTATCCTTACTCAAAGGGAAATAATGTTTCTTTTCATACCAATCTACGTCCCTGTGTGGCAGGTGCTTATCTTCGTTACATAATTTATTTAGAAAAAAAATTCTAGTTCAATATTATATGCTTACTACATTTTGTCTTCAGAATAACGCTCCAAAATTATTATTTTTCCTCTAGAAATAAATATTTCTCGTAATATATACATACAATAATAATTGATGACAGTGTCTAAATTGAATACATTTATCAGACAAATATGGAAAAAGACGTCGTGGAAAAAGATGTCCATCCTTGGACAGATTCCAGATTATGTCCTGTAGTAGCCAGAATCACTCGCATGTAATGTCCCGAGACATCAAAAAGTTTCGAATTTTCCGAACATACCTACTCATGCGGTCGCGATCACATTGAAAAACCATATTTCAGAAAATGTATTCGTTTCAATGGATCTGTTTATAACCGCTGTGATGATGGGAAGCGTGGCATCCAACGTCAATCTCATCATGTCCATGTTCAAAGAATCATGACCGTAAGCATTGGTCTTTATGGAATTAATAATGTTCAATACACAATGTGGGTTCCAATTATTTTTATTGACCGTTACGCTGGAAACAGTGAAACCAGAAGTTTGACTGCTGATACCCGTGTAATACCTAAGTATAGTTCCTATATATTTATTCACATCGTCAGTGTTAGAGAGTATACGCAAGGGGCGTATACCCTCTAGCACTGAGGTCGACTTTACATAACCTCAAGTAATAACTTGTACCATACTAACTTGTACTTAACCAATTTGGTGTAAACGCGAACAACCCCCGTCGTAAAGACTTTATTGGCCACTAGACGTGACCCACTTGCCTGAATTAAGTTCGCAGAACCAGGTTACTCAGATCTCGACCCCGATAATTAACGACCACCAGAAACTTTTAGCGGAAACCGGATGTAATAATGTAAAAGACAAAAAATATTCTTTTCCTTTTTTAACTCCCTTTAGGCTGTCGGAAAAGATTAATTGCTAATTTAAAATTCTTTTAGTATACATAAAGAATGACTAGGCAACTAGATTTGAAATAAATGCAAATTACATTTAAACTTCAGAATCAGTGATCACATTTCTTTAACTTTCTACTGGTTAATTATCGATCGAGGGCGTGTTATAAGTTTGACACGTTTATCTGTTTGTATGTCTGTCTGTTTGTGTTTGTCTGTGGCATCGTAACTTGACAACGGATGATCAGATTTGGACCCGGTTTTATTATTTAATAGAGAATTTTGCCGAGTGGTCTTAGCTTAGGTCTGAAAAAATTGGATCAGTGGTTTCCCAGATCTTGGAGTATCTTTGATGTCAGACGGGATATCTGGAACGGTAATTGCTAGTTGCTTCGAATTTGAGCTCAAATGTTCAGGTTCATGATGCGTTTCCGACATCTGAAACCTTAAGGATCTAATGATGACCAGGAAAAAGTTAGTGAAGTTCAATTTCACAATATGAAACTGGAAGAATTGTAACATTACAATAGGCAGAGGGCCGCCGAAACTATAATAGTTAGAGGGGGTATTCTCGAACTAAGAGAGAAAATAATTTAAAGATGGCGCCAAAAAATAAATGCAAATGATGTGGAGCTAGGAATTTTAAGAAAGCCATTGCGAGGCGAAGGCCGAGCTCCGCGTAGGGCGAAGCCCGGTGCGTCCCCTCGTCTTCAGGCGCCGCAGGTCTAACTGCCCAATGTTCTGAGCCATGTCAGATGAAAAATGGATCAGTGGTTCTAAGATCTTGGAGTATCTTGGGATGTTGGATGATGGGATCTCTGGAACGGTAACTGTTAGGTGGTTCGAGTTTGAGCTCAAATGTGTGACCATGGTGACCTACCCACATCTGGAATCTTGAGGACCTGATGGTGACCAAGAAAAAGTAAGGGGATCTCTACAATGGTACGTCAGGGGTTTCTTAGTTTACCTAATGTAAATGGTTGTGAAACCACCGTTATGAGATGACAGTGCTGATAACTGCTATAGACGTTTTTCAAAACCGTTATCGCGGTTTCAATTTCAATTCATTGACATTATCAATCAAAAACCCAAAATTCAAAATGATGAAATACATAATTTTTCGTCCGATATTGGAAATTTCCGCGCCCCGTCCGCTTCGTTACACAGTATGATTTGTTTAGACGTGCAAATCGTGTAATTTCGCAAATGGGATTCCCCTGAAATTCCAATATTTGCTGTTTTGAATCAAATTCGTGTTTTACAAATTCGTGTTTTACAAATTCTCGTTTGCATATACGAGTATTTTATCGTGCATTCGTTTACATTTAAACATATTTTACACATTCACTCATATCGTATCATAATCTTTCTTGAATCATGCTTTTGTACTGTCGCAAATTATTATTTTTATTTCAATTTGTCTTATTAGAAGGATTATTTATGAAGGTTTTAATACAAAAATTTAATGTTAAAAATTAATCACACATAATAAAAGTATTATTTTTATATTTGCCACAGTACAACAGCATACAACAACCTTAATAAATTAGTACATCGGCGCAAGGTTGCCTGTCTATCGGTATTTTATAGGATACATTTCGGAGAGTGCGCATCGGAATTGCACGACCTAATTCCAGCATCTCCATTCCGCCTTCGGACTACCAGGCGCGGGGAGGGGTTCCATCCTTATGTTGTTGATATCCCATCTGTTCGTACGAAGCGATTTGCTTCTTCGTTCATTATGCGAACGGCTAAGGAATGGAACAGCCTGCCGTCGTCTGTATTTCCCGAAAACTACAACCTTGGGATCTTCAAGGCCAGAGTGAATAGGCATTTACTGGACCCGCATGCTCCATCGTCGACCTCATCGTCGCTTACCATCAGGCGAGATCTAGGTCAAATGCGGGTTTAGTTATACATAAAAAAAAATTTTAAAAAAAAGTACTATTTCATTAAAATATTGCACAAAATACGACAGGCATGTATGGAAGTCGAGTTTTCATTATTATTCTGTAGTGTAGATTAAAACCGGTGCTTATTTTCATTGCTTAGGTACTCGTACTATCATGTCGTGTTTATTTTAATTTAAAAAGCTAACTCCAAATTTTAAACTTAATACTCATAGCTTATGATGTAATAATAGATCATTAGACGTTCTAATCTTGTGAATCAAGGCGTCCACGTGTACGACTGTAATATCTCCCATGTAGGTAGACCACCCACATTGTTACTGATGTAGTGTGACCACGCAGATTTAAGTAGAGCATCAGGACAAGACCTATGTGCTGTTAAATGACGATGTAAAAAAATTTAACAGAGTATAAATGTGGATACAGGACCAGGTACATACTTAGGTACTTCGAATTTTATCTCTCCTTAATGGACAAAGAGAGTGTGGCATCTATTTCATCCTCATTCCATCATACTCATTTATTAAAAACCATCGGGACACCAACTCTTGGTTACGTCATGCTTTTACAATAATTTTAAAATTCAAACACAATTCATGTTAACTATAAACATAACTGGAATGGAGCGAACAGACCAGCCGATTTACATAAAAAATAATTGGCTAAAATATTAAGATTGTAGCAGCTGTAAAGGAGATTTATCTAAATTAATAAATAATAAAATTAATATATCTGCTGTCATCATCATCAGCAGCCTACTATAGTCCACTGCTGGACATAGGCCTTCCCCAGGGCGCGCGAATGAGCCCGATCTTCGGCTCTTCTCATCCAGTCGCTGCCAGCCACCTTGCGCAGATCGTCGCTCCATCTAGCAGGGGGGCGTCCCACACTGCGTTTGCGCAAACACGGTCTCCACCCCAGAACTCATCTACCCCAGCAGTTGTCGGTTCTGCGACAACTGCGTAATTGTATATTGTAGTATTTACCATAAAACCTTGCTTGGTCACTAGACTACTTCGAACAAAATGCTCTGAGGCCGAATACCATGTTCCATGGGTGGTATGACACGCTATGACAGGATGGCCACTGTCTTGGACTCATCACAATTTCGTTTATTGTTTGTCCCACGTCTGAGATGGATACGTAGGTATGTAATTATTCCCACGCCACATACCTAACCTACATACTTATTTTAATTGTTAATTATTCTATTAATTAGTTTTTCTTTGTTTTATTTTCGTTAACAGCATTGTCATATTTGCATAACTTTATTATGTCATCATAATATAGATATATCGGAAGAGACTGGCCCCCACAACACAGGGTATCCTAGTGTGGGAGCCAGGGAAATCTGAGAAAGAAAATAAATAAATCTGAAAAATTTATTATGTCATTCCGCGTGTCTCGAACTAGCTACAGTCATCTGAAAATGAAACGGTAAATTCGACGGTAATACATGGTTGAAAACATAACAATCTAGCGATTAGTTTCCTAGGAGACAGTACTGTAGTAGAACCAGACCAATGAAATTTTCAGGATAAAACTCCAACAGATTTATTCGGTAATGTTAATCAACATATTTATATTTACGTCATACACCATTCATCGTAATTAACCATATCAGCATATTTACGGCCCTTGTCAAAGCAAGAAATCTTTTTAAGGTAACCTAAACAAAAAGATATACGAGTACGTATACGTAGGTATAGGTAGGTAGGTACCAAATCTGCAGAGTTCTTCAAGCCGCCTGCAGTCCTCTGACATGACCTACGACTCCCGTCACTGCAGCAGACAGCAGCGAGTTCCGACAGTTTTACCTGCTCTCCAAGGCACTAAGTCTTTCAGATGAAAATATGCCCCTAACGATGCTAGCGGTCACCCATCCTGATTCTGACCGCGCCAAACGTTGCTTAACTTGCACGATCATTTTTAGACCATGCTCGCAAATAGACCCTCAAAATAGGTAACGACGGTACCTACCTACATCAAACGACGCTTTATTTGCCCTATGATTTATTTTCCAATTATAAACGAAGGGGTATAGAATATCAAATTCAATTCTGGGAATCATTAAAAGGGGCGCTGTTCGTGTCGTCATGACTACAGGCTTTACCAACAAAGGGTTTTCTTCAGGAAACGGGAAACGTAGCGTAAGAACATTACAATAGATACGAGTATATTACACTTTTTTCTTGGGACAACTGTTAAAATTCACGCATTGTACTTCAGTCGCGATTCAATTTTTCGATGTGATTCGATTCGAACAAATTTTTTGATGAAAAAATTATAGACTGTCATATCTAATATTATAACCGGTAAAAGATGCTTGCTCTTTGAGTTAAATTAAACTGAAAAACGTATCGATTCGATTCGACGAAGATCTTGACACTATAGCCATAAATACTTACCAACGAACCCAAAGTTACAACAATTATCGTTTTCGTAACATAAAAACTAACAAGAGAATGATAAATCGTTGTCGCATAGTGAAAGAAAGAAAGAAAAAAAAAATATTTCTAAAAGCGCACACATACAAACAATTAGGTATTAGTGACTAATAATTACCAGCCCAATCCTATTTTAAACACACGAGTGTTTCTAGGTGGACGCACGAAAGAGTGGGTCGGCGAGTTTTTATTTTTTAAAGGCTGTTAATGGGAGTTGAAATGGCCCTACCATAGCTTGCTATTTTGCTTTCAGCTCGTATTAAAATATGTACGCCTGCCAATCGTATCTGATCAACTTCTGTGATCTTGCTAACATCTACGTAGCTCATAATAAATTGAGACTCACTATTCAGAACTCGTGACTCACGTGGGCGTAGCTTGTCTAAAATAGTCTAAATTAAGTCTAAAGTTTGTAAAACAGAAGTAACGGAATAAAGGACAGTTTTAATTAATTCAAAATTCCGGACAGCCTGGGAGAAAATGAAAAGGCTGTAGGTTATTTCCATAGATCAGTGTTTCTCAACTGATATGTGGGAAGAAAAGAACTCTACATGGGACTTCACCTTGAAACGAATTTTTATAGATGTCGCATCATGCAAGGGTTGACTCGATTAAAATGTCAAGCAGTATCGATGTCGCCTCATGCAATGGTTGAAACTAAACTTACCCCAAAATCATCCAAAACAACCCCAGTGCTTATATAAACAAGATCCACAGAAACCAGCTCTTGGAAGACCACCAAGAGCCCCAGGATCGTTGGCTGCGGCTGCACTGGTGAGTCCTTACCTATCTAAACGCTATCGAAGATTGATTATGATTACTTAGGTCTGTATAGGTTTCTATTTTGTTATATTTATCAAATGAAAAATGGAAAAGTGTATATATTTCTAATTAGGGTCTACAAAAATAAAGTGCTATTTCATTTTTGGTGTTTCTAAACTGCATGACACAATTTCGACCATCTAAGCCCAACCTTAAGATTAAAATCGCCTGAACCCTCCGGATTTGTGGGTCTTAATTACATCCCGGACCACCCAGGTAGACCCGTCAACTCTGGAATGGTCATTACTCGCTACCACGCAACTAATGTCCAATTAGAGACAGAGGCCATTCAAAAAGTATTCGACAGTATAAGTATGCTGAAAATGAGTTTATGTTAAAAGTTATGAATAGTTATTCAATCTTGACCAGGAATATAAAAACCCTATATTGCAAAGTTAAATGGTAAGTAAGTACCATATTTTTTTCAAAGCGATTGCCTCTGTCAATGAGTTCCTTGACCAATGATATACCTATTTGAAATACTGTAGCCGTAATTCAAATACTGCAATACTGTACAGTACAGTAGACTGCAATACTTTTTTTTTAATTTTTTGACATTATACTTACTTTAAGTAAGAAATTTTATTAATATTAATGTATTATAATAATTATAATGATCATGAATTCATGACATGCTAATATTTTAATATTTATCTCTAATTATTTTCTATCTTTTTGACAATGTATGATCATTACTGAAATAAATGAATATGAATAACACAGACTATAAAAACCCTCTTGACAGGGTTTTTATATATTCCTGGTCAGGATATAATATTGTCTGTACTTACGTCATGTGTCAAGTGTGTACTTCATCCAAACTTTAATATAAAATAGCGCCACCCACCAGAAAAACTACGAAAAAATTATGTTTGTCTGCTGGGGCATGTACTGTACTGAGCACACGTTTAGTAACTACGAAATTGTTGACGGGTGACGACGTCGAAACATTGTGGAAGTGGAAGCATGTTATTCTATTTTACTCATCGGAGTCGAAACCAAATATAGGTATCTCTGGGTTTACTTCGTAGAATCTATTGGTAGTTATTTAAAAACAATCTAAACTAAGCCCAACTGTCACATTATAAGACATTGTATGCAGCTGGCAATCGAATAGATCTCTGTGCTGGTTGGCTCCTGTACAGTGCCTAATCTACTCATACCTACCTCAAAATACTATTATATCTACTAACATAGTTTTTAAGTTAAAATTGTGACTAACATTTTTGGACTTGTTTGTCTGTTAAATAAATGAATTTTGAATAGGTAGGTACCTACTTACATACTTACTTACTGAGGAGCTCGTAGCCTAGTTGCGAGCACGGTTCGAAAGTGATCGTGCAGGTTAAGCGACGTTGGCGCGGTCAGTACTGGGTGGGTGACCGTTAGTGGCATATTTCATCTGAGCTCCTCCGTGCCTCGGAGAGCACGTTAAGCAGTCGGTATCGGTTGTTGTCGTTGGACAGCAGTCGTTAAGCCATGTCAGAGGCCTACGTGCGGCCTGAACAACTCTGACAAATAGGTTGGCCACTAACCATACGATAAGCAAGCAAGCAACTTACTTACTTCCTACGTATTAAGCCCTCTGGAGACCACAACATGGATAATTTATAAATAATACGAGTAATATGATAAATATAAATGTACAATAATTATGTATGCGGATTAACTTTACGCACATGAAAATACAAACCCCAACCCTTTCGACGCAGAACGCCAAAAACGCAAAACGCCAAAAACGAAATATTTGGCGTTCTGCGTAATTAAAACTTTACTTACGCAGAATGCCAAAAACGCAGAACGCCAAAAACGCAAAAGGACAATGATTAATTGCAATTCCACATGTTATACCGTACATGTACATAGTAGATGATGTAACAGACACATGGACCGTGTAGGGCATAGACATTTGGAAGAGGGAGAGACCGACATCCGCACGTCTATAGTTAATAATTAAATCTAGATACATACATATTCTGACACACCTCTTTCGCCTCATCCACAGCCATTCGTCGTCTTATACATGCTCGCCGTTGGGAAGCTTGCGGTCTGGTTGGTACGAATGTCATAATGTACTGATCACACAATGCACTAATCCCAGAAAGTACCGGAAGATGAAATGTAGGCAGGCCCCCACCAGGTAGACCGACGATGGAGGCTTTTGCTTTTGGCTTTTTTGGATGGCTTTTGGCATTATGCGTATTTGGCATTTCGCGTATATTACTTTTGGCATTATGCGTATTTGGCATTTCGCGTATTTGGCATTTTGCGAATTTGGCTTTTTGCGTACAAATTTTCGTTTTTGGCGTTTTGCGTTTTTGGCGTTCTGCGTCGAAAGGACCCCAACTACTTATTGCCTGAAAATGTCCGAGGGGTTGCTCCCCCACCCCAAATGTGTCCGTTATATGAATGACAAAGCGATATAGTTTGTTCCCCTCTTCCGGTAACTTCCCCAGTCTACTAACTTATAACTTATAATCAAGTAGATTATTGTCATAAATACGAGTATACGGGCTTTTCAATGCCCTATTATACTTTCCGGTGTATGTGCAGGTAGTGAAAACGTGAAATGTGAATTTCAGGGAAGTTATAAATGAATTTTCGGGAGTGTTATTGCTTTTATTTTAACCAGATTGCGCATACAATGAAAGATTGGAGGACAGTAAATTATTTTGAATTTAAAATTATACGTATCGGTCTATTTGTGATTTTCAAAGTCTTTTTCGCTCGCTCAAGTTCACATTGAACCAGAAAATTTACGATAAAATGTAGAATAATTTTCAAGGCTGCTGCTGATCTTCAAGGCAAGGTACACCATATTAGACAAAAGTTGGAAAAAAATCTTGATAAGAGGTTTTAACATATTTCTTAACATTTAAAAAATTTCCAAACTTACCAGTTTCACTTACCTACCTGTCAATTTAAAACCAAGACCATTTAAAACTAACTACGAGCTCGTACTGTCGACCACAGGTCAACCTACCCAAAACGTAAAATTTTGAGTATCTGAAATGTATCATATGGCGCAGGCATAAGGTTGAGATTTAATAGAAGGTTTTTGACAAATGATATACTATAGCTTGTGGTCGACTGTACCCAAAACGAAACTGAAGAAACATTTGCATTATTTATAAAGCGTCCTATTTCCGTAGATTTACGATTGCCCTTCACTTATACGGTGCCTACACGCTATCGTAACCCCTTCAGAGTGATACATCAACGTCGCCTCTCTGCGACGTTCCTCTATAGATAAAACGAATGAATGGCCCCCATAACTATGCCTATTTTGGGTCCAGGCCGCTTGGCAAGAATGAATGACCCTTGATACAAATGTTTTGTACATGATTTGTAAGACTCCACGCCTAATTCCAGCACCGGAACCCTAAGAAACCTGCACGAATATTCATTTTATGTTGTACATTTTATCCATGTGGACTTTGATCAAAGTAAACGTAGGAACGACGCGACTAACTCGATGAAAAACCATCATCAATGCACGCATCAAGCAAGGTAGACCTTTTCATTGGACCTAGATCGTGATCTTGGTCTGTCACCAAATATTTGCGCTCCGACGCTTTAATATTCCATCATCCATCAGGGTTTAGAATAGACAGTAATTCATCTGCATGCTCCGTTTGGCTTCCGTAGAATATTGAATCGAAGGCAAATATAAATTTCTTATGTAATAGTAGCCAAAAAGTTTACTCTTTGGTGATTGCGTGAGTTTGTAATGTCTAATCTAACCTAACCTTAGACTGAATCAGACTACTTACTTACTAGTTCCTTAGTAGAGACAACAACAGGGACTTATACTCATATCAGTGATATGAAATCAGTGATATGAGTAGAGTATCACCCACCAAGTATTATTATAGCACTGATAAGGATGCGACGCGACGGTGGCTGGCGGCACCGACGGTGACCAGCGATAAGCAACCTCTCACAATACTCACAGACAATACTGCACTAAAATGGTAATGCGCTCCTGTACGATAAGATACATATGAACACATGTGCTGTAGTAGGAATTATTTAGTTCTGGAATAATATTCCTAGAACAAGGGAAGTAGCGTGAAGCAGATGTCTTTTTTGAAATCTAAAATGAAAAATCAAGACTAAAGCACTGTAAAACTGTAAAACACTCGTTGCAATAATATCCCATGTACGTAACAAAATAATAATAAAGAAGAGCGGAACCTGATAATGATGCAGACTCTATTTTTACTTTCCATTCTGAATAACACTGGATGATGATGTCTATTGGTGATAGTGCTGCAGTCCTAAATATTGACGATAACAACGATGATAACCATCATTATTATATGAAGAATAATCTTCAAACAGTGGAAACATCGCCTACGCCTACGTTCTAAAAAAACCATATTCTTCCAAGAATTAGCTTTGGCCGGAATAAACGAATTAACGAAAGAATTTTCCCAACTAATTAGGTAATTCCTATTTAAGTCTATGAATAGACTTGTCGTTGTTGTCATTCCCTGAATTACAAGCAATAACCATTTGCCGTTTTCATTGAAGAAGTTGCTCAATCTTTTACAAGTAGACGAGTTTGAATAGCTCAGCAAAACGAACCTTTTAAAAATCGAGTGATAATTACAGTCGTTTGTTTGAGGTGCTTCATTAAAACTAGAGCAAGCCACAACACAACCGTAGCTGTATGTAGATGCAAAACAGCATGCAGTGGTTCCAAAACAAACACCCATCGAGTTACCTACCTTGTGTGAGCTGCTCGCTGGAAGCATTCAAACGTAGCGAACATCGCGCGAATGCAGACGAACGTCGATCTTTATTCACCCGACGACGGCCAACCAAAACACTCACCAGCTCCCTTCAGTTCGGATGCGGCCGCGGGCGGGGCGGCACGACGCACGTGCGGTGCGCGCCTCGCTACTTGCATTGTTATTGCTTTCATCACCATTGTTTAGCTCCATCCGAATGTAATCAATACGAGATCCGAGTGCAACCATACGGCCTACGACCATTCTATCCATTTTTAGTGCATAAACAAACGAAGTGACAATAAAGTGTTTTACTCTATTAGGTAGTTCTAGAGGTGGCTTATTGACAAGTGAAACTCTTTACCGTTCCATTCATTGGGAGGTTGATATTGTTTGAATTTTGTATTGGACTGTGAAACAGTGATCTTTGTTGGTAAGGAAAGCATGCAAATCGATAACCGAGTGGATGCCCAGCTGCGAGCAGGAGAGAGCTCTCAGTGTGCGGTTTATTACTCGGTTGCATATTGATTGCTTCTCCACGGGATCACTGCAAACTGTCATCCAAGTACGGTAAGCAATGTACTATTCGCTTAATACATAATATTTACTAACAGTTTCTATTTTTATTATTATTACAGATGCATTACTAACCCAAGAGCTTGCTTCGGAGATTTGAACATTTTAGAAGAGAAAGTTAAGAACATAAGAACTTAACGAAATTCATATTCTCTATTGTCTTTGACTTTTATTATGAAACTGCCTGGTATCCGACAAGGTGGCTAGTCACCCTTATATATAGACTTCGAAGTACCTAAGTGTGTGTTATCCTTTTATTTATGGAAAAGTTGAAGAACAATTCATCCAATTTGCTCAGTCTATAAGAAAATTACTCATAAGAAAATTTGTAAATAAAATATCTTTGAACTCAGAATCAAAACCTAAGAGAATTCTCTGTACGACTCTCCTTCTGTAATCAATGCTTATCAGTAACTTTCATTTATCAAATCATTATCGGTCGTAGATACCGCATATTTACTGCAGCAAGCGAAGAGAATTTTAGGAAAACCGAGTTGGTAACTCCCTATGTCCTTCTGGAATTACTGCATCGACTAAAATGCACGTACTCTTGAGCTGCGTACCATAATAACAGGTTTTTGGCAACTCGAATTCTCTGAAGAAAAACCAAATCGTCTTTTTTCCTGACTACACCATACCTGTACGACCACTGTCCAGTCAGGTACTTCGGTACCAGTTGAGCATCGAAATAAAAACAAACGTTGACCGAGGCAAATCGGATTTGGCGACACGGAGTTTTTACGCAAGTTTTTGTACCTTACGTTTTAGGCCAATTGCCAGATTTAACCTTTGCAAATCGTTTCTAAGTCAAGACCATGAATAAAACAAAGATGTTTATTATGGTCGATGACACACAACATGTGTCATGCATGTTGTTTTAAAAACATATTTCACTGTTTGGGTTGCATTTCGAAGAATCAATCACAAAAAATATTGTCTCGGCATCGATCGAGATTTATACACGTTGTCAAGGCACTTGAAAATCTACATGACTCTACAGACACGAGACAATTTGGTTAGAAAATAATAATAGGAAATTGTTGCTTAGAAATGCAGGTAATCCAGCCAACTTTTCACGTCAGTCAATAACAAGAATTAACATTCTATCAAAGTTGACTGCACTACTACACTTATTATCTAATCTACCTGTTACACTTATATTTACGACAGTTACGAAATGGACTCGTTTTCCAAACATAACTTTGATAAGGTGTCTCTATGTTTTGATTGATGGCACTGAATTTCCGGTAACAGGTTCTGTTCTACATCAACTTGGTTATATAAAGTATATGTCATATCATAACATAAGTTCTATTTAACAGTTTATAGATTCCGCTTTTAAAATGGAATTGTGTCCGATTTTGGTGATTGCGTCCTTCCAAAGTTAGAATACAAACTTCATTCATAAGCATATTGATAGGAAAAACAGACGATAAGTACTTTCGACCACAAGCTATAATAGTATACCATCTGTCAAAAACCTTCGATTAAATCTCAACCTTATGCCTGCGCTTTAAGATAAATTTCAGATTCTCAATTTTTTACGTTTTGGGTAGGTTTGGGTCGACTGTACCTATACGAAATTCGAAACACATTGTTGTCTTGGAGGTTACCTGTTACGGTACAGCTACCCGCGCGACCTCGAGCTTCAGGTACTACAATACAAACAACAATAGTGCTACAAACCAGTCGCAGTAAGCCAGGTAGAGCAATATTGCACGCTTGTAAAGGTCTTTTATTCACAGCAGCTTTAATTACATTGCCATATTGCATTACATGATCTAATAAGTAATGGACCACAACACGGTAATTTTCCTACTTCTTTCTTTGATTGGATCTTGTTACATAATATTATGTTTACCTATTTGTTTAGTTTGTTCCCGAAGTAATACGTCACGTCAACAGATGGAACTGGGACGTCTCTAGAAATGTTTATTTATATGAGTTCTACCGTTATAATATTTTCGTCTATAATATCTACTGCATAGCAATTGCCATCTGTGTTCTATTCAAATCTCCATATTTAAAATCCCAAAGAAGTAAGACATCTGCAAGCATGTATAAAAAGCACATCTGATCGCAAATAATATAAGGGAAGGCAACCAGTTTCGTCACCTGGCCGCTCACATATGGCAAACCCGCACCTTGTGTGCAGGGTTGCCAAATATCTGGTTTAAACCAGTTCAATCCTTTTCCGTCAAACACAACCCGATATCCTTTGAATTCAACAATCTGACGTTTTCATTTCTGGGACGGGAGCTGGAATAAGTTCAATGTTACCAACATCGACACGTGACGATCAGTGTGAATGACGTTAGTTAGTAGTGTATGATAGAAAAGTCCACCTAAAAAGAAAATCCGTGTCGTGTCGGCCATAACTCTACTCAGGGTAGAAAAATAAGTCTGTTATAGTGCTTAACTTTCTTGTGTTTAATGATCTTTCACTCCAATCACAATATCACACAACACACACTCTCCTTTTACTGACTACACTCACTCACTTACTCACTTTGCACTCATACACATTCACATACATACAACACACACTCACACCCATAATCATATATTCCTCCCCGTCCATTCTCTCTTTCCCTCCATTCCCCAATATCCCTTTTTCTAATTCATACCAATGTAAAGTTTTAGTGTATGTACTGTAAGCCGTATTTGAATTCCTGGTTAATAATGTAATGGTCCCCACGGAACAGGCTTAGCCTAGTGTGGGGTCCAAAGGTAACTTTGTGTATCATCATGTTATATTTTGGTTAAATAAATAATTTTGGTTTTGGTTTGGTTATAAAGAATAGCACCACCCCAACTCTTCCCGTGGGTGTCGTACGAGGCGACTAAGGGACTTGGTGGGTACTATTCAACACCTAGTAGACGGTGATAGGCTCGCCACCTTAGAGAAGCTCGCTACCTATCACGGATTATGGATGTGAGAGTTATATTATGTTATGTATGAAAAAGAAGACCTCTACACATTACACAATAAACAGAATATGCTTATAGGTAATTATCACGTGAAATTCACGCCTATTCCTGCTCCCGTTCAATATGACAACTACAACAAAAAATGTAGACAACTTCCAAATTGCACTTTAAATAAATGTTCCAAATATAGGCAGGTACTCAACGCACAATAGAAATCTAACGATGAAAATAACACAATAGAAACAGATACGGATCTTCACTGTCTCTTTAACGTGAAAAGAAAGCGCGATCGATAACCGTCGTGCAATTATCGCTTTTACTTGCCAGTCAATTAATTTCTCCACTATACTTTAACATAGTGATGTTGATAAATAATCTTGGTCTTACAGTAGGTAAATGGTGAAACAAGACCGTAAACCATCACACAAACATAAAGTTACTTAAGTACCTGAAGTCTAGTGATAAATCCATTAGAGAACTCTAATATTACGAACACAATTAAAGATCCATTAAGTTTCTTGTGTTCTCGATCTTATAATAATTGTATTACCAAACCAAAACCCGTGTTGGGTTTTGGTTTAATTTATCATTCAATTCAAATTCATTTATCGTTCAAGTTATCTGGGATATTCTGACAGCTTCCAGGACCAAAACCAAGTAACTGCGGGTACCAGACCAACTGGCATTACAAAATACAAGTTAGGTAACACATTATGATCTTGAGTAAGCTCGTCACTACTGGCGCATCTAGACTTGCTTGACAGACACCACGGCAACGGCAATAATTCATTGTTTTTTACCACGTGTGTGAACACTTTCTATGATGATGCTGTACAAAGTGCACCGCTCTTACGAAAGTTTACGATGACTCAGAACTTATTGAATCCGTTTCGAGAATTCACTAAGTAAATTAAGTTGATTGAAAGCCGCGTTAAATACGTAACTTCACGATTAGTTATGATTAGACTATGTTGATTTGATTAAGCACTTAAGACCGTTTTGCGCCGACCACATTTCTCGGATTAACACTAACGGGAGATCAATTTCGCGAGTTGATCCTGGGTTTAATGTTGTCACAAGACAACCTAAGTAGTTACTTCATCATGACTGTGACAGTAATTATGCCACCTTTGTAAGTTACATGAATCTAGCTGTAGTACGTAATAATCAGACAACGACGGCGGTGTTTCTTTAATTATGTCTATTGTTACCTAATGACACTATTTGCTTACACAAATGTGATTATTCCCAGTAATTTTGACTTGTCGCTGTTGGTTGACTGTGTGATACAAAGAAAGAAAATATACTTCGAACTTTATTATTCGCAATTTTATTTCCTCCTTTCCCATTACTCGTAACATATTAATTACAGGTTCTTTCTTGATCTTTCTACATATGTATCTATACCTACTATATATTTATTTTAATACTGAAAAATTATTGTTACCAATTATTTGAGTCCTATTGGACGCACACTGACCCTTACACCTACCAACATACACCCCCTCACACACACACACATCACATACACACACCACACATCACACACACGCCATCTCACGCACACACCCCTCACACACACCACATACACGCATTCTTAACTGTTTAATTTAGCTTTGCCTTATGTTTTTCATAATTTATTTATCGGAAGAGACTGGCCCCCACAACACAGGGTATCCTAGTGTGGGAGCCAGGGAAATCTGAGAAAATGTAAAAGATACTGTCTGCATTAATAAACTTTTATTTTATTTTTATTTTTATATACTACTTATTTTATCTATGGGATACAAATCCCGATACCAGTCACAAAACTTTTTTGTTTATCTTCCTTTCCACACATACCTTCTCCCTGATTCATTCACCCCATTCGTATTCTGATGCGTAAGGTCTGTGGTCAGAAATTCCAAAGTGATCCAGTGATTCATCATCCATTCTTACATTTCCTACCTGGGAGATACTTTTAGTATCAATTGGAATATTTCACATCACATGACTACAAACTCGTATAAAACTACCTAGTATTTATTATACCTCATATGAGGTACGTTTACTATATAAAAATATTGCACCGTTATATAGAAATAACTAGGTACCACAGTCATTTAATAACATACTACTTTCGTAAACTGTGTGATCCATCATAATGAGGCAACGTTTTTAAACAACCGGGTGTTATTCTTAACTCATTATTTTGTATCATTGCATGTGATCCAAGGAAAACTTAAGAAACGGATAAATTTAGTTACTGGTGTTTTACCGATAATAAAAAAGAAGGTATTTAAAATTATACAGCGCTAATACTTAACACAGAAGTGTTGGCAGTATTTATTCATAATTAAGGTTGTTGGCGTCAGGTTTACATCATATTAAACCTAAATCTAGAATTTTGGAGAAAACAGCCTTAATTTTAGTAACTGAAATACTAAATTACATACATAATACTTATCTTAACACTGAAATAACATAATTAAATCAATGGTTAATTGTGATGAACTAATAAAAGAGCTTATATTTCAATATTACTACGCCTATTTTAAGTACCTATTATAGTTATTTAACGTCGTGAAAGATTATACAAACGAAAATATAGGAACAAAATAACCTTTGAGAGTTGATAAACAAACTCTTATTATAGAATATACCAATACCTTTTGTAAGTCAAAATCAGAGGTAAGGTTAGTGTGCCCAAATCTTTTTAATAATGTAGTAACCTAACCCTAGCTAGAACATAAAGTTGTCGTAGAATGAAAGATGTTTTAATTAAGAGAATGAATTGCTAAATAATTTAACAAGAAATCATAAATCATGTTTAGAAAGTGAATCTGACTCAACCCGACGCCATATGATGAGGCTAGGCTAAGCTACGATAATGATTTATTGAATTACGTCACACACTATGTAAGTATCTATCACAATAAATAGGTATCCAACTACGAACGAAGTCAAAATATATAAGAAACTGCTTTAGTGGATGAGAAACTGTGACGTGAAATCATTTTTAGAACTGTCTGAGAGATTCTCTCATACGTTTATGTTTGACTAGCGGATGTCTATCGACACTTTAAATTAGCTGTTAACATAACAGTAAAGTTGTTACGGTTCTACTGTCCACAAGGAAACATACTAATAACAACATTGACAAATATTTGAACGAAAACTTTTTACAAAATTAAGAACAACTTTTAGAAGTAGGTAAACTAACGGCGGTATAATAGTTCCCATTTGTTTGTTTGGTTTCTAACGTCTCATAAGACAAAGATGTCGACAAAATGAGTATTTTTTCAAGAAATAGCAAAGCAACGATTTAGAAATATTGCAATTTATTGATTTCTCTCGTAGACTAGTAAATTAAAAGTAAAACTCTAAAACTACGTACTTTATTTTCTTCTCTATTAATGTTTAAGGTGCTCTCCAAATTAATTAGTGAATTTCTCTCACATTTTTTGCCTAAATACATGATTATGTAAAATTTGAAATGTTCCAACAACTAGATAACTCGTTTACGATACACCTACTTTTTTCACCTCAATAGTTTTTTTTGTGGAAAATATAGCATTCGTCTAAACAATTTTATCTCATTCGTCTCATCACTTAACATTGTTAAAATGACAAGCATTCTTGTATTTACTAATAAACTATCAGATATTATATTATTTCTATATTCTCTTCTCTATTTCTCTGTGCGGTAACATATCATATATATCGATATGAAGACTTATGAATATGACTCTATACTTAATTAAAATTGACATTGAAAATAAGATAAGTAACACCTAATTACTTACCTATTTACATTCAACCAAGTATGATAAGTAGGTGCTAGTTGTAAAATTAGTAGGTACCATAACGAATGCAAAGCAAGCGGCGAGTGGCCACAATTGGGCTGTTTTCCCACGCAACAATGCTAACAGCCCACGCTTGCGTTACATTAGACCGGCGGTGCCAACTGGCACACTTACTCGACTAAGTTTTGTTCATTGACAAAACGACCCATTAGTATTATCACATGACCGCTTATCCCCTGTATGAGTCTCGATAATCCGTCGGTCTAAAAATTAAAAAGAAAAGAGGGAGAAGAGGTAAAGATTAGATGGGCGTTGTGACAGGACGACCATGAAGAAATTGATAGGGAAGACGCTGTTCTGCTGAGCAGAAGAACATGAGACATGAGTGGTTTTCAAATATGCTGGGCGTCTTCTAGATATTATAGAGGACGGAGTCTCCATGAGAATAAACATATAATTTATAGAAACAGTTTTCTATGTGAATGTAACAGACAAGCGGGATTTGCTTTTTAGACTGATACCTAACTTAAAAAATACGCTTAGGGTTAAAAAGTACCATTACGAACCAATTTCGCTGAATATAGAGTCTCTCTACGCGTAATAAATCTAACACCGAAAATGCTAACGTTAAATCATCCTGTTTAATTTTGAAGATTTCCATTAGGAATTATGAAATGAGGACTGAAAACCTGTCGAGGTAAGGACTGTGAAATTATTCAATAACCATCGTGAGTTACGGGCACGGATAATCGAGACTATTGAATTAAACATAAATAATATTTCGTATATGCTTATCGAGCAGTTAATCTAATTTGACATAGTTATTGGACAAATATAAGTTCTCTATCACAATGCAATTGAGAAAAAATATTGATACAATTGGTCGTGTACACAATAGCAAATTAAGCATTGAGCAAATGTGTAATTTAATTGTGGGATTGTGTCTATAAACTTTTTAAGACTGGCTTTTAACCAAACGGCAATCCAAACTTCTCCTTCAAAAAATCATTATTTCTACTCGATGTTCTTTGCTTTTTGTTTCTGCTACGAGAAAATTCATTACTACATGTACGTATGTACATGTAGTAATGAATTTTCTCGTAGCAGTGGGAGTGAAGTTAAGAGCGTCGGTGGCGTCGTGGCTAGGACGTCGGACTCCCATGCGGGAGGTCCGAGTTCGAAACCAGGCAATGCCATGTACCAATGAGTTATTCGGTTTTTTCGATAGACTTACGTACATTTACCGACTGCTCTGACGGTGAAGGAAAACATCGTGAGGAAACCTGCACACTGCACAGTGTGTGAAATGGGGAAGGCAATGGCAAACCACCCCATTAAATCAGCCATGAGAGTCGTTCTATGTGGTTAATTCCTTAGAATGATCACGACCCTCAGCAATGAGGAACACGATTTAGAAGAAGAAGTGGGAGTGAAATAAAATGCAAACCTGCAGACTTTCCACTTGTTCGTGTAGGTAAGATTTCTATGTAGTGATTTTATTTGTTGTGGTATGGTTGTTATAAGGTCGCGTCCAATAGGTTATATAAAATATAGTTGCATTCTTTTCATCCTGTATAAAAAAGTACAGGTCACTAAAAATATGTCCACCGGAAAATAGTCAGTCAGGTTCTAGTTTTTTAATCTGTTTTTTAATCCCTTTAAAATATGAAGTTAACGCTATTACAGCAGCGTTACGCGTACATATCTAAATGTCATTATGGAATGTTCGTTCACAGAGCCTCTCAGAGGGCACAATAGGTTTAGGACAGCATTTGACAACAATTACTTAACACGGGGCGTGAACGGGGACAACGGAAGTTTCCCACTTCTGTGGCACTTGACATTTGGCCCGCAAACATTGTGATGCCTTCAAACTGAATGAGGGTCCCACCAACAAACAACAAATTTCTATTTATATCTTAACCCACATCAGTAAATTAAGTACTAACTCTCACTTAAGTAATAATTTTAATTAAACGGACTCAAAAGTTGTTACGGTTCTATGTCCACAAAGAAACATGCTCATTGCCATAGACAAATATTTGAGTGAAAACTTTTTACAAAATTAAGAACAACTGTTCTCTCTCTCGTTCTCCCTCAAATCAGGTTTGAAGGATAAGAGATCCTGCATAATTACCAGCACATCGGCGACGGTTACCATTTGCATCAGATGGCCGTTTGCTCATCTGGTAAAATATTATACAAAAAAGTACAATGTATCAGAATCTGTAACCTCTCAACTTACACTATTTGTAATTGTATGTGTTGATTCTTTATGAAAGGTTCTTATTAACAAAAGCAGATTTCTTATAATGCCTAATGAATTATATAATTAGCTTATTGTCTTGTATAATGCCATTTCTTATTGTCTAATTTATTGGGTAAATGTAATTTGCTACATTATTTATATAGTTGCTTATCTTTCTTATAAAAGTCTACAAACTGAATACGGGCTCTCTCAATACCGTATGTGGAACAGCAACGTCTCAAAGCGTAATAGTTCTTATGTAATCCATTGTCTGCTTCATTGCCTGAGGTGTGGTTATAAAAACTTTAGCTGTATAACTTTAATGTCGCAAATTGACGGCTTTCTCTTCCACAAGTATAAATATAACGACATTTACCTTAAGTGTTATATTTTCCCTACTTCTTTTGGGTCATAATTACGAGTACGTAAACCCTCGCCATACTCTTTTTTCATAGCGAACTCCATAACACAGATTATAAAACTAAATGGCGCCCTCTTGACAGGGTTTTTTAGTTCCTGGGCAGGTTCAACTTACTTATGTCTCTTTGTTTGTTTGTTTGTTTGTAGTCTCTTTATTGCACAGAAAAAAAAATACACAGAAATTATAAACATTAAAATATGTACAAATATGTATTATCCCGTAGGGATCTCTTCCAGCCAACCTTTGGCCAACTCTTAATCTGCTGCTAAGGCATTTATCTATTTGGTCAAGTATCTTAGTATCATATAAATTTTTATAGGTTTATTCAAAATAAGGTAATACTAAAAGAACATTAAAATACATACTTAAGCTAAAATTACAAAATTCCTAACTATTTTACAAGTAAAAGACCTAGCCCAGGTCGCTCCCTGCATGGAATGTCCCGAGGAGGCTGGCGGCGCGGCGCGGCGGCGTTTTGCCCCGCTCTGTATGGCGAGGCTTTTACGCTGAGCGAAGTAGAGGCCAGCCTTCTGGTCCCGGGATGTCTCTACGAGGCGCTTGGCTATTTAAATTGACTTTTATAAGAAAACACAAAACTTATTTGTGTCTGAAGTGTTTTTATTGAGCATCCGTAATCTTCACATACAAAGTAAGTACATACGTTTTCAATGCCAATTATCAAAAAACTGATAGGTACCTTAGCCATTTTTGTGTTAATTTTTCTGTTTACAAGATGACGTGCTAATCTATTATTTTGGGAGATTTGCAAATACGACTATGATACTATTTTTTTAAAATAGCCAAGTTTAGTGTTACCATATCGGGTATTGTGTTATGTATTTTGCATATCAATTTGGTTATGCAGTTAGCTGAATCACCACTGATAAATATTTGGTCGTTAGTAGGCGGATACTAGAGTCTAAGAGCTTTGCTGTTGACCTGAGAGGGTTCAATGTCTTCCTGAAATGAATATTTATTTGGTTATCGTTCGAGTTTTTGTTTTTTCGTAGATCAAAATAACGAATCGAATTATTTATAGTTAATTCTTTTATAACTACTTTTATTTCATTTTGCAAACGAAACGTTGCCAAAACTCTTTTGTTTCATTGGAAAAGTATTTTAGCTTGCTTTATTGTTTAGTACTTTTTGTTATGTTTATGTTTTAGATGATCTTTAGCCAGTCATGATGTGTCAATTTATTAGAGATCTCTGCCTCTACTTTATTGCACATAAACATGATAAAGAGCAATGCATATAAGTACATAGAAGATACAATATAGGCGGTCTTATCGCTAAGAGCGATAGGTATGTTCCGAACAATCTTTGGGTGGAGTAATTTTTAAAGGAAAAGTTAGGTTGTGCATTGAATAAAGAAATAACTAGGTACACAAACTATATAACTTATTGCTGCAGTTTTAGATTTTATAAGTAAGTAAACAAAGTGTATACATATCAAGTATGTCGAGGTTTTTACAAACTTGCCTTATTGGTAACCTAATATAGACGTTAATCGATCAATTTCGCCAAGAATATCACCTAGAAGTAAACCAGAAACACACAAGTGACACGAAAGAGAAATTGCTTCGCGCGACATAAAAATAAAACGGCTTTCATTCATCTTTGTCTAGTGTTTGCTTAGTCATAGTCTGTCTTTTAGTCAGGTTGAGGCCTCCAAATTGGATAAGTTAGATTATTTTTGTACACATCAAGTTATACCTACTATATGGCTCCTGTAACACACGTCAGTTTGTCAGTTTAATTTCCGAATTTGGCGGACACATTCCCGTGTGTCTAGATCCTGTCCCAATAAGTTTTTGTTATGATTTCTTGACATTCGTATGAATGTGTCAAAATAGTTAAAGCAACACAGTAGGTACCATACCCTGATGTACCAGCCACTGCACTGACTATACTCGTATATATGTAACTACTGAATGATAATAGGAATAATAAAAGAAGCAAAACGCCGTGATATCCAGGTATTTTCCAATAAAATAACTAAATAAATCACTTGAAGCTTTCTACAAGGACTGACGTAGGACGAATATACAGTTATGTAATAAAAGAGACGAATGAGGTCTTTAGATAGATCTCAACAGTTGAAAGTTCAAATTGACTTTTCAGATTATTTCTTCAGCCGCCTACATTCTGTCCCGAGCACGTATTGATCCTGTTCGTAAATTGAAGCTCTGAATAGCCATCAACATGTATTGCGAGATTTAGTCGGGCTTTTATTAAAGTTTTTAGGGTTCTGTCGGCACTCGGAATTGCAAGTCAGTTTGCTGGTATAGAATAACCTACGACCAAATTATATTATGAGAGCGTCGGTGTACTAGTGGTTAGGACGTCGGACTCCCATGCAGGAGGTACGGGTTCGAAACCATGCAATGCCATGTACCAATGAGTTTCTCGGATATATTTTTAAAAAAAATATTATTTCTTCCTATTATATAAACCAAGCCAGCCCGCTGTGATCGCTTCTCATACAAATCTACCCAGTGTTTTTAGGGAATGGTGGTTTGTGTTGGAAATAAAATAAAGTCGGCAACTGTCTATAGAATCGGTGGCCTAATGGCTAGGACGCCGTACCCCCGGTCCGGGTTCGAAACCATGTAATGCCATGTACCAACGAGATTTTCGGTTTTTTTCGAAGACTTACGTACCTATACATTTACCGACTGCTCTAACGGTGAAGGAAAACATCGTGAGGAAACCTGCATGTCTGAGGAAATTAAAAGTTTCCGAAGGCGTGTGAAATCCACCAATCAGCACTGGACCCGCTCGGTGGATCATGGCCCGTACCCCCTTGTGCAACAGTGGGGAAATTGATAGGCTGATGATGAAATTATATTATGTAGGTATATCTTATAAATAAGTTAATAAATGATTACCTACTCAATATAGCATTACACTACACTTTAGTTTGACAAAGCAATAGAGCTTAAATCATGGAAAATAAATCTAATTTCATTTAAGTAGATACAAAATGTAAGTACGTACCTACCTAGGCATGGGTGTAACCTTATTTTACACACTTTTAATGCCTTTTGAATAGTAGTTTATGCAACGGCAACGTAATAATGGCGATTTTAACATGAGAACTGTTTATGCCATTCCGTGCGTTGCATACAATACTTTTTCTACGACCATGAACTAATTAACAGAAAGTTCTACAGACGCCATGACAGCTCGTCACACGGCAAAACAGTGCGAAGTCCGTCCGATTTCTCGTTTCCATAGAGCCACCTCAATTATTTCAGATGGTATTAAACTTTCGTCAATATTATAATTTTAAATATTCTTCGATTATTAATTATACTTATTACTCATACAAAGAAACAAATTAAAACAGCGCCGTATATCGCGTCTTCTTGACATGTTATTGGTAAATATGGAAACCGCAGACATTTTGAAGTATTGTCGATTTCGCGCAGGCGCGAGTGTCGAATATTTTTAATGGCTATAGTACCAAGTAGTTGGCCAGTGAAATGTAGTGCATTTAATACGAAAGAGTTCTTGTATGCAGTGCCACAAAAAAATTAAAAATTTACATAAGCCATTCGAAAACTGTTATTTAATATTTCATTAAAACACTATTTTCAGACGACCATGACGAATGACCTCTTTATGTTATTGATTGTGGTTTCTTAATGAATAAATTACGAAATGGGAGTAGAAAAACATTATTTACAACCCAATTATAAAAACGTTACATAGTAGGTAAATGATTATTACCGTAGAAATACATATTATTTTTAGAACCTACTATGGGCGTTTTCACATTAGACGAAAATGATACCGCCACGACACTGATAAATTGTTGAGACTGATCGTAATACCAAATATACTGGAGATATTGTAGAAACACGTTTTAATTCTGCACCAAAGTTAATGGGAAGACATTTAAAAAAACAAAACAAAAAATATAAAAAACGTAAACCTGCCTGCCGGTTTCCACAGTAATACGAGATATATGGTGTCGTGGACCACATAATATAGTGTGAAAGCAATGTATGAGATTCGACAACCGACGGACCATATTGGTATCGTTATCGTCTAATGTAAAAATGGCATATTATGGCCATTCCAATATGACCAGAACTACGAACTTTTTACGAATGCTTTTTATATGCAAAGAACGTCAATCAAATTAATGAAATGGGCAACTTAATGACTAGATTATCCATTTTAGGCTCGGCCAGTGTCTTTGCTAATTCGTTGAACTGTCAGTCACGTACATGAATGGTATACAGACTGGTAATTATTTAAGTTATAAACTGTGTAGGATTCGAACGTTCACTTGCGTAGGCGCAATAAGTGTGAGATGAAAATATATATTTTTAATGAAAAATTACTCGAACCCGAAACTAAACTTTCTCTTCATTATCATACAGGCTGAATAAAATATTTTATATTAATCCAGAGATATATGAAGGTTTCGACTTCCATTTATTTAAAACGTGGGCGTATATTCAAATTAGGAAAGGCAAGTAATACATACAGAGTGCTCCTTAGAATTGGTATTATTAGGTTATGTAACTCGTAACTAGAGTTGGTATTACCTATTAGGTAAAATTAATCATCTTTTTAAGTTCTAAAGTCTATTATTTTTGGTAACATGGAAATTAGAGATTGACCGAGAGTTGTAAGAAACGTCCTTAATACATATTGAGACGTTCTTAAGTCTTGTATCATCTCTATTTAGAGGTATGGCGTAGAAAGGGATAGCATGTAAGGTCATATCGTGCAGCTGACGACGGTAAAGAGAATAAAATGCACAACTCAATTGAGTGATCAAACCAGATGATGAAAAAAATAGTCGGGCTCGTTGTTCCTTCAAAGTTAAGAATAAGAAATTTATATTTAGAACATACTCACATATTAAATTACGACATAATAAGCCGTATTCTGTTAATAAAAGTTAATTATGATTCAGAGTGGCTCGCCGGCCGGCGGTCACGTTCACGTCTTACGTGGACACGAGACTTGACTACAATATTATTTGTCCATTCATTACCCTAAGTTAACCACACATTTATTATTATAATAATAATTTAGACCCAAAGAGGTAGCCATGCCATACCCACGCGAAGCGTTCGTTAAGATCGCGTGACCATCTTCTTATAGAATACCAAATAAAAAGATTTAATAAGAAGACGTCCTACCGAGAATCTCTTGCGGCAAATTATTTTGGAGCTCAATATTTTTGGAATTAATCAACGAAAATTGCAAAAGTAATATTTTGGTAGATAACAGAGTTCTGATTTTCTCGTTAGTGCTTCTAGCTAAAACTTTTGATCCATTAATAATTTGCCAGCCTGTCTGAAATTGTTTAAAGATGTTAATACAATTCATGCCAATTAAATAATCATTTGTTCCAGACAGTTTCGGAGTAGAGAGAGTAAACTGAGAAGTCTTTCGTTATATGCGTCAAAGCTTTGTCTAACATACGTGAAAACAGTGACTACACATCTAAATATGTAACCCAAGTCTTACATTTTAGTAAACCACTTTTGCTGATTTCAAAAACTTTGACAATATTTTATTACTTATTTTTGAAAAAATAACGGAAGTAGTTCAGTTATCTCTTTTACTCAGTGTAATAGTTTGATGTTGATGTGTTCGGCAGTGTAAAGACAGCCAGTACTTACTAATCCCGTGTGCTCCATTTTCGACCTCATCTTCACTTACTTAGGTGGTGTCAAACGTGGGTTTACATGTGAGTACCAACTGGCTGCCCTTGACTCAGTGGAGAAACGCGCTAAGCGCCTTATAGGTGACGAATCGCTGGTGGAGGCTAGACTGCAAAGTCTGGAACATCGGCGCAAGGTTGCCTGTCTATCGGTATTTTATAGGATACATTTCGGAGAGTGCGCATCGGAATTGCACGACCTAATTCCAGCATCTCCATTCCGCCTTCGGACTACCAGGCGCGGGGAGGGGTTCCATCCTTATGTTGTTGATATCCCATCTGCTCGTACGAAGCGATTTGCTTCTTCGTTCATTATGCGAACGGCTAAGGAATGGAACAGCCTGCCGGCGTCTGTATTTCCCGAAACCTACAA
Organism: Hofmannophila pseudospretella; assembly: GCA_947369225.1. Taxonomy (NCBI): domain Eukaryota; kingdom Metazoa; phylum Arthropoda; class Insecta; order Lepidoptera; family Oecophoridae; genus Hofmannophila; species Hofmannophila pseudospretella. The sequence continues at coordinate 7,636,257 of OX376323.1, read as the reverse complement.
CCTTGGGATCTTCAAGGCCAGAGTGAATAGGCATTTACTGGACCCGCATGCTCCATCGTCGACCTCATCGTCGCTTACCATCAGGCAAAATCGTTGTCAAATGCGGGTTTAGTTATACATTAAAAATAAATTAAAAATAAAAGTTGTACAGAATCTCGGCTTAAACAAATCTCAAGTCTGTATCTGTCCGTGTTTCCTTCGTCTCGGGTATCAACATCCAAATGTTTCTAACTGTACACGTCCCTCGGCCCATTTCTACGAAAACGGTCGTAGTCCGTACAGTATAATTGCTGTGACCATTAACATTCCGGCTTATATCGCTTAACTTTCTAGAGTGGGTGGAACTACGCCAATACTAAATTACGTTTGTAGTCACGATTTCCATGAGTGTAACTGAAGACCAAATCTTAACCAATCATAGACCCGAATGTGTGATATAAAACTATTCTTAGTAGATATGCTACGTGACATATGGGCCTTTAGGGAAAACGTGAGCCATTATTATATAAATCTTACCATCACCCACACCTACCATCCAGTTTGTGAGTTCTATCAATAACTAGACAACTTTTGTACTACGAATTAGACTTTTTGACTTAGTAAAAATCACCGAAAGAAATTCAGAACGATAGGTATGATATGATGGGATGGGATATGATGAGAAATTAATCAAATATCCATTCTCAACAATATGTAATCTTAATCAGTAATCACTAATCTCACACCCACCCACCACCAACTCTCTCAAGAGATTTATTTCTGACTTCCACTAACAATATAGTTCACATTGACTCTCATTATATTCGCTACACTAAAAAAAATGTTTCATATTGAGTCATACGACTAAAATCTTGATTCAAGCATAGATGAAAGAGTTTGATTGAAGTGAACAATGTCTTTGTTGTACTGAACAAGCCAATAAGTATGGTAGGTTCAAATGGAAATAAGTGCTTGTTTGTAGTAAACAATCTTTTTTTTCAGTGTATCTTCCTGTTATTTATACCTACACTATAGTAATATAGTGGTAGCGCGTTTAAGTCAAATTCCTATATGACGGATGACAGATATACCTTTTAAGCTCACATAATGGGTTGTTACAAAAACGCCGACAATGGAATTCATGAGGGAAACTAATGCTTCGTTAGCTATTCAAGTGTCAACGGGTCGCATCCGAACAAGAGGTTATTGATCTGAAAGGAAATATAAGAGGTTTTCTCTCGGCATTGTCTTAAGGCGGACACGCAGGGGCAGATTAAGGGTTTTGGAAAATGGGTCCAGGAGCTCACGTATCGGTGCTTATGTCCATTATGAATCTCGAAAAACTTCGCTTCTATCGCAATCGCTGTTATGTATGACAGCGGCACTCTTGTAAAATATACACTAAGTACATTCGACTGTATACCATCTGAGATTGTAACAACAACAACAGATAGACACAACAACATTTAATCTCTCGTTTATCATGAATGCAGGTTATGCAGCGATCTCTATTGTGCCACAAATAATTTTAACCAACTGTAATCGTATCCACAAAACATAGAATAGGTCCCTAGATTAATTCCTTTCCGATATCTTTAAGGGCTACCCCTTTGAAACATTATTAACATACATATCCATAAAACATTAAAAAACCTCTACTGCCTCCGTGAAAAAAATCATCAGAATCAATCAATCAGTGCACATCAGTCCACTTTTTTTAAACAAATGTATTTAGGAGTTATTATTATTTTTCGCTAGTGGCGCTAATAACCGCCTTAAACCGGTCTTCTACGAGTCCTGAAGAGGCAAGTTCGTCCCTGGAACAAGTTTATGTGGAACCCGCTGAACGTGCCCAAGTGGCCGTTTGTTTAATAGCACCATTCGCCCACTCCTCTCGTCGATGTATTTTTGAATCGATATGCTTTCATTGCACAATCGAGATAGGAGAACGAGTGTGATCTCGATTCGTTGATCACGATTTAATAGAGATGTGCATTTTAACTAATGGATGCTTTTAAATGGCTAGATAGCAAACTTATTGTGTTATTTATTGTATGTACCTACGAGTTAGTAAATATAAATTAATGTACGAGTAAATAAATATAATATATCGTCGTTCTATGTGATTAATTCCTTAGAATGATCACGACCCTCAGCAATGAAGAACACGTCTTAGAAGAGAGAAGTATTTATAAACGGAGAAACGGGCAAGGGTCGCTCAGTATTGAGCGCCTCTACAGACACCGAGACAGATCCAGGAAAATATGCTGGCACGACCTGGATTCACGTTGTACGACCTAGATGAAGGTAGCGTAAGACCGGGATATCTGGCAAGGGGAGGCCTTTGCCCAGCAGTGGGACAATGACGGCTAAGGGAGTAAATGGACAGCTAAAATAGGAACCATTCAGATTATAAGAGACCTTGTGTGTCATGCGTTAACACACGGGAAGGCCCCTAAGGTCCACCTAGACCCTCTTCAAACAAGACCTTCACTAGACCTATCCAAGACGTGTAAAAATATCTTGATGAATGGAGCCAGTGACATTGAGTTCCTAAATCTGGTGCGACGAGGGTAGATATTTATAATTTTACACCCACTACATGCTTGCTGCGTTCTCATGGAACAGGAATTTTCTATTTGGGACTTTACGAGCGTCACGTTATTGGCGTGTTTTAACGTTTTGTTTGATAGATCGCCAAGATTACAATATGGATTATTATGTTACTTATACCTAAGATTTGACGCTGTGACATGCATGCCACGGTTATAGATATACGACTTAGGACCTGTGACAATGAGTAGGTGAAAATGAGGGAGGGGGAAAAATCGACTATTTTTCGGTGTTGGCCGGTATTGATTGGCGCAGAGATGGATCCTTTTCCTCTGATATCGTAATCCCAGCTAGTAATCCTCGGTAGCCAGGATTCACAAAGTCCTTTTGCGATTCTATCTTTTAATCACAAATTCGGTGCACCTCTCAACGCGGTCCCGGGCCGAGTAGAGCTATGGCCGCGCGCTCGTCAGAGTACAGGAAGAGAGGGTAGTTGGGAGTTGATATTATCGGGATGTGGGTAGGAAATGACTACTCATTTTCACAGACCGCTTGCGCGGAAAATTTAACCCCGGGTTAACTCGCGAATCAAATACAAAATTTTCATCAGGTTAAAGTTAACGATTGGATAAGACGGCCTTTGGCATTTTTTATTAACTCCATAATTTTGGCTTACTTTTGATCTAAAAAATTCTGAAGGAGGTCTATGAGCAGAGTCATCTTTACCAATTTCTGCCGTGCTGCCGTTGCTGTGTTTCGAAATGAAGAGTCTGCGTATTTCCTGATACTTACATGAGGCACTCCATCTAAGTTCACAAAGTTAGCAGCGCAACGAAAACCCTAATTAACATTATAGTAAGTTGAGATGTATGTGAGGGACGGTGACCACTTACCATCAGGTGGCCTGTTTGCTCGTCTGCTCTCCTTATACAATAGTTTAACGAATCCTTATCAAAATCCGGACAATACAATGAAATCTGGCCAATATTGTATGTAATGTACGTCCCGTGACTTCTAGACTAGATCCTTGCTCAGATCCTTAGTATTTCCAAGTAAGTACCTGTACTGTACCCACTAAAATCCAACCAAGTATATCATTCCATAAAACAGTAAGTGAAATATCTTGATGTTAATTTATGCTCCATAACAGTTAACTAACACCATGTTAACACGTACTTATTGGAATACTTGGCATTCCCTGCCATCGTCGCCATCAAATAACGACTTCACACCACTTTCAGATAATAAGGAAGCATTACTGCTGTCATGGCGTGAGATTGCATTGCGTTCTTGCGGACACATTCCAGCATTGATTACTATCATCGCTGCTACTGCTGCGCACGCGACGGCTTGCCGATTCTACTTGTCTGTGAGATATGATTAGAGTTTATCAAATCAGTTAAGGTCAGGTTCTTCTTATCACTCACAGTTCTTCGGTTCTTCCAGTCACTCTTAACAGAGTGATCGTGTTTATGGATTGCTCCTACGTCTCGAGCACGGCCGCTTTAGCAATGTGGCTCGATTGGTGGCATTGCGAGAACACTCGACTAGGGAACCCTTCTGACAAATATTTTCCCTTAGGAAGGTCCTGGGAACCGAGAACGGGAGCGCAATAAAAGGCCTTACTTCTGGGACACGTCTATTAGAAGACTGACATGCACTCATTTAATGACTACCTACAAACTAATACTATAATAATAAACTACCCCATACATTAAAACTTTGTCACTGCCCAGGTTAACGCACTCAATTTTTTTTATGGAAAATAAAAACAACAGTTAAGCAAACTATAGTAGAATACATTGGTAATATTCTACTAGACAAATCTCGTGTTAATGAAGGCTTAACTTTGAGACGTTCTGTGCAATATTTTTTTTTACTTGCCTTTGTCACCTACTTAGTTCCTATTTTGTCATGGTACACGAGTATGTTATTAAACTTATGTTAAAGGTAGGTCCTTACAAGAGTAAGCAAAGTACTTCAAATCACTATATTTACGCCCGAAACTCGTAAAAAAGCTATTTCCACTCTGAAGCTGTAAAAGGTGTCTCGAATTGAACGGTATATTCGAACCTATCTTAGCTTAAGGTTATGTACTTTCCCGTTATTACCTCTCCTTCAACTCCAATAAACACTCGCAAAGGTCCTCAGAGAATACTCAACTAATGATATTTTATCAGCGCCCTCCATACAGGGAAATGTTGTCCTCTTCATGCTATTTGGTATAAATAGCTACAGATCCCTTGCAGATTGTAATCAAAGAACTAAACTTGGTTCTAAGGACATAAATAAGCCGATTTAGACAGATAACCACCAGCTGCTACTTGCCGAAGTTACCATACCAGATCCAATGTTACTACTAGATCGTGATCGTGTTTGGTATAAATAAAGGATGACAATCATTATTGGAACTATATTTCCACTATTCCATTGAAGAAATTCGAGAAAACTCCTCACCCTAGCAGGTTGTACCTTAATCAGTTTACGTCTATCCATAGAACACATGTGACTAGTTTCACTCTTTGGTCAGAATCTGAAAGACGTTGCAAACGATCTACCACTAAAAGGGAACCAAAACTCCCAAAAGCTACTAAGAATTAACCCTATGTTAATGATAACGATTGTGGTCATAAAAAATCGTAAATCGTAAATGTAATAATGGATCCTCATTCTCAGAACTAAATTAAACTGCGACATATATCGGATAGAAAAATCCTATCCTATTATACAAAAGACAAGTGGACTGGTAAATGGACGGGACGACGCATGGACAAATGGACGAGTATTTTTGTTTTTTTAATAACGACCATGGATGGAAGGTGAAATGACCCCGCCATAGGCTATGGCTTTCAATTTTAACTCGTGTGTTTATAAAGATAAACCATATCGTTTGTTACATAAAAGATGTCAGTCAGAATGTGACAGCCATTCCGTATCTTTCCACGCAATAAAATCCCTCGGCTTCGTCTTAGCTTGGGGTAATACTTTCATCCCACTATGGCCCATTTTCGGGATAATTCGGTCATCTCTTTGATGTAGCTAGCCTATAAACATAATCTTTGCTTTAATTCGTCACTAACTTTGATCGTTTGCGGTGGGAACATATACTGTACTTACAGCACAGAAATTACCCTGTAATATTGCTTAATTACTCTTAACTGACTGATACGTGATCGTGCAAACATTTATGTTTTATTGCTGTTGCCTAAAGTGCATTGGAATATGAATAATTACATTATTTTTGCAATCAATTCACATATATTTTCGTAATCGTATGATTTTGTAATGACATGCTCTATAAAATTGTACACTGTACATTTTAGGCATATTAAGTTAAGTATTTTAACTCCGACTAATTAGAAGTATTAATGTTTTGTAAGTAATTGGTTTTTTTAATAACTTAAGATTGCTGCGGACAGCCTCTGCACCCAGGAACGATGGGAACGATGAGTCGTTCCTGTGTGCAAAAGCCCTAGGGAACGGTACCCCTGTTCCCTAGAGCATTACCTTATTATTTATATTATTTATTTATTAAGAAAGGATTAAGTTGTATTACATACAACTGACCTACAGAAAACCTATATTTTGGACAAATAATGCGATAGTATTTTGGTACTCCTATCAACATCAAAATAAACTGTTCAGCATTTAGTATTTTAATTTTAAAATTAAGTTAAGTGTACTAATGTTCTGGTTCTTACTATAAACATACTTTACAAATAAAGACACGCTGCGATAAAGTTTTCAGCCAATATTAATAATTCAAAGAAACTCTAAATAAATTATGGTTCTTAATTTAATTCAAGGATTTAGCCAGGATTTCAGTAGAAATCCGACTCTTGATTAAGTCGCGAGTCGGAAAGTCAATTTCACCAAAACGAAAGTAAATAGACGCTTTGCAATTTCTTTATCTCAATCCAATGAATGAATGAATGAATACTATATATTCATTGAACGACATTAGTCGAATAACTTATTAAGTTCTATTTGATCATAAATCCTTTTGATAAAGATCTCTCTTATTTATTGACTTGATCAAACTTTTTTATTGATGGCAATGCTTTTCCTCTTGCCAAATCAAGATAAATAGTTAACATGAGAATACACTTTCGTACTTTATATTATTCCCCGTTATGTAACTTACATTTCAATAAGTGTCAAGGCAACCAGAAGTCAATATCACCCTATTTCTCCATCAAGAAAAGTATGAACCTATATTAGACTGACTATTTTCACCAACAACCTACCACTTCAATTGAAGAAAAAACTTAGTGAAACCTTAGCTAATTTCAGGAAAGTTTGTCTTTGCGCAAACGTTTAATTAAAGTCAAACATGCATCCGCTCCTTCACAATTCGCAAACAAAAAGCAGCCAAATCGCGTTTTAATAAACATTGCCCCGTTTATTTTTGGTAGGAAATAAAAGGCCACATTTCCATAACAAACAAAGAGAAGTTAACACAATGCTTGCCGGAACTACGGTGTAAGAACTTAGTATAGCAACTACTCTACAATAGGATATAAAACGCAAAGCATTGCGTAGATGGAGCCACTAGCACACTCCTTAAACAGAAAACGAAACGTTAGTTTTGAATATATCACAAATTTCTCGTTATTTGGTTTAATTTAATTTAATTTCTCAAAGCTATAGTAAAATTGTGATGATATCATGGCATCATATGGCCATTTCAAAATAGCAAACCTAAAAAATCTGTTAAGACAGCGTGGCGCGAGTCTGAAGAATAAAAAAAAGATTTGGTGGAAAGGAACGTATCTACATGTTGATTAGCTAAATACCATTGTGCTAGTGGCGCCTCTATTGGTAAAACATTGCAAGGATTATCTCCTATTGTCACAATTTGTAGGTACACGTTACTAAACAGATATAGAACATTGGTGCGTGAGTGCAATTTTTCGGACATTTCGAAAACTTTTCTTTAAAACTGTAGATTTAAATAATAAACAAGTGAAATCCACCAGTCAGTCATGGTGGATTATATTTCCTCATACAAAAGTATAAGCCTGTGTTGACCTAAATGTAAAGATTTCCGTTGCCTGTGCGTGAGATTGAGCATAAGTACATAACGTCGGTGAAGTTAGAACTTCAACATTTCAGAAGAGCAAAAACACTTCATAAAGCCGTTTTGGTTTCTTGTTAATAAAAAGCGCAATTTTACATCTTTTCCAAAATAAACTGACGGCGTGGCTTCTCTCCTTTAAACTGTTCTGCACTGACATGAAAAATACTCTGTGTACAAATACGCGGTGTTGTTTTTTTTTATATTTAGATGTTTTTAGTTTTCTGCGAATAACGCGCCGCTATTGGTTTAAATGATTATTTCTGATTGGTCAGGCGAAGCGCCCATCGAATGACATTAAAAAGTCGAAGCCGCCACATTTTGATTTAGGCGGAGTTAGAACTTTACCGACGATAAGTAGTCGAAATTTCTTGAGCTCTGCTCTTGATCTAACCGCCGGTTCCCTGGCAATGACCTCATTACCGTTCTTTAGTAAAGGGCGCTAGTTCCGATCCGATTTCTCCGATCTGATCTGAGGTAAGGACGCACTGGTCTAATTCATTATACAGTACCGGAACGATGTTCCAGTTATTAGTGTAGTATAGTGGCTAATTCCTTCTGCACAGTAACGTAGCTAGAGCCAGCTAACAGGCGCAATCCCTGCGGGGCGCAAACACTCGAAAGCGAGCGTTGTAAAAACACTTTCGATATTATGGATAGAATCGAAACTTGAACAATGCTAGCGATACTATTGATAATAATATCACAATTTATTCCATTTTGAGAGAACGGGAGTACACCTAAGTCAGTGATAATTTATCAATAACTATCGATAATGAATATATGAAAGATTGACAACGCCACGATACTATCTAGGCGATTTGATTTTTTGATTTTGAAAGTTCTTTATTGTAACATAAAACACATAATCATTAGAAGTATCAAAAACACAGTCATGGTATACCAAAACATAAAGTACCTACTACGTTTACGAGCCTACATATAAAACATAACGTTAAAAATATCATGGACATTTCAGTTAAATGTTCATACTTAACAGGAATATTATTTATATCTACTATCTAGGTAAGTAACCCGAAACCCTGAACAGGGGATTTTCTATTCTTGAGATGTACATTTTTTTAGACTAAAAAAATCGTTAATAGGTACTATTATAGCTAGACACGGAATTCTTACAACGGTTTGGGGTTGTTTTACTCGCAGACCGCCCGCAGCCCCCGACCATGGCGCATCTGTGCCGAAATATCGGGAGTTCAAAAAAACAACCTCAAATAATAGTTGTCGTTTGTTCGTGCCTTTGAAGACCCAACATCCTGGGCGCCAGTGACCCTGGCTACCACACTGCTTCTGCCTACAAACACAGTTCCACAAACAACGCCGTAAAACTAGATTACTTACTTCGAGATTGGAATGCTAAACTATCGTTTCGTTTTGTTGCACGTTGTGTGGCTTCGAAATTGCAAATGGAATGTTCAGCAGCTCAACTACAATACGAGTAGGCTATACTCGTACAATAGTGAAATGAAATACAAATAAAGAATAGAGCATTGTGTTGGAACAATGCTAATAACAGCAATATAGGATACCTAGGTGTTTGTAACCAATTTTACGTTTTATAATATGAAATCGTAAATACACCTTTTAATGCTATATGCATTTATGAAATTGTTTCAATAGAAGACGTAACGGAGAAACACAGTTCTCTGTGTTTCTCCCTTACTTCTTCTATTATAAGAAAAATATTTGATTTTGCTTTAATTTCACAAAACAATCTAAATAGAGACAGTGATTGTAATGTGCAATTTTCTCTTTCGAAACCGAGCAAAATCACGCATGAAGTATATAATTTCACAAATAATCTCCAAGTTAAGTACCAACATAACAAGATTAAATAATACATACGAGCTCTATTTCCGTGCTTGCCGCGCTGTAGATGGTATCACGTCACTTCCGGTTCGTACAATAAGCGCAACCGGAAGCGGCGGCGCGTGCGCCCGTCATGCTACTCCAGACCGCCCCATTATAATGCCCCGTGAATTTTTATGAAGGCAGCACTCGTATCGATTTTTGCAACTATACAGGTAACTGCAAGTTCTAAAATTGAATCTTATAGGTACAGGGTTTTATCCCGAAACTCTAGCAGCGCTAAACATCGATCATCTTTGGTTTTTATTTGTTCATCTTCTATAAACTATGATCGCTTCTCATTATACAAACCTACCCAGTGTTTTCAGATAATGGTGGTTTGTGCTGGAAATAAAATAAAGCCGGCAACGGTCTATAGCGTCGGTGGCCTAATGGAGGACGCCGGACTCCCGGTCCAGGTTCGAAACCATGCACTGCCATGTACCAATGAGTTATTCGATTTTTTTCGAAGACTTATCTACTTTTACCGACTGCTCTAACGGTGAAAGAAACATTGTGAGGAAACTTTGCATATCTGAGGAAATTTAAAGTTTCCGAAGGCGTGTGATATCCACTAATCAGCACTGGGGCCGCTCGGTGGATCATGGCCCGTACTACCTTGTGCAAGGGATTGCCTGTGCCCCAACAGTGGGGACAATAATAGGCTGATGATAATGGCGAACGGTCTATAATTCAATAGAGCTCCGTGGAAATCAGGAATACGGTCGGTTTTCAGGCAGAACAAGACTTGATGCCATCCCCTGGTCTAGATTTATTTTTATTGACAGATTTGGAAATAACGTAAGTAAGTATTTACCTAAGTGTATCTCTAAATCTAAAATACCAAAAAATATTATTAGGCTAGGGCTACATTCGGACGAAGCGCTGATTTCAAGTGGGGTGAGGGCGGAACGCATGTGAATCGGACGCGTGTAGTCCAGCACTTAGTGTTCGCGTTCGTAGTTCAAGGGTAGGTACTATAGGTCGAAGCAACGATTATCTAAAATAAAAACCTTTTTTTTTTTCTTTAAATACATTTTCGAGAGAAAATCTAAAATATTTTTTTAGTTCGCTGTACATTTACAGTTTCTTTAGGTTTTTTTATTTACAAAAAACTTCCTTATCAACGCGTCAATGTAAAGGGATATCGATTATATGTAGAAGTCGAGTTAGAAGGTTGGTTGCAGCCTTTTAAATATTTTAATCTAATTAAAAATAGCTTATAGTTATAGGTTTAAAGAGAGAGTACTGCACAGAGTCCAATGTAGAGTCAGTGTTCCAGTGAATGGTTTGCTCGCCGTGATGTAGCGTGCCATTCATTGTCGAACACCACATTGTCGGTCGTAATGTACGAACATAATTATAACTCTCGCACGGTATGTACGTACATCATTGTGTAATATGAGGGCGTTTAATTCGCAAATGATAAAATAATTCACATTTCTCTTGATAGATTAGCATGAAAAATTGTTTTGTTCTTATATCGCCTTATAAGTACCTACTAATTTCAAAATCAAATGTTGTAATAACTTATGAAATATTACAGTATTAGGCCAATAGTAGTTCTAAGAGGTATAGGTAGGTATATAAACATTTATATCTTGATCTGTATACATAGTTAATCTGCGGATAAGTTTGAAGAGCGTATGTAATTATAAGGAAAATCTACATCTCTACCTCTGAACTTTGAGTAGTGATGTAAATTGAAGAGGTTTAATCACTACCATAATTACGATCAGACAATGCTTAATCTCTATATTTAACATAAAAATACGCGGGAAAATATTAACTTCTTTAAAAATATATTAAAATTATACTTGGTATCTTACCTATACATAATTGTAATAGCACATTATAATAATACCTAACCTGTATGTAAAATAATACAATGCCAAGAAACCAAGAAAATAACTAGAATCCCGTAATTCACAGATAAAACAAAAAGCTATCAATTCCCTATTACTCGTATACCAAGCAAGTAGATTTCTCACGTTCCGTTGTCTCTAGCATGTCGTATAGTGTCGCTGTTACGTAAGAGGCGTCCTTTGTGCATCTCCTTCACTCCTTCCCTTGTCCTTTATCCATCTGTCCTATTCATGCATAAAGTATACTAAGTGCATTAATAAAACAGCCTCGTCTCATCGTAAACTATAATTGAAAGTGACTTTGGGTAAAACAATGAACCCTAAGCAGTACATACAGTACGTACAAAATAAAATAAAAGGGCTGAGTGACAAAAAATTTAAAAACGTTGTTAAAAAATCTCTGTCTCGTAAAGCATACTACACTGTGCCAGACTTTATGACTGACAGAGATGCATGGCAACACTGTTGATTAATTGTTTGTTTGTAGTGCCAATGGCACGACATTATTTTTTATTAATTAGTAATAATAAAGTTTTTATTTTTTAATGTACGGAGAAAATGGTATGATTATTATTATTGATTGATATTGTTCTTGATTATTATTATTGTTTATTATAAATTGTTATATATAAATTGAATTGGAAAATTGACGAACGAAAGTGTACAAGCTGTACCAATTTGTTGAATAAACTATTTCATTTCATTACACAGTGGAAAGAAAATAGTAGGTACATACATAAAATATTCAGAGGTTTACATCGGCGCAATGGTAGGCGTTGTTCTAGTTTCGGCGTAATCAGAAGATCTTGTTAACAATTCACTTTGTCCTAAAAAGCGTCTTAAAGATGTAGGGAATTTCTGAAAGGAAAATTACAGTCAGAGTCTAAGAGAATATAGTATACTCGTAAAACTGGTTTTTTTATACAAAAATACACTCCTCGTAGTTCTACCTAGTGTCTATTTGGTAGTTCGATCTCACCACAGATATAGATCTCACCCAGGAACATATCGCTCGCCACGTTCGTCGTCGAGTAATTTTATTACAATCCTTCCTCCTCCGGTGTCTGGCATCACCCGTTGGTTGATCTCGTTAGTACGGATGTCGAACTGTAGTCGCGATGCATCAGCTCTCAGAGTTACCGACTCCTATATATTATATTTAGCCTTAGCACCGGTGAGATCATAATGCTGTAAGCTTGGATGAAACAAAATCCGCTCTAGACAAAAAGCAGATTTTGTTAACTGTATAATTATTTGTATTTGTTACACTGATCAACTAATTAAACTTTTAATTTATTTACTTTCTGTCTGTGTTCTGCTATTGAAAATTAACTGTAAAAAGATGTGCTTGAACTGTGGATTCTACACAATCAGTATAGGCTTTCTGATCATGAAACCTTGTCCGAAATTAGTTTTAAGTTCTATAATTCGATCTCAAACTCATTATTGTCACTACATACATTCCTTCATAATATCTCCTGCGCTGCAGCGTCACGTATAATTTTATTACTTACAATGCTTCCTCCTCCGAGGAGTTTCCGATGTCTGGAATAGTCCCGCTGATTGATCTTGTTAGTACGGATGTCTGCCTTGGACAGTCGCAAGCCCTTAAAGGGTTACCGATCCCTCTGTAACGGATTTGTGAATTTAAAGGATTACATGGTTCTGATAAATGTTTATTCATTCATTCATTCGTTCAAGGTTTTGTTCTATTAGGTGTTAGTTCTATAAATTCTAAGTTAGATGAAATTCTAGCTTAATCAGACAGAACTTCGTTTTTAGTACTTACTTATCATTTGAATCGTATATTTTCAGCCTCAAAGACATGTTAAACTTTGTATATACCTATTAATTAATAACTTACTCCAACAAATGGCCTATGTACTCGTATTATAGACATTTAATCATGATAAATGTACCGCATAAAACTGGCACTTATCTAATCCTGTGTAAGCAAACGTACTGACAGTCTTCTAAATATAAATGTAAACACAGTATCCCTCGTATTGCGTCTGCCGTTTGCTTCTACATTTAGAAATGACACCGGTAGACGGCTTTGTATGGAGCACGTGAAGAGTAAAATACTAGTGACTAAAACTAGAAAATTAAGATGAAAAATATAGACATTTTCTTCATTCATGTTGTGAACGAATGTTAGAAAAGAAAGATTCTGCAGTAAAAATTGTCACGAGCGATCTTTATTTATTGTGTTTTCCGTGCGTGATCGTCGTTTGTTTCATTATGTAGATTTTGCGTGTAAACATTACTGAACAAAATTTTCCAAGGAAAATAGTGTAGGGCAAGAATATTTTCATGAAATAATAAGTACCAACCTAGATAATGTACCTACTTTGAGCAACCTACCTTCTATTTAATCTCAAACCAAGTAACAGACTTTTAAATTATGAACATTCGGAAACGGAAAGCTTTTAGTCAAATGAATGAAACCTTACTATAATTTTCGAAAGACGTTCTGAGTTTTCAACTCCGTCTTGATCAAAACTTTGTACTGAAGAACAGCATAGCTGCATGTTTTCTGCTTTTTAACTCATCTAAAGGGTACTAAATTTATTTCCGTGGTATTTTGTAAGTAATAAGTGAATACAAATTTTCCATTTCAATTTTGCTTTAGCTACATTCCTACAATATAGGTAGGTACGATGACTACCGGACGAAGTTTTCTCACAAAGGAAAAGTTTAAAGTTGTACCTTTGTATTAAGAACATAGAGATTTGATTTGTAATATTTCATATCTAAGTTAGTACCTTACCTACTTACAATGACTTACATAACATACAATATGATGTGATGACCATGAACAATATTAATGTATTTTAACGGTGTTTTAAACAAACGATAATCTCGCCTCTAAGTGACAGATTAGCATAAGACCTAAAAATCTAGAATGTCTCCTGCATAGGCTGAAAAATTCTTACATTCATAGCCGGCCATAAGTCGGGAAACTCATAAAAGTTTAAGAAGCATTCAGTGTTTAATATCGTTTAAAATGATGGTCTTTACGATCACCCCGAGAATATCTGGCGGGTTTAATATGGAAATCTTTCTCTGACATCATCCAAACATCGAGGGAGTTTGTAAAAATTGTTGTATAGTCAGAAACTTAATTCAAATTCCTTATACTTAATTATTGGAGCGTCGGTGGCGCCGTGGCTAGGACGTCGGACTCCCATGCGGGAGGTCCGGGTTCGAAACCATGCAATGTCATGTACCAATGAGTTTTTCAGTTTTTTCGAACGATTTACGTACATTTACCGACTGCTCTGACGGTGAAGGAAAACATCGTGAGGAAATCTGCACACTGTAATAACCAGTGTGTGAAATGGGGAAGGCAATGGCAAACCACCCCATTAAATCTGCCACGAGAGCCGTTCTATGTGATTAATTCCTTAGAATGATCACGACCCTCAGCAATGAGGAAAACGACTTAGAAGAGAAGAGAATACTTAATTATTTATCGTGTTTTAAAAGTATTACATACTGAAAATCGATTTATTTTGTTCCAGATAGCCGCAACGTACCTACTTACATTGCAGCGGTATGTATTATTAGTATTAGTAATTTTACTTTATATAACATCCGATCCTCTTCCATCCTCCATCCATTTCAGACGGACATACCATTATGATGAATCGAGAGTAAGAATCATCGAGCACCAAACTAAACTTATTTAGAAACGTGATTCTAATTAAACATCACAATAAAGAAAGAAAGAAATAAAGATGACCAATCACCCATCACCAAAAGAATCAACCCATTTAAATATTACGTTGATATTATTAAAAGATGGTAAGTAGACACTATCATCTTGATACACACATGTACACACACAATACCCGCATATTCAGTACAACCAAACACCGACACTTTTCTTTCATGACTTGTAACGAAGCAAGGATTCGCGGGAAACAAGTGAAAACTGACCTATATTCCGCTTCGCTGAACCGAGAGGACATGAGCAAAGCGCAAATGGCTGAGGGAGACGTAGACGGGATAATTACTAACAAAATGTATCTGTAAGTCTACACAAAGCAGAACTCACAGAACGCACAAGTTAAATATCGATAGAGTGACGCTAGACTTGTTTTATTGTTTTGACAGACAACCTGTTGCTTGTTCCACAGATAAACTAAATTCGCTTATTGATGAGTGATGAGATGGTCTATCACTTACCCGTAACGATAAATCCTATCCCGGATCAGACATAAATCAAATATCTATTTACCATGAAGGAACAACACACGATTTTTTCTTTCATCCAAGCTTTTTACTTATTCATTTGCCCTTTCACTAAATCTTAGAATCAAATTATTAACTACTGTCTAATTTTGTTAAATATTACATTTCACATTTATGTACTTAAGTACATACCTATACACACTTAATTAAGGTTGTGCGCAATTTTAGAGCTAAGTTATAAAACTATAAAACTTGTTCAAAGCAACAATTTACATCAACATTAATGTCATATAGACAAACAGTGGATTGCATTTCCTCTATCTTCAGTCTTCAGTCACCATAGGTATCTCGCTTTTCAGCTTTGGCAATGTTCCAACAGACTTGACTATAAATAATTAATATAGCTCTATCTTTTTGCAATCAACTAAATAAACACACAAGAAATAGTATGCTAGTTGGATCGCCTTTCACGTCTCACTACATCTCTACCCAATGATTTTCCACTTGATCGCTGAAGTTCTCGGTAATATTAATAGAACAGAAATTACGAAGGGTTGCGTGTGAACCCAGAGGAGGAACATTCACATGATCACTAACCAGATTGCCAGAACCCTAATATTTTAAAAAGTTTCACCATGTTAGTATAAAGGATATGGAGGACCGGGAGACCAGGTTAGAGTGGCATCGTTGCAAATGTGGGGTGTGGGAACATACACCCCCTCGCAAGAGCAAGGTGCAGCTGCGACGATATGGGAATATGAACGTAATGAACTAACTTTAACTAACCTCATTAGAATTACGGCACAAAAGCTAAAGCTACTGCTAATTAAAAAGCTTAAGTGTTAATGGAAATGTTTTTCCTGCCAAATTAATTAAGCGTAAGTACCCTGCCTACAGGGAGTTTTCCGGCGATTCTAATATTAAAATATCTTCCTGTTACTTCTTTATAACTTGTTACCTTATGATTAATACTTACATAGTAACAATGTAGATATTACTCGTTACATTATTTATGCTCTACTATCAACTGAAACTTAATTTCGTAATAATCTTACAGATACTGTGAATTTTTTCAACATAGATAAAGTGATATTTTTGTTTGCATACAAAATATCCGTGCACTACATTATATAAATATTCTGTCGTCATCACCTGTCATTCTGCCTGCCTTCTCCCTTCCTGCCAAAGGAAGAAAAAACAGACACATGCAAAATGGCATGTGTTGACTGCGATTGACGAGGAGTGACGAAACGCGTCGTTAGCAAAAAACATTTCCTGTCTTTTGATAACAATCATAGATGAATAACGTACCCAATGGACTGATGACTTTCTCTTTTACTAATGCATTCAGTTTCAGTCAATAGGCTTTAAAAATAGGACTTAATTACTTACGTACCTTTCTAATCATCGATTATTAAAATTACCTATCTCAATAATTGCAATTAAATAAATCGCAGTAGGTAAGTAGCACCACCAATCAGCACTGGCCCGCTCGGTGGATCATGTACCCGCCTTGTGCAAGGGGAGACCTGTGCCCCAACAGTGGGGACATTAATAGACTGATGGATGAAGTAAGTACCTTACTTTACTTAATGTAATGTACTTTTTTTAAATAATTTTAGCAAAAATTTTATAAAATTCTAATTTTATCAAAAAAAAAATTTTTTTTTATTTTAGTCATAAAAGTGTGGTAGAATCAAAAAAAGTGTGCTAGAGTCAGTACAAGTGTCTAATGTCTAGTCTTCTTTTTTCTTCTTCTTCTGAGTTAGTTAATTATTATTAACTCTGACCAAACTTTAGGAAAAACGACATCAAAGTTCTTGAGATAGCATGACTTCTTAGCATACTATAACGCGGAAACTAGGATATATATTCTATGCAGCACTCTAAATTTTCTTTATGCTATTGTGGGTGTTGTTACATGAACGTTGAACACTCTCACATTATTTTATTATTCAAAAACATACCGAAAGATTACTGAGAACGCAGATACTTTAACAATTTATATTTTATTTTTTACAACCAATATCATTTCAGCATGCAAATCATGCGAAGATTTTCAATTTTGCTCGATCCATCCACCCATAAAAACAAGTCGACGATTCCCACGTCGTAACCCGTCGATCGGATGGTATGACATAACCATAAATTGACAAAACTCCGTCGTTTTCAAGGATATTGGATTTCTTTATTTCAAAACAAACAAGTGGAGCTAAAGAAAGACCTCAATGATTATTGTCAGTCCTCTCTGAATCTAAAAAAAATTATAATTTGTGAAAATCGTTACATTATTTCGTATTTCAGCTAAAAGCAGAAATTTTATTTAATTTAATTTATTTATTAGGTACACAACAGATTACAACCAGATAAACTACAGAAAAATTAATATAAAGTAATGAGGTAGGTCGTAACCCTTAACGTGTAAACACAGCATGGTTAGGAAGTAGAAAATTGGTTGTTATACAAAATTGAGTTGGGAAAGCAAAAAATACTAGTGAATGTAAAGATTTAAAAAAACCTACAATTAAAAAAATTAGAAATAATTCTATTACGATAGTTTTCTCACGACGATAGGTACTCTGTATAAGTATACATATTATATCGAGGTGTTATTGTAATCCGTTCATAAATATACGATTTTTAAATTTGAAATTACGTATCTGCATCTACAGCCTACTTACAACAAATTGTTCTCTATAAGCAAACGATACAAGGTTCGAATCCAAAAGGCACATGTTGCCTACCAATTTGGAAAAATAAAACGTGTTTCAACACAAACTTTCACGGCGGCTTCTTCTGACGACGACGAATAACATCAGTCGCCATAAATACAAGCATTCATTATTTATCGTAATTTTTTTGTTATTTATAAAAAGAGGCCTTGCCCTAGGTATATCACAAATCACAATAGTTCTCACACATGATTCCATGTTTCGTTTGGTACGTTGTTGTTCAAATTCTGTGATACAAGCACATGATGTACTCGTATATGGCGCAGGGAATTCAGTGAAATAGCCAAATGTCCTAATAATTTGGCGAAGACTGGGGAGAACTGTTGCTCTGAGGATCCGGAGCACCTTTGGCGGAAGGTGGTGAGTATGAAATATGAGGTGGAGTGCAGGTTCCCCGGGGTTCTTTCCTCCATAATACCTACTCTTTAAAAAGGTTTAGGACGGTACTTATGTACACGCAATATTTACAGTCCACCCACCTCCAACCAATCTCGTAACTCATTATTACATGATAAACAGTTTTATTTAATCCACCATCCGTCACTACTGACGACCATTAAACCCCAAATCCCCAGAGTATTCGGCTATTTCACTGAATTCGACTATACTTATCCATGTTTTTACCATTTCGACTTGTTTGCTTTTTATAGTACTTACAATGAATTATGAATTGATATGAAGACAATTACATTGGGTTTTTGTAGCATCCAGTGCCGATATAAAAATGACATCATAGGTTGAGTCAAAACCACAACCTATTCCTTATCAACAAGCAGCAAACAAGTCATAAAATATTTCCATAATGCTGAGTAAACTCGATTGGCTTTAATTATACTTTACAATCGTATCCCTAACAAATCCAGTTATTGCTATAATAATAATAATAATAAGATTAGGTTAGCTCATTTGAATAACCACAAGAAAATATGATTATACCTACTCTACTACCTACTGTAGTTGAGCTTTTTGGAGCTTTCTAATTTTAGAAAAAAAGTCAGGAAGAATTTTGTTCAGAAGTAGTGACCCCTCATAACACGAATGCTATATGTTACCATTAGTTGGTTATGGTACACTGAAAGAAAGCTTGTTTGATTTAGAGCATATAAAGTAATATTTTTTCATTTGAACAAATAAGACTAAGATATTGAAGTGAACAGTTTCTTGTTTGAAAATAACAAGCCGATTTTATATGCTCGTTTTAAGTTCTCGTTTGAAGTAAACAAGCTTTTCTTTCAGTGTATGTTACCATTAAATTATTCATAACATACCTCCCTGGATGATACGTTTTAGTAGGGCAAAATAAAGAATTATTGCTTTAAATTATTAAAAAATATTTTTGTGTTGCATTTCGATTCGGGAGCACTTAATATAGGTGTAACTTAGGAGGCGTAAGGACCTCGATGACATCTTGTTTGCGTAAAAATCTGACGGTAGTATCCGTACTTCATCTTCATTGTTTTTATCACCAGTCTATTATGTCCCCACTGTTGGGGCGCAGGCCTCCCCTTGACCAAAGGGGTACGGGCCATGATCGACCGAGCGGGCCCAGTGCTGATTAGTGGATTTCACACACCTTTTCATTTCCTCAAACATGCAGGTTTCCTCACGATGTTTTCCTTCACCGTTAGAGCAGTCGGTAAATGTGCGTAAGTCTTCGAAAAAATCCGAAAAACTCATTGGTACATGGCATGGTTTCGAACCCGGACCTCCCGCATGAGAGTCCGGCGTCCTAGCCACTAGGCCACCGACGCTCAGTATCCGTACTTACATATTTATAATGTATCCCCGTGGACGTTTACGTTCTAGGTGGGGCATGTGAACATAGAAACACGATGTACTCGTACCTTAGTCATCAAAAATTCACCACCGGCCGTGACGGATGGCGTCCATAAGTCAGCCGGATTGCACCAGAGTGGCCCAGTTGGCCGTTGCGGCCGCTCTCGTTCTGTCCCCTAATATCCGACCTACTTACGCCTATCACTCCGTGGTCGGCTTATGATGTTATAATACTGTTGGTCCATGTGTTCATACAATTTAGTTTAACGAGTTATAATTACGCAGCTTTCGACTGTCTTACCGTGAGTTTCAGGAAACGTCTTTATTGTTAGGTTTCCTTAAGTCTCTTGTCATCTCTGTCTAGAGGTATTATGGTATGGAATATTTCATATCATTTATTCATAAAAAATCATAAATTGTGTTTGAATACAAAAAAAACATGCAAATCGTAATAAAAAAACAATTATGCCTAAAAATAATAATTAAGTCTAAGGACTTAACTGTCCCTATCTAAATTAAAAGACATGATAAGTAGCTATAATAAGGGGTGTGTGTGACGTATTAAATTTTTTGCTAAAGTATGTACAGCAAAATTTGTAGATACTACCTATTACACGATCACCTATTTTCTATATCAACTTTTGAAGTTGGCAAACATTTTATAGGTATGAGAATTAGGTACTTATCTAAAACTTTAATACTGACATAGGTTAAGTATCTACCTACTATGGTTAGTGTACGATCTGGAAAGAAGAAGAACCATAAAAGTTCTGCAGCTCACAGCTCATCAGCAAAAGTTTACGACTGCAGTTCCAATTAAAGTAAATACCTGTTTCTTTTTGCATACCCTTTATGTAGGTACATTCTGTGCCTGTGCTATTCGTACAACGTCGACTCTATGTGAATACCGTTAAGGTACACTCTTAAAAATCCCGGCACACTCGTAATCTCAAAACTGAATATAAAATCCACTTGTATTCATGCTGCATTTAATAACACTAAAAGAAAATCTGCACGAGCAAAGATTAAAATCTGCATAGGTAGGTAGGTACTCGTAACAAAACTTTCATTTAATGTTTCGTCATAAAATTGTCGTAATTTGCATGTCCCGGAATCGAATGTACAATTTTATTGAATTAACAACAAAAATGAGTATAAATTAAGATTTTTATCATCATACAAATATCATTAATTTTAAATGTGATTTTAATGCTCACTTTAATGCTTTCTTTTTGTTTTCTCTTATTCGTATACTATACTTACTCGTATACTATCTTATGTAGTATTTTAAGGACCTGTATTGTATATTATACCAATGTTATGTCCAAAAAACTTATAAAACTAAGATCAAATGATCAAATAGACACTAAATTATTGTTTAATCTAAGAAATTGTTGAAGGTCTGGCAGATTAAAAGTCTTAGGGACCGTTTTATCAGCCATTTCCTCAACGTTTACGATAAAATTTGATGAGATTTTAATTCGATTAAACAATAATTTCTTACATCAAAAGAATAAGAATTTGCATCTAACATTTTCCGAACAAAATTCAGAATTTAATCCAGTTTAGACAGACTTACCTTTCTTAATTATTGTTTAATGAATTTAATGATCCTTAATTCCTTATTTCATTCTGATGTTGTTTTCAGTTCGGTTTCGGAAAAATAAGCTAATACAGTATTTATAAGGTTTAAATCCCAAAGTTGTCAAAAAGCTTTTAACGCTTAACCTATCGGCTCACCATGGGGAACCGGGGAAACTCATTAAATATCCTCTCAACCAAACAATGTTAATATTTTTCATAGCACAGAGAGACTCTTATGCCATGATTTTATATTTATAATATTAACCTACATTACTTCACGCGCACAAACTGACACACTCTCCCTGACTCTCACTGACATCTACAACACACACACACACACACACACACATTTATAAAGTGCAATTTATTTATTTATTTTTGGCAAATGCTTACCTAAATTATTCACATAAGTATTTAATCTTTTTGATTTTTAGTTTTTAATTTTTATTTTTTTACCCACTATCACCACGCAAAATAGGCGCTTAAGACGTCGAGTTGCGGAAATCAGCCCGTTATTACATCACATTACCCACTATCACTATCGCTCCCACTAACATCTTAGGATAAGTGGTGAAATAAAAAAACAGCGCTGCATAAATATGCAGCGCTGTTTTTTTACCAAAATGGGTACCAAATGGTACCCGAGTATGTTTCAGCATTGACTGACTTTCCCCCCTTTTGCCAAATATACAGAAATATGCATAGTGCTTTGTGATCTGTTTGTTATCTGTTGTTTTCTATTTGTGCAATAAAGTGTATTTTACTTTTACTTTTTTACATTGTTACAAACCATGTGTTATCAAATAGAGCATGTAGGTACTTCACTTATTATTTGTATATAGTTTTACAAGGAAGCAAATTACATTACAATTTATTACAGTCAAATGGCAAGGTTATCATTTTATCGGAGTCATTATGTGTGCGTCAAACGAAGCCAATGCATTTGTAGTCGTACATGACCTTATTGATAACAAACATGTATGTATAACGTAAATGCAATACCTAAGTATCTACTTGCTCAGTGTACATTGGCATGACACAGTTCTAAAGATAACACAGTTGTCTATTTAGCTTTGGTGGGTGGGTTGGTTTGGTACTCGTGGTAATGATAATAATTTATAATAGCATAATATTTCTTTAAATTTTCAATATTCTAAGACTGAAATCTCAAATAAGTAAGTAGGTACTTATTTTATTTTACCGCAATATGGCTAAGGTTTTTATTTTTCCAATTACTTATAGGCAGCAGCGAGATGTAAATGGGGCCATCATTTGTGAATGGAAAATAAAAAACCGTGCTTATTTCTGTTTTCTGTTAGGTATCGATATCTACTAGCTGACTGAGCACTGGATAGACCTTGTCTCAAGAAAAAAAACATTTTCTGATCAATTCTATTTTCCATTCCAAGTGTCCCTGCAGGTGGTCTACCATTTTGCCTAGTTTTAAATCTCAGCCCAACCAGACCGAGACAGAGTGTTGAATATTGATTGCGCTAGACAAAGACGGCCTATGTTCCAGTCGAGAAGCCTGTAATTCAACAATTGCATTGTAGCCGCGGGTCGTCTTCAAGGTAGGCTGAACACACCTGCTAACATTGTGTTCCTTTACTAAAGTTTCCGAATTCACTAGCAATTCACACCTGTGAGTCGCGTAAAAGCTTTGTCTGCCGCCCAGGGATAACTTGTAGGGTTTAAGCTTTCATTTGATTTGTACATCTTACCATTCAACATGTCACAACAGTTTAAAAAAACTGTTATTTAATCAAATACGTTAACAAACGATGATTATGTAGTATAGTTACAACTTTTCCGTCATATAATATATTAATTTGTAGAATGGAGCTTTGATCTAACAAAAATCTCAAAGTGTTACACTACTTGGGACGGCTACCATACTCAGTCCATTCTCATTTGAACAAGTTAATAACTTCCTGTACTCGAAACATTCGCTTTCTCTGACCAATGTTCGAATCGAATTTACATGAAATGTGATTGCGGTAAAGTAATCTGCCACTTTCCGCGGCTATCTCATCATTAGGTAGGTAGGCACCTCATCTACAACTTACACCTACACCTACCTACCTACGAATAGGTATAGGTATTACCTACCTATTGTCCTTGTACTTGTCAGCTGCAAGGAACGATCGTAAACTTATGGTAACACCCGTGCCTTACCGTCTATAATCAAACCCCGTAATCACCTGACAATCGCGGACCTTGACTTCGAATCCGTCTATTTATACATATAAGACATTTTTTACATCCGTCGGTTTATCCGAAGGTTTCGCTAAGTGTTTCGCAAGACTATATAATCACTGTTGCAACCTTAGTATTTAGGTACGATAATTGATTTAACGCATGACTTCTGAATCGACGCTATCAATTTATGTAAATATTGACCAAAACATGCTAACTCGTAGGTAACCTAAATAAACACCCGTTAACTATAATATGCTTATTAGAGACAGTTTTTGCGAATTAACATTTTGGGAAAGCGGGCATTCTAAGCTTGTCATAAAGGAGTTGGTTTTTCAACAACATAAACAAGCCTGAACTCTGGCAAAAACAACGGGCAATGTCTTTTTGCTTTAGGTACCTTTATCAGTTCAGTAAGTAATAATTTTAATTTAGCATTTGAAGAATGAATGCATTTGTCGTAAACGTATAGTACTTAGATCGACATTTTCATAAACAATAACCAAAAGAACCCATTATAATAATGCTTAACACTGCAGCAAAACAAGTCGGTGCAATTTCTCGAGCCGTTGGCCGTAAAACGCTAACCTGATCGATAGCCGCAGGTCATTTGCAAACGAGATTACTAGGTGGTATACCTACTGCATAGAGAACGATGCTCTCGATTATTAGCCCAATCGTATTTTCCCCTTTTTAAACTGCAAAACGTTTTTAGCCGTCTATTTACAACGTTATCTACGTTAGTACTCTATGTTATAACAACATGAATCATTTCTTATTTAAGTTTTCTCTCGTAGGTGTATCTACAACACTCGTACATATTAGATATAACGACAATTTGGCCCTTCCCGTACTAGTTAGACATGTATAAGGTAGTAGATATTAGGTAATATTTTCATGCAAATGTCTTAAATCAGTTATGTAAGATTAGATAGATAGAAAATATGGAGAAAAGAAGGGAAAGCGAACAATTTAGACCTTGTTATAGATAAGGTAGTGTAATTGATTTTGATAAGATCATTAAAACTGTTATTATCGCTTTATTAAAACTTGTATATTGATATCTATAGGATAGGTAAAAGTACAAGGGAAACGTATCCTGTTACCCAGGACCACACACGATTAAGTAACTTAAGGTGGGTTATAAGCTTATCTTATTTCAGATAAATGTATTTAGACATTATTTGCGTATGATAAGTGAAAACATAATAAGACATTATACTACTACTTATTATTTATTGTACTCCAAACCTTACCCACCATAAAAGTAGTCTAAACTCTCCTAAATCAAAGGTTGGCTGGAAGAGATCCCTATGTGATACGCCTTTGTACATATTTTTTAAATTTTATTTTCCATGTATTTTTTTAGAGAGACTATAAACAAACAAACAAGACAGGTGCGTGAATTTTTAAATAAGCCTTCAATTCATTAACGCTCGCGCCAAATTAATAACCGTTCGCTCGCTGTCTGCAGTACGATTTTCGGTTACGAGTTTTTGTTCACTCGTACGAAGGTCATGTGAAACTCGTTCTTGACAGCTCATGGTACGGCCTATCCATATCTTGTCATCTTTGTGCCTTCGCCTATGATTTATATGATCCGATTATATAGGTACACAGAGCGTCGATGGCCTAGTGGCTAGGGCAACGGGCTCCCATGCGGGGTGGTTCGAGTTCGAAACCGTGCATTGCCATGTACCAATGAGTTTTTCGTATTTTTCGAAGACTTACGTACATTTACCGACTGTTCTGACGGTGAAGGAAAACATCGTGAGGAAACCTGCACACTGAGATGACCAGTGTGTAAAATGGGGTAGGCACAAAAGATCCTCGAGGGTTGAAGTACCGCTGCCGTTATTCCCGGCCCCCTATCATAAGATAATAAGATACACACTAATATCCTCATTCATAAAAAGAAACACATTCATACAACACAACACGCACACACTGTTGCTTTTTTCGTCCGTGCAGTCACTGAGGGGCCAGCTGAAAATCAGCGCTGTGGCTTGCCTCAGCATTATACTGAGCTGGTGTACTCTTTTTAGCACTGTACCACACCAGATGTTTTGTGCTGCATGTATTAACCTTTGTATACTTCTGTATTGTGTTCTATATTCTGGTGTTTACAGTGCTAAATGAACGTTTTCAATTTCATAAGATATGTTATATAGGTACATATGTACTACTTACATTATTATTATGGATTATATTCAACACGGAGGTCGAGACGGCTCGAATGACACGTAGTCTGATATCGAAGTCTAGGATAAGATTTGCCCTTATTAATATAATAGTAGCGTTGTGTTACTTCTCGCGGATTAATGTTACTCTATGAAAGGTATACTAAACTACAAGAATTTCATTTCATTTTATTGGTACAGTCGACCACAAGCTATAGTATACCATCTGTCAAATATCTTCGATTAAATCTCAACCTTATGTCTGTGCAAAATGATTCATTTCAGATTCTCAAATTTTGACGTTTTGGGTATTTGACCTGTGCTCGACAGTACTACAGTCGATATAATCCTTAATCACTATTAATCACCTACCATCCCGAAATCAAATTAACCTACCTGCTTCATTTATCGGAATATAAACAAATAAATTATTTTGTTTTCAGCCTTCTGTGTATAGGTTGTCAAAGTTGATCTGTTACTTACGTTTAGGTTCACAACGTACATTTCCTAAATGGTCCACTCCTAAAAAGACCATTTCCTAAATTGTTCACTTACGTACGTACGTTTGTTACGTGCGTACCGGCGTACGTCAAGTCTAATTTACTTAAATGGGTCAAGCTGAGGGTAGGTTTTTATCAGTCAGCCAGTAATAAAAAGAGTTGATCAATATTTACACCATTCAAAATTTGTGCACGATATCAGATCGAGGTCTAAGATATCCCGAGACGTTCACAGAAGACGACCACAGAATAACATAGCCGAATATTACTAGCAGTGAAGTCGGCAGCCGAATATATTTATTTACATAACTAGACTGCAATAAGTACCTACAGGTCAAATAAAAAATAAATGATTTATTATTATTATTTAATAAGATGTCGCGCTTGGCAATATTATATAATTTTTCATTGTATTTTGTACCGCCTAGCTACCCAATTACCACAACGTAACTTTTGTCAGAGTTAGTGGAGTTAGCCATATTACGTATGTGGTGGGTGTCTACCAGCCAGCAGCAATTTCAAAAAAAAACTCTTCCATGTCTCTCATACATAAATAACACGCTACATTAATGTCACGTAAAAGTGACTAAAATATTCGAACTGACCCAAAGCGCTAATGGAAAGCGAATTGAAAACGAAATTGACGGCCTACTGTGTGGTCCCATTGGCACCAATTCGAAGCAACGGTGATGCTGCTTTAAAATATTGACAGACCGTGGACTGACTAATCTTTTAGTGCCCTAGGCTGCATCCTAGATCCGACACAGCCTAGCATTATCTACTTCACCTAACTTATCTATCGATGTTTATAGGTAAGTACTTATCATATTTTCTCCTCGTTTATTATTAATAGCTTGTACTTACCTGTTCTTTCTGGGTTACCTATGCGCGTAGCTTATAGCAATTTCAGCAGAATTTACAGTTAATTTACGTTTATAGTTTCTCTACCTGGAGCTAAACAAATGGCAATAAATTTGGTTCTTTTAACCTGTCCATTCAGATTCACATACACATCGTACTTTCACTGAGTCTACTGGTGGCATAACAAACCTAGCTACTAAAATTTCCAGAGGCAAATGAGGTGCTGTTTGAAGGAACTGGCCTGTCATTGTAAATGCTGTTAGGCAGGTTAGCTCAGCCTTCTTCGGCCAAAGAGAGAAAGAGCGTCGGTGGCCTAGTGGCTAGGACGCCGGGCTCCCATGCGGGAGGTCCGGAATCGGAACCATGCAATGCCATTTACCAATGAGTTTTTCGGATTTTTTCGAAGACTTACGTACATTTACCGACCGCTCTAATGGTGAAGGAAAACATCGTGAGGAAACCTACGTAACTGAGGAAATTAAAAAGTTTCCGCAGTCGTGTGAAATCCATCAATCAACACTGGGCCCGCTCGGTGGATCATAGCCCGACCCCCTTGTGCAAGGGGAGGCCTGTGCTCCAACAGTGGGGACATTAATAGGCTGCTGCTGCTGCTGCTATGAATCCTGTAATAAATGTTTACAAAAACCCGGTAGTATGTACCTACCAACTTCCCAACCAACACATCAGTCACGAAACGTGCGTATTGCGCGTCGAAAATCACGCCTCGTAAGTTCATCACCACGACACGGGTTCAACGGACAATAATGCCGGTACAAATTCATGTGTCGTGTCATGTCATTACTCTGGGAAGCGACTGTGATCGTCACGAGCGTGTTTTGTTAAATTACTGTGAACAAAGCGCGAGAAGCTGCTGTAACGCGAATACTCTCACAGATCTGTAGGGTTTACGCAAAACGAGATTAGGTATTAAGTATGAACTACATAAAAGCAAATCTGTCTCCTTTGAAAACAAATAGGTACCAATTTAATTACTACATCAAATAATATGTACACTATGTAGGTTAGGGTTATGGATAAATCCTTCAAAACATGTGTTTTATCACGCTCCCAGGAACACGAACAAAAGTCCTTTGATGCCGAGATCAAACGCAGCACTCGAAATATACCTAACCTGGATTACTCGACTCGACCTACATTTTAGTCCTGGATTTTAACAAAGAATCTCTCATATTTTTCCATATTTTTAAGATCTTTCCACAAAATGCAAATAAGAAAGCATGTTTACAAAGCTTTTCCTTTGACGAATAAGTAACTCGTTATCCGAAATAACAAGGATTCTAATGAGTTCTTTCTAAGTTCATAAAACAGTAAAGTACTTAGGTAGGTCTAGTCTTATTGCTCACGATGCTACAATAGGTTTTTTCAAACAAAAACATCATTAAACACGAAGTCATTGTAGACAAAATAACTCAAATTATTACAGATATTTTAACCTATCATAATTCAATTAATTCATATTTGCCATCTGAAATCCGTAATCAGACGAAAGATCTTGTGTATGCGGTATTGTTGAAACCTTAGAAAGACTCATTATCTCGACAAATAAACAATTACGCAAGAGAATTGTTTATTCTCTTGCGTAATTATTAAAACAACAAACAATTACTAGGTCTAAAACAAGAACAAAAATGTATTCCAATTGTTCCCTATACGCGGCTCTCCCACGCACATTATGCCAATAAAATCATACAGATTTACATACAATAATTCCTACACACGCCTTCGCTAACCCGAGCAAAACGATTACTTCCCGTTTGTGAGTCCCACGTAATAGACCGTTCATGAGGTTATCAATATTACTGTAGGTAATGTAAAAAATATATAATTATAAACTTACATTGGCTTTAATAAAAAAAAATCTCAAAGAAAATTGGAATCAGTTTCTGAAATGAGATTTTTTTTATTACTTATCCAAATATTCTTACCTAAAACCACTACCACCACCACTTAATCAGCGGTTAGCTATAATACGCAACCACACAATTACGAGGCTCATCCATCCAATAAAAATAAAACCCAAATAGAAATTCAAGTACGATCTTAAAAGAGCGAAAACAGAACAGATTCAAATAGACTCGTATATATCCACCTCGTATCAGAATAGTTGCCTTCAAGAGGTTTTCGAACCGAGTTCTGTTCTGGCTGACGTGGTGCGTTTTTGCGTGCATTCCGCACGTGGAAACGAGCCAGATGCGCACAGAAAATGAAATGGAATCCGTTAACTATTCTGTGCTCGCGATCGGAACTTTTAAATCGTTAGAAGCTCATTTTTAAGCTCAGATTATGAAAAAACACATAAATCAAATCCGTTATTAAACCAGATAAGCTAGGTAAGGAATTAGTAGGTAGGTAAGGTGACTAAACTAGCTAGCTAGAATAATAAAAAAGTAAACTGATAAATGCACTCAAAATCCGTGATAATTTTACTGAAGAATCCGACTTTATGCTATTTTATGGACTCTTGAAGTCCCCAATCGCAATTGCAAGGTTATTACCAAATATATCCCTGTATTAATAAAGCACTCAGTATCTATAAGGTTAAGTCACTCTGGTATTACTCCTTGCATGTTTGTGGTGATAATGCAAAAATCTGATTTCCATTCACAGCTTGAACTCTCATTTCCCACCGTAGCGAGGAAACAACTCAACTCTCGACATTATTTAGCTTTTCGCCATCTAATCGTTTATTTAACCGTGTATCGCCCTGACTTCTTGTTGACTCGTGTGACACGGCATTTTACTGGATGCTTGCTCACAGTTGACACGTTGTCGTGAATAAGGTGTTATCTAGGTTTCTCGCAGAGATTTCACTGTTACCGTTGGGTTTTTCTTTGCTGACTTTAAAATTTCACGATGTGTCCTCAATCAACTTGGCATCAAGTAAACATATGGTTTCTATTCAAATAGACGTTATTGTTTATGGTAGGTCTGTGTGTTGATGTCAATTTTGAATACTTAGTTATCAAAGTTTTTTAGATTATATAACCAATTTATAAGCCTCGCATACGGTGGGCAAACGAGGCTGAATTCCACGGTAAACTCCCTTTAAAAAAATCATTTACATATTTTAGTATTGGTGCGCGTAAATTCAAAATTGTATGCAAGCTAAGTAGGATTTGGGTTAACGCATTCAAAATTAAACGCTTCCATTTGCGGCATTACCAGTTTAGTAGAGGATAGTAGGCTCCGAGAGACCGGCTGTATGTAGTTTCCCTGTACATAATGAAGGATTGTATCATCCCACTAACTTTTTTCCTATAAGTAGGTACCTAGGTACCTAATATGATTAGAATCGACTTTTCTAAAATATGAGTAGGACGACAACCAAAATCACTTACAAGTTAAAAAAATAACCACCATCTTCCCAAGTTAAAAGCCATTTAAAAGAAACATTCGTCTATGAAAAAACTTAACAGTAACTTACGAATCACAATAAACTTGAATGGAACTCGGTCTCTGTCCAATTCATAGATTTCTTTCACAATCAATCGCAGTGAAAATAAAATACGTAACAGTCATTACAGCACTATTCAATCTATTCACGGAGAGAATTAGTTTCGGGTTGCGGCACAAAATAAGAGTGCAAAGCGATTCAGAAAATTCATTGTTAGGTGGGGTCGACAGACGATTGACTTCTAAAGATCAGATCAAAACAGAGATTCATTGCAAGTGACAGTCTAGAGATATGTGCGTACTTATTATTACTAATAATTATTAGATGAGTAATGTGGAACGCCCCTCTGCTAGATGGAGCGACGATCTGCGCAAGGTAACTGGCAGCGACCGGATGAGAAGAGCCGAAGATCAGGCTCAATGGCGCACGCTGGAAGAGGCCTATGTCCAGCTACTGACTAGAGTAGGCTGCTGATGATGATGATGATTAGGTTACCTACTCCGTGATCATGTGAACTCCAACTTGCGGTAGAGATC
Organism: Hofmannophila pseudospretella; assembly: GCA_947369225.1. Taxonomy (NCBI): domain Eukaryota; kingdom Metazoa; phylum Arthropoda; class Insecta; order Lepidoptera; family Oecophoridae; genus Hofmannophila; species Hofmannophila pseudospretella. The sequence goes on along the minus strand of OX376323.1, from coordinate 7,604,940 downwards.
TTTCATGGTCCTGACTTGACTGATAAGTGACCACCCTGGTCCGAGAACATCTACGACAAGGTCCAAATCAATAAGATATTGTTGTGCTAGTTCACTGTTAAATACAATTCAATAGAGTTTACGTATTTATCTGTTCAGCTATCGAGTATATATATATTTATAATTATATATTTATTTGTACATCATAATATATTAGTATTTATATGTTTATATATACAATATACTTTATATTAGTATGCATTTTTTTAAAGATTTATGTATATGTATTTTTAATATGTATTATGAATAGCTATTTATATATAATATAATAAGAAATTCCATTTTTTTATGCGCCTACCTAAACATTTCTGCATAACCCCATGGTTAGCTGGTAGAAAATGCTCGCCTAATGTACACCTTTTTATTTTGTCCATTAAAGTGTAAATAAATAAATAAGTCTGTCAAATATCTCCGCTTCGGCGACTGTGTTCGGACAGGGTTTGGGAGCTAATCTTTTTGAGGTCGGCTGCACATCAGCTCAGTGTATAGTAGATTTAGTCAATGGTATTTATTATACTAGTATAATAAATACCATTGACTCCACTCGTGAAGTTTCTATATTCTGTCTGCTCTCTCTCTCTCTGCTGTCTGCTCAACGCTCATGAATCTTGTCCCTTGCACCTGTGGGTTGTGTGACGTCACGTAGCATAAGAAGTCAGACTCTACATCTCTCATCATGAATGCGAGTGCGGAAAGGCGGAAATTGCCCTCCACTACCGACCGCATGGGTCTCAATCTGCGCCCAATGAAAAACAAAACGCGAACGGAACTAGTGGATGGGATCGTCAGGAAGCTGATTTCCTTTTAGATTGAACTGCAATATAAATGTAACAGGAAATATGGCACAAATTCTTGTGCCATACTTTATACATATCCTTATGGTGAATCGAAAAAACTCATAGCTCCTGTCCCTAGAGAATTAGGTCTGCCCTTGCTGTCACCATTGTACCTATAACTGTACAAATACAAAAAAATATGTAGGTAACACGGACGTAAATCTAATAACGTTTTTTTTTGTTACAGGTATTTTGAAGACTGAAAAGTTCATTTGGCCTTAAACTACTTTCATCGATTATTTTTAACACGTAAGTACACAAGTTTATCTGTAGGTACATTATTTCTTTTTAAATGAGAGTTCTACGAATTTTGATGGAAATTTCTCATTTCTTTCGGAAATTCGTCTAAAGTTGTCTTGAATTTTGTTATAATCCGTCCTTGTATACTTCTAGTAGAGTGTTTACGATTATAATAATATCCTAAGTAATACAAAGTAAGGTACTTGATACAAATAAGGCCTATGCTCGAAAAAGGCCTAGACTCCACAAAACCGGGTTAAATCAATGTAACGTCAAAGATTCAACACTTTATGCGTACAGAAGCCCTTAGAATCGGTACGGACTGCGGAAGTGCTTCGCGGCCGCGCCCCTGTCATTCGGGAGACGTTTATTGCAGGAGGTGGGTGTTTTCGTGGTGAGTTATAAAATTGTCATATTTTCAAGTTGCGATGATACGTTATATTGTAGTGTTTACATTTAAACAATAAATACTTATTGTACCTTAACCTTTCAATTACCCAATCGTGGCTAAGAATTTTATCATTTGGCATATTTGAATTAATTATCAATTGTTAACGTTATCTAGGTACGATCCGAATAAGACCTGAGGCCCTCTTTGTGATCCTAGGCTTTAATGTAAATACAGCATTTTACTTCTCAATTTAAGTACTTGTTTGACATTTAGACGTGTAAAGTGCATAAATAATTCATTATTTATATAAATTTATAATCTTATACAAAATAAGACCTCAGGCCTTATTTGAGATCCTAGGCTTTAATATAAATACAGCCATCTTACCAATTTACGCGCTTGTTAAACATTTTAATGTGTAAAATGTATAATTAATAAATTATTTATTACAGATAAGTCACCTATGACTGCTTCAACAACCAAGCGCGCGACTTGGTTCGAGGAAAGCTGAGTAGCGGTATTCACTCATGCCCTCACTGTGACAAACATTGAGATATGGATACTTCCATTAAGACTAAGTTAAGACTGATCAAAGTTCTTAAACACAGTATTATTGATTTATGTTTCAGGACCTTATTAAAGCACAGGATTTTAACAAGGCCTATCATAAAAAATCTATTTTTTTGTTAGCCTGTAATTTTTTGAACTTATACTGTCCCAGGAGGAGGGTAACGTTTTTAAATTGTCGATTTAAACCTAAGTACTTTTAATTTACAATAATGTTGATTTTTTCGTTTATTCCTTGAGATGAATAAATAAATGATATACATTAATTTTGTTTCTATTTTTTACACTTATATTTAACAAAATATCAGCGTTTTAAATAAGGTAGGCCTTATTTGTATTACTTACCTTAACTAGATATGACGCCGAGAACAGTACCTCAACATCAAAACCGATATAAGTGCCTACGTTGAAACGAATCGATAAACTAGGTTTACGTTCGCATCACATTCGCGTATCGTTTGTATGCCGTTATTATATGTTTGTAACGATCACACCACCGGCTATTTGTACGGTATATGAATCCAAGCCACGCATAGGTACCTACCTACTGTGACTGTTTTGGATTGCCCCGCTATGTGCACGATAGCCACTATGCATCGAAACGATTATTACCTAAGTATAACCACGATTTAAACATTAACCGTTAGGCGCTATTGATAGTTATTAAGCTTTTCACGTATGCAAGCAATAACCAATTTAGACTAGACTCGATCAGCAGGGTCGTTAGTATTAATATCTATTAATATTGGCTAAAAGTCTGAGAAACTTTCAAAAGTATACTACTTGATTCAAAAGTAGATACCCGTATTAACTATGTAGGTATCTAGGTTAAGCATACATTCATGAGAATATATCTACACCTGAACAAGAAAAACTTTTGTCATATGACTTAGGGATATTTGCAAAAAACAATTGAATTTTTTTTGTTGGTCCTTCGAGGCTCAATCCGAGGTGAAAGTTTTTATTTCCGAAGTTCTTAGAGCAAAAGTAGTAAAGATGTACTTACCTATTGGTAACTATAACACACTCTTTGTCATTCTAAAGTTGTAGTAAGTACCTACCTAAGTAGTAAAGTTAACTTTCACTCTATTTCCTTTCTTTGGAGAGCCAAGAAATCTATGTGACCTTTGCAAGTTAGAAACTATTGCGTGTATTTCAGTGAAGTTTTTAAACAGTTGACAGCTGGCCGCCCCAGTTTGAGGGTCATGCTACGAATTTCATACAAAAGCATCAATCGTTGCGTTTAAATTTTGATCACGTGTAAAAACTTTGGGGGCTCGTGGTATTTCGCATTTTGACAGTTCGGCGACTAAAAATAAACTAAAAAACGTGCGCCCTATGCGCACGTTATTGAGTTTATTATTTTTGGCGGGAAAGTCAATGGAGAAGATTCTATGGTGTTTATTTTATTTCTCAAAAATTGTTTTGATTTTGACAGCTAAAATCGGTGTAGTTTTGTCTAGCAAACGTCAGTAACAGTGACAATGGAACTTTTATAATAAATTTCTCGTTAGTGGTTCGTTGTGTAGTTTCACTCTGTGATTCTACGGCGGGCCATGAAAATTCGCCAGAGACTAGACAGGTTGAAATTTCCGTCATAACTCCTAGGAGTGTTAAAATGTGTCTGCACCACAACATTTTGATGCTGAAAAACTAAAAACTGTTTTAAATTGTTTAATGTTTAGGCTGATGGCCTGTGTTGCCAATGCCTTGATAATTAAAAATAGGACCGCAAGTGCATAACCAATCTGATTGTCAGATCGTTTAGTAGAACAAAACATTGGAACATTTGTAAATCTATATAGTTACGTACTTACTAATAAATCGTATATAGGTAATGAAGTGTGTATCTACTTGTCACTGCTCTAAATAGAGCCTGCCCATTCTGTAGACTTGACCGTGACTGGCCGATGTCACGCGCCGCGTCGCATACGGATGGCCTGGCCGACCGACCTGTTGCAATGAATACCAGGTTGGCTAGCGGAACATGCATAACTGGACTGCATAGGCTTTACAGCTAAAGGCATCTTGGGTTTAAGTGTCATAAGAATATTGAGGATATTGAGACTGAGACTTTTAGAGTAGGCTGAGCATTGGTGTGTTCAGGTGAGATAGGAGAAATCTCAGAGCTCCATAACTACGAAACTTAAGGTATTAACAGGATATATTTTTAAGATCTTTTACTTTCTATACAGTATTCTGACAAATAAAGTATTTAGATTTGATTTGATTTTTGATAAATAAAGACTATCCTGATGTTTTAATGAAATATGTTCTCATAATTAACTAGGTGTCATAATAAAGTATGTAAGAAAAAGTAGTCGGGGCGGGTGTTCGTACCTTCATGATAATAAGGTTCTCATATTTTTCTAACAGCAAGAAGAAATTGATATTCAAATATTCTTATGCGAACCCAAACTTTAGGTTCAAACTCTGGTAGGTAACTGAAACGACTCACTTTTTCTTTGGTCATTTGGAAGACCATTAAATAACCTAAATATCTCCTAGATATTATATAATATAACCTAGATATTACATTTACTTTCCATTTGCTTGGTATTTTCTCGTACTATCACATAAAAATAATAGGACGTGTTTAGGCGTGGCGAGGGCACTTCTCACAGGTAGAGAAAGTAAAGGGCCGACATCGATGTCTTCGTGGTTTGCTTTCTCCTGACTCCCTCCCGTGACCTGCAGGTGCATGCAGTCGATGCACCTGATGCAAATTATATTATCTGCCCTTTCATACTTGTTTTTACCAAATTAATGTCATCAATATAACAAAAGTAGTGTATATTTAATAATATACACTACTTTTGTTATTAAGCTGCAATGCAGTAGTAATCTACTGCATTGCAGCTTGCAAGGGTTTGCATTCTTTATTATTGTTATTTATTTATTTGAGCGTATCAATTTCATACGCCATTTGCACCCGTATATTATGTATCATATGATTTTTCCAACACCTGAAGGTTCCCTGGAAGATATCGCTTAAAGCGATAACGCCGCCTTCTGCACATTGTATTGTACCTTTCTTTATGTTGTATGTTTATATTTGTATTAGTTTTGTATTGTAGTGTAAGATCCGAAGGTCAGAGTCGAGGTTGAGAAATTTAGAACTTGCCACTATATTATCAAGACGGTATAATTCGCATTATTCTTAGTACCTGAGTAGGTTTGATAGCATAACTCTTTAACCCATAAACTTTTAACATAAAAGATAAAATTAATTAAAAGTTAATTAGTGCGACCGCGACCTCATTCAAATTGCAATTATTATCTATGACCAGCCACACTCTAACTTTTTCTTATTATTGTAATGTCGGTCGAATAAAAACAAAAGTTGCAATACTAGTTTTTCGAGATAGACAGGTCGAAGGCCCGCTTATCCGAGCTGTCAACGTCCCACTTCGCGATAACTTCGACCTCGAATTTTTTTAAAACGAAACTTTCGATGCCATAGAACAGGTTAATTTGCACTTGAAATAATTTTAAATGCGCAAACTTTTACCTCATTAATGAATTCGAACTTACTGCTACACTGCTATAAACTTACGGGAAATTAAAACTTGTAAAATTCTGCACCTCCAAGGCCATGAGAACCAGAGTAGCCTATCTACAAAAACAATGAACTGACTACTGAGACATAAAGAAAAATTTGGAAGCCATGATTTTGGTTGTCATTTTTTGTAAAATCAAATTTTGTATCTGCCATGTTATTTCTTGAGAAAACTAAACATAGGTCACCCTGGTAGTGATAAAACACCCTACCACTAATGCATTTTAGGCGAAAACTCTATTTTAAAAATGTTGGTTAGGCCACGCTTGTTTTCGGAAAAACTGATAGCGTAAATATCAAGTATACCCTGACCAGGAAAATAAAAACCCTGTCAAGGGGGCGCCATTCGTAGGTACGGTACTTACCTACTTTTATAGTTTGTGTTGTTTATTTATTTTATTTCATTAAATAAGAAAAGCAGACGAGCAAACGGGCCACCTGATAGTAAGTGGTCACCGCCCATAGACACCTCACCTCACTGATTATTATTAGAGGGATATCCGTGCACTGCTAACCTTGAGGACTTACCTAGATGGAGTGCCTCATGCATGTGCCAGTAATTAAGCTGTTATGGAATTTGCTATGACAAAAAAGGGTTCATTTAATTCCGCAGGCCAGTGTTTTTATTTTTCTGAATTTCTGTAAGCAACTATAGTTTGATCCTTAGATATTTTTATTTAAGCTATACAAAATCTGATATAAATGAGTAGTTATTGGTTAGATGTCTCAGTCGCGTACAACTGTTTAAAGTAGTTATTGGTCAGATGTATCAGTCGCGTACATCTAGAAAAACTGAAATTAAAAACATTGTTACATACAGGACGCGAAAACAGAAAAATTACGTTTGAAATTCGTGAGTGAACGATTTTGGATCTTGTATCAACAAATACATAAATCAAGATAAATCAAGATTAGCGAGTACCAAACATATAACAACATAAATAAATGACAATGCTCGATACTCAGTTGAAAAGGTTGATAGAATCTCATTGTTAGAGTTCAACACTATGGCTTACGTAAGGTATTCTATCCGTTCTTAGGTAGGTAGTAGGTATTGCGCAATGTAAGGAATCGATGGACAATCAAGAAATTTTACAGAAAGTCCTTTGGTGTGGGATTTGGTTTACATTATTTCAGTCAAGCGATCCAAACAAGCGCTGGATTGCAACTGGAATAATCTAAACAGGCACTGGAATGCACTGGATCCAGTGAGAGATCCAGTCCAATAACTCGATTGGCGGTCTACTTATTCCAGTTGCAATTCAGCGCTAAAGACCGCTGGACTGAAATGCTACCGGAATAATGTAAACCGGACGAATATGACTAGGTAATAAGTACCTATAATAATATAATGATTACAGATAAAGGTAAAGAGCTACCTATAGATAGAGGGAGTAAATGCAAATGCAAATATTTGGATTAATACTTAATTCGTACATAACTAGGTATTATTATATATTGATTTTCTTGACTGCTGAATTGCAACTTCTAATGGAGCTCCAATAGCGCAAACGGTTCAGTTTAAATCAATCTATTATAAATCAACTTTCTCGAGGTCGATGCACTGGTTCGAACGGTGGAATTAAAGGAAGGTGCTCACCGCGGAATAACTTTGTAACTAACCCGCCCGTGCCGTGACTCCGAGCAAAAAGACGGCAAAAAGTCAACGACTCGCCCGCCGCGAATAATTATAAAGGGCGGCCGCGGTGGCGACATCTCGTCTCGTCTCGCCATGTCCTCCCCCTCCCATTATGTATACCGATATTTACAGTTTCTACTATGGTAAGTTGGAACAGCTTTGAGGTAAAGTAGAATCAGCGCTAGTTAATCTACGTAGGGATGCCAGAAGCATAGAAACATGAAAAAGTCGAAAAGATTAAAAAAAATCGACTTTTTCTTTTTTACTCTGGAAATCTTCAACTTTCGTGTTTTTAGGTGTTTCCTGAGAAACCCATCCCGATACTCTACAGAGTGTCATGATTCTATTTTCTGGTTTCGTCTTCTTTTTACCGAATATTTTCGTTCCCTTTTTCGTCAAGCATTGGTGCCAGTGGAAGTAGCACCCTTTTATTACCATGTTTGGAAAAACTTCGTACACTGCGTTTAAGGCCGCAAGCTCAAAATCACAATGGTACTTCATTGGTGTCCAAAATGGAAGCTGTGATTTGATTAAGTTAAATAAAGTAACATACGTTTCGGTTTTCTTGTTGCTTAATAAAGCATATATTAATGGTAACACTTTTGTTCTCTCAGACGTACTGCCAAAGTCTCCAAGTATAGTAAAGAGTTGTGTGAATGGAGATGGGCAACTTTTGAAGGTAGAATCACCAAATATTTCTTTTACGTCAGTGATGACGTTCCTGGCTTCTTCTGTACAGAAAATTAAGATTTTAGTACCTTCGAAGTCGTAATCGGCTAAAATTAAATTTGAGTGTTGCTCCGGTATTTGCACCTCGTCAAAATTTGTAAATTTAAGTTTAGACGCTCCTGCAACCTTGTTTCTTGAATCGTATATACTATGCTTGACCTTCTGAAACTCTGGTAAGGGTTCGAGTAAATGAAATCCATCATCACGCCACTTCTTCTCAGTCTCTTTGTACATTTTAGGCAGAGGATGATCTTTACTTCCCGCTTCCTTTTTCAACAGATCCAACGCAATAGCCATTTCATTTTTAATTTGATTTCCACTGCATTAATGTGAATGGTCCTTCAGTATGGTCATGTCCTGAAAACATAGCAGAACAATAATGAAACGGGCCAAAGCGCAGTCAGAGTGTAAAGAATCTTTACTATTGCGCAGTGCTCCTTAGTTGGTAATAATACAGGAGTCCTGCGTCTTTTAGACACCACTCCACCCATGCTCTACATAAAAAAATGTGTTTTACGTACCTTAATCGTTATGGAACCTGCACATTTTTCCTTCCGAGCTAAGGAACATCGCCAAAACGAGACTCCGTTTCGTTTGTAATCCCTCACTTTGTGGTACTGTTTTCCATCGAAGAGGAGAACGTTTCCACCTTTTCTTTTGAGAAAAACTAAATTACTCGTATTTTCCTCCGACATTATAGGTTTTGGGCTCTCGGAAAAATAAATGAATCGTACAACCCAATGATTAGATATTTTTTCATGTCAAAATGTGACACAAGTTCAAATTGCAATCAAAGAGATTATACCGTCTGATCTACAAGGAGTTGAAACTAAAGGGATTAACGTTTGACCTCTGAAGAGATACCAATTCCGCATTATGATAACGTTTTATTATAGCGTGCAGTTCGTGGATAATTAGTTGAACAACGGGGAATAAAATATAGTTGAACATTGAGCAGTTGGTCCACTGGGAAAAAACATTCCCTTTGGTACAACCAGTTGGACATTGCAGTTGGACCACGGGTAACGCCCCCCGATATGCTCTGTTGTATTTGCAAATATTTACGAAACGGTATGCGATATTTCTCATCAGGAAATACCATTTTCCTACATTACATATATTATTATAGAGATCAGAACGTAATATGTTGTTACTTTTCTATGTGCACATGAATTATGTACCTACCTAAGTACTTATTTCAAAATTACTTACCTATAAGAAATACGTCATAAAGATCTGTTCAGTAAACCTTGCAAATGACCTACACTACATTTTTCATTTCATTTGGTCAGCCGTACGTAGAGTTTCACATCATACAATTTATATAATGACAGTGTTATTTTCGAAACCTCTATGAGAACTCGTCCGAATTAAGTAAGAGCCCAGGTAAAGGGCACGAGGCCGCTACCATTGAACCTGTGCCGCTGACATTTCAATTACTTACGATTGTTTTAAATTTAATTGAACATGAAAACATAAAAATCTCGATATGCCGAACAACATTTGCCGAAAAACCACTTACAATGCAAAATTAATGTAACCATCTCAATAAAAATAATGTAACCATCTCTGCTGGTCTCTAACCGAGGGTAAATAAAATGCATTTTCTGGGTAATGGAATAAGCTGTACTTATGCAAATCGATTTGCAGTTAAGTACTATAATGACTACACGAAAAATGTAGAGGTACGAGTATATTCGTTTGAACAAGTAAATTGGGCAATTATGAAGCTCTTTCAAAAGATTTAATTAGACATCCAAAATATACCTAATCGAACAAATAATCGTAGCAATTTCAACTCGGATTTCGTCGGTACCTATGAATAGGGATAATTTATGTATTAATCCTAATCAAAGATTTCTTATAGGTAGTATATGAGTCTGACAGAATATTACATCGATCGATAGATCTGTCTGTGTAATCATGATCAACGATCATATAAATAAATAATGTACATGAGTGAATAGGTAACTAAATAGGAAAATAAGTACCCATACGAAAGCCGCTGTCTATTATACGAGTACCTACTCAATGCATGTAAATTATGATCACGACTTCTACTTTATGGTTACGATTATGATTATTACCAGCATTATTCCCAGTAGGTATTTATAGAAAAGCGCAGCTTGCCTGACCTGTTAGCTGTTATAGGCAGACAGCAATGGCGCAATACGCTAACTAGAATAGAACAAGATGGTACTGGAGACTCCTCTTATCGCGTTGGAAATAATTATCTCTTACAACGTGTATTGCAAAAGAAATTCCATGTAAATTACGGACATCGTTGCATTTAAACATGATTTTATAAAATTATATCATCAATTTACTTTTATCAAGTGTAACTATAATCTATAATGAATGCGTCTAGGCTCACCCCAGTAGGAACTTTCGGATACTATGTATCTGGATGTAACATTTGCAAAACGATACAAACAACGACAATACACGTCTGTATTAAACAATTGAATAACTCCGAAACTACATGTCTGTCTGGAATTATTTAGCTATCATTCTAACCAGCCTTTATTTAGGAAATTCCATTCCTCCAAAACGTCAACCTCGACTTTGTATCCCGATCGACATAGCCACAAATAGATTTTCTTTACTTCTGAAATAGACCTAGGTTTTTTTTTCTGTGCCCATGATTGTAGAAGTAATCGTCTTTTGTTTTTATTTTCCAGCAAAGATCTCGTGCCCGTATTCGTGATGCTGCAATCAGACGAGAGTGTGAGATAGCCGGACGCACACGCAATATGGGTGCGAACATGGGCAAGAACTCGAGCCTGCTCGACGCGCTGCCCTCCGCGCAGGGCACGCTGCACGTCGTCATGTTGGGCCTCGACTCCGCCGGCAAGACCACCGCGCTCTACCGGCTCAAGTTCGACCAGTATCTCAACACCGTCCCCACCATAGGCTTCAACTGCGAAAAGGTCAAAGGCACCATCGGCAAATCCAAGGGCGTCAACTTCCTCGTCTGGGACGTGGGCGGCCAGGAGAAACTCCGGCCCCTATGGAAGTCCTACACCAGGTGCACGGACGGCATCATATTCGTACTCGACTCTGTCGACGTAGAAAGGATGGAGGAGGCCAAAATGGAGCTGATACGGACGGCGAAGTCGCCCGACAACACGGGCGTACCGATTCTAGTATTAGCGAATAAGCAGGATCTACCGGCCGCGAAGGAACCCCGAGAGCTGGAGAAACTGTTGGGCCTGCACGAGCTGGTGTCGTCGCCGCACGGCTCGCGCGACGCGCACGCGTGGCACGTGCAGCCCGCCTGCGCCATCACGGGAGAGGGACTCCACGAGGGCCTCGAGGCTCTCTACGAAATGATACTCAAACGGAGAAAACTGGCCAAGTTGCAGAAAAAACGGGTCAGATAAACAATTGGACACTCGAGTGTGGTTTTAATTTGTCAGCGTTGTGTACGATAATAATTTATATCGATATCGCAGCAAGTATTATAAAATGCTCATTGTGTGGATGTTTTCTATAATGTCCGAGTTGAAACACCAAATATTGTTTTACGATAGATTGTACAAGGTCTTATGAAAATATTCCATCATAATGTTGCTCAATTTGTATTGAACATTTTGAAGGAACGTAATATTTTGATAAAACTAATTTAACTACTAGTCATTTTCTTTTGAAAATAGCTAGGTGAAGGGTGAAGATAAGAACTGAACGAATAACATGCAGTTTTAATACACTTCAGGTGAGTAGGGTATGCATACGATTATGTAAATCCACGGCTTTATATGCGAAATTATAATTTACTTGCAGTCCTGAATAATATCGTGTCTACATGAAAGAAAGATATCTATGGCTCACATAATTCTGTGGATAATAGGTACGTGCTGTTTTGTGTACTATAAAGTCGATGTGTACGATATGTAAACGCGATGCTTCATATCGTAATGTCACAAATATGAAAAAAATTCTATAGCTACTTCTTTTACAGTAAATACCTATGGTCTTTTAACGCTGGTCGCTGTATTCTTCTTTATTGTCTTGGTGTAACCGTATATTTACCCTAATGTGTCTTCACTTCATCCCCTATATAACGTCCCATACCAAAAGATTATTGAGTAGCCAGTCGATATTTAGTGTCTAGAGATTATTTAACCTTTGTGATGATTAATGTATAACTTATAAAGGAGGCTTTTAATGTTTTGTTTCCTGGCATTTTCATTTTGTACATACATACATAAATACCGTGTAAATATATTTAATAGAGTGTTGTGTTAACAATCAACTGTCAATGTTTCATTTTACTTACTTCATATCTAAGATATTTACTAGATTTCAACGTTATTTATTTATCAAGAATATTTTTACGAATGTAAGCATTTTCTTTCATTTCAATCTACTAGGTAGTAACAACTAAACGGCCTCAAAGGCCCAATTTGAAAAACACTTCACATAAAGCTTTAAATTTCCTTCGGAAAGTAAATCTTTAATACTTATTACATGTTCTTAATTACTGATGTTTTAGCTAATATTTATTTAATTACCTAACTCATAGAGAAAATAACCTAGCTGTTAAGCTCCATGCATTGAAATAATAAAGCTTTTTACCAGAGTTTGTGTTACTCACCTGTAAATATGTAAATTCCAAGTAGTTATTCGTCAATACCATGAAACCAAACATTTTTATGAGTAGATAATGTACATTTTGTTATGGAAAATTATTCGTTTTAATTACATCTACATACATTAATGGATATTATTATCGTATTGTGTTTTATGGAGATAATAGACGTTTTTCATATTGATTCCCCGTAAATAAAGTCTGTTTTCAATAAATTGTGTTTTAATTATAATTAGTTTTATGTTATAGTACATTATGATATAAGTGCGGTAAGTTGAAAATTACAGCCGAGGCGATATTGCTAGCCCGAGCCGTAGGCGAGGGCTATAAGGAAGCAGAGGCTGTAATTTTCAAAGCGCACGTATGTCATACGACGTTTTATAACATATTTACGAGGAAATAAATAAAACTTTGACTTTCTTAAACGAATAAATCTTTAATTACTTGTTAAAGCAGTTATAGAAATTTGAACAATTTTTAAAAGTGATTGTTACGTTGCCAGTTGCTTTTTAGCATTGAATAGTAGCACCACAATGAGCTTGACTTATATTTTTGAGAAAGTTCCATGAAATATGCTAAAAACACATTTTCTGAAAATGAATTTGCATCTTTGCTTGTTTTCCATATGATGAAATTTTGATACGCTTGTAAGTATCTATCGGTCGATTTTTCAGGCAAGAGGCTTAGAGTAGCCTTTTTCGCTGCGTTTAAGACTTGTGGCGGTGTCAAATTAATAAATTCATCACTACTTGACGACATTTTCAAATAAAAACAATACAGCGAAAAGAAAAAGCGCGCGGAATAATTTTACTTGTCCACAAATTAGCGATGCGCGCGCATCAACTTTTTTTAGGTAAAGGTACAAAAACAGCCAGTATTACTAATAAAGTAAATTAATATTTTTGTGTTTTTGTTACAGATAAATGGTTGTAATTTATTGTCAAAATTAATTAAATTAAAGAATTAAATCTTTATTTATTATATTTTATCTCCCAAAGTTAATTTTATTCATAAAATATTGACCACTTTTTTAACATAAAAACTCTTTGCTAAGATTTTAAAAAGTATCGTTCATTTTTAGACGGAGCATCTTAAAAAACCGTACATGTTACTTTATTTAAAAAAACTCGTGCGTTTCACATTACTATAACGCACAAGTGCGTAATGAGATACATTACGATATTGAAATTGGTGTAATTACAGCCACTTTACGAGCAAATATGTTATAAATTGCTTTTTACTTAGATGCAAATATTTCAAGGGTAGTATCTACAAATTACAACAACGATTACCTAAAAACCTCCTTTTTTTTCGACAAAACATCAACATAATTTTTCTTCACTTCGCTGTACATTGAAGTTTTATTTACGTACTGTAAATAATATTCCTTATCAAAGCGTCAATGTATAGCGATGTCGATTTTTGTATGGAAAACTTACATATGAGTTTGACGGTTATTTTTATATAACCAGCACATTTGAGCATGCATTTCTAAATATTTGCATCTATTAAAATAGCATCCTTTATGTATTTCATTCAATCCTTCTCCTTGCGAGACAAACTGAAGCTCTGCAAATAAAGTGCTGGATCCTCGTGTTCGGTCCAATCCGTGAACAAAGTTAAATATTCCCTTTCCGCCTCGGTCAGAGAATGCCTTCTATTTTCCTCCAAATTAGTCTTACACGTGATTCTGCCTTTAACCGTTGTACGTCTTTTAAGTGGTGGTAACACTGTGGGTTGCAAACTAGAGGCCGGTGGTGCGAATGCAATAAGCAACTCGTGTTTCAGTCTTTCGAAACTACGCAGTTCTTTGGTTGCTTCTGCTATTCTTTTACTTCTCCGGTTGTCGTCGTCCAAGCAGTGTTGCAAAGCCCGTTGCACGCTCCCACTGTGTAGCGACTCCAAACGTTTCATATAAGCCATATAGAAATTCTCTAAAGCTTTTGCTGTTAAAAAAATATCCATATTAATGGGCTTCTCGGCGAACACCTTTTCATAACAAAACTCTAAATGCATGACGAATTTCAATACTTCCAGTGTACCCACGCTCTGATAGAACGTCCCATTCAGTATCTTAAAAAATTTCGCCTCCAATTGGTCGCTTCTTTCCCCGTAGAATTGGATAAGAGATTCGAACCCTTCAATTAGATTTGCAACTAATGCGCTGTCCTGAGCTACCAAATCTTTTAACGATCGGATGCCCTTTTTCAACATCTTAGCATATGGTGTCATATGTGTGACATGCGCAAAGTGATGCACCTGTTGCTGCTCCATAGTTTCAAACACCTCCATCAAATCATTCGGTTGAGCGAAATATAGAACAGGTTTAGCAGCTTCATTACATTGGTATTGCATGTTTTCAAACATCACGGCGAATGTATCATCTTCATTAGAGGTGCCAAAGTCGAAACCTTTAGCTTCTATTTCAACCGATCGCGCAAACTCTCTGTTTTGAATTCTCCAGATCGGAGGGGATAAGTAATATAGAAATCGTCCGTACTTCTGTAGGAGACCGTATCTGTATTCTAAACCGATGAGTCTGGACACTATGGTAAATATCTCAGCAGCTGTGTTTTGTAATTCTGTATTTTTTAAGTTAACTTTCTCTTTCATAGCTTCCCATTTATTGAGGAAACCCATCGACTTCTCATAATCGTCTGAAATAAAATTATCAAAATACTTCGCTTGATCCATGAATCTTTGAACAGCTAAATCGTATGTCTCTTGTTCCTTTTTGAAATTAACATCGATGTTTAATAAACAATCCTTTCTGTAACCGATTTCTTGCCTTATTCGTAACTGACTATGGAACAAAAATTTTAAGGATTTGTAAAGTGGCATAATGTACGACAAGGGTCGACCATTTACGTATTTGAAAAAGCCTTCATCAATGTCGGTGAGAGCATAGACGTCGTCAGGCGGATCGTCCACATGCAGCCGCTTTATGAGATCAGTGCTAATAATTTTATACTTATTGCAAATATCGATGGACAACTGTTGTTTAAGGTAATCCTTTTTCTGTTTCCTCGTATACTGTCTGTACGACAGAAACACTTCGTCTCGTTTCAAAACTTTTGCTGGTAGGGGCTGGCCGCCCGGTAAAGAATATTTAGTCAAGGAAACATCTGAAGGTTGTCTTAGCTTCCTTTGTGATTGTCTCTTAAAACTTCGGTTATAGTGTGTTCTTATTAATTCACTAGATTTTTTAGCAAACAGTCTTTGTTTAGGTATATCTATAACAAAAGTATGAACGTCTTCATCCATGATCAATTTTAAAATTTAATAGAAAAGTAAGCAGATATGTCTTACGTAGCACAAAAATGATGAGTGATTGATGACGCATAGCCATCTAGATTTTAGTTAATAATATCTGAATTTAATACATAATAATAATTTATACCATTTTCACTGTAAAAGTTTGAAAACGAGGAGGAACCCTGTATTATTTTTTAATGTTTAGATGGTAGTGAAGAAAATTTAAAAAGTAACCTGTTGCAAATTATATTTTTATTAATTTACTTACCAAAAATATAAGCGGTGTTTTAGAAAGTTCAAAATAGAGTAATATTTTATTTTATGCAGCGCTTTATTCTACTACAAATAATAAACAGAAGCAATATTATTTTAAACAAACTACTGTGAAAATAATTTATAATGGTAAAGTAGCTAAAGTAATGGCACAACTGATTATTAATTTGGTGTTATAGTATTCCTAAGTACATGGGGAGCTACAACAGACTTGCGGGGTACCCATTCGAACACTGGTTTCGCGTATGTATTGTACTCTTTCATGTAAGACGCTGGATTCATTCCGTCACACCACTCGGTAAAGAGTGTCAGAGCTTCCCGCTCCTCCGCTGTCACTTTATATTTTTTCGCTTTCATACGCTCACCACTTGCCATTTGATATTTCTTTTTCTCAGCAAGCTCGAGAGCTTTTAAACTCTTCTTATCCAGAAATTTCTTTAATACCGGTCTCGTGAAATTCGCTGGTGGTAAGAAAGCTTTATTCATAGAGTTCGTCATTTCCCTAAATGTTCTCAGTTCTCTCTGTGCTTTATACGCGTTCCTCATCATCCTCAGATCCTGCGCGAAGAAGTCGTTTCTAGCTTGATTAACAATTTTGAAATCTAAGGAATCGAGTCTCAAATTATAGTCTTCGTACATCACTTCCAGAATCTTCATAGGATCATGCAAAGTTTGATGTCCCTCCTCACACTTTCCGAACACCTGTTCATAAACATATTCGATACAAATTTTTAACTTCAAGGTACTGGGACTTGCTACACTATCGTAAAACGTTTCATTCAGTATCCGGAAAAACATTTCTTGAAGATGAATTTCATTATAATTCTCTCTAGCAATCTCGTCATTTATGCCATCAATGTAAAATTGAAAATAGTCAAATTCTTGCTTAGTAGATAATTTCAACTGTTTGATGCGTTCTTGCAACATACGAAAAGGAGCGTCAGTTTTCGACAGCTGTGTCAAATATTCTCTACTTTGCAACTCCATAGTGCGAAATAAGTACATCATCTGCTCGGGATACGTAAAATACAAGTGGGCAGGATATGGATTCTGCAATTCAAGTTTTGCCTCATCAACCATCTTGTCTATATCCAGAAAATCAACTAAATCATTGTCTGTAGCGAATTCTCCCACTTCAAATTGGATCGATTGAATCTTATCTCTTAGTTTTTCGTCGTATTGTTGCCTCCATGACAGAGGAGCGACAAATATTAAATAGCTCCGATAAGTCTTCAAAACATTCCTTATAGCGTCCAGTTTAAATAGGATATTATTTAAAATTGTCATAGTGGTAACATAACTAAGGAATTCCAAATTCTTTGCGACCAGTTCCTGGTAAACTTTTTCAGCTTTCGCGACTTTAGCGCACGCTTTCTTGTAATCTTCAGTTAAAAACTTCTGAAAGTTTTTAATGTGCTGTTTTAAGTTTTCCACGATGCAATCGTATTCCTTCGATTCATCCACCATGCTTTGATCAATTTTGAGAATTAAGTCACGCCGATATCCTATTTGTTGTCGATTCATGGCATAGTTGCGAATGTTAGAACAATATACTTTTATATCATCGAATGCGCGTAAAGGGCGACCCTCGATGACGGTATAAAACTCAGGATGTATTTCGACAACAGCTCTCACGTCATCTGGTGGCTCTGGTAGGTACAGCCGCTTTGATATATCTCTCGTAGCGGCTATCCTTAGGTTATCTTTCATGTGTAGTGGTTGAGCCAGTCTATCCTTGGTAATAAGTTTTTCTTTCCGATCACTGTACTTTATATAAGACAATAGTTTTTCGGATCGAGGCACGCGGAAGGGCCTAACACGTTTCCGTTGCTGCTTTTCCTCCGTGACCGCATGTTTCCTATTAGCAAAGTAAAACTGTGTGTTCTGCACATAACGACGTCTAAATATTATATCCAAAGTTTTTAGCGGAATCATTGGCTTACGTTCTTTGTTCAAGCATGACATTATGTCTAAATATGTTTATAACAACGTAGGGACAAAAATATTATAATAAAACCATAATAAGTAATAATCCTAAATAAAACTTGAAAAATGTATGTTGACTTGAATACAGTAACGTCATAGAAATTGACACAAGAATTCCAAAAATAAAAGTTCTTTATCTGTCTGAATTGATTCTCCTAGGACCAAACAGTTAAAATACTTTTAAAAAAAAGCTACATAAGTATAAAAGCTTTATAAAAGTTGTATTTTCCGAAAGGACGAATTTTACATAATTATCATCTCATCCTCATCAATTACCAAAAATATACAATACACGTTTACGATACCTTAAAATTTTCAATTTTTTAAATTATTAACTTACTGAATTCTACAGATACAATACGTAGGTACCTAACTTTCGACAAGAATATTACTTAGTCAATAATTTTCTTTCTCGACGGTTCGTAAGAAGACTTCATTCGTTTGTTCAGTTTATCAACATCCTTCAGCATCTTATTAGCTTCTTTGGCTTGTTTTATATCTTTCACTCCACCTTGATATGTTTCCTTCTCAATTGCTTTAATAACGTCCAAGTCGAAAACTGTAAGATCTAACATCAAGTTCTCGTATTCGGTTTCTAAGGCTAACGCCATACCTAAGGAGCTAAGTTTGGTGTCGTTCGCAGCTATAAGATTTTCATATGCAAATTCGATGTAAATAAAAATCTGTAGCGCAGTTTCAGACGAAACTAAGTATCTCATTTTCTCTTCCAAAACTCTGAAGAATACTTCTTTCAGTTCGCCTTCGCGTACTTCGTTCCAATTGATCATTTCTTCAATCTCTTGTATCTGAAATCATGAAAATATACTGAATACCTATATCCACTACATCGAATACGTGTACACGTACAATTCATAGATTTACATACCTTTCGCTGTATATGATTCATTTCCTGATGAAGTAAAGCTTTAAAATGATCCTTTGCTTTTATAAACCTATTTTTCTCAGAATTTAGCTCTTCAGTCACCAACAAATAGTTTAGGTTCTGTTTCTCCAACAAGTCAAAAATAGTTAGTAGTTGGTCTGGAGTTTTGAAATATAATCGCGGAAGAGATAGTTTACTCAGGCGCTCTCGAATGAGGTCCACGTTAACTTTTTGAAAAATAACCGATTCCATTGTGATTATTTCCGAGTGCTTGGTATCTAACTTCACATTTTCACTTTTCTGCCACAGAATCGGTGCTGCCTTATGAAGAAAATTCTCGAACGATAACAAAATAAGCAAAGTTTCGTCTGTGTACTGCAACTTTGACTTGAGGGATGCCATTTCGTAGTTAGCCTGTTTGTGTTCCTCCGTCTGGTTTGTCAAGTCCCTCGCCAAAGTATCCGATTTCTTCATTATGACAATTGTTTTGTCGTTGTCGTGTGCGAGGAACTTGTCGAAACTATGCTGACATTCCTCGAAATGTTTGTAGGCAGTTTCGTAGACACTTCTCTCGGTTTCGATTTCTCTGCTGATCCGTATTATTTCGTCGATGACAAAGCCGTGGAGTGTTCGTTTCAGTGCCACATCCCTTATGTTTTGTTTATACTTGTTGATTGAAGTATTAGACCTGATCGGCCGCCCTTCGACTAGCGAGTAGTAGTCCGGATCAATGTCTAGTAAAGTTTTAACATTGTCGTATTTAAGTGGTTCAATAGGAGGCAATTTTATACCTCCAATAGTTCTTCTTGACTCCCTTTTGACTAATTTCTTAGTTTTTGCACTGTCCATCTCTACTTGCGCACAACGAATAGATTAACTTACACTAAAAGATACAGTTACAGTTAACAACTAAAACAACTTTTACCTCGATCAATATCACTATAGCAACAATAATGTTTAGTTGATAAACTTTATCGAATCAAAATAGCACTTTATAATGATATATACCTATGGAATAAAATACCTCATTCAGGGCAACTCATTATCAATAACTGAACGACTATTGCCAAGCAGCTTGAAATTTCGCAAATGTTTCAGTTTCCTGTATTGATGCAAGTCCACAAACGACGGAACATCCTATATAATTAAGCACAACCCGTGGGCAGGCTAACGGCCGGATAGGCGAGCTGTGGATGGCTGTTAAAATGGTCCCACCATAGATTATTATGACTTTCAACTCGTCATATAATAAAGTGCTACCTAATTAAATAATATCCAAAAGAATGCCTACAACTCAACTGAAAGCAATTTTGTAAAGTTAGTTTTAATAATAAAATGGTATTTTTGAGAAAATTATACGTTTATTGTACTAGACTTAATTAATTATGTGAACAAAAAAAATGCTTTACAAAAAGATGACTAGAACGAATATAGTAATATTTTACACCAGACTAAATAGGCTTAGAGTGTCAAAAGTACGGTTCAAAATTTAAACCGACACGAGGTATAATGGTCCTTCGGGAAAGTGCTTCGTTAGGTTAAACATTTCACAGGTTTGAGAGGCGGTCACAACTCACAACCAAACATTCCCCCTGGAAGCACCGTGGGACCGCGGAAGAGGGTGTCAAAGGGTTTAGAGCTGTCAAATTAATCGACGGCCAACAATTTTAGACGGTATGTCATTTTGTATCCGATCTAAAATGGAGCTGACTTAATTTAAGCTCTAAACCTAAAATGACCCATCTTCTTCTTCTGTCCTTTCTTACCGACAATGAAAGAGACAGATGAACATGCAGGAATAGAAGATAACCCTGCAATATTTTACCACTAGAGGCGCCACCAGCACAATTCCGTAAATAATATGATTTTGTTCTAAACATAACCTATAATAATTTATTGCATTCAATAACAATAATTTTCTAAAAGATTTTTTTAATGAACTTTAAATTAACACATAACGCCAATTATCAACCTGTACGTAAATCTTTCTTTTTACCCTTCAGACTCGCGCCACGCTTAACAGATTTTTTAGGTCTGCTATTTTGAAATGGTCATATGACACCATGATATCATCACAATTTTACTATAGCTTTGAGAAATTAAATTAACCCAAATAACGAGAAATTTGTAACGGAGTGTGCTAGTGACTCCATCTACGCAACGCTTTGCGTTTTATGTCCTATTGAGACCATAATGTTGAAGACTGTTTGTCTACCGTTCACACAAAGTGCTAGGAGCTCAATCGCTTTCGGAGCTGGCACTGCGCTGTTCGTCCCTCTCCTCGTCCTCCTCCTTCTGCTTCTGTTCCCACGGCATCACCGGCAGCGGCTCCACAAACGAGTCGTCGATCTTCAGCTTATACAGGTAGCGCGGCGTGAAGTGGTTCGCGAGCGGCCATACGTGCTCTGCGAAATATTAGGCGCATAAGGCGATAGCGTAAAGGCGCAGTAACATATGGTCGTTGACCGATACTTTGAGCATCAATTTATGCCTATTTCTTAATTTTTAAGAAATGCATTTAATATTTGATACTTGGAAACTATTATGCGGAGGGAGTCCCGCCGACATGACGCTGTATCTGATATGTATTCTCGTACCTTACACTATACACTCTCGTTCCATCATCATCAGCAGCAGCTCACTCTAGTCTACTGCTGGACATAGGCTTCTCCCAGGGCGCTCCATTAAGCCCGATCTTCGGCTCTTCTCATCCAGTCGTTACCAGCCACCTTGCGTAGATCGTCGCTCCAACTACCAGGGGGCATCCCACACTACCTTTGCCCAAACGCGGTCTCCACTTCAGAACTGGTCTACCCCAACGGTTGTCGGTTCTGCGATAGATGAGACCGGAGCACCGCCACTTCAGCTTGCTAATCTTTGATCTCTTGTTTAAAAAAACACAATACTTACCAAAGTAGAAGTAATAGTCGTCAACGCGCCGATGCAGATATGCAGCTTGACGCAGGTCGAGGATGTACTGAGATTGCAGCAGGAAGTCCAGCAGAGCCACCTCGGGCAACGCCTCCATCTTAGGGTCATTCGCGCTTACTCCTTCGAACGACAGCTGTGCAACGAGATTCATTATCATCATCTATGGCCGGGATTTCACGGGTCCGGTTCAGCCCCGGTTCGGTTCGCTGCATCCAATCACGAAGCGCTGACTTCAAGTGTGTGTGGGGGGGGGGGGGGGGGGGGTGATTGTGATTGGTTGCAGCGAACCGGACCGGGACTGGAACCGAAGCCGTGACATCCGGACCTAAGAGTGCAGGGTGCATCAGGGTAAGTTCGGATGTGAGATAAAATCGGTTAAATCAAATTACTGTCAAGTCTGGCGACATTAATAGTGCAACATAGCTCGCAACGATATCGGGAAAATGGCGAACTGTGTTGCCAGCACTATTAATACCGCTGATTCGGCAGTAATTTGATTTAATCGATCTTACCCTTACTCTACATCCGAACATACCCCAACACATTATAATTCGTGTAATGAAAATGCTGTCACACCCGAAAGAGACTCTGTTCCTCAAAATCGTAGTAATCGTAGTAACGAATTTCCCAGTTACATTTTTTAACTATCGAAAAACACTGGGAAGTTCGCTGCTAGGATTTCGGGGAACGGATTTAACCTAACCACGCAACAAGAGGTATAATAAAGTATCATAATTTGATTTCACACTTACATCTTGGTCCAACTTCGCAAGGTGGCACAGTTTGAAAATCTTGTCTAGACAAATGCGCAGTTGCTCCATGTGTTGCTCCAGGGGCCCGTACACATCCAGCTTGCCCACTAACGAGGGCGGCCGAGCGGTTAACGCGCGCCACTCATCAAATAGGAGCTGTGGATGTACGAACAAAACGTGTGAGATGATTTAGTAAATACGACGAACCAATATATTGTAGCAAAGAAATTTAGAGTACTCTTAGATTTTAATGTACAGAGCAGACGAGCACATTGGCGAGCATGCGTGAAACAACGAATGACTGTAGAGTAAGCAAGAGAAGCGTCCCGTGCCCAAACAGAGATTTGTGGCGCTCCGTTCTCTCTGCCTACCCCTCAAGGGATATAGCGTGAAGGTATGTATGTAATACATTGTAGGGTTTTTGAGATTGACCTGGTAACAAAAGTGGTCTAAAATTGCCAACTTCTATGGTAAGATATATAGTTATTTTTCTACAGACATTTTTTTAAATGTATTTTGTATTTATTTTTTATTCTCCTTACTTCGCTTATTCCGTTTCCGACCTAGATGGCCGTGATAGACAGACATACGAACAGATTGAGTGACAATAGAGCTTCTTCTCCCTAGGGATACCTAAAAACTATACATGACAAAAGTAAAGCATAAACAAATTAGAAAAAAGGGGGAAAAATTAGAAAGAGAAATAAAAAGCATGAGAATGCATAATAGATAAAAAGTAAAGCATATTTACCGTAGTTATAGAATGATACACCATGAGCAACTTCAGTCGCTTGAACATCTTCCTCTCTGGTTTCTCTGGTGGTTCCTCGACTGGTGGCAACTCAATGCCCTCGGCTGCCGCTTCCTCTGCTGCCGCGGCCGCCGCCGATGCCGCTTCTTCGTCCAACCTTTTCATATCCTCAATCCAGTCCAGCTCGCATTTGAAGAGGAACCTCAGCTGCCTGTGAAGTGTGTCTTCGGAACCCTAGAAAGTTAAGTAATATTTACGTCAATATAGTTCTCTGTGGTATTATTTACTTAAACGTGGATATTAAAACGACTTCAAAAGGAGGTTCTTATATCGTATACGTACTTTCTAAAAAAAACTATACATTTTGAGCCTTTTTTATTACGGCACAAACCCGCCTCCACTCCTCTCCCACTGTTACTCCTGTAAGCCAGGATCGACAGTACAGGTACTCTGACGTGATGTTTTTCTAATGCTTGTCCTATAATTCGAAAATACGGTATTAACCGAATTATTTTTTATTGCTTCAATCAACTTACATGAACATACTAAAGAAGGATCTAAAATTAGTTTTTCGATAGCTCAAGTAACATAAGAGATATTATTGGTTAAAGTTAGTATTGGACAGATGCTCTGTCCCTTCTAGCAAAAGTCCTTCATATGCATCCAGGACCTGCTTGTATGGCGCTAGAGAACAGTAACGTCATAAAACTTATTGCCGTTACTTTCTACCGTTCTGATTTTTGATTGGCTGTATTTATTTCATTTATTAACTAATTTTAATTCTGTTTTCAGATTTGACCATCAATTTATGACTATTTCTTTTTTTTAAATGCTTTTAATATTTGATACTTGGAAACTACCCTTTAAAAAACAGTATGTACTACTTACCTACCTCAACGTGAGAGCGGCGGTGTCGTAATAGCTAGAACGCCGCCGCCTAGCTCCCATGCGGGATCCGGGTTCGAAACTATGAACTGTCATATACAAATGAGTTTTTCGGAATCTTCGAAGACATACATTTGTCGTGAAGAAACCTGATGTTTGAGAAAAAAGAGATTTCCGAAGGCGTATGAAATCCACAAATCATAAAAAAATGAATCCTTGTGCGAGGGAAGGCCTGTTCCTCAACAGTGGGGACGTTAATAGGCTGATGAGATGAAACGTACCTCAACAATATGAACGAAATAACTGTCGTAGACAAGCAGTATGCCATTGAAACTAATTTCGCAGTAGCTGGCGCTAACATCGTGCACAGTCTTACGGAAATGTTTAATAATTTCCTCCTTGGGCATAGTGTGTTCGCCGGTGTATATCATACGAACAGCGTAAGTTTTCTAAAAACAAATAATAAGTGAAATGATAATTAAAGAGAAATATTAAATGCACATCAAAAAACTTGTCCCAGCAATAAAATTACCTTAGCATCTATTATTCGTATTATTGCGCTACAAATAAATTAACTACCTCGTCGGGGATTATGGACGTGAAAGATAAACTAAACTAAATAAATTAACTCACGAACAATTCTCATCTAACTAATTAATTAAAATTAACATCAGTACTTTCACATTTTCTACATAATAACAAGACTTAATAACGAATAAAGCAAAATGTGTAAGCAACTTTTTGATGCTATGACAACAAACTTAAAAAAAGGCTAAGTAATAAAGTTATAGACAAGTACTAACCAAGTCCGCTCTCTTAAAATTCTCCGTTACAATATCCAACACAGATGTAGTATCGAGTTCCGGCAATTTCAAATTTGCCATTGCTATAGTTTTCTATTCATCACATTTTCATAATTTGTTTAAATAGGATTATATATTTTTCATTAAAATTAACACAACACATTAGCTGCCTGCCTGCTAATCCAATAATAATAATAAAATATAATGTTTATATTGGATAAAACGTCAATCTGTAACCATGGCAACGGCTTCATTTGGGTAAAGAGGTGCTATATCTATGAAAAAAAAGACTACATTGCTTGGTTGTGAACTTGAGACTTGTTCTCAGCAGCAGCATCTGCGGAGAACCTCAAGCGGCGTAAATATGCGGGCCTGGGTGGTGATTGCATATTTGCGCCGTTCGGGGTGGACACCTTAGGGCCGTGGGGGCCTGGAGCCCACTGCCTCTACGGGGAAATAGCCAAGCGCCTCGTAGAGACATCCCGGGACCAGAAGGCTGGCCTCTACTTCGCTCAGCGTATAAGCCTCGCTATACAGCGGGGCAACGCCGCCAGCCTCCTCGGGGCACTCCCTGCAGGGAGCGACCTAGGTCAGGTATTTTATTTGTAAAATAGGTAGGTATTTTGTAATTTTAGCTTAAGCATTTATTTTATTGTTATATTAGTTTTATTTTATTTTGAATAAACACTTGAGACCAAAACTTGTGACAAGGATAATAGCGTGAAGCACCTCAGAAAAATTACGGATTCAATGAAACTTGTTCATAATGTAAACAAACCTATCTTTGATGCAACATGTTTAATGTTGAAGTCAGATTTAAGAAATGTACAAATTATTTAAGTCATTCAGTACATTACATGTGACACTTTCTAAACGCTTAAAAACGTTACCTAAGTACTTTTCTACACTGAGTAAGAAGTATGGCTATTTATAATATCCAAAATAAAACCAATATAAAATATGGAACTAAAGTTTAACAATATAATTAATTATTTAGGTACTATAATTCACTAGCATCTTGAAGTTAATATTAATAATAGCCATCGTCAAACCGACTACTGTTTCGATTTGGTGTAGAACTTCGAAATTTGTTAAATCTTTTATTTGTATTCCAGTTGTTTTGTCTGGGTCTGAACTTTTCAAACTTGTCTTGCGATTTCGTCTGTTTGTAATTTTGAGCCATGTCCACTAAATCTTCCGGAATTTCCTGAAATTTAATAACATATATAAAAAATGTATTTATTATGAATTTAGCAATGCTAGGCGTACTTAAATTAGAAAAAATTGGTTGCACCTTGCCCTGCTTTCCTATTTTTAACAGATATCAAGGTTTCAGTTTCATAATACCCATAAAATGTGGTTTTTTTACCATGGCGCATGCAACTGTACTAAGTATCGAAAATGAATATAAAAGCAGTCTTAAATTTTTTGGATCTTTCCAAAGACTGGCAAACCCGATCATACAACAGTCAAGTTTTACTCTGCAATTCTGGTTTGTAGAACATGTTACTTTCGAAGACAGCTTCATAATTATTTATTTAGCTTGGATTATTTTCTTTTTCTCAGTTACATACCTGATTGGCCTCCTTCAATACAGCAATCAAGCCTTTAGCCTGCCTTCCGTCCTCAAAGGTGAGAATAGTGTGAGAAACACCCTTGTTATCCTGGCGACCAGTACGGCCAATCCTATGGATATAATCCTCCGAGGTGTTGGGAAAATCGTAGTTAATAACATGTGTCACACCATCAACATCTGAATCAGATGAAAGTATAGAGTCAAATTACGTACATTTATTTTTTCACAGATATTTCAAGAAAGTGCTCTATCATTGAATCAAATAATTTACAAAAGGTTAAAAAAGAACAGAGATTAGCCATACAATACAAGCAATACTCATATGAAAACCAAATCATGTAAGTAAATTTAAAAAAAACTAAACTTATTTTTAAAAAAAATACTAACCAAGACCTCTAGCAGCAACATCAGTGGCTACTAAAATGTTTACATTTCCAGTTTTAAACTTGTTAATTATAGTGTCCCTCTGCATTTGTGTTTTATCACCATGAATGCCCACCGCTGGCCAACCATTCTTGCGGAGCATGTTAGTTAGGCTGTCCACAAATCTCTTTGTATTTGTAAATACCAGGATCTTCCCAAATCCTTCACCTGATATACTGTGCATTATTGATTTATATCTGAAAAAAATTAAATTGTTGAATTTTAGCCAAATAGGAAAATCAAAATATACAACTAAGAAAGAAGGCATGCTACATTGCTTGGGTCACTGAACAGCTGGGATTGATCTAGACTGACATCTAGAGATAAGTTTTACTGAGTGCTAATAGATTTCAATTTACAATGCACATTACTCCAAAGACGAGCATGCAAGAAACAAAAAAATACTGTAGATGAAGAAAACCACACATGCCAATACAGATACCGGGTGCTCCATTATCTGCCTAACCCTCAAACAACATAGTACAGTATGAGTGGTTTCTACTTACGTCAGCATTTTATTCTCCTGATCACAAATATGGATACGCTGTTGTATGTTATGGTTAGCAGATAATTCTGTAGAGCCAACATTAATTTGCACATACTCCCCTAAGTAATCCGTTGCTAAATGTTTTACTTCTTTTGGCCAAGTTGCCGAAAACATAAGAATTTGCCTTTCAAGGGGAACACCTTCTAAGGCTTGCCGTATCTGTGGTTCAAATCCCATGTCTAACATTCTATCAGCTTCATCCAAAACCACATATGTGCACCTGCTGAGTGTAGTGGTTTTACTGACAAGGAAGTCATTCAATCTACCTGGAGTAGCAATCACTATGTCTACTCCAGCTTGTAATATGTCTGCTTGTCTAGCTCTATTGGCTCCTCCATATATGCAAGCACACCGTATGTGCAACAGCTTCTCAAAATCCTTGGCTACTGTTTCGATCTGTCGAGCTAATTCTCTGGTTGGGGCAAGAACGAGTACAACTGGACCCCTACCTTTTCGTGCTTTCTTCTCTTTTATGTGAACAACTGCTGGTAAAAGATATGCTAGAGTCTTGCCTGTACCTGTTTGCGCTATACCAACAAAATTTTGTCCACTCATAGCAACAGGCCATCCTTGTGACTGTATGACAGTAGGTTTTGTAAAACCCTGTTCTTTTAAAAAGTTCTTGATGTAATCAGGAAACTCACTACTATCTATATCTGTATATGGACTTGGTATGCTGTCACCAAATACTGTAACATTGTTTTCTGAACGGTATTTGTCAATTTCACCGTGTTGTGCAGTTTTGACAGAATAAAATCGCTCACTGTAATGCGCTTTTAACTGAGAAAATCTGTGCTGTGCAAGTGTTGAATAGGATATTCTAGCATTTTTAACAGCATTACATAAAGTTATGTCTGTTGTGAGTAATACTGGATTTTGATGTAATCTGAAAATAAAATTGACTTCGATGACACAAATAACATACCTTAAGTATAAGTTAAGTATAAGTAGGAAGTCGATTATTATAGCCATATTAAATAAGACAAGCTTATAATTTCTTACAAAGTAAACTTACAGCTTTGATAATAATTCTTTCCGCTTCAACAGCCTGGCCACTGTGTTAAAAGACATTGCAGATTCACTTTTAGGTTATGTTATTGTGTAAATGAACAATTTTTGTGAATTTATAGATAGGAATTATGATGAATTTATATGCACTATGCTTTCTTTACTGCTTGATATATTGGTGCATGTAAAATTAAATTATTCCCATGGAAAATATATAACTATCTAACACATGGAGTGGAGATCGATCAATGATCAATCGACAAAGAATGAATGAAAGAATGAATGTTTTTTAGTCAAAGGCAAAGGGACCCGTACTTATACAGCCATAACATGCGTATTACTTTTTGTTTCCAGCTTAGAGTAATTACTCTAAGGTTTATATAAAAAATTATAAAGGTAAGTCAACATTAGAATAACTCTAAATTAAAAATTTATGAAACCCCCGACGTACCATTATGTAGATCCCCTTACTTTTTCCTGGTCTTCATCAGATCCTCAAGGTTTCAGATTTGGGAAGGTCACCGTGGTCATAAATATTTGGGCTCAAACTCGAACCACTTAACTGTTACCGTTCCAGAAATTCCATCACTACTTACGTTTATAATCCGAAGATAATCCACTATTTTTAATAGCCTATAGATTATCCCACTGCTGGGCAAAGGCCTCCCCTTCTCCTTTCCATTTTTCACTATCCTCGGCGTCTTTATACCATCCCTATCGGAAGTGATCCAGGTCGTCTTTCCACCAACGCCTGAGCCTGCCTCGGTCGGCGCCGCTGCCCGTCTTGCACCCACTCCATAGTGATTCTTGCCCACCTCTCCAAGTACATGCGCCATACGGCCACTTTAAGTTTAAAAACCGGTTTTGTCCCATTATGACCACTTCCCATCCTCTTGATCTATCTGAGTCAGGGTACTTTTGAGTCGTACCTACATTCATAGATGTATAATTTGTAAATATTGCGTGTACGTAAGTGCTGTCCTTTACCTTTTTAACCCCCGACAGTTTGAGAGAGAGGACGTGTTATAAGTTTGACACGTTTGTCTGTGGTATCATAACTTAACAACGGATGATCAGATTTGAAATCCACCAATCAGCACTGGGCCCGCTCGATGGATCATGGCCCGTACCCCCTTGTGCGAGGGGAGGCCTGTGCCCCAACAGTGGGCACATTAATAGGCTGATGATGATGATCAAATTTGGACCCGGTTTTTTTATGAATAGAGAATTTCGTCGAGTGTTCTTAGTTATTAAGGTCTGATAAAAATTGGATCAGAGGTTTCCAAAATCCTGGAGTATCTTTGATGTCAGATTGGGATCTCTAGATCGGTATAATAGCTAGATGGTTCGAATTTTACCTCAAATATTCAGATTCATGGTGCGTTTCCAACATCTGATACCTTGAGGATCTGATGATGACCAAAAAAAAGTAAATGGACTTAAATTTCGTAATATGAACTTAAAGAATTGGAAGATTATCAGCCCGCCGAAAACTATAATAGTTAGATAGGGGTTTCTTGAACTAAAGTCGTAGGGAATGCTGACATTTCAAGAGAAAAAAATATTAAAAGATGGCGGCCAAAAAATAAATTGAAAGGAATTTTATGTTAGCTATGGCGAGGCCAAAGATCTGTACCTCAGAAGCATAACAGTGTAAAATGATTTTCTACCATTTTCTTAGGTATCGTGGCAAATTATAATTTAGTGGGTCGTTATGGGACGAAACCTTTCTCGCTTCTTGGCCAAAACTCTAGGATTCAGGGCTATTTCCCTGCGACGTGTCTAGCATGCTTTAACTTTGTGCCACTACTGTTTCGGATGGGTTATGGTTATAGGACGAAACCTCGATATCATGATTTTTAATTGTAGTAGGTTCGATAATAAAACGAAATGATAGCTGTTTTAATAATTAGCTTTATTATTCATTAATTTGTAATCATACTTTGTATCCAGAAGATAATGGAACAGAAATGGAATGACATATTAGTTGTTTCTTCTACCAATTATACATTGGGATATCGTATAGACTCTTGTCTCTAGTTTTTAGTTATGTGGGACGATAATAAGAGAGCAACCCTCTTGAGATTTCACTAAACACAATAAAATTAGCTAATCCTCAGTAGAATCACAGTAAAAATTATCACAGTGCATAAAACAAATACTTCAAATAGCACTTTGGATGGTCAAGATGCATATTCCAGTAAATAAATCAAATAAATAAATTAACTAAAGGACATACTGATTACCAAACAACAGAATTCCTACATGCTGTAAACATTTACACTTTCACACAACAGTATTCCTATGAGGATTTGCTTCTTAATTAAGATAGACATACATAGCTAGAATAAGTTAAAAGTTAATAGTCATTGCCAAATCTCTTGTGGCCTCCAGCTCCATTACTTCTCCCAAAGTTGGTCCCGCGCTTGAAGGATCCGCCACCGCCACCGCTACTGCCGCGACCTCCGCCATACCGGCTTCTGTTCCAGCCACCGCCGCCGCCGCCGCAGCGGTCAGCCATAGTTTGCAATTGAGGACTAACAATCTGCAAAGAAGAAAAGGAAAATAAGTTCACGCTACAGGTTAACCATAGTTGTGCACAAATAAGTTCACGCTACAGGTTAACCATAGTTGTGCACAAATAAGTTCACGCTACAGGTTAACCAAAGTTGTGCACAAATAAGTTCACGCTACAGGTTAACCATAGTTGTGCACAAATAAGTTCACGCTACAGGTTAACCAAAGTTGTGCACAAATAAGTTCACGCTACAGGTTAACCAAAGTTGTGCACAAATAAGTTCACGCTACAGGTTAACCATAGTTGTGCACAAATAAGTTCACGCTACAGGTTAACCATAGTTGTGCACAAATAAGTTCACGCTACAGGTTAACCAAAGTTGTGCACAAATAAGTTCACGCTACAGGTTAACCAAAGTTGTGCACAAATAAGTTCACGCTACAGGTTAACCATAGTTGTGCACAAATAAGTTCACGCTACAGGTTAACCAAAGTTGTGCACAAATAAGTTCACGCTACAGGTTAACCAAAGTTGTGCACAAATATGTAATCAGCATTTAATTTTCAATGTTACAACATCTGAGGATGGGATCCAGACATAATTTGTGTGGACACCGAAGGCATGTAGCTGTATTTATGTACCTCATACTTGCATTCATGTCACGCTATTTAAAAACGTACCCATGCCAAAGGTATGAGGAAAAATGTTATTGAATAATATTTTAAATAGTATGTAATTTTAAGAATTTTCCAACTAACCTGATTAGCTTCTTGTAGCACAGATACGAGATCTTTGGCTTGGCGAGAATTTGAAGGGGTGAAGAAGGCATAAGATGTGCCTTTCGTTTTTGAACGCCCTGTTCTGCCAATACGATGAATGTAGTCCTCAGAAGAGTTTGGATAGTCAAAGTTTATGACAAATTTGATACCATCCACATCTGCAATAAAATACTTGTAAAATAAACATGCTTAGAAACAGAGTTTCCAATATAGAAAGGTTCAAAGAAAGCTTATTTGAAGAACCACCGAATTGATTACAAACTTTATGACATAAAACCAAAAGCTTGGAGCATTCAGTTAGTAGGTAACCTTGAAACAATCTTAATCATTATGGTAACTCATAGCTGTATTACTTACATGATGAGTTACACAGAAATATGTAATACATTTGTCAATATTTGCCTCTCACTCAGAACCCTGGAGTCTTGCATGGGCATTTAGATTAACGTCTCTTTCTTTGATAGTTCAATTCTCATTGCCCGTTTAAAAACTCCATGTGGCCGAAACAGAAAACCCTTGACCTCTTGCCGATCATTTCAATGTGGTCAAGTTTTTCAACGATGCACTGTTGTATCTATCTCTCTTTTATCACTTTAAATGTGATGTAGTGAACTGTAGTGCATCACCAGGTTTTCTTCTACTCTCAAGTGCGTCCGCGCGTACACGGACATACCATCAAGCTTCGGCCTCAGGTCCAGTCATAGTGAAAGGCACTTTTGAGGCACCATGATATGACGAGTTATTGCATTCTCTAATAAAAATACCACTGCATCAGACTAGTATCTATCTACAAATCCAGTGCAGTAACATGCCCATCAATTTCGGACAGTATTCACACAGAACACAATAACTTTCCGCCAGTGCCTCTGAAAGTATAAAACAAATGCATGTTATAATTAATCATACAATAAAAAATTTAAACATTAACTTGAGACAAGTAGGTACTAAACAAAAATGCAACTGAGTCCAACATTTCGTATTTCTTACCGAGTCCTCTAGCCGCAACATCAGTCGCGACAAGTATACTGGCACGACCTTGTTTGAACTGATATAATACTTCATCTCTTTCTTGCTGTGTCTTGTCTCCATGCATGCACACTGCCGGCCAGCCATATCGTCTAATGCCCCTTGTTATGTTCTCTACTTTCCTCTTGGTTTCAACAAAGATAATGGTTTTCGCACCAGGCTCCTGGCTTTGTCCGATCTCTTGCAGTAGAACATTTAATCTGAAAATAATAATATAAATATTAGAATCAATTGTACTTGAAGTGGTATTTGCATATAATTGCCAGTTCGGTCAGATCTTCTTAGAGGAAAATTATTCGTTCTAATCACAAATTGAGTCATACTAAGTAAAATAAAATCATCACTTTAGTCAATTAGAAATGAAAAAAAAAAGCTAAAATAACAAATGAACTTACTTATTTTCCTTTTCATGCTCCTGGCAAATATCAATAATCTGTAGAATATTGTGGTTTGCAGACAACTGGAGTGATCCAATATTAATTTGTATATAATCTCCTAGGTAATCTTCAGCCAACTTTTTGACTTCCTTTGGCCATGTTGCAGACCACATCAGTGTTTGCCGGTCAGGGCGAATTTGCTCTATTATCTTCCTGATTTGTGGTTCAAAACCCATGTCCAACATACGATCAGCTTCATCCAGAACTAAGTAAGTGCAGCGTTGAAGATTAGTGGTGCCCTTTTCTAAGAAATCAATTAAACGTCCAGGTGTAGCAATCACAATCTCAACTCCCCTTTCTAGATCACGAGCTTGTTCCCTCTTTGGAGCACCACCAAATACGCAAGTGTTGCGCACATAAGATGCATTGCCGAAGTCAGAGGCAACTTGTTGGATTTGCTGTGCTAGCTCCCTAGTTGGTGCTAGGACTAGTGCAATGGGACCATCTCCACGTCTAATGGGTGGCTGATTGTTGATGTGCACAATGGCAGGTAAAATGTAAGCCAATGTCTTTCCTGATCCAGTCTGTGCAATGCCAACCAAGTTCTTTCCTGACATGGCAATGGGCCAACCTTGAGCCTGAATAGGTGTTGGCTCTTTGTAACCCATGCCAGTGATGCTTTGATTTACATAGTCAGGGAAATTAGCCTCTTCAAAATGCTGGATGGGGTTATGCACTTCAACTCCGCTGACAGTGATTTCATGCAGGTTTCTGTACTCCTCAACCTCATAGGCAGATCTGCTCAGTACTGATGGATGTGGGTTATAGAAATTTTTGTTGAAGGGCTGGAGTGATACAGTGTCCCAGTTAGGGCGGCGCATGTTTTGGCCGCCAGAGAATTCTTTCTTGCCACCGCCGCCGAAGCCACCGCCACCAAAACGACTACCGCCCCCACCGCCACTGCTACCAAATCTAGATGAACCACCAAATTTGCTGCCTCCTCCACTGCCATACTTGGAACCGCCGTTTTCACTACGGCTATTATTCCAATTTCCAGACCTGTTAACGAAAACTGGATTATAAAAATTATAGGGAAAATAGCAATATAGTAGTCATCTACAAATTCTTGCCCGTGTGGTGCGTCATCCTTACTAAAATATGCCAACATGCAAGATAAATTGATTGAGTCACCACTCTACCTAGTACCTACCTACCGTGCACGTGCGTATGTTAGGTACCTATAAAACGTGACATCTCTGTAACCTCATACACTATGGGAGCCCATAAAATAGAGATTGGTACCATAACTAGTG
Organism: Hofmannophila pseudospretella; assembly: GCA_947369225.1. Classification (NCBI taxonomy): domain Eukaryota; kingdom Metazoa; phylum Arthropoda; class Insecta; order Lepidoptera; family Oecophoridae; genus Hofmannophila; species Hofmannophila pseudospretella. Next base: position 7,570,263 of record OX376323.1, on the reverse strand, counting down.
AAAATACCGTTCATAAACGGAGCAATGTCCGGAATACAAATCAGACACATGGACTGAAATACCATTCATAGAAAATGGCCACGCAAGCGTGTGAAAGTACAAGGTACCTAGACAGTTGGCAACAGCCGTTAGGTTTTCACAAAATGGCTACCTATAATACTTCAATCGATGTAATTTGACATGCGCGTGGAAATATTATGTAGGTACATAAAAATCAATACCCACCTACATAATTGAGGTGTTCTTTAACATTTCCCTATAGAATACTATTTAATATTCGAGATAAAACCGTCAGCATTTGAGCTATGGAAAACAAGTACTTAGAAATCAGCATGTAGTGGAAATGGAGCAAATACTCCAAAAATAAATATAAAACTAAATCTATAATTATAATAAATCGGTACTTACATTACTGTGTTGAATTTTGATGAGATGATGTCCTTAATAAATTAGGATTCTAATTCCTATGAAGCAGGGTCGATCTGAAAATGGAAGGCGGACATTATGTATTGTAATCTACAAACTGAATTGAACTCATACTTTTAACACATGAAGATGTAGACATTTCACATTTCCGAATCATACTTAGAACCAACAAAAACACTAGTTTAGTTACTCGACTACTTGATAAAAATTAAATGAAACAGTTCATAGCGAAAAATACCAGAACACGTCTTACCTTCGCCACTGCTTTTTTTAGAAAGAGTGAAATGAAGGCAAGGAAAATGAAGTGAGTGAGTCAGTAGTGGCCAGTAGTGGGAGGTGGTGCTTAATGTTGTCGTTGGGCAATCTCCAAGTACCCAAAATCACTGTTGAAAATTCCCAATTTGGATTTTTTCTAAATATCCGTATTTTCCACTAATATTGAAACAAAGCAAAACCATAATAGATTATTCATTTGTTACACTTTGGAAACAAAATCCTTTTATAATTAACTATAATCCAGAAAAATAATATGAAATTTATGGAACTAAAATATTGCGGAATTAAATGGTATTATTTTTTTCATAGCGAACTCAACAACACAGATTATAAACTACCAATGGCGCCCTCTTGATAGGGTTTTTAGTTCAATAAAAATCTGTCATAATGTATTATAGCCATGGTGGCCAACAATTGAGCTTGCCCCTGTCTGCTATAAACATTTATATAAAGCAATACCAGTTCTAACAAAATCTTAAGATACGATACTTTAAATGATCTAAATTTTTTTATATATATAGTCGCATTAGCATTTCATTACATCAATCGAAGTCTAAATAATTCGCAAAAACCGGCATGAACCATTAGCCAAATAAAACACACAAGACGTAAATACCCTAAATTTGGGGAAAATCCCATATAACGGCAACACTGATATGAAATGAGTGGAAGCGAGCGTCAGTGAACGAATGAATTTAATAATCATTTAATCAATATATTTTTCCCATTTTCCCCTGAAATGTTGCCCTGGGCCTGGAAGTCGATTCCCGCAGAGTTCGACACAAAAGTCGAGCGCTACGAATGTCTTGTCACGCTCACATGTAATGTGAGCGAATGAGATAGGGCTAATGTCGAATTCGACATTCCACCTGCGAGAATCGCCTTCCTGTTACACTGGCATATCTTTAATTGAAAAATAGGTTTTTCTAAAGTAAAGTCAATCTTTACTGGCGCACAAGCTGTTTGAGGCTTATTAAGGCATCGAGTCTATGGTGACCACTGACCGGGCGCCGTGGTTTATGGAAGCTCCCAATCTAGTTAAAATGTTTTAAGTATTAGTAAAATACATATTACCTACGATAAATACATTATCTCTTTAATATACAGGTTGTCCCGTAAATAGTTAGTATTATATAAAAAGTATTATATAATACTTTATATCTTAAATATATTATAGTATTAGTAAAGTACAAAACAAATAAATACTAATACTACCTGCAATATGCTGAGCTGGGGCCTGTTTGGTGCTGCAGTATGTGTACTACAAAATCTACTTTTGTAGTTTGTTACACTTTAATTTATTATAATCTGTTTTGTATATGTGTGTGTATTGCAGGGTTAAATAAATGAATTCTATTATATTCTGTACTCTTCTGTTATGTTCTTTTCTATTCTACTCAACTTGTATTGTGTTGTGTAGGTACTTTACTTACTTACACCCAGCATAGTGGTCCAAGAAACTGTCTTGCTTACTCATAGGCTAGATTTCTTATGAGAAAGGGTGACGATTCGTTTTGCGATTATTTTGGCGAGTGACACTATTTAATAAGTGGTGCCTTTGTTTGTATGCTATTTATAATACAAAATAAAATACTGATATCTTTGATGTCGCAGCCCGAATCTATAATCCGCCGTTTTACGTAATAGCTAGCTATTTTGCATTACGGCTAAACGACGTGAATCCGTTTTGCATAAGGGCTAAACATATCTTTATCATAACAAGGAACTTGGCGTCGAGTGCAGCAAATGTTTTGTTGAAAATATCAAATATATATCAGCGCGAATTAATTACCGGAAATCACGCAATTCACCAGAAAACTCCGGGTATCACCCGGAAATACCGTGAGTCACCGGGAATCTTTAGCTAATTATACAATAAGGCTGTAATATAGTTATTTTACATTCCGGCTAAACGTGGACAGCCATATTGTAGAACGTAACGCATGTCGTTCAGCCGTAATACATAACAGGGCCGTGCCGTTTTGTAAAACGCCTAGCCGTTATGTAAAACGGCGGATTATACAATCGGGCTGCGACAGATCCACATGGTCCGCCTTTCCCAAAATAAACGCATTTCATTAACAATTGAATCACTGTGTATTTTGATAAAATGTTTCGGTCAAAGTGTCGTTAAGGGGGCGGGGCGCAAAGAGAAGTCGAAGGAACCCCGCTGCGTGGGGCTCTTTGCGCGGTTGTCATAATGCACTCTAACATAACCTACTATATCAGTGTCAATTACGCATCCACTAGGTTTCTTTGACACAGTTCATTTTTTAACAGAGACTTTTTCCCTCAGTGTCCCCTTATCTTATGATAGGCGGCCGGGAATAACCCAGCGGCATTTCAACCCTTGATGATCTTTTGTGCCTACCCCATTTACACACTGGTCATCCCAGTGTGCAGGTTTCCTCACGACCGTTTTCTACACCGTTGAGCAGTCGGTAAATGTACGTAAGTCTTCCATAAATACAAAAACTTAGTGCCCCCTAACCATACGATAAGCAACCAAATGCCCCCTTAGAGACACCCCAACCAATGTTCCAGTTGTATTACATCAGATCAATCGATGTCTAAAATCCGCAAAACCCACACGGAATTATTCCTCAAATAAAATTCTTCAGAATTCCCTGAATTTGGGGAAAATTCAGTAAAACGGCGACACTGGTATGGTGAGTGATTGATAATTCCCAATTGTTCATTTCATTCTTTTGCTTCATTTCAATTTCTCACCTAAGCCATTCAATCATTCGTCGATCATTTTTATTCCATTCAATTCGTTCGTTCGCTTGGGGAAGTGATGGTTTCGGTATGGTAAAGAGTTTATTGATTTGCATTTATCTATTTTCGGTGTAATCATTAGAGGTTTTGTTTACTTAGGCATCTAAAATGGCTATGCAACCCCACAGCAAAAAAAGAGTGTGCTACTATTACGATAGTAAGTATGACAAAGTTTGTTGCCCGCCACAGCATTTTTGTGAATCTTTCTCGTATTAAACACAATTGGTTGTAATTGATCTATCATAATTTTACATTATTTGTACAAATATTGAAACTACTATGTTATTCCATGATTATCGTTCGATGTGTATTGCGTGAAATCGTCTTCGTACTTTTATTGAGATATGACTTGTGTCATTTCATGGCGTCTGTACAGCGTACCGCCCTGCTATTGGCTACAGAACTCTTGTTCACAAGTTGATATGTGTACTACAGACTATTATGTGTCAAGCCATGGAAAGCACTGAGTAACATAGCGTTACAGATTTAAAATTGATATGACATGCATTACTTGTGCATGCATGCATTCATATTCGATGTTATTAATTATCATACAATGTTTATGTTCTTTTGTAGGTGATATTGGCAACTATTATTATGGCCAGGGTCACCCCATGAAACCACACCGCATACGTATGACACACAACTTGCTGCTCAATTATGGTCTTTACAGGAAAATGGAAATATACGTAAGTATAACATATCCAGTTACATAGTTGTATCATTTATTTATCAGTGAGCAGTAAACAAAATATGTCATTCATTATTTATGTTATGTGACAGAGACCTCACAAGGCCACAGCAGATGAAATGACAAAGTTCCACTCGGACGACTACATTCGGTTCCTACGCTCCATCAGACCCGACAATATGTCAGAATACAACAAACAGATGCAGCGGTGTAAGTTTCACTTGTATATTTGCATGATAGCTATTACTATTCTCAAAAATGATCAAATGCTATAATGCGCTATACCAACGCAATAGCATTTTCTCAATTACGTTTATATCATATGATCACCATCACATGATATCATATTCTCCATTGCGGTTTCTTTCTACTGTCTGATTTTTATTGCCTGTAGCTATTTTATTTTTCAACGAATTTTAATTCTGTCACATTTTCATGTCAATTTCTTAATTTTTAAGTAATGCATTTAATATTAGATACTTGTAAAATTCCCTTTTGACCATAGTTATTCCTTTTGGATATTTTGTTTAATTATTTACTTTACTGAGTTATTCTAATAGTTTCATTTCTTGAGAGTATGTGGATGATTTTAAGTGTTCCCAGTAATGTAAAGTTGCTTTTTTATAGTTAATGTTGGCGAAGACTGTCCGGTATTTGATGGACTGTATGAGTTCTGTCAGTTGTCTGCTGGAGGTTCCGTAGCAGCTGCTGTCAAGCTAAATAAACAGGTAATATCCTTTTGCAGTCATTATTGAGTCTTTAAACATATCTAAATACAGAGCAGTTTATAAAATGAAGTTGTTTGGATGCTTGAATGTGTGAGATGCACAATGACCAGTCAAAAGTCATTTAATAAAATGACAAGTCCCAAAATACATAGTGTAAGAAAAAAAAGGTTTTGATGCATAGTGTGGATAGTGTTTTTATACTGAATTCACTTTTACAGATTTTTCAAGTTCATTTTTCTGCAAATAATCTATTTCATTTTCAACTTGCCAAACAAGTACATAATTATTGTATTATATTTGGTAAAACAGCAGAGGTAATACAGTAATAAATATAGCAAGACCTTTATGCAAGATCAATTTATTAATTGTAATGTTTCAATACTCAGGCATCAGAAATCTGCATCAACTGGGGCGGCGGTCTCCACCATGCTAAGAAATCTGAGGCTTCGGGCTTCTGCTACGTTAACGACATCGTTCTCGGTATATTGGAGCTACTGAAATACCACCAGAGGGTTCTGTACATCGATATTGACGTCCATCATGGAGATGGTGTGGAGGAGGCATTCTACACCACAGACAGAGTGATGACAGTATCTTTCCACAAGTATGGGGAGTACTTTCCTGGGACAGGTTAGTTTGTACCACTAAAGTTTCCTATCGAAACTGCCATTATTCTAACAAACGGGCCTACAAATCGAATATTCCATTCTTGGAATTTCTACATAAATGAAATTCGAATTTTAAATATTGTGTTTTCGAAGGAAAATAAGCTTCGGTTTCGAATCAAATAGTACTGGGTTATTATTTTAAGCGATAAACCACTATGTAGATTGATTGCTAGAGAAGTTTTATATGGAAACCGCAACTGCCAGTTGTCGCATGCGATGTTAGCATTTTCCCGTACATTAGTCGGGCATCGAAATGTCAAATGTATAGAACATAGTTTTCTCTCTATTTAATATAATATTTGGCTGGACTAAACCCAATATAATTTTGTTAGGTGACTTGCGTGACATTGGCGCCGGCAAGGGCAAGTACTACGCCGTGAACATCCCGCTGCGAGACGGCATGGACGACGAGTCGTACGAGTCCATCTTCGTGCCCATTATCTCCAAGGTCATGGAGACCTTCCAGCCTAGTGCAGTGGTGCTGCAGTGTGGGGCTGACTCGTTGACAGGTACTTGGGTAACACTCTAATAGCGATACTTGCAGTCACTGAGCGAGAGGCCAGCTGAAAATCGGCGATGTGGCTTTTTAGCAACATTATGCTGACCCGAAATATAACTCTATTTCGGGACTCGGGTTAGCGCTAACTCCGTATAATACCTGCCATTCACTCAAATATCCGATAGAACTGTGCATACAAGAGGCCTACTGAATCGTCTAATACAAAACTTACATTGTGCTATCCATATTTCCAATGGGGACTATAGAGTTCCAACCATCCATTGTTAGACATCACAATAGGGAATATGCATGTGATTCAAATTTTTTTTTTTGTAATCTTTATTACTACAGAATTGTACCTATACCATTTTTTATTATTCAATCACTTTTTAATTAAGAATTTAAATGAATAAAAGTGGGAAAATGTGAGAGAAATTCAAAATAGCAAAACGCAACACTATTGGTTACACTTAAACATGACGTCAGCGTCAATTTTGGATTGTCAACAAACAAGTAATGTCCTTTGGCTAAACACTCCACAGCACACAAAATGACAATACTGTTCTGACCGCTGACGTCACAGAAAGCGCGCCAAAACGGAGGCGTTTAAATCGCCCGATTTGATTGCAGTTTTAAATATTTATTTTTATTATAAATATTCATATTTATTTATATAAATGATTTTTTTTTACGGTAATGTAAACAACCAACAAACCATAAAAATAATACATGCATATACCCATATGCATGCATATGCATATTAATGGCAGTAAGCAACCAGGTACACCAATATACAGATTCTTCCTTGTGTCACAGGCGACAGACTGGGCTGCTTCAACTTGACTGTCCGCGGCCACGGGCGCTGCGTGGAGCTCGTGAAAAGATTCGGCCTGCCATTCCTTCTTGTTGGCGGCGGAGGGTGAGTACAATACAGGGTCGTATACAAGGTAGGGGAGCGAAGTCACAGAACAAAAATTTCGATCTCTATAAATATGTGGTTTCCAAGATCTTGGAGTATCTTTGATGTTAGATGGGATCTCTGGAACGGTAATAGCTAGATGGTTCGAGTTTGAGCTCAAATGTTTAGGACCATGGAGCCCTTCCCACCTCTGGAACCAAGGCCCTGATGATAACCAGGAAAAAGTAAAGGGATCTCCACAAAGTCGGTGGTTTTTTATATTTTCAATTTAGAGTTATTAATATTTATGTAATGCATTTAATCTTCGATTCTTGTCTATGAAAATTTTCTTTTCATCCCCAGTTATACGATCCGCAACGTGTCCCGATGCTGGACCTACGAGACGTCCGTGGCTCTCGGTGTGGAGATCGCCAACGAGTTGCCTTACAACGACTACTTCGAGTACTTCGGGCCTGACTTCAAGCTGCACATATCTCCGAGCAACATGTCCAATCAAAACACGCCCGAATATTTGGAGAAAATCAAGAACAGGCTCTTTGAGAACCTACGGATGTTACCGCATGCGCCTGGCGTTCAGGTATGACATTTTATTTTATATATTTTCGCAAAGGAGATTGGGCATTTTTGGACCCACGGCTTTGCCTTATACTAAACATAGCGCATTTGATAGATATGTAGTCCTAGACGAGATTTATCAAATGCGCTATGTTTAGTATGAGGGACGCGACACTTTCATTATGGGACGAACTAGTGTGGGATAGGAGCTAGAGACCAAAAATGTCTCCATACTGTTACCGGCTGCTCTGATTATATTGATTTTCTTACCCAAGCAACTAATCAAAACTCGCATGTGTGTTCTTTCCCTTACTAGTCTAAGAATGATCACTTAATATTTCTTCATTTCGCGACATCCAAAATAAGTGTCTTTTGAGTCCTAAAACACAAGCATTACCAAAATATAAATCTCTATTTCAGCTTGCGCTATGACAGCGCACATGTGTAAATATTACACCTATAATTGACTTTATTTTCATGACAGGTACAAGCTATACCAGAAGACGCAGTCAACGATGAATCTGAAGATGAAGACAAAATCGACAAAGATGATAGGCTGCCGCAAAGTGAAAAGGTTCGTGATTTCAACATTTGAAAGTATTTTTCTGACTATGGGTTTTAGGACCATATTTTTATCATCAGACTATAAGAAAGGCTCGATATTTTTTGTTAGTTTTTATTAAATAAGGAGAGCAGACGAGCACACGGGCCACCTGATGGTAAGTGGTCGCCATCGCCTATAGACATCTCACTTTATTAATATTAGAGGGTTTTTGATGCGCTGCTAACCTTGAGGACTAAGATGGATAGCCTCATGTGCCGGAAATTACGCTGGCTCTCTTACCCTTCAAACCGAAACACAGAAATGCAAGCATTTCTGCTTCACGGCAGAAATAGATAAGAGGGTGGTACCACCCCAGGCGATCCTTCACTTTAGGATCTACCACTACCTTTTTTCGACACCACCACTCGATTTCACTAAGCAAACGCATTATCACTCACGTTTTGTGGCGGTAACCGTACTTTGTTTTCGAATCACTTACTACAATTTTACGGTTGGAGTATTTCAGGCAGGTTGTACCAATAAGCACTGGGCCAGCATTGTGGTTTTAGACAATTTTCTTCCTCAAATCATAATGACAGTCAAGATTGCAGATATGTTAAGCGCTTATTACCCTTGCCTGGATAGGGTTTAGATTTAGCAGTCATCACAGTTAGTCTGGGTTTTACCACCTCTAAAGAAGCCTGTCTAGTTAGTCGACTAAGACTTATTTAAAAAAAGGAAAAAAAAGGAACTTATTACATCTGACTGAATTCAGGATAGTATACGATTTAGGCAGGCTTCTGTTTATATGGTGTAAACAAAATCGCAGACTTTCCATACTTCATGTTATTACACTTAATTGAATCAGTCCATAAATCGTCGACTAAGTTTAGTCAAGTGTTAGCTTTTAATTGTTATTTCTCCACAGGACAAGCGTATCACTGGCGACGGCGAACTGTCAGATTCGGAGGACGAAGGTGAGGGCGGCCGCCGTGACAACCGCTCTTACCGCACGCCGCAGCCGCGCAAGCGACCGCGTCTCGACAAGGAGGGCCCCATGCCTAAGGAGGAGATTAAAAGTAGGTACCTTTACAAGACTGTCCTGAACGTATTACGACGGCGACGGGCGGAACTCGAATTCAACGTAAAATAGTCTTTATTCTTATACAGATTGAGAATATACCATAACATGTTGACCTCCGTCCCGGCGGCCCGTGGACGGGCAACTAGTGTTGTATTTTATGTCGTACCTAATATTTAAATTTTATGTTGTTTTATCTACAGTATTTTCTTGCAAATTCAATTTTTATTTGCATTATTCTTATTGTCATCGAGTGAAATAGCATTTAATTCTCTACTAAAAACTTGTCATTGTAACAGTTCCAATCTAGAGTACTACCATGATGGTACATGGTACTTTATTCCTATGCATCCACGGCCTTTGAATTAAATAATAATACTAGATTGACCTTTAGGGTTCGCTAATACAGCGTCGGTAGCGTAGTGCCTAAAGCGCCGGGCTCCCATGCAGGACGTCAGGGTTCAGATTTTTAAAAACTTACGTACATTTGTCAACTGCTCTAATAGTGAAGGGAAACATTGTAAGGATACCTGAGGAAAGGTTTTCGAAGGCGTGTGAAATTCAGCAATAAACACTGGGCCCGCTTGGTGGATCATGACTCCTACCCCCTTTGGGACGTCTGTACCCCAACAGTGAGGGCGTTTATAGGCTGATGAGATGAGAATATGCTTTAGTCTTAGAATATCCGCAAAACAAAACACCCGAGTTCACATGGTCAATTTATTTTATACCGTAATTCGAATATTATTTTTTATTTATTAATTTTCTTTTATTATTATTTCCGTAGGCCGCCTAAATTGTATTTTACTTTTTTACTTTACTTTATTTTTTGTTTTTAATACTGAGGATATGTTCCAAAACCACTTTCGCTTTGTTGGGCATAACTCCGAGTAATGTTTTGGAAACGGTAACTATTATCCGACAATGGACACACATTGCCCAAAACAAAGCCCCGTTTTCATAGTTAAAAATAATGAGTATCTTTTTCTTCTTTCTCCTTTTTCTCGGGTATTTTTTTCCTATCTCTTACGATGTTACAAATGCCGTTACTGTTACTTATGGCCCCTGCACTAGGCAGCCCTATGTTGCTTAGCTCTGATTACAATTGCAAATATTGCAATAATTTGCATTGTCACGAGGCAATTATTACCGGTTTTGAAACATGCTCCTACGATTACAAAATTCGACATCCATTCAATACCTAACAAGTACGTAACTTTCATTTACAGCTGAAGATATCAAAGACGAAGTGAAGAGTACGAGCACCGTCGAGGAACCAAAGAAGGAAGTGCCTCCCAATCCCTGATCGGCGCGGTAAAAATTACACGCACAATAATGTACAGTTTGCATTTGTTCCCGTCGAGGTATGTCTTAAAGGCATTGGCTTTCAATGGTCGCTGTCATGTTTCATATCAAGATATTGATGGCGGATTTAACTAATGAAATCACTGCCTTCGACATGTCTCGAATAGGATAGATTTATTCATATGTATCCCATGCCAGTTTTGCCACAAATGGTCCATATACATATTACTTGGGCTGAAGTGTAATAGAATTGGCCTGCCATTCAGTATTTGTTGTATATCAGAGTTTTTGCAATTGTATGGCGAAACTGACATTGGTAATAACTCTTCACTCGATTAATTCAAATCAAGTTCGCCCACGTGAATGAATAATATCTAGAATTTAGATCTCGGATTTTGTATTTACAATAATTTATGACAGGTGTATTCATTGAACTTAGTCTGCCCAGAAACAAGCAGTCCCAGAAGTAATGAATCGAAGTGATTGATGGATGAGGGTTACAGGGTGTTAATCAAATGACGTAAAACCTTTTAATGTATGGGTATTTTTACTCATTAAAACTATTCAAACAGAACTTCTGCTCTGATTTTTTTCCTTATTAAAATGATAACATTGAAATGAGTTTTAAAAATTTAGTTTATAATTACATATATCTATTCATCTGGCAGTTATTAATTTTCTATTAAACTAAAAATGGGATATTTCCTTCCAAATTTGGAAGGAATTTTTTATCGATCGTCTGATTGATTGCGTTGTACACGATGCATGTTATATGCACATCTTGGAGACTCGCTCAAACTACATGCATCGTGTACAAGCGCCTAATTTATTTCTGGTTGGACTACTTTTCACACGATGACATTATGATAGTTTATGTAGTTAAGATTTTCTACTGTAATTTAGGTAGGTAGGTAGGTATGAATTGAGTTGTAACGTGTTGAGATGTGATTGGCCACATGTTACGATAATAAATATACATATAAGTTAACAAAGCTACTGCTGAACTGGTTATCAAAAAAGATAAGTATTTTGTCAGCAACATATCTTTATCATAATGTTTAATAAAAACAAAAGAGATTTTTGATATTACTAAAGAAATACTTACCAGCTCAGAAATCATGAATGTGTAACAAATCTCCATTGCGTTTTCTAACTTGTGTGACTTCGAAAGACGCAACAATCACAATAAATCATTTTACAATGACTTTGTAAACCGCCAAGTGTACATTTCCATATGGTGGTAAAACTAGTGTAAAGACCTTATTTTTATATTCCCTATGTGGGGTGCGTCAATTTGTTACTTTTGGCATAGGACACCTACATGATTTTGAATAATTCCACATTATTATAGATCTGTTATTTTTTTAAAGGTAAGGTAATACAATTATTTTAGACTGAATTTCTTTGTCATACAACTTGCTTGAAAATTTTAAAATTTCATTATTTGTCTGTCATACAAACAAATATTTATAATGATTTTGTAATCGTAATTCCAAAAAAAATCACAACTGCAATATAGTAGTACTTATTAAGATTTACATGGAATTTCAGTGTTTTTTATTGTATGCGTTGATCGACGGGATTGCTTGGCGAATCTGTAAAGACTTCGCCCATTTTATCTAAATTGACAGTTTCACATCCATTTACTATCGAATAAATTACAAAAATCGATATTTTGTTCTTAGTGGACGTGACCTTCGTTTTGTATACGTGCTGAGTTTTATAATCCCTAAGTTTGTAAGGAATAAGACTAAGATTACTATGTAGTGTAAATACATTTTTTTATTGTTAAATACATCAAAATATGTCAGAAAATCATATATTTTTTTCACTACATCCTGTCCCTAATTACTACTCAAAGGTATGGAAAGGCAAAAATGTATAATGAAAGACGAGATATCGCTGTATAATGTATGTAATTTTAAACAGATTATCACAACGCTCTAGACATAAATTGCACCATAAAATAAAAGTACCTTAAAATCAGTCTGGTACCAAAGAGCTAGATAAAACCAACTAAATTGGAATGAATATAAAAATACTATGAAATAATTTAGCAATATTACTATACATCTACTATCAATCAGTAATTTTACATATAAGAAATTCCAATTAAAGACAGCCTTAATGTATTCAAAAGATAAAAGAATGTAATTGATTTTACCAAGTTAATCTAATGAACACTTAACTTTATGGGGCGAGTATCTACATTCACCAAGTTAATCGTAAAATTGAACCTTACATCACTGCAAGTCTAGTCTAAAAATTCACCTCACGTTTTGAACTTCATTTAAAAATCACACTTCTTAAATTCTCAAAATATTTGATTCCTACTTTACAATATTAAAAAGGAATGTATAAATTGGAAGATTCGTATCTATTGTGAAAATGATTTCATTGATTTTTTTAAATACAATGACTGGACGCAAATAAAATTTGTGCGTAATTAATTATTAATAGGCCTTAAAATATGACTAGGTAAGACCTTTTTCTTATAATGTGATTTTTCAAATTATTCAATAATCTCAAATGACCCCACTAACCCGTGGCCAACCTGGAAAACGCTTAATCGCCTGCGAACCCAGGTTGGCTGTTGCGGAGATAATCTTCACAGCTGGGGGTTTTCCAGCGATCAAGTAAAGTGTGAGTGTGGTGTCTCCCCTCAAACTATGGAGCACTTGCTCTGTTGTCCCGTGTGTCCACCTGCACGCGGGAGGACCTTTACGAGGCCAACCAGAGGGCTATCGATGTGGCTGCCTACTGGTCGGGAAAAATTTAATTCGGATCATCAACACGAAAGAAGAAGAACCCCACTAACCAGATTGTGGTAGTGGCAAAGGCTCGATTTATATTTAAACGCCCAACCACCCGCCGAAAAATAAGCTTAGTCAAAATAGACGGGTTCTTATTACTCGATTTATATTAACACGCGCGTGCGAACCGTACATCGCGCGGTTTCAAATAAATCGAATAATAAGATCCCCTGTATTTTGGCTAAAGCACGGTGGGCGGGCGTTTTTAAATAAATCGAGCCAAAAGTCCGTTGGTCAGGCATGTAAGAATTATTTCTTTGACGAATACATGAAAAGGAGCTAGAAGATAGAGACCACTACACGGTGACAGCCAAATACTATTACTGTAGGTAGAAGTACCCATGTAGGCCATATACATAACAAATCAAAATTCCACAGAGCAAATTCTGTCAATGTTGAGCGCGGACGCGGAATCTCAAAAGCAATTCATGGTACGGGAAGATCATGGGTACCGTACAACCCCATAAATGAATTGGGTTTTCATACAGCAATAAGGTTTACACCCTGCGTAAAATAAATACGAAACGATTGTCAATATGTGACAACCAACTCTCCAAAATCACCAAACTTCTCAAAAAATAACATCTATCGTAGCGTCCTTTTAAAACAAGTCTCACACCATTTTTAATTACGGGCAAGTTTATCGGGAGAAAGATAACATTCAACTTTGACTTTCAATATTTCTACGCAAATTCCGCGTATAAATTATGGTGTAAATCAGAATGAAAACATTTAAAACATCCATGAGCCCAAAATATAAATAGATGTGGGCTCAAAATTAAAATATACACGGTTAAAATATGTTATCGATTATAGAAACTAAATATAATACTAACTCAATCACAGTAAATAAAGAATTTATTTCGTTATATTTCACAGTTATCCTATAACCCTATATTTTATAAATTACTTGGAATTATTATGATCGCGAATTATCAACGTGTTTTTATAACATGGCAAATCATCGAAGAATCTGGTTCAAGCGAGAAAACAAATGGTCTGTTTTATTTTTACTGGTTATCATTTCACAATATGGATTGTAATATAGTATAAAAATTTTAATTTTAAAATATACCCTGTTTTGCAAGTTTTTTACATATCTCTTCATAGTAGCTGCTAAATGCCATTTGGTTTGGAATTTTGGATTTTTTTATCTAAACATCCATGTCTGTCCCACACCACTGTCTTATTAATTTACCATGTTACAAAAAACAATTCCCTTTAGTGACTATAATGGCGATGCAATCATACATTACTTGAATGACTAATCAGTGGCTACTGTCTATGACGTTATAATCCTAACTGGCACAATTGTGAGCATCCGAGAACCTGCACCTGGAGAGTGGACGTCGAACCCTGCTCAGCATATCACGTGACTCCATCAGATGGACTGCACCTGTGCTTGGCTTAGGCTTCAGTGCCCTCTGAAAATAATAATAGCATGTTAGAATCCAATGTTTAAGTAAGGATCAGAGTGGAGGCGCGACTACTTACTTGGATAACAATGTAAACTAAACTAACGTCTTTAAAATGGCATGCCAATATAAAGCGACTCGGGCGGCAGCAAGCAGCACGAAGCGGTATACCAGACATGCTATTCGAACCGTATTTTAGAGACTTAAGGTTTAGTTTACAGTGTTGTCAAAGAATGTCGCCGCGTCGCCATTATTTAAATTAATGCTGGGTCTATTACGTTACTCTACGGTTCCGATATGATTATAAATTTATAACGAATTCTGCAGTCGCTACTAATTGAAACTATCGAAGAAATACCGCGTTAGAGCAGTCAATGAATCTTCGAAAAAACCCATTGGTTGGATCATACTGACTTGTCTACTTGTGGCATGCTTTAATCGAACCAGGATCCGGTCACAGTCACCGATAATTAATAGCTGTAAATTGTATGTAATATGTGAAGGATTATTTTACGTAAGAAACTAACCCGGAGTTATAGGATGATCTCGTAACATTGAGCCTGAAAAATAAAAATAATTATTTACTATTGATAAATTAATATTTCAATTAAATTTGTATAAATACAATGAACTGCGGTCAGTATGTATGTACGTATGTCCTTTTCTGCATTATGATTTATGAATAATTACTATTTCCGACTAAAAGAAATTTAACTCTAAACCTGTAAAGTACCAAAGATTGTGATATAACTGATTATCAAACTGAATCAATTTGGTAATTGACGAATGAGACCAAAATAAAATATCAAAGCAATTTTAATCAAGCATTTATAAAAGATCGGCAACAAATACTATAAAGTGCATTATATTACGTGATTTCTAATTTTCTACTCACAGATATTTGCAACTGTATACATTAGAGCAATACTCTAGATATTAAGTACCTTGAATTAGCGGGCGCATTTGTTCATGAAAACTCGGACATAGTACCAAAAATTAAACAGCGATGTGAAAAAATTAGGAGAATACAGTTATTAAAAACAAATCTTTTAACAAAAATAAAACCATGATGAGACCATGATTTCAGTGTTTACTTCCCAAAATGAGTACCTACACATTATCCTAAGCGACGTAAAATGATGATAGGTATTTTCGGGAAAACTTACACTTACTTAAGGCACTGTCTAGACTCTAGACATCTTTATAAAATGGCCACGATTCCAGCATGGTCGCTAAACTTTAAACAAACTAACTAAACTAAAACTTAGAAATTATACAATTACGACATTGGCCACGATTCCTGCAAACTTACAATTTAAGTTCAGTTCTGTCTCTGTTATCGGTAAGAAAAGGACAGAAGATTGTCTAATTTTAGGTTTAGAGCTGTCAAATTAAGACGGCTCCATAGAAATTTAGATCGGGTACAAATACATTGTCTAAAATTATAGACCGTCGCTTAATTTGACATGTCTAAATATAACATGACACGTTCTGTCCTTTTATTATCGATAAAGAAAGAGACAGACGGGCTGAACTTAAATTGTAAGTTTGCAGGAATCGTGGCCAATGTCGTAATTGTATAATTTCGGGCACACAAATAAAACGTCAAGCAGTTAAGTTACACAAAGCGGGCAGCGAGCAAGCGTTTTACCTAAACACAGCCAGAAGGAGCACATTGACACAGAGCTCAGTACAGAATAGCGTCAGAAAGTTGGTTACTGGTTAGTGCGGCGCCCGGCGTTATGCCCACGATGCTGCCGCCGACGCACGCCTCGACGCCTTCTGTTGACCACCACCGCGCATGTCAACTCTCAGGCTCAACACACAATCGCAATGCTTTCTATTCAAATTGCAAATAGTCTAAAATTCTTTGATTCTTTTATTTAGGTATAAACATTAGCTATGCCATATGGAAAAAGGCTGCTACGTGTAAAACGTGATTTGTTTATATGCGAAAATTGGTTGGTTTATTAATGTTTCTGGAATTCTATGCAAATTCCAGAACACTCCAGACATTTTCAAAGTATTCTTCTTCTTCTTCAGGTCCAAGAGCACCTAGTGGTGCATAGGGCTGAGACAATATTCTTACACCGTGCTCTGTCCGATGCCGCAGACTATGCTTTCCCAGAATACTTTAGTCGCATCCAGGTCTTTCAAAGAAGTATTAATACAATAAAACAAATTTAGATTACTTGGTAACATTACAGGCTTTTTGAATTTTTTTTGAAAATCACGTTTTGCATTTAGCCATAATGAGTGTTTGTTGGGCTTATTCATGGTTTTAACAAGCCCGAGGTTTTTATAGAACGCGTGTAAATTGTGAAAATAACCTCGCTTGCAAGTAGAAAAATTATAGGTAATTAACGTTTGCTCATTTCAGACCTAACTCCTATAAAATCTACTTAAACTAAACCAACAATTACCTTGAAAAGGTATCTATTCAAATAAATAAATAATAATCATGTTTGTTACAGTTCTGCTAGTGACTGAATACTACTTTTTGCAGTAGAGCCTTTGAGTTTCATTATTATACGTTAAAAATTCTGCACGACCAAACTTGCAACATTTTTAACGTTTTTATTTTGGTACATCGTGTGTTATGGCCATAGAAATATGAAAATTATCTTACGAATATAATTTTTTTTAAACACGGCTTCACAAATAACACGATATAACACTGTTATCTCTAAGTTTATTACACTAAAAATAAAACAAAAAACAAGTGACATGCAACACGTTTCTTATTAGAGAGAAAAATCTCAACATAAATAAAAAAATATTGACCCTGAATCCACATCAAAGGTCTAAGGTAAAAAGACACCTTTTTCGTATGTCTGTAAAATTAAATAGAAATGTTATTATATGGAGAAGAAAGAAGATTAGAGAAAAATTATAGAGAAGAATAGTTGTATAGGTAATAATAAGCATAAGATATCAATGGGGATGGTCTCTAAGCCATACTGATGGTGAGTCGACACTGTAATGTAATCAAAATATTAAAAAAAATTTTTTTTTTTATTATAAAAATAATTAATAATTTAATAAGGAAGGATAAAGAAACCTTTTGCAAACTATCAATAACTGATTTCCGAAAGTTGTTTCAGTTATCGATTCTGAGTCGTTTAGTGATATCTCTTTCTAGGGTTATGTTATATGTACCTATTACATAGAAAGGGTCAAAGTATCTTTTAATAAAGGTTGAATTATCAGGATGTTACAGGTGGAATTGTATGTAAGGCCGGCTTGCGCGAAAGTCGCGTTATGAGAAACCATAGACAATTCGCGAGTTATATTAACACCCGCGCTTCCGCGGAAGCGAGGCTCCAAGTAGGTAATGTTTCGCGCACATCGACAATCGAATTCAGATTCAGAAATATTTTAATTGATAGATGAATGATTAGTTTTTTTCACCACTCTCATATCAAAGGCATTGCCAACGACATATTATACCCTAGACGAGTAACTTCCAAGAAAATTCCCGTAAAAGGCGGTACCAAACCTCACGCCACTGTGCGAATTGAAAATAATGCAACACATTTCTCACACAATGAAACTCAAATTAGATCTTACGGCGATGTCACAAAGGCGAATATCCGTCTACGTAACTCTTACATAGGATCGTATGACGCACAGATCGATTTCAAATTTCGAAGTCAAAGGTAAGGCGCGATTGACTCGCCGCTCGCACTCCGTTTTAAGCCCCGCCCACCTGAGTACACATTTTGTAGCGCCACTCGCGTGCGTCTATTATATTTCTAGGGTATAATATTTCACTTGACATTGCACACTGCAGTGTCGACTGGCCACCATTCGAATCGCAACAGACCCAGCATGCAAGCAGCTCACCTGTGGTGCAGGCAGCATTGCTGTCAGGGTTGACGCCGGCCACCGACCACGGCCGCGCCTTGCCCGGCGTGCGCGCGCACCCGTTACCTGACACACCACGGGTTTACCGAGCACGCACACAGGAGCGGGTGGTTAGGTTTATGGGTAATGTATGGTATTTATAATCAGGGTAGTTAAGCTACACAAAATATTATCGACGGTTATAATTTCAACTGTCGTAAGGGGCATTTAAACGTATGTTCCTTACGACATTTGAAATTATAACCGTCGATATAGATACAGAAAGTTCGTTTAATACAAACGCCCGATGTTGAGCCACACACACGCAGGCTGTTTGTAGACAGAGCCTGAATTACAGCCATTGTATTTCAACTAGTAATATAAAAGGTCTAAAATCATTATGGTATTAAGTTTGTGTATGGATGGGCACAAATTGGTCAAGTGAATCATTGACAATCCGCTGCAACACTAGCTGCAATGACGCTGATTATCAAACACTGTTAGTTTGACTTGACGGTGTCTATAACATAGTTTCGTAACTTAGTTGGCTATATTTGGATATATTAGTTGAAATTCTGTGTGAAGCAAATATTTAATCAGCCTCGTATAGCCCGTAAGCAAATCGCCACAACAGCGGACATTTTGACACACAAGCCGTGTGAACACATTCCCAAAGGCGGTGGAGATGGACGATCACATTTCATGTCAGGATTCCGATGTTATTATAAGGCCTTAGAACACGCTCTATAAGGTTGCTGCTTCCATAATTGGAAAAAATACCATACAAAATATATCGTTAGATCAAACTAATTCTGCTGAATACAATATGAAGTCACTGGTTTATTTTCAAGAGAGATACAGCTTATTAAACCCTCGAGCGTGATCTATGACTTATACAAGGGAAACATATGAAGCATATTTTGTATGTAACTTACCCATGGTATTTACGTTGTCCGATGACCTCGAAGGGGGTGGAGTAGTCGGGAGCTTAGCCCCTACGTTGTCGGAAGACTTGCAACGGGACACTTCTGTTGAACCTAAATATTACACATTATATCATAGGTGAAACACCGATAAGGTATTTTATGTATGTATATGCAGTGTAATAATAAGATTAATTATAGGTATATTTTTTATATTCGAATTATTTATTCCACTTTTATATTTAAAAAAAAAGTGATTTATTCCATTAAAGGTTTGTTCCAACGAAGCACCATTTTGAAGATTAAAATTAGAACATATATATAGAACAGTTCAATACTGCGCATCAAAAACCCTCTAATAATAATACAGTGAGGTGAGATGGTTATGAGCGACGGTGACCACTTACCATCAGGTAGCCGTTTGCTAGTCTGCTCTCCTTATTTAATAAAAAAAAGACGAAGCCTGTTGAATAAATCTATACAAACCTATACAGTCTATTTGGCAGTTAAATTAAGTTACAAGAAGGATATAATTAGTGCACTACACTTACCACATTCTAATAACACGGGTGTGCTTTCGCCCGATGTGACACTGTACCTGTAATAAAAGCATGTTACAATGTTACCTTGTGTAGTGTATGTCAAATTTAAAAATCAAAAAAGAGAAAAAAAAGAATTTGAGAAAAAGCATTTATTAATTATTTAATGTGTGTATAAAATATGTCTTTTTAGTCTGTTGAAGTTAACAACGAAACCTTGTGCATTGTATAACTTTAAGTTAGTTATGCATTTTTTTATAAGTTTGCTTAATAAAGTTTTTTTTTTTTAAATATTGGTGTTGCCGTCCTATCTTTTTTTGACAGCTTGTTTAAATACATGATCCTTAAATAAGTCTAGATGCCTAAAAAAGGAAAGGGTGTTAGTTTTTTCACGTCGACAGCGACGCCTGCTCGCTGTGTATATGTCGCAGGGAAATAGCCGAATACCCTAGGTATTTGCCCAATCCCCAGTTGGGAGGGAGAACTGTTACACAATATAATTTCTCGATGTATACCGATAACCTTTGTAATTGGATGATTAATACACTCATCTTCGAGGCGGATTTACCCTCGAGGAGAAATAATATTTAAAAAAAAAAAACCTAGAGTATTCGGTTATTTCCCTGTGACATATATAAGTGTGCGCACATAGTGTCGTCGCGCTGCAACGTGGGCGAGTGCCTGTGTGGCGAGGGCGAGGCGAGAGAGGACAGCGAATGCAGCGAGCGCGACGTGAGCGGCGTACGCGTCGACAGCGACGCCTCTTCGCTGCCTGGCGGAGTGCGGCACGTGCGCCAGAACTCGTCCAAACCTGCAGATACACCACGACATAACTCTACCTCCGACTTGTAGTAAATGTAAATGTAGTAACGGGCTGGTTTCCGCAACTCGCCGTCTACTGAGTCTATTTTGCGTGTCAGGCCTTCCCTTGCACAAGGGGTACGGGCCATAATCCACCGAGCGGGCCCAGTGCTGATTTAGTGGATTTCACACGTCTTCGGAAACTTTTTAATTTTCTCAGATATGCAGGTTTCCTCACAAGGTCTTCGAAAAAATCTGAATAACTCATTGGTATCAGTTCCAGACGTACCATAACTTTGTATTGCTGTCAGGGAAGACGGTTATGATATAAACCGTCGTTATAATTTTTGTATGGCGATAAATCGTTCTCGAAAACCTTACTAACATAGAAAATTGTTCAGTTCTTGGAAACTACTTAAATATAATGACCATGTTATTTTGACGTCCAGTAGTCTTCATGTGTCACTTGTTACATATCAATAATAAAAAAATCTAAGATATTTGAACCTTACCCTCATCGATGTCCTGAGACTGGTCCGTTATAGGTCGAGTTGGTGCCCTTGTCTTAGTTCGTCGAGGTCGACCTGCAATTTTTAACAAATTTTTTTCTCCAAACACTCCACTGATATGTATCATTGTTCGAGCAAGTCCGTAGGCGCCAAAAGGCGATAGTAACCTAGCGGTTGCTATGGATACCTTTGACGAGATGCCGCAGCGTGTGCGCCGGCAGCTCGGCCAGCCCGTCGGCCGCCTCGGCGTGTAGCGGCGGCAGCGACAGCATCTCGTTGCTGCTGCATTGCTGCTCCGCGACCGACTTGGGCCGAACGCGCCGGCAACCGCGTTCTCGGCGCCGGCAACCCAGCGGTGTTGCCTGTTGATATTAAACCAAATTTGATTAGATCTATAATATAATATAAAAAATCCAAACCCAACTTATTTTTGTCTTACTTTGTATTACTTTTAAGCCTTATCATCGTCAAAATGAGTACCTTACTGAAAACTTTCGATTACAATACAATAAGGTTGAAAAGTGGTACGATATTTAGACGACGGTATGCATATACATCAAAAGAAAAGTTCATGTATTTATATATTTCTTTACAAAGAAATTACCGACATAGCAAATCAGCTTACGAAGAACTTCTAAACAAACTTACCAAATTCAAATAGTCCAACTTCTGAGTGGCATGGAATAATATAATTTCACTGTATTGCTTGGGTAAATAAAAATATACATTTCAACAGTAACAGGAATTCCAAATTTGAACTGACGACTCACTTTATTTACGAGTATACTAGTGATTAATGATCGCAAAATTTCTCACCCCAGAATGCGAAATAGGTGTGAGCAGATCCGGAATGTCGGTGTCGGCACTATGCATGGGTTCACTGTCCGCACTGTCCACGCTCTCACACGCAGCCATTGCCAAGTTTTCCACGGCTTCGCTGTATTACAGAAAATGTATCGTTTCATGACAATAGAATAGAATAGAATAGAAAAACGTTTATTTGCTGTCTGCAGCACACACGCAATTCCACTTATATATTATACAATAATATATAAGTGTATACATATATATTATACATTCTTAAACTAAATTAATAATAATGCACGGCGTATGCTGCAGCACCAAATAGGCCTCAGCTCAGCATAATGCCATACTCTAGGGTAGTATAGATACTATATATTACAATGTCTAAATTGGGGAAGGCAATAGCAAACAACGGTATTGATCACTATCTACGAATCTCATTTAGACAACGATGGAAGACTTGAAGCGTCACTATCTAACGACAATCGAGGGCCAGATCGAGGATTCGGAAACGCCAATTTCGGTCAGTTGGAAGCAGTTGGAGTCCACTAGGCTACGTAGAAGCCGGAGTTGTGGATTCAAGTCCCGTCGGTAGTGTTTTCTTTGTATCGCTTGTTTCTGATATTTGTGATTATCGATTATCGCTAAATGAAACTTAGCGTGTTTAAGTGTGTGTTTATGAACCACTTACTTCAATAAGTCCTGTAAGGTGCTGGCACAGGGGGCCATGGCGTCGCGCACGGCCTGCAAAGTGACCAGCTCCGCGCTTGTGCTGCTGCCTCCCATCGCTGCGAACACTTCGCTACATCTCTGGAAAAATATTTTTATATTATACAATACACATTGATCAGTACTTACCCAAAAAAATGTTATTATTTTGACGTTTGTGGTGACCTACGGAACCGATTCGTGGACACTGACGGTGCGACTGGTCCACAAATAAAGTCGCTCAGCGTGCTATAGAAACAGCTATGCCCGGAATATTTCTGCTGGATCGAATCCGAAATGAGGAGGTTCGTCATACAACAAAATATATCGACATAGCTTATAAGATTAGCAAGCTGAAGTGGCAGTGGACCGCTATCTGTTGCAGAACCTACGACCGTTGGAGTAGACGAGTTCTAGAGTGGAAAGAAAGCGTAGTATGGGACGCCCCACTGCTATATGGAGCGACGATCTGCGCAAGGTGGCTCGCAACGACGGCATGAGAAGAGCCGAAGATCGGGCTCAATAGCGCGCCTTGGAAGAGGCATATGTCCCAAAGCACACTGTCGGAGTGTCGGCGCGGCGTCTTACTTCGATATCAATTGAACTAAACCTTAACTACACTGAAATACGGTTTAAAATGGAATAACGACAGCAAGCGGACGCGGCGAAGCGGCCCAGAGCGCGGCGGCTTTAGGCGGCGCGCGGATTTTCGGTAACGAGACACGTGGCGTCTTCAAGTGCGCCTGCGCTACCATAAGAGCGTGATCCGCGTCGCGTTCCCACTCCACTCCGTCAGTGTGCGTGTGGCCTACGTACAGATTAGAGTGGGCTACAGATGATGATGATGTCTATCTTACCTGCAGGTACTGGTGCAGCAGGTGATGCGCGTGGCTGGCGGCGCGCTCGAGTGCGGCGGACAGTGGCGGCGGCGGGAGCGCGGCCGCGGCCTGCGCCGCTAGCGCTGCCGCCGCCTCGCCGCCCGCCCACGCCCGCTCCAGCGCCAGGGCTCGCAGCGTGTGCGACTGCGCCGGCGTGCAGTTGCTCGATAATCTGAAACCCATTTCGACCTTTTGATACCCTGACCAGAATCTAAAAAACTATCAAAAGCCAGTGACAGTTTTATAATCTGTAAGGGCCTTATTAATTAAGGAATTGCGAGCGTATTTCCAGTGAAGCGATCTGTCAACGTACGCCCAACGTATCCGCCGCGTATGCGCATCGAATTCGCCGCAATAAGGCGACGCAGACGCAGCGGTTTCTCAATATTTTACAGTACAAAAACGTGAATTACAACTTCACAGACTACGAACTCGTTGCACTAACGTTAACAGATCGCCCCACTAGAAATACGCTCTCAATGGGCATGTGCACCCGATTTTTTAAATTGGATCTCTGAAATCTATGTATAAAACAAAAATTATCAGTGAAAGAATTGTTCCGATATCTTCAAAAATGACGATGCTATGACGCTTTGAATGTGCAAGGTGCTCAGTTACCTGAAGTTTTTAGAAGTTCCATACAACGTGAACTCTAGTGACGTCAGGACAATCGGATCCAGCCAGACACGTGTATAGTGAGACAGTTGGGAGATGACAGCTTACTACATCAGCTGATTATTATTGACAAAGATCTTATGGCCTTCCTATTCTTTGTGGCCAGCATCACTCAATACAAAATGCGTAATATTTTTTAGCAATAACTGACCTGACCGCTACTACTAAACTGACATTAGGTAGCGGTTAAGCGTGAGTCTGATGTGACGTCACTAAAACCCCGGTCTTTGAGAAGACGTGGTTTTGCACTTGCCAACTATTGGAAATGTTTGTCCAGCGTTTTATTTATTGACGACTTTCAAAGGAAATTTCTCGGGAACTATTGGAAATTATGTAAACAAAATGAAATTAGTTTCTTTAAATTGCTTCTTCGATGTGTCACACTCAGATAATCAAATATTGAACTTAGTATAAACCCCCATTAGCCAGTGTAATAAGGCCCTTAGTTCTGAAGCCGTAGTACCACTCGTGCAGCTCCCGCCACAGCGCGGCCACCCGCTCGCTGGCCGGCGCCAGCGACCACCACGGGAACTCCCCGCGGCGCACGCTCCCCACCCGCCCTATGTCGTCAGACCTTACACGGTCATCACGTACCGCTCGTGCAGCTCGCGCCACAGCGCGGCCACCCGCTCGCTGGCGCCGCGCCCGCCCGCCGCCGCGTCGCACCCCGGGAACTCCACGCGGCGCACGCTAACTGAGCGCCGTAGAGCCGTCGCTATGTCCGTTAGACCTACACATACAAAACATTATTATACCACAGCATGGCATACCACAAACTAGGGGCGAAGTTATTTTTTTAGACAGACGAGCAGACAAGCAAATGGGCTACCTGTCGTGTCGGTAAATGGTCATCGTCATTCATAGCACAGAATACTAAATAGTACTATGTACAGAAGCGACACTCTCCGCCCCCCACCTGATTCAAGTTTCCCGCAGATTGCAAGTACGATAAGTAGTACGCTGTCTCAGAGTGTCACATGCTCGCGGTGATACTCAGAACGTTTTTTAAGCAATTATTATTATAATGTGTCACTATTGTGCAGTAATTCACCTCAAACACACCCACTAATTGTACCTCCATACTGTAATTTATTTTTTCAACACAACCAACCTACCATAAATACCACAATTGTTAAATTAATAAAATTCTAATTTATTGGAATTTTTTTAGGTAAAAAAATAATTGTAGTATAATAATTGGTCTAAACAAGACTTACATGATTCGTCAGCACGATCGCGCGGCGGCCCTAGCGTATTTCTCTCTCTCACACACACACGCACACACACAGTTGTGCGAGTTATAGGTGATTATAATTGCTGCATTGTATTGAATGTCGCCCGTGTGCCCATAGACATCTCAACTCACTATATGTTATATACTCCTAGGTTGTTCAGTATGTCAGGTATCGTAACGTACCTTGCAGGCTGAACGCGTTGCGGTCGATGTACAGCGTGTGCAGCGTGCAGTTACACTGCAGCGCCTTGGCGAGCAGGCGCGCGCCCGCGTCGCCCGCCAGGTTGCCGCCCACGTCTAACGTGCGCAGGCGACGCGCGCCGCCCAGGGCGTTCAGCAGGCCGTATAGATCACCCTGTAACATCACACACACACACACAATATACCGATTGTGTCGAACTTCTAGATAGCTTTGAGCGTGCGCGAGCTTCGTTCCTTCCGCTCTCGCTCCGCTACATCAAATGCTACTATGCACCACTCTACAAGTTTGACACGGGGTTTAGATACAGTGGGGTTTCGTCCGCAGTGGGAACCTCGCCAGCGGCCTAATAGATTATTGGAGAAAGAAACATAACTACAAAACGCTCTGGACGAACTTTTTCAGCTCTCAAAAAGCTCTTAGCTTTCAAAAGCTGCTAGAGTCGGCTGGTTGGCTTCTTTCACCCAACGCATGGAAAATTTGAAGGTTCATTGAAAGATTGATGGAAAAAAGTATCTCTGTCGGTTGTGGTTTGGAAAAATATTCAATAAAACAAACCGTAAACTATATAAACTTAGAAGTTTTGGACATTTGGACAATACAGGAGACCATTATGAATGGTCAATCAGAGACACCAGCATGGCAACACCAAGATCACATATATACCTTAAGTTTACAGTCACTGAGATCCAATGATGTTAAAGCTGTGTCTGGTTCTTGAAGTACGTGTACTAACGCCTGAAACAAAATATAACATTCAAAACTTATACTTTTAATTCCAATAACAAACGAATTTGATAAATTATTGTATAAATTGACCTGTATTAGCGGCGGTGCATACGATCTTTTCCCCGTCAGTCTGCTCAGTGATAAATGCGTAATAGAATGGTTTTTGCCGATAGCTCTCACTATACCCGATAGCTCGAACTCCATACCTGAAAAATAAACAATGATTGTGACTAATAGTGACTCACAATAACAATGATCACCGGGAAATGTTTATTATTTCAATTTGAACTTTGGGTTTTAATGTTTACGACTCCATTCGTTTCTAATCTCAATACTCAATATATTAATTGCCATGCTGGGCGATTACTGGCCGATCGTGTAGATGGCATGATCGTGTGTAAATAGGTCATGATGGCCTTTAACCGGCGACAATCGGATAACCGTCGCATTTTCGTACACGCATCATAGCAATGCGTGCGGTGCGGATGAACGTGCGCGTGTCCACACGATCGCCCGTCATGGCCCATTTTTGGAGTGTATCTTACTGTTATCGGAAAGGTCGAGGGACTGCAGACAGCGCACGCCGTGTATGCAGGACTCCAGTACGTGCGCCACTTGCGAGGAGGACAGTACACCCGATAGATTGAGTTGCACCCCCGTCGCGCTTTCGTTGCACGCCAGTCCCAAGAGGAGGCTCCTGACAATATTAATATAAAAGTAGTAAGCAATTTTGCCATTCTAAAGATTACGGCGTGTAGGAATTTCAGTCTTTGGAAATACAGACTTTCTGTAGACAGAGTAAGTAATGCCTAAATATCATATCGTCAAAAGAGCTCTACCGATGACATTTTAGTTTAACACACGCTGCATAAAAAAGTCATTAAAAAGAATTATGCTAGTTTATTCATACAAACAATCCAATATATCATATCATATGGGATATCATATCACAAATATTTTTTTTCATTTTCATAAAGGATATTTCTGCGCATTAAAAAAACCATTTATTTAGTTCAGAAACTTTTTGCCCCCATTTAATTGGTATACTTTATCGTCAGAAATAAAAACCGAATCACTATTGCACAGCTTATGATTTCAAATACATTCGGTATTTCTTTTCTTTAGAAAACTTACAGACCACAAAAATCGTAACTACAAAAATCGTGCCCTACAATAATATTAAAAGATTAAGCTACTCGCATGTCAAATTTCATATTATTGTTACTTCAGCACTTACTTGAGCGCGTCAGGCGGCATCTTACAATAGGAGAAATCCAAGTTGGTAAGCGCGAGGCAAGCGGTGAAGAATTGTCGGAAGGAAGGCGGCGGGTCCTTGGGGCGCCGCGCCGACGACCAGGGGTTCCGCCCCACCAGTAGTACGGACAGGCGCGCCGCGCAGCCGCGTAGTAATGCGCCCCACATCTAAAAACATACCAACTTTATGTACAGTCGACCAGTAGCTAAAGTATATCTTCTGTCAAAACTCTTTGATTAAATTTTAGCCTTATGACGTCCGTTATAAAGGTCCGCGTCCATTGCGTACGCTGCGAACGGAGTATCGGTATTTACGAATTAGTATGGTCAAAATGCTGACGTCCGATCCGAGTGAACGCAGTTCCATAGGAATCAATACAAAGCGACTAATCCGTTCGACGACGCAGTGGACGTGTAGCTTTATACAGTATAATTTATTTCAAATTCTCAAATTTTGACGTTTTGGGTAGGTCGGCCTGTGGTGGACAGTACTGTGGAACCCTGTTACAATAAGATTTCGTTGTTTTCTTGACATTCGTATCAATGTGTCAAACAAATTAAAACGACTAACATAAGTATGTACTAAATATAGCCTGATGTTTTATCCACATATTACGCAGACATAAGGTTGGGTTTTAATTAATGGTTTTTCACAGATGGTTTAAATACTTACGTGTTGTTTTACTGACAATAAAAAGACAATGTCTCAAAGGCTAGGATAGGACATTGCGACGCAAGTGTCGCCGGATCGAATCCACCTCTGGACCATTGTGATGGACCACTCCTACCACAGGCATTTTAGCTTAGTTGGAGTGGCTAATGAAGAATATTCAAAGAAATGACCTTTACTATTCCTAGTGGCCCATAGATTACTATAAGTAAACCATTTAACTCTAGCTACGCCCGAGGCGACAGAGGGCGAGCGTGCGACGAGCGTCAGGTGGGGCCTGCCTCCCGCTCGCCTTTCTTATGTCGCGGTCGTAGCCAGACTAAAATGGTTTACCTATAGTATGGTGCAGAAAAAAACGAATGACAAACATAAGGTTCGGAAAATGTCAGTTTTGTTCCAATGATCTTTGCGACCAAGAATTGAACCTGAAACCTCTTGCACTGTTGTTTGGAGCGCATTTACTTTCTGTTGATACAAAAGTAAAAATAAAAATAAGTTTTAAAAAGGTACTTACGTTTTCTAATGTAGTTTCTGTATTCGTCAAATTCAAATGTGTTAATACGTTGGGCTGGGCGAGAAAATTATACAAATTCTGTAACAGATAAATAGATAATTTAGTGCCTAATATGAAATAATTATTGAAAAAAATTAAGAGCGTCGGTGACGTCGTGGCTAGGACGTCGGACTCCCGTGCGGGAGGTCCGAGTTC
This sequence comes from Hofmannophila pseudospretella, assembly GCA_947369225.1. Lineage (NCBI taxonomy): Eukaryota > Metazoa > Arthropoda > Insecta > Lepidoptera > Oecophoridae > Hofmannophila > Hofmannophila pseudospretella. The sequence continues at coordinate 7,541,087 of OX376323.1, read as the reverse complement.
GAAAGCAGGCAATGCCATGTACCAATGAGTTTATCGGTTTTTTCGAAAGACCTACGTACATTTACCGACTGCTCTGACGGTGAAGGAAAACATCGTGAGGAAACCTGCACACTGAGATAACCAGTGTGTGAAATGGGGAAGGCAATGGCAAACCACCCCATTACATCTGCCACGAGCGTTGTTCTATGAGATTAATTCCTTAGAATGATCACGACCCTCAGCAATGAGAAAAACGACTTATAAGAGAAGAGATGAAAATATTCCAGGCCTGAACTTTCACAAATATGTGTGGAGAAATTATCAGAAATTAGAGAAAGGCAGAAAAATTTTAATGAAGCAACGTGTCATTCGAAATGTTACGAATTAGTAACATTTCGAATGACACGTTGCTTCATTACAAACACTAAGCTATTCCAACATATTCTACCCTGATAAGAAAGAAGGCCACTCAGTGCAAAACGACATTTCCGAGAAAATAGCAAAAAACATATCAAACTAGTTTTCTGAAATTCTTCTATGAAAATTTCTCGAGTTTTTTGGAATTTCCATAGAATTTCAGAAACATTGGAAAACATTTCGAAAATCGCGTTTCGCACTTAGCGGCTTTCTTTCGTAGTAGTGCCGTATTAATCTACTTACATGTACATCGTCCTTCAGGTTATTATGCGACAGGTCGAGATGGGACAGTGTGGAGAGATGGCACTGGTTGTCGTTGAGCATGGCAGCGAGGTGGCTCACAGTCTTGCCGGTCAGGCCGCATTGCGACAGCGCGATCGACCGCAAGCCGTCCGGGTTGTTCGCCAACCCAGACAGAATACTAATAGCACCTGCCAATTCAAACATACTGAATGAATTGAGATTCACTTTGAGTCAGAGGAGATATAATGAGAGTGTTTATTGTTTTGTGTTTTGGTTATTTATTAATTGTAAACATTATGAGTGTCGTTTGGTACTGATGTGTGGATGTTAACAAAGAAATAAAACTACTAGAGATGCTTGTGCAACTATGCAATAAATAAGATTCGTGACACGACATATGCTGAGCGGAGGCGCTTTTAGCGTATTATACAAGTTGTTCCTGAGGATATGCATTAACTTCGCCAAACACTTCTGTAGCTTTTACTAATATATTTGACAATGGAAGTGATCCTAAAAAAGGCTTCGTTTTCGAAATACTTGATATTTTATTTAACTAAATTTAATTGAGTTACACAATGAGTAAGGGTCTTTATTTATGCCCGTAAGAAAACCTAAAACAAAACAATAACAAACTATTTGCCTTTCGTTTGCACATGTCATTATTATTTAAGTCATGATTGTCAAGTTTAAATTAATCAAAATGCGACGTTGCCAGCTCGGATAAAGAGTCTGGTATACTAGGTAACTTAAAGCAAGGCATTTAGTTTGTATGAAAATAAAAATAAAAAATTTAATTAAATTAAAAAATGTGACAATATGTACAATGATTACTTCGATATTCTGAGTACAGTGTCGAAGTTAATGCATAACCAAAGGAACACTGTTTGAGGGATAAGGTTGATTTTGGGTTGTACTCGGCTCAGAAAATTAAACGACGACTTCACAGTGAGAGATTTGTATTGCGACTGGATGTCTGGGTAGCATGCACATATAAATATAATTACAGTATTTACACTAACAAACACCTTATATTGATTTTAAGTTTAGTGTTAAGTATTTTCTTTCGTGGTTTCTTTAATGTGCCAAATAAATAATTTTATATTTCTATTTCAAACATTATCACATCACATTTCTACAAGATAATGCTGATTAGCCGGTTTCTTCAAGTTTCGTAAGGGATGATTAAGTTGAATAAGATATGATGTTTCAGCCGTATTCTGTACTAGTTGTGTTCAGTGTTCCTTCAAGTTTATTATAGAGACATTCTTTAGTTCAATTGTCTCATAGACATTATTGAGAATTTTGTAGATTTCTATTAGGTCACAATAAACAGCGAAATGTTTATGATAATTGAAGAGGGTTTTAAGTGTCGGTAATCGTTAATTCTGCGTTGCTAGCCTTATGTTGTATCTGATGGATAAGAATGGATTCTATGCCGCTCAAGACGCTATATAATTCAGATACGCACCTTTGTCTTCAACATGGTTCTGCGAGAAGTCTATGGTATGCATGGCGGGCGGGGTCCTAGCTCGAAGCAGAGCGTGCCCCAGTCGCGCGGCGTGGTCATGCCTGTAGTAGTAAAACAACTGTTTTAAAACTATTTAAAACGAAACCGTACGGTTTAAAACATATAACAAACCGTATCAAACGGTTGAATACTCGACTGCGGCGTTAAAGAGGGTGGTGTAATTTTGCAGATAATTTTGGTCAGATTCGCTTAACTTTATTACGGCAAATTGTGGTGTAAATATCGTATTATTTTATCGATATAAGAAATGTTAGGAAAAAATAATGTACATATCTATACTTAATTTCATCAATCACATAAAAGGATGACACTATGTTTAGACCTGTATGTTGATAAAAATCGGATACAATTTGCTGCCTCCCGTGTTTCCCTCATATGATGACGTAGAGAAAACTGGTCTCTTATTAAAATCATAGTTTTCAACCATTTTAAACCTCCAATCTTGGTAAGTAATGGTTTTAAAATTTAAAAAAAATGGTTTTAAACCAATAGGACATATACGCAAAGCAGTAGATGTAAGTAGATGGAGCCACGAGCACACTCCGTAAACACAAAAACAAAACGAAACGTCATTTTTGAAGATATCACAAATTTCTCGTTATTTGGGTTAATTTAATTTAATTTCTCAAAGCTATAGTAAAATTGTGATGATATCATGGCATCATACGACCATTTCAAAATAGCAGATCTAAAAAATCTGTTAAGACTGCGTGGCGCGAGTCTGAAGGATAAAATATTTTTTAGTGGATTTTTGTTATTGAAAATAATAAATTATTGTAGGTTCATATTATTGTAAAATCATATTATTTACGTAATTGCGCTAGTGGCGCCTCTAGTGGTAAAACATTGCAGGATTATCTCCTATTGGTTTTAAACCGGCTTTACAACTATAGTCGTACCTGAGGGCGGCGCCCCGCCAACTGATCCTCTGCGGCGCGGGCGCAGCGCACCGTACCACGCGGCACATCGCCTCCCATGCCTCCCCGCCCGCGCGCACGCCGTCCCCACACACCCCCGTGAACCACGTGTTGTGTTGGAGCGCGATCAGAAGGGGGATCAGGTCTCTGGGGAACGAGAAGCAGAAGTTAATGTAAAGGCGCGTCACGATTACACGCGGCAAACCATCGAACAGTCTCGCGATACGCCTTAAAAAATATTTATACAAGAAACGGAAATAATTTTATATATCAAGTATTGGGATTACAAGGACATGCCATACAGAATTAAACCAAGGAAAATAATATTACTTTGCGTGAGTTTTAGAAAGTATTCGGGTCTTGATACTTCGGTTATTGAAAGCGATACGCGAATGTGACTGTATCAGACCGTATGTAATTAATTAACCAAAAAGTTTAATTTAGAGATAATCATTTTATATGTTATTTTTAAATATCAGACCAATGTGATGTCCAGATGTGTTTGACTTATGCTGCACAATGCAGACAGACAAATTGTCTATACTATATAGAATTCTACTGATTTTTACTTACCTTTGATCTAAATGGTCGAAGTCCTTCAAATGTAGCATTCTTATGTCGTGAGCCAGATATATTGTGTCGATGTCCCACGCGACTTCGGCCCTGAAACGTAACAATTACTTCGTCATCATACTGAGTAATACATACTAAAACTCATCAATTAGACTATAGGTTCTTATGACCAAAGTGGTTTATTATTTTTATTATTGTGAATAGTAAAATAAGTTCTCACGATTGTAGGCGAAAAGAAGGCTATTACGGCAATAAAAATGTCAACACACAGTTAGGAAAAACGTGATAAGTTTTTAAGAGTGATTTACCTGAAGGGCGTTTGGCAGAGATCGCACATAGCAGCATATTGATTCGAGAAGTCGCCGCAAGTCGAGTGTTTCCTTGTGCCGGAGACTGGTTGTATTTGGAATGGCAGATTGACCTGTGATTTACGAATACATTACATATAAAATATGAAAATAAATAAAACAGAAACCTGGATTTTCTAATAAGTTTTAGAACCATCAAGTGATAAGAATTTAAAAAATACTCAAAAAATTGACCTGTTTAGGCTCAGTTGGTAGAGCCTTGTTTGCTTGTTTGTCCAGGTTCGATTATCAGGCAAACGCTTGTAATTGTAATCAAAAGTTAATAAATTTTTTTTAATAAACTGTAATATTACTAAGAAATGTACTCGTACATAATTTTGACTACTGCCAACAGGATACCAACTCTAATGTCAGTAAATACAAATTAACTTAATCCTAACTCTTATCAAGGATCAGAGAGCACTAACTTGCTGAAATAAAAATAGAATCTAAATTGTTTTAACAACCCATAGAGCAGACAATTAATTACGCAAATAAAAGTCTATTACGACGGTCATTCACTGCTAAATTGGCTGGGGAAAATAAATTAAAACGTAAAAAGGTAGCTGAGTCACTGAAGTACCTTGCATACAATGTCCTCCATCGCTACGTTCGGAAACAAGTCATCGTAAGCGGCGGCTAATGCATGTATCGCATTTATGACGCCTTCTGAACTTCCTTCCTCCCCTGCAAAGAAAATATAAACTCTAAGGCCGTCTTGCGCCAATCGTTAACTTCCGTTAACACGTAAGTGGGACTTGCGCCAATAACCCTGGATCAACGATTTGCATACAAAATTGACCTCTATCTATCTATCAGCCCATGTCTGTCCACTGCTGGACATAGGCCTCTCCCAGGGCACGCCACATTACTCGGTCCTCCGCCTTTCTTATCCAACCATCGCCAGCAACCTTCTTCAGGTCGTCGGTCCACCGGGCAGGGGGGCGTCCCACACTGCGCTTTCTTGTAAGCGGTCTCCACTCTAGAACTCGTCAACCCCAACGGTTGTCGGTTCTGCGACAGACATGGCCAGCCCATTGCCACTTCAACTTGCTAATCATATGAGCTATGTCGGTGTAACCCGCGTTTTGTGACGGATGACTTCATTTCTAACTCTATCCATCATAGAGATACCGAGCATAGCCCTCTCTATAGCTCGTTGAGCAACTTTGAACTTTCGGACCAGCCCTGCCGTGAGTATCCACGTTTGGGCGCCATATACATTACAGGTAGGACGCACTGATTGTATAAATTGACCTCAGCTACTGTTAACCCGAGAATCAAAGGTTGGCGCAAGATGGCCTAAAATGCTGTATCAGCTAGGCTGAAGTTCGCAGTTTTTAAATTGTATTTATACAGATAAAAGTAGAACGTCATCAGCTTATCAATTAAAAGTAATAAACGTTACATTTTTAAATTATGTAGGTATGTAAAACTTACGTACATATATCTCTTGGAAAGATTGTGTAATGAAATGAATTACTTTATGTAACATCTGATGCAGTATAGTCTGTTTTAAAAAATATTCGGCGGTTAAAAACCAATTAGATACAGAATATATAGGGTCCTATTTTATTAGCGGCACATATTTCTAGGGTGTCATCTATAGCATATAACAATTACGATAGGGCAAAAAATATTTTTTTTATTAAATTAACTTTCAAGAACAACGACAAAATTGTTTGACTTGTAGTGTTAAGAAATGTTAGTGAATCACAACCACAGATGTTTCATAAATTGTGGTTTTCAATTCACAAACAAGGATAGAAAGCAAAAGTGTGTCATACATAATGTAATGATGAAACAAAGAAATTATTACATGTTTCGGTGTCAATGTCGCACTCAATTGGCGATTAGCAGACAATAGGAGATAATTAGGTACTTACCTATAAGAATGGAAACTGGCTTGTGTTCGTGGATAAGTGTTATCGACAGATGATTGGCTTTTTTGCTTTCTAGCGCTTCTATTTCCATTAGGTGAAATCCATTGTCTACCTGTTGATTATAATTATCAAATTATTAAACAAATACACTTAAATAAATAAATAAAATAAAAATTGCCTTTGTTCTCTAACCTAATACACAACTTTCTTAATCTATAATTATTCTTTAATATGCTGACAGACATCAGCAACCTGGATAGTTTTGTTTGGTTAGGTTGTCTCTCGACATAGGCCTCCTCCATATTCCATGATTTCTGTTGGTCCTGAGCTACCCTTCTCCATCCCTTTGGTAAACTATCTTCCCATCTCTTGATCTGCCTTCCTCTGCGTTTTTTCCCTTCTCTAGGGTACCAGACAGTCTTTCGTCCATTTACCCTTCTCAGATAATTATATATCATATAAAATAATTCCTTAGTATAGTAGTAATAAATAGTATACAGTAGTAAGTAATAGTAACGGCGAAACCTTCCCTTGAATATGAAGACCTTATAATGTGGAAAATGATCAAAATTGGTATAGTAGTTTTTAAGTAAATCGCAAACATATGTACATACATATATGTAGGATATGGGATCTCTGGATTTGTTTTGATGTTGGTGTAATTTTATTATATGGACAAATAAAAAAAAACTAAAACTCACTCTTGTTGGGACTTTTGATGTTGTTATAAAGACCCTATAAGCTGTCACAACCTGAAAAATTAAGAATTTATTATACTGTGTACAGTGTACAAACAAAGTGTAAATATAATTGCTAAATACAAGCATGTTTTGTAATTTTTAATATAGCATTGCATAACTCTCACATCCATAATCCCCGAATGGGTAGACAGAAGAACCACCTTAATTATAGGTAGTTCCCGCTTTTCATTATAAGATTTGGTAAACAAACGTGATAGGTGGCGAAAATCACCGGCTACTAGGCGTAGTAACCACCAAGTCTCTTAGTCATCTCGTACAACACCCACAGGATGAGTTGCGGTGGTGCTATTCTTTATGGCCGGCACGAGACAGCAAAATGTAATGTAACTTTTCAAAACTCTACATGGCGTTTGATATTATGTAATAATACAATCTGAATCCGTTTTGAAATATACATACAAATACATATTATATTGACCTACCTATACTAATCATATGTTTAGGTAGTGGCAGGTCTGATATGTAGGTATGTCTACTACAAGTATACATGTGATCATTCAATAAAATACAATGCAATGAGAATCTAGTAGTTCTCAGTCACAATAAATTGCTACAATCTATAAGCAATAACAAGACCCAATGGCTCACCACAGGGAACAACATACACACACTCAGAGCAGACAAGTGCCCCAGACACACCTTAATGACTCATCCATTGTCCAGATTATTATCAGTAGTGACATTGGATGTATTTCTAATCTCTTATGCCAAAATATATATATACAAATATTTATAGTATTTATTGTAGATAACTACATATAAATTCTGATAGATTATATCCTACCTTTATAAATTGGGGGGGAAGTGGGAAAATGTTATATTGAAATTAATAATCAATCTGTAATATTTGTAGCTACAATTATTATAGGTATTGTCTACCAGTGGGTTACTATTATACTTTGAAATGCCATATGGAGCCTACTTTTTACACTACTGGCATGTAGGTACCAGCTGCTGCATATATTTGGTTCAACTAGATATAATTTGTTTGTCAAAAAACCCCATAAAAACACTTTACAAATACATGGGTTTATCCCTATATATTTACCTATTTAAAAATATTGAAAGTATATAGGTATAAAAATACTTACCAAAACCCTGTTGTCAACTTTATCACCTCTGGATTCCATTCGTATAAGGGATTTATAGAGAATTTTAACATTTTTCCCCAAAACATTACTAATGCTGTCTGTAAATAAAAAGGTTTTATGGAAAAGAATATAAAATAGTTGTTACATTATATTTATATGTTAGACGTCAGTATTTACTATGTATGTATTAAAGTATTCTTACCACTTAGTTCTGTGGATATTTGTGATTTTGTTGACATTTTTCCAATTTTCTTCAATGTCATTACAACAAGAAAATGTTTTATTTTTCAATGCAAATTAGATCCATACTCATAGGAATATAAAGGTAAAATGTGTAACTATTTACAAACTTGAACCATATTATTAATAACAAATTGGCGTTGCAATTATTCAATATAAAATGAAAAATTATTGACCTAAAATTCACCACAACACACCTCTTCACCTCGCCTTGGTACGTACCTACCACAGACAATTTAATTTATTTTCCTACCTAACCGTGGTTCCGTTCTTTGGCTCTCTACTTCCGGTTTCGGTTGCCAGTGTCATTTCGAAGCGGCCCATAGATGCTACGATTTTAGGATCAACATTCGACATCAAAGAGGATTTATGCACTACGTTTTTTTAAATCATGATGTCGAAAACAACGAAAACAGGAGCGGCACATGGTGGCGCTATAGCCCATGCTTCCTTTATAATAGGAACGCTAGATCAAAGCATATTCAAAGACGAAAAAAGTGTAAAAATTAAATAATGGCAACATTTACTGAAATAGTTTGGAATGTCATTGTGATTTGATATCAATGTATGGAAAGTTGCGGAGTTTTTCCCGCGCTTTTGTCGCGTCCACACCAGCTTTTTTTCGTTGTCTTGCAAATTGTTTTACAGTAGTGCTTTTCAAGTAAGAATGGTGTTTTTTATTCGAAGAACGTCTACAAAATGTGATTAATATGTGGGACAGTGAAGTATAGTCAAATAAGACGCTGCAGCCCGATCCGTACTTGGCTGGATTTTGAAGAGCCATACTGCGTCCGGGACACCTTCTTCTTTGGTTCGGATGGTGCAAAAGCGTGGAAGATTCTCCCAGATAGCATTGAAATGTGTCACACCAGCATTTTAATGAAGACTTGAAAGAGTTGTTTACATCAGACATGGCTGTATGGGCCCAGTTCCCTTTGCCTTAAAAAAAAACAAGTATGGAAAGTTGCCATTATTTAATTTTGACGGAGTGTACTAAATTCCATTTTTTCATTAGCTACAGATACCCGTCACAAATAACTGTCAAATTTGAAGATAATTACGAGGAAACTCACATTTTATTGACACTAAGAACCTTGTATGGTATACAATACAAGTCAATAAATAAGTATAACCATGTAATCGACTGTGATGAATATTACGGTTTTCTCATGACATGGTATGGCGTGTGTTACATTGAAACAGCTCTATACCAACGCGATAGAGCTGTCTCTATGTCATTCATTGATGATATAATTTGATGGTTTTAAGAACATGAGTGAGCGTGAGTTTCATTTGGGTTTAGCTTTAGATTTGGCGGTTCTGCGAAATCGACACCAATCTGTGAGCCATAAAATTAAAAAAAAAACATGTCAACATTATTCTCGTTTTTGTTTCCATCCACTTCATTCATTTCATTACCTATTTCTTTACGTTCCAAAGAGTACCGAGATAGGTACTCTAGGTACCTAGATTCTTTCTCAACCGTCAACATTTCCAAAATCCAAATCACTTTTTGCGTTGATCTTCAATTTTCGAGTATTACAATACACTCCGCTGTGTTTAATGTTTCATAGAAATGAATAAGAATTACGAAAGGTGCACTCATTGCAATCGCCGTAAGTGGCTCACAACGGGTTGTCTTCGCAAATGGTTGAAGCCAATGGAATGTAAACATTTACAGAGAACTATTGATAATAAAAGAGACTTGAACAATGCCGATATAGTTAACTGTGTATTTTTACCAGAGCGTATCAAGCCTCCCGTAAGTACAAACATGTTTGTCAAGTTTTGGAAAAACAAGCTCCTTATCACAGGCAGCGTGAGGTCCTTGCAAAGATACTTCGGAAATAAAAATGGTGGTAGTGAATACATTCGCAGTTTGAGTAAAAGCTGTGATCCATCCACATCCTCAGACAAATGTAATGGATCTTTGGGCTGCGAGAAAAAGGAAGCAGAATCTAAGCAAACATTAGTATGCCAACATTCGGATGGGCACTCAGTTCTCCGAGGACACCATCAACATGCATCAATGGAGACTTGTGCTATTTACTGTCAACTGTCCAAGTAAGTATCATGACCTTGAAATCATCTAATTATTACTTTATGTGGTTATTTATATGTATCAAATTACCATTGAACAATATCATATTTACCTTCATGCGCCATTCTTTTGCAGGCATGGCTGGTACTGGGGAGGAATCACTTCCTTTGAGGCGGAGGAGCTATTAGCTGGGCAGCACGACAATGTGTTCCTCGTAAGAGATTCTTATGATTCAAAACACATACTCTGTGTCTCATTCCGCTGTGTGGGACGCACACTACATGCGCGGCTCCGCCATGCTGATGGGCTCTTCTCCCTTAATAATGAGACATTTGTACCAGCTCATAGAATATCAGAACATTGTGCTGCTGTTGATGTCAAATCAGATTTGTTTGAAGTGCCAGTCAAATTAGCCAGACCTTTGAACAGGTAATAAATACTAAATACAACTTATTTGTTAAACTGGTAATGTTTTTGTAAAAAAAATACTACAATTTATTTTTGTTTCAGATTTGCAAGATTAGACTCCCTTCAAATGATCTGCAGATTTGTTATAAGACAAACTGTCTCAGCAAATGTATGGAACAAACTACCACTGCCACCGAATCTAATATCATATGTGTCACAAGGCAGTGATTACATAGTGCCCTCATAGCTCATGCCAAGTAATAAACTCTGTGCCTTTATTATGTTCTTATGTTCAATACATCTGATATGTTTTAAGTCTTCATAACCTATACATATAATAATATGGGACTGTCTCTATTGTTACTACATATGTAAAAAGTGTTCATATTTTATACCAGAAACATATATTTTAATAAAATTACTATGGAACATAATGCAATTGTGGTTTTCTAAATAAGTCCAGAAAAGAAACTTCATTGGATTCTCAAGTCGTTTGTTTGTTTATTTGTTTGTTAGTCACAAACAATACATTTACTGAAGGTCCATAATATCAAAACAAATAAAAAATAGTTCACTATAAATTCCAACTATTTAATTAACAACAATTTAACATTAAAAATACTTTAATTCGACAAAAATAGAACTCTATTAAAGTCTGTATTCCATAGCATAGCCATAACAAACAATGAAGTTATTTATATTATCTACTTTAGTGTGTTCATTCCCAGAATGTTCTTAGCCTGTGAACAAAAGGTTTATTTTTACAACAAATATTTAAAGTGACTGCCCCAACCCAACAATGGTGAGTTGGTTGGAGATTATTTAGTCAAAGTGGTATTTTATTGAAAAGCTCATAAATCAGATCATATTTTTCTGATCTGTGCTTTTGAATGCCAGTCTCAAACATATAATTCAATATTATATTCTCTTCTCATTCTCAAATATAAAATCATGTGATTCCCATGAAAGGAGAACTTGATTTAAAGTCCGACCAGGAATAATTAGTATAGAGCTGTCAAGAGTGTGCCACAGGGTATTTTTATAACCTGTGTTACGGAGATTGCTATGATCGAAAAAATTCGTTCACATTAAATTCCGCATCATGGAACACTATAATAAATACCTAATCGAGCTTTAGTTACACATGCACTCTACTAGGGTATGAACACTATCTTACTGTAACAAAAGCAGAAGTCAAAGTCTGTGGCGCAGCAGACACGGGGTTCAGGTTGAGGGCTGTTTGGACCAGCTGTGCATCCCTAATGCGTGATGTCACGAAGTTCCTCGTGCCACTGTGGTCTAGGCTGCTGTCTGTCAAGTAAAACAACTCTGCCGCTTTGTAGATGCCAGCCAGACCCACTCTACGAATGTACCAGTTGAACTGAAAATAATGCAGAAAACTTGAAACAAATTGCCAATGTCAATTTCATATTGGAAAAAATTTACAGGGTGTCTACTAAAATATCCCTCAATGATCTCTTGCAGGGCAGTATGTTGAAATTTACAATAAATGCAAATACATATAATGGTAGGAGTAGTTACTTACGTCAACACTACGATCGCCTGAGTGATAGCAAATATCATCTACCAGAGAGAGCAATGTCGCTAAGCAATTCGGCACATTATTAGGGAGAGCTTGAACTGCCATTGCTTTAGGCCAGGTGCTCCTAAAATAAGAACAAATTAAGACAATATACTACAACTTATTGGGTATTAAAAGTAAATGAGGAAAAATAACTCACTTGTAGGGCTCAATCATCAAAAGTCTTGTCATGATAGCATTCTCAATAAACTTTGTTGGTACTTTGTTATTGGATTCCTTTTTGTCTTCTATTGGCCACTGAATATGAAAGACAAATTATCAATTATAGGCACACAGCGAAATCGCTGTAGTCACATTAATGATAAATGACAAAGTAATATAACTTACACTTTTCATTAACTCTACAAGTTCTTCATTGCATTTAATATTGAAATAATGGACGAGATCGGCACCACCATTGGGGAAGAGACCGTGCGAGACGCCAGGGTACCCGGCGGCCTCTGCTCCAGCACATAGGGATTCCACTGACCACCCATTCTTGGGCACAAACTCTAATGCCTTCTCTAAAATTCGGTTCTTAACATTTTCTTCATACTGACTTTCATCATGCTCGGTTGTGGTTACAACTGTAGGTAAAGACCTAGGATCTCTCTCTAATTCAATAGTTTGGCAATAGCGTCTAGTTATACTTTGAGTGTTATTGACTGCAAGCGGCAATATGAATCTACGGCTGCTCCTCAAAGCTGTTAACAAAATTAAAAGGCCACTAAAACTTTACTCAGTTAAATAAATTGATAATTTATGATGTAATAAGATATGCAAATCAAATCATTCATCATGAAGAAAGTAAAAATAAATTTTGTTAGAGTAATGATTTATTATAAAAAAGACTTGGGTATTATTATTCACAATCCATTGTAAGCCCTTGCATTTTGTTAATATTAATACATTCAGAGAGGCGGCCCACAAGGCCTTCAATCAAATGAAATGCATTCAATGCCGAGTGTATTATTTCTTTCTTGTTTTCTGTTGGTATGTTATCCAACATGTTTCCTCCAACACTAATTGAAACATCTACATTTCCATCTGGATGTTTCTTCCCTTCTTCTATGTCCTTCAACTTCACTTCATAATGTGCCTTAGACATGTTTAATCCAGTTCTTAATTTATCTAAGTAATCAGTCTCAATAGATGAGAAACTACCTCTAACTCCAGTGACATTTTCTGTATCTTTTAGAGCTAAATATCTTAAAAAGTTCAGTGATGTTATTATTTGATCAGCAAGTTCAACTAAATCAGATTCTGCACCATGTGGTAGATGACAAATTTTCTTTATCATGTATATCAATTGAGCACCAGTGAAGCAGTCGGGCAATACAGAACTCTTGAATGCTTCATCTATAGAGTTTTTATACAAAGTAATAGTGTAACCAATCATGCCAGAGTGATTAGAAATATCTAGCAAGTACTTGATGAGCAGGTATCTTCCCTTATAGTCAAACTTGTTTACATGACAACCTATCAGAGTTACAGCACTTTTACGTATTGATTCATAGCTAGAATATATTGCAACATTAACTAAGCCTTTACACAGATCAAAATGGACTGATGATGTCAGTAGTGTGTATGAAATACCACTGGAGAAACGATTCAGAAGGGCTTTGCATAGAGCTATGGCCCTGGCAAGTGGCCCATACTCAGTAAAACTCAACAGGTGAACTACAGAAATCATTGCAGTGTGGACAACATAATCAATACTGTAAACTTGTGGGAGTGCAGTTTCGGGGACCTCAAAATGTCCCGACAATACAGTGTAGAACAATCCTGATAGTGTTGTCAAATTAACTTTTTCTCTGTGGTCATAAGGAAATTTTTCTTCTTCATTATCAGCAATAGATGTTCTAGACTTAGATTTCTGGCTTTCTTTATAGCAGATTTCAACAAATGCCAAAAATTTTAAAACATCTTTTTCCAATATGCAAATATCTTGGACTATAGTGGTGCAGGTTGGTCTTGCTTCACTTTTGTCATTACATTCAGGATCCAAATCAATGTAAATTATGGGTTTGCCTAGAAGGCTGATCAGAAATGCTGCTATTATTTGTTTAGTTCTAATGTTTGTGACATCTGATGCATTTAATTCTTTGATAAATGGAGCGTAAAATGCTGGCAGCATGGAGTAGACCCTTGTGATTCGTCTTATGTTTGGATCACAGTCCATCAATAAGCGCTCCTTGCCATCGAGTTGGTGCTCAGGTGTGGGAATAGTTTCAATGTAAGTGCTTATAGAATTGAGGCACCATTCTAATGACCTGCCTCTTTTTACAGACAACTTCTTCAAGAGATATTGCAATGGAGACAGGATTATACTGAATTGAGCATCATTTTTTGCAACTTCAATTTGTTCAATGAACTCCAAGAGAGCTTCCTCAGGAGCAGATTTTTGAACTATAATCGAAAGTAATTCCTCACAGGCTCCATGTAGAGATGGTTTTATGACAATAGTATCATCAGTGACCTTGCCAATAACTACTGATATCAGATCCCAGCAATTGTCTTTAAAACTGTTGGTATACTTTTCTTCATTTGGCACACTAATGGCTTCTTTATACTTCCCTGAGTCCAATAAAGTAGATACAAGGTCTAGAACGTCTACGGTCGGTTCCATGTCTGAAGGTGTAAGAGTTCGTATTCCAAAGAACTCTGAAAGTAAGTAGAGTTACCCGGGTTGTATTATTATATTTTCTATATGCGCGGTATATATTAGGTGCTCCCTGTTCGAAAATTTTAATAAAAAATCTTCAATACTTACAGCGAATGGCTGCCGGAAACTTATTCATACTTGTGTATCAGCGTAGTAAAGTAAATAGTGACTTTTGGTTTTGATTGAGGGATAAATGAAATAATTATTTCTATCTGGAATGGACTGGGCGGGCAAATAAAATAACTTGACAAATTTTTTGAAGAATGCAAAAAAATTCACACTAGGTAAGTACTTGCACGCTGTCCATTTGACTTTGACAGCTTGTCAGTGTTCCCAAACCAAAAAAAATATTCAGGGTGGAAGTAGTAGAAGTGGTAGAAGTCGTGGCTACTACTTATTGATGAATTCAAATCTCGTCCTCGGCGCTCACCCTTTTGGTCAACCTAGTTCGAGCCGGTGTCATTTTTATCGGCTTCTTTCTTTCTTAACCGATGAAGAGGGTCTGACTAAAACATACAAAATGTCAAAAATCGGGAGATTGAGACCGCATTACGATAAATATCGGTAGATTCCCGAAAAATCGGTAGATTCGAGAACACTGCTGCTTGTTGACATGCAGATCTTTTTTAAAAAAATATTATTTTTATACGGCTCTGGGTTCAAGCCCTTTTGACCCATTCTTGTAATTTTCTTCATTTCATTCAACCATCATTCATTCAAATATCTGTTCGCTAAAGTGGGGAAGGCAATGGCAAACTACCCAATTAAATCTGCCAACAGTCATTTTATGTGATTAATTCCTTAGAATGATCACGACCCTTTTTGCCACTTTTTTCTTCTTCTAAGTCGTATTCTGACACGACTTAGTGGAAGAAGAAAAAAGTGGCAACACAACATTGAGTCTGTCAAAATTCACTTTTGTGTGATTTTTATTCTTTCAAATATCTATCTATTTTATTTATTTCACTTATTTTATAAAAGCTGTGGCCTGTGCAATTTAAGGAAATAATTTCAAACATGACAACGAAGCAGAAGAATATTTTTACTAGAAGTAAACCCCTAATGAATATTTACAGCGGTGTTGATCACGACGGCAAAGAGGTAGTTTTAAGCAAGTTGCTTGGATGCTTCGGAAAATAAGTGGTAAAAACTTCTACATCGTTTATTTGATATCATATATCATCAGGTGGAAGTGCGAGAAGACGCCGAGCAGCTGGTTAAGTGGCACGAGATCTCGGACGCTCTGGTGGCGGCTGGTTACTACCGCGCGCAGCTCCAGGGCCTGTCGGCTTTCGACAAAATTGTCGGTGGACTCACCTGGTGCATAGAGCTGTGCGACATCGATGTCGACGTCAGTTTGCTGTTCGAGGAGAACCTGACTATTGGCAAGAAAATGTAATTTTTTCATTATAAACTTTTATAAATTTTTCATTGTAAAAAAATTCACTCATTGTTATATGATAATATCATGTTTGCATAAGGTTTGCTAGAAAAACAGTACATAAATTATCTCATCTTTTATGTTTGACTTGGGTGTGATTGTGTGGTATCTTGTTCATTTATCTATTTTCTATTATCACTCTGCATACCTACATTAATAATTACATTTTTGTTTTTGCAGTGCATTAACTGAGAAAATTGTGAAAGTATTACCAAGCATGAAATGCCCATACATAATTGAACCCCACCAAATTCAAGGCCTGGACTTCATTAACATCTTCCCATTAGTCCAGTGGCTAATAAAATACTCCAGCGAGTTCCGGGATGCCAAAGAAGATGAATTACGCAAGTTTGCCGTCATGCAGTATGACAAAAATTACATATTCGAATTTGATAGAACTAGCTTTATGCAGAAGGAAAAACTGCTGCGAAATTTATGTGCTGTTCAGGTAATGATGTCAAGTTCTGTTTTAAAATAATTTTGGATGTTAAACTACATTAAATTCTATAAAAGTGTAAATATCAATACAAAAATATTTATTACGAACTGATTAGCTTCAATAAAATATTGCAAACATATACAGTTCACTATGAAATAACTATACATACTTCTAATATTGCATTACTGGGAGTAATTGGAAGGGGCAGCACAGGGATATGTTCTAGGACACCTTAATACTTTAACTTAGCTTGTCTACTATTAACTTTCTAATTTAATGGACATCTCAACAATTTTCCAGAATCTCTACAAGCCATGCAGAGTGCGTAAGAGGAAAGGTGGTCTACCGGCTAATGAGCTGGAACAAGTCAATGCAACACTCTCTGAGTATGACCAGCGCATGTTGATGCATATCTCAGCTAATCAGAATGATGAGAAGAAGGATGAGGGGCTTGACTTTTTAGTGAGTTTTATTAATTTATAGGAGATGTAATAGCTACATTCAAATCCTTGTTCTACTATTATGTGCATTGCTCAACCTATTGATAGAGCATTTTCAACACTTTGTTAACTTTGATTACAAGTATATAATTTTCTTTTACAGTATGACTATGAAAAAACATTAGCAGATCCATCTGAAATTACAACAAAAGTAAGTATAATCTAATAAATATAATCAGGGGTGAGCACAAAAGATCCCTGAGGATCGAAATGCCGCTGGGGTTACCCCCGGCCCCCTGACACAAGATAAGTATAATCTATTTATCAATTGTTGTCATCAATTTTATACTACTGAAAAGAAATTGAGCATTATTTTTTACTCTTTCTAGGCTCACAGGTACAGTAAATGTGAAAGTACAGAAGACTTGGCAGATACAAAGATACACTATGCAGTGCTACATTCGGAACTCACTGGTGAAGTTTCAAAGGAATTAGAGGACAGTGAAAAGAGAAAGTATTCTGAGGATGTTGACAGACTGATGAAAGCCATAGATAATATGGAGAAGGAGTTGGAATCAATGAAGAAAGATCATGAATGTAGGATGGACAGTGCCAAGAATCAGTATGCTGAAGTTTTGGGGAAACTTCAGAAAATTACTTTTATGTTAATGTCCTCTGATGATCACAGGTAATTGTTTGTAAATGATTAGGTGTTTAGATGTTTTTCTATTATACCTAGGTGATTTTTAAATTATTTTTTAACAAAAGAAATTAATTCTTTTCATTATATAATTTTACAAATCAGAAAAAACTTGCTAAAATTCTATAAACTTTTACAGTGACAAAAATGTAAAGGAGTTCTACAAATCACTAAAGCATCTTGCGAGGGAAAGGAATGAACTTCTGCAAATAATTGAACACAGAGAAAAGGAACATAAGAGACTAGAAGAGCAATTGAGGTAAAAATTCTGTAAATGTGCTAAATGATGGCAAATTTTAAATGGTGACATATTGGTTCCCTGATGCCTTTGAACTCTCTGCAACCGCCTTGTTTTCATATGATTCCGATGTTTCTAAGCTTTTAGCACTGGAACTAACACTTTCCAGCGACGTTTGAGCCAGTCTCACTCCACCCCTAATCTGTTGACTTTAATTACTTTCAGTTTGTCTATTGTAGTATCATTTAGGTATTATACATATCGCCACTTCCAGGGAAAAGTTGCGAATCTGTAATAAAACGTAGATAGAGCTTTAGTTCTTCTGTATAATTGTATACAATTGAACAAAACTTAAATTTTACAATAGGCGCATCCAGCCATTAGAGATATAGATACTAAGTTTGGTGCATTCGGTGCATAGTGCGACATTAGGTTTATATTTATTCATCGAAACGTCGTTTTTGCGAAAATGGCAGATTTGCAACTTTGCCGTGGATGTATTAAATATTATTTATATTTAAATTTTGTTTTGTTTAAGTATCATTATTTTCTAGGTTAGCTCAAGATCCCGACTCCAAAATAGAAGACACGCCTCTAACGCCAGCAGAGTTGAAAGAATTCCATGACAGAGAGAAAAAGTTGCAGGACTTCATTGCCAACATGAGACTGGAACTGGCCAAGTTGAACCGAGAGGTGTTGAGGTACTCAGTCGCATTAGATGAGGTGCCTGGGACCGCGGAACTACTGCAATACGAGAAAAGATTCATTGAATTGTATAATCAAGGTATTTATTGCAGTTTTATTTTTATTTTATACTAGCTTTCCGCTCGCGGCTTGCCCACGTCTATCATAGGTCTTGGGGTCAAGATCACAGAAATCGAACTAGTAGCACCCTCTCTTTTAGAATGATGATGTGCCAACAGCAAGCCAAAGGATAAATGCATGTATAGTTTCATACCTTTGACTTTTCAATGTCTGATTAATGTATGGGAAGACGCTCACATCGCATGCTCCAACTAGCAGACGCGGTGACGGGTGAACTTCAAAATCTTTCGTCAAGATCTATCTATATGGAGAATTTCATTCAAATCCGTTCAGCCGTTTTCCCGTGAAACAGCTGGCAGTTGTTGTCTGTGGTCTGCAGTCGAACGAATTCCGAATCATGCCCCAAACTGCCGGCACCTTCTGCGCCGGCAGAGGAGTGTCACTCACAGCCCTTGGGTTGGGAAACCTGGGATCAACATGATACCTATAGCCATTGAAATAAAAACCTTTTTTATAATATGATTTTATATTGTACATCGTTGCTAAGTTAGCGACGCGAACACTTAATGTCTTAAATATTTATTCAGTGTATGGCATGGCACTAATCTACAAAGAAAAATGTAAGGCTGGGATTTTTTTCTCTCGGCGCCCATGCCTGTATCTTACTTTATCGGTGATGTATTCGAACAGGGTTTATATAAGAGCTAAAAACTCACATTTCTGGTGTTATGGTGCTATTATAAATGTATGTATGTATACATTACATACAGTATGTATGTCGTAGACAAATAGCGTAATGGCGCATTTCACGAAGTGCTAATTATCTAAGATACTGTATGGTCGAGTTCAACACTATCTTTAACTTCAACACTATTTTTAGCCACTTCGTGAAGTGCGGATCGTTAATTCGCACATAACAAACATTGATTAATGTTAAATATTTTTTTGCAGTTGCATCAAAACACAAGGAAACCAAACAGTATTTCATATTTTATAATACACTCTACGAAGTGAAGCTTTATACTTCAAAGGAATTGAGTTTACTCAACTCAATCTTGGACAATTATGAAGAGTAAGTTCTCCTCCCGTATAATTGTTATTTTTGCTTGAATAATTTTGTATGTGAAATAGTCTTTCACGTATAGGGAAATAGGGGGAGAGTCACTAAAAACCAAAATGAACTGTGGACCCACAGATTGTGTGTGTACCCTTTAATTCTCTTTCAATTGTTGTTATTACAAGAACCAAATATTTTGTTACAATCATCTTGCATCTACATCAAGTGAGTTATGGCCATCCATTTTTGGAAAGGAAAATATAAATCGAAGGCAAGCAACACTAAAGTAGTATGGTTCAAAAGGGCTAGAACCCAGAGCCGTAAAACTAAATATAAAAGTAAAAAACCATTAATTGACAGATGACATTTCTTTTTCTCTGTTTTTTTTGTTGCCATACGTAGATTTTACCATTCACAGGTGGCGAGATCGACTCTATTTTATAAACCATGCTTTCATTTTTGTAATTTTTTGCATCCAGGGCCATGTCATCGACTAGAAAGAGAGAAGAGTTCATGACTCAATTCGAGACCATAGTAGAATGGGTGAACCAAACTGTGAAGAAAGTTGAACAAAAGTTCAAGAATGAAAAGGAACAGAAAACAGCTCTCTACACCGAATATTCTCGACTTATGGAGGTTCAAAGACAGTATGCAGCAGCTTTGAAGAAACTAGCGGGGGAGAGACAGAAGTATGGAAGGGAGAGAGATAGTTGACCAATTGATGTTAGTGAAAATTGAATCATTCCAAGTGCAATATCATTGTTATCAACTTAATTAGCTTTGTGCAGCTGCTATTGTGGGAACATGCCTCAATTTACACGAAAGTGATTTATATTTTTTGCGGCAAAATATTTTTCTTTCGCATTAGTATAGCGATACACCGAGTCGAAATAACGCCGGCGAACTTGCTCAAAATACTTTTTAAATTAAACGGGACAAACCTGGTCAAAATGACTTTTTACCTGATATTGTGCTTTTTAACTTTTTGTCCCATATTTTCAGCTTTGGTTAGTTGTTATAAAAGAACTATCAAAATTATTACTATAACCGGGTGTATGGGACGGCATGGTGTGTCGCTTATTACGCTTAGTAAACTAAAGTGCTTATTACGCTTGACTGAATTAAGTCCTCTAGTTATTCAACGATTTAGTCGACAGGCTTCTTTTTACAGGCTGTAAATCGCAGACTAACCGTACCGAATGCATTTCAGACGAATGTAAGAAGCGCTTTAGAGCTAACACTATACCGAAAACTCGTTAGTACCGTCGTCCAAAAAAGTAACTGTCCACTTTTGAACGTTAGGCCTAAAAGTGGTCATATACTTTATTTTCGACTGGCCATTACAAATAATGATCTCGGTTTGAACTCAAACCTAGTACATTATATATGTATTGGGAGTCTGGCCGTCCGTAGTGCTACCCATTTCTCCACCGATGCTCAAATAAATGTATGAATTTACCCTTTAACAAACGTTAAAGGATAAAAGGTTAAGGAAAAATAAATACATTTTATTCTTTACATGTACGTAAAGTTATCTAGTCGCCGTAGTAGACAATATTATACTTGTCATGTGTATAATCTGTTATTCATAAAATGGGGATAACTAACTAGAGGAAGTTTATTTAAATATTACTCGGAAATAAATAACCAAAAAAGATAATGTAACATGTAGAGGGTAAGTTAGAGTTAAAGGAACGTAAAACATTTAAGTTATCGAATTATTATTACGTACTATTATTGTTAAGACTGATATAGATTTTATATTGTTTTCATATGCACCATTTATAAGCGTAGAAAATAATACAATTAATTTAATATTTAAAAATATCTTTAATTTTAAAACCCTGCTATTACAATAGAAATTCAATAAAAAATACTGCTACAAAAATTTCAACAACAATTCCCAAGCCATACACAAATCAATCTCAAAACATGTCACTTTGAATTGCAATAATCATAATAAATTACAATGTTCTAAAACTTCATAACAGTTTTTATAACTTCATTATCATTCGTAGAACCAGAGGTAATTATAATTAACATAAAAATGTAACATTACTTTTTGTCTAGCACGACACGCAATCTCACGTTCAAACAGAATACATTAAAATGGAATGGTAAGTCTCAAGACGCGCGTGCCTTATCAAAGCGTGACCACGCTACTGTGTGCATGGCCCTTGTTCGAGCCGCCGCCGCCTCCGCCGTGACCGTGGCCGTGACCATGACTATGACTGTGGCTGTGACCATGGGAACTCGAGTTACTCGATTTCTTATACATGGTGAACGATATAAGCTCCCGATTGGCATTTGTCATCGCCATCGCGTGGGAAACCACGTCGTAACCTAGCAATCCGTGCAGCCGGTTGACTACCACTAGAGTCAACCCTTTCTGGGCGATACGCACTGTCCGCTCCTGATCCGATGATGTTGCGACTACAATGCCGAATGATACATTCAGTTCCTGAAATGGAATAGTTAGGTTGTATGTTTGATTATTTTATTACTTACCTACATAAGTATTTATGGGAATTAACTTTTTCGGAATGAGTTACCTAGATTTTCCTTTTCTTTGTATAGGTTGATAGTTCGCCTGACTGACTGAACAATCATACCTTCTAACTATACAGCTTTCCCAGAAGGTAAGGGTCAAACGAAATGGGGTGACGGGTACTTTCCATGCTTATTTTGTAAAAATAGGCTTTATTAGATAAATATTAGCGACAAATTAATAATACGTAGATTTCATATTTGTATGTGCCTATTAATACCTATGTGTAAATTAATTTATAAAATAAATTGAACAAGTAAATATATCTCAATAATTACCCTCACTAAAGAAGCACGTTCCTCACTTTTAAGTCCATACACAGTTGCGCCTTCATCCTTTGAGAGGTGCGGCGCGCTGAGACTACCCATTACCATGATGTACGGCATGTTTATGCACTTAACACTCACTAGCAGTCCACTAATTAACTCCGATACAAAGCAATCACCGGAGAACGACGATGTTCATTTTAATCGTGAGATACAACTTCCACTGTGTAATCGTTCAACTGGATTTGTAGTGGCTGTAATGGCGCGCACGCGCTGGCTCGACTGCCGCAGGTCGGTCGTGCGTGTGAGTGAACTCTGTCAGGTGAGCAGGCTCTGCATACGTGGTCGTCGTTTGTAGGTGTGTTGGTAAGACGTCACATGGCCTTCACGGACGGTGGTCCGCGTGTGCGCTCGCGCATCGGCGCAACAATGCATTGACATTGAGATCGAGTGGCGTGAGAAATTAATTGTAAACATGAATGAGATGTAAATAAACCACAGACTATTAGAATTTCTCGCTTGGGAATTGTACAAGGTGTTTTAGATTCCGTTCATGTTTTTCATGTGTGTTTTTTCACTTCCAGTAGGTATTGAGGTGTCTGGCCGGTAATTAAAATAGTTTAAGTACCTATTTGGAAAATAATAAATGACAATCAAGTTGCTAGGCTGCAAGGTGGTCATGTGACAAATTTGAAAGCTGTCCAAAACACAAGCAAGTGTAACAAAGTTATTTTATTTCTAATTTTATAGGAAATTTCGTAAATTGTACAAAATGAGTCATTCTATGAGCAGTCCTAGGAATATACAATTAGGTATCTACCTAACACTATCGTTACGTAGCAGCTGTGGTTGTAGCTATCTGGTGCTTAAAGCCCTTTACTAATTATTTGATAATTTATGCCTACTTATCTAAGTAACAGCGCATGATAACTTTATTTTAGTATTCGAGACGTACCAAAAAGCTCGTCTGGTGTTTGTTCAAACCATGGCGGAATTGGCGACAAGAGCTACTAATGTAAAATGCTTGGAGAGTGCTGGAGTGTTGGGTTAGTTTACGGGAATTTATTATGCCACATTACATTCTATTAACTTGTTACCCATTATATTTGAGGCTTTATGGGGTTTAAGCGTATGTAGGTATAATAGGCGTACTCTTGCGTACGTAAAATTACGTCCCCAAAGTCCCCATAGCTATTACAATATCACCAACATCAAGGGAAAACCAGATATAGAAACCGTCAACGGGTTTCCTCGTTTGGATGTCTGACCGCTATTTAACTTGATCAGTACATTAAATAAACCTGATATGAGCCATATCAAAATCGAAGTTTAGGAGTTACTCGAGTTTTTAGGGAGAGTGGTAATTGATAGATTTTCATATACCTACTTTATCATCGGTTTGAATTACTCCACGGTTGGATTTAGGGCCTCTTCCAAAGGACACCATTAAGGCCGATCTTCACCACGCTTCTAGCAGAGAGGTGTTTTACACGAACCGTGGTCAGCGCTCAAGTTCTGTGACATTAATGAATACGCAATTACAAGCATAATTTACACATCCATATTTGGAAAAAATGCTTACTATTTTGGTATGAGCACCATTTCGACGGAAAATCAGATGGGGTCATCTACTCCTGGAGATCGATGCGTAGTAGACATTTGGAAGTGCCTATTTGCAGAGTTTCTGCGGCCCTTGCTTTCGGACCCTTGCAGCACGGTGCGCCAATGCGCCGTGGTGGCGGCGGCCAGGCTCGGGGAGCACGACGAGGGCGTCGCCAGGCATCTGCTCAACGGTGGCATGGTCACCATCACGCTGGAAAACCTCAATAAATATAACGTGAGCTCTGTCATTTTACGTTAGTAGTACAGTCGATTACGTTACATTAGTAGATAGCATATCATAATATCTCTCACGTCCATAATCCCCGAGGGTGTAGGCAGAGGAACCATCTTCGTCATAGGTAGTTCCCAGTTCTCGCCGTAAGATTTGGTGGACAAAACAAACGTGATAGGTGGCGAACCCATCGCCGTTTACTAGGTGTAGATTGAATCCACAAAGACCCTTAGTCGCCTCGTACGACACCCACGGGAAGAGTTGGGGTGGTGCTATTCTTTATGGCAGACACGACGTAATGCCGTGCACTACGTTAGTAGAACACTAGCTAAAGTATACCATCTGTCAAAAACCTTTCAATAAATCTCAACCTTATGCCTGTGTAATATGGTACATTTCAGATTCTCAAATTTTCACGTTTTGAGTAGGTTGTTGACCTGTGGTCGACTGGAATTTACTAAATATTTAAACTAGAAGAAATTAGCTGTCACTTGCACGAAACGTCCTTAAAGTTAAGTCTTTATTAAAATACATGCTATCCCTTTCTACTCCATAGCTCTAGATAGAGATGACACGAGACTTAAGGAAGTTTTAACATTGTGGACGTTTCTTGCAACTCACGCGGTAGGAGTTTTATCCCGAACTGTTGTCGGGGACAGTAGTTGGTAGTTGTGTGAGATTAAAAAGTAATAAAAGTAGAAGAAACCCCTTTTTTCAGCTCGACTTGGCGAGGACACTACCGTGGCCCCAGATTAGGAAAAAACTTTATTATTAATTTATTATACTTGTAAGTAGGTATGTATGTATAATTCGCGAAGTTCGTCATCCTTCCTTGCCTATATACAGACTTTATTATTAATTTATTATACTTGTAAGTAGGTATGTATGTATAATTCGCGAACTTCGTCTTCCTTCCTTGCCTATATACAGACTTTATTATTAATTTATTATACTTGTAAGTAGGTATGTATGTATAATTCGCGAACTTCGTCTTCCTTCCTTGCCTATATACAGACTTTATTATTAATTTATTATACTTGTAAGTAGGTATGTATGTATAATTCGCGAACTTCGTCTTCCTTCCTTGCCTATATACAGACTTTATTATTAATTTATTATACTTGTAAGTAGGTATGTATGTATAATTCGCGAACTTCGTCTTCCTTCCTTGCCTATATACAGACTTTATTGCTGTTTACATAACTAAGTCGGTAGTTATTCCGACCGAAATAATTATACAGTATCTATTTGTTTTTGCTGACAGGTTTACTATAAACGATCTGCGTTGTATCTATTGAGAGCTGTTGCAAAGTAAGTACAATTAATAATACATACTAATTATCTGGATACGAAACTCAGTTGCTAAAATGGCCGAAACCCAAATGACATCTAGAGTAATCCAGACTGAAAAAGTGCTTGCAATTTGTGTAGAAGGAACCCCAGGAGTATTCCCGCAGCGTTTGATATGCAAAAGTCGTGCGCTGTTGATGTCGTTTTAGTCGGTTGACACGCTCACACATATTGTGAGCAAACAAGTAAACTAAGGATTACTGTCGAACTCGACAAAATCCGCGAATATCGCCCATAGAACGTAGCTACGGTACGGTTGTACGGTTTCGTACATTAGAACATGTGTTTGTAGTTATAGTTGAAATTAGTTGTTGAGAGCGCAGCAGAGAAAAATCACTTTTAAATAATGTAAAACGTATAATGAAATAATAACAATTGCTCTCGGTGGCTACTTCTCTCTATCAGTTCTTACTGCACTCTAAAGTAAATGTTTAAAATTGGTTACATGAGTCGCGGCTAAAGTCGACCAAGCATTATAATAAAAATGTACGTGTGTGAACCGTACAACCTACCTATATAGGTAGCTAGGACGTCGTCATTGTAAACAGTGTAGATTTGTAGTTAGATTTTAATAATCAATGCAATCTGTTATTTACTTCTCAGACACAACGAAGAATTGGCATCTGCAATTGTTCGTCTTGGTGCATTAGAACATATTGTATCTTGTTTGGAGGACTTCGATACTCAGGTAATCCCGTTTGTGCTTCCTATATATGATCGTACAGTCGACCACATGCTATAGTATACGAGTACCATCTGTCAAAAACCTTCGATTAAATCTCAACCTTAATATGTCTGCACTATGACTAGGCAAGTATGTAGGTAAAAATAAGCAATCCAATGTCGCTGATACTGTGCTATCGTAGATAGAATATGTTAGAAATATATCAAACATAAATTATTACAATTTTTTATTATTTTATTTTGGTTTAAATTTTTTTAAATTTAATTAACTAAATTTAGTATAAATTAATAGAATAAATTTATTCTTTCTTAAGTTTTCAAAACAAATGCTTTACCAAGCTCATTAATTATAAATAAATAAATTAAAGATTATTATCTTACTGCTTTAATATTTTTTTAGTATGTAAGAGCGTCGGTGGCGTAGTGGTTAGGACACCAAACTCCCGGTCCGGGTTCGAAACCATGCAATGCCAGCCATGTATCAATGAGTTTTCCGGATTTTACGAAGACTTGTGTACATTTACCGTCTATTGTAACGGTGAAGTAAAATAGCGTCTGCGTCAGCGGCTTATAATGATGATGAATCTGTTGATGTACGTGCTTAATTAATAAAAATAATATTTAGATCACCGACAATCCAAAATGTCTTTGATCTGGATTAATTTTTAAATATTCTATAGGTGAAAGAAAATGCTGCATGGGCTTTGGGCTACATCGGAAAACATAGCGAAACGCTGGCGGGTTTGGTGGTGGATGCTGGTACACTGCCCTTGCTTATACTGGCTTTCCAAGAGCCTGAGATGAGTCTCAAGCAGGTGCGTTAATGATTATTTTATGGATAACTACGATTTAATGTCTGTTCTGATCGTTTGTAGAGTCTTTCGCAATATTGGATATACGGTATTACGCGACAAGAATCGGAATCGGAAGGAACTGTCGGACTGACTGTTTAGTATCGTCTAACGTCTTGGGTACTACAAGATACCTAAGTTTTTGAAATTACCTGATTTTATCACGTTTCTATCAGTTGTTCCGTTATTTACACAGAATCCCGATGCAAGTGATCAATCCCTCTCCTTACCCTTCCTATAGGTATTCTGTTGTACTCTGAATACCATCTGGTAATGTCTGGTACCCACAGATAGCAGCTGGAGCTCTAGTGGACTTAGCCCAGCACAAACCAGAGGCTGTGGTGGACGCAGGGGCAATATGCCACTTGGTACGGGGCCTGGAGAATCAGGATCCTAAATTGAAGGTGGTTATTCATTCATATAATCATTTGATTTCAATAAGGCAATGAAAAAAAATTAGAGAACACAAAATGGGTTTATTTATGTCGTCCGCTATACTAAATTATGTCGTCATTGAAAACGAATAAAAACAATCCTTTTTTGCTCCATGTAAGAAACGCCTTGACAAGAATTACTCATCATGAACAGCAGTCCACTCTAGTGTACTGCTGGATATATGCCTCTCCAGAACAAGAATTAATGTCACGCATAAATTAATTAATATTTTGGTAGAATACATTTCATACGCAATATCATGCAATGCCATGTGCAAATGAGTTTTTCGTTTTTTTCGAAATACTTAGATAACACATCGTGAGTAAACCTGCACACTGAGATAACAAGTGTGTGAAATGGGAAAGGCAATGACAAATGTACCCCATTAAATCTGCCACGAGAGTCGATTCTATGTAATTAATTCCTTAGAATGGTCACGACTCTCATCAGCAATGAGGAATACGACTTAGAAGACTCATACTATACACCAACCCTAACCACGGATAATTAGACAATGCAATTGACGTTCAGCGCAGCACCCTATGCGCTCTGGGCGCGGTGGCAAGCGCCCGCGCAGAGCTAGCCGAGGCCGTAGTGGCAGGAGGGGTGTTGCCACAGGCTTTACTACACGCGGGTCACGACGCAGCCCCGGTGCGGCGCGCGGCCGCCTGCCTTCTCCGCGATATTGTCAAGCACACTGTCGATGTAAGTGCCCTGTGTTACATCCACGCCTAAGTTGCGAGTTTGCCATTTTCACGAAAACGGATTGATTAATAACTGCACCTAATATCACACTACGAATCCTGGCAAACTTTGTATCTCTATCTCTATGGGTATCTTTAGTTCTGAAGCTGATGGATGGACGTTAGCGTTTTCGGCAGTACTTCGGTCACCAACCTTCGCCAACACAGTCGCGGATAACATATCTGTTCTGAGCGATCCACGGCTGTGGCTACTGGAAATTTTGTAATGGAAGTCTGCCCGCTGTTGCATTGTTATGGTAGATACTTACTAATTATTTTTTAATGAGTTTTGAACGCCAAAATTGCCTAGATACCTTGATAGGCACAGAACATGGAGTTCCACGATCCTCTGGATTGTCGGTGGCGGTCTCGTTTGTGATTTACGACTCGAAATGTGCCTAATTAACAAAATAGTCTCGGTCTTTTTCTCCTCGTAAAACACCATGTTTTACATTGTAGCTGGCGCAATTAGTGGTGAACACTGGTGGTTGCGGTCCGCTGGTGGAGTTGCTCAATGAGTCGGTGGGCGGGTCGCGGGTGCCCGCGTGCATGGCTCTCGGGTTCATCGCCGGCCAGTCGGACCAGCTCGCTATGGCCGTTATCGAGGCAAAGGTGCGAATTACATAACAGGGGCAGCTTTATTTAGCAATGCCGGGCATACTTAAATTAGAAAAAGTGGTTGAAAATTTTTTTGACTTTGTTTTTCCGTGGCAGTGCCACCAACTGAGACATCGCAGCTCATCCTGCTCGTCTTTAAATTAGTTATCGTGTACACGATAACTGATCCTGCTCGTTTCAACAACTTTTTCTAATTTATTTTTAAGGGCAGTTTTGTTTCTCCCTATTGTCGGTATCGAGCTGGAAAATTGTGCGCCGCTCATGAGCCCATTAATTGACGATAAAGATACCAATTTCTGCTAAAGAATTCTGAAGGATCTCAAGTTGTGGGGAGTTCCGCATCTAAGTATTTACAATGCAAGGGGAGGCCTTGCACTAGGTGGATTTCACACGTCTTCGGTAACTTTTTTCTCAGACATGCAAGTTTCCTCACGACGTTTTCCTTCACCGTTAGAACGGTCGGTAAATGTATGTAAGTCTTCGAAAAAAATCCGAAAAACTCATTGGTACATGGCATTGCATGGTTTCGAACCCGGACCTCCCGCATGGGAGTCCAGCGTCCTAGCCACTACGCCATCAACTCTCATTCGACACTGCCACCACAGAATGGTACGCAAAAACCTAAAATGCGTAAAATGTAACGTAGCTTTACGTACAGGCCTGACCACAGAAATCGGATTACTAGCGTCCTATCTTCTAGAACAATGACGTGAGCAATGACAGTGAGCCACGGAGTTGATCCATATGTCACTTACTTTCATACATTTGACATTTCAGTGCCCGACTAATGTATGGGAAAATGCTCAAACTTCATATAAAACCTCTCTAGCGAGCAATCTACATAGGAGTGAATTTCAAAATGTTTGGGTCTGACTGTGTTCCAGGCTATACCGCCACTGGTAGCCATACTTCAGAACACGGAGGCGGAGGACGCGGAGCTGTGTGCGGCCGCGTGGACGCTCGGGCACATCGCCAAACACTCACCGCAACACAGCCTCGCTATTGCTGTTGCTAATGCTTTACCAAGGTTGCTGCAGGTATGTTAGACGTGGGAAAACAAGTATGCACTAGGGATAAGAAAGTTAAAACGGTCATCGTGAGTTTTCCATAAGCATGTATTTTGTCATCCTAAAAAGTAGAGTTGGAAAAGAAACTGTAAAACACTCACAAAATATTTGACTAATACCTACTGAACTTTTATGCAGGCACGGATTTAGATCTTATTACACTTTACTGAATTAACTTTCACAGAAGTGCAAATGTATTCAGTATGGTTAGTCTGTGGGTTTGAGCATATAAACTAAAGCCTGCCCTGTATGTCTTGTTAGTGACTAAATCAATTGCTGAATTCAGTCAAGCACTTTATTACCACTGAAATACTATATTCCAATGGATATTTCGGTGATGTTTTCAGTCATCAGTGGTCATATTATGATATTTTACAGCTATACACTAACCCAAAGTCATCGCCTGAGGTCCGAGCCCGAGCATCATGTGCGTTGAAGCAATCTCTGCAGTGCTGTCTGCACCGACCAGCATTGGAGCCGCTACTGCACGCCGCTCCGGCTTGCATATTGAAATATGTGCTGGCACAGTATGCTAAGGTAGCAACACCTTCTTATACAGTCAGATTCAACTTGTGTACCTTGTCCAGTAATATAAAAACCTTGTCAAGAAGGTGCCGTTGGTAGTTTTATAATCTGTGTTATGGAGTTGGCTATGAAATAATAGGACCATTTAATTGTGACCGCAATATGGTGAGTGTTTTTATATTCCAGGTCAGAGTGTAATTTCTTCTGCTTTGACAAACTTAAAGAGTAAATACGGTAATAGTAAAATTTACAATATTGAGACAAAACTCGCAAGTTATAAAAAAAACTTTATTTATATATCTGCATAAGGTTTCAAAGGAAATATCACAGCCTCTTACAAAACAATTGTAATGTTAGTGTTAATATACAGGACCATCATCAAGATTGTCATCCTCTTCATCATAATCTTCACCATTATCAAAGTAATTGTTACCATAATCTGTTCCGTCGTCTACCTCATACTCTTGTTCTTGTTCGTCTTCCAATTCCTCATCCTCATTTACGTCATCTTTTTTCGCGACATCCTCATCTTCATTTGTCTCCATACCTTCTCCAGATTCCTCCTGTGTCTCCTTTTTCTCGAGTGTCTGTAATCTCTTTGCTATTTCCGTTGGATCGTCCAGTTTACGTTTACGATTCGATAGTTTAATTCGATTCGCCTGTGGTCTTAATTCTCCAGGTATATTCGCCCAGACACAGTCCAAGGTTCTGCCTTGTTTCGCATCGAGCGCTAAAAGTTTATACTTATCGGAGTACCTTTCAATACCATCTGTTACACTTTTCGTTTTTACGTACGCCGGAGATTCGTGTAAATACTCAATGAATTGGTCCTTTACGATGAGCATGTAGTCCGTTGCAGCATCGGAAACTAGCGGTAGAGGCTTCGCTTCGAGTTTAGGAAACAACGGAGGCGGTGCAAGAGTCGGCGCGTTGGTTTCCCCGCGAGCGATACCCAGCGCTTGCAGTTGTTCATGAGTTAGAGATAATCCGCCACCACGTCCTCTACCTCTACCTGCCATTGTTATTCCATAAACATTAGTAATTTATGACTAATATAAAATAATTACAAGAAAAATAACCTCGCTTCTCTCAACAAAACAACAATTTTTAATAACTAGCTGTCAGTCTCTTACTGTCAAACTTTTTGAAGTTTTATTTTACGGCTCTGGGTACTTGTTGTAGGTGGTCGTACAATATGTCTGGCTAGGTTGGTTCAGTCCTATCCATCTAATTAGATGAATGAATTTATTTACTTTCATATAGATACTGCCGAACGATGCGAGAGCGAGGAGATTGTTCGTGTCAACGGGGGCTTTGAAGAGAGTACAGGAGATCGATACGGTGCCAGGAACTTCGCTGAAGGAGTACATCAACATAATAAACAGTTGCTTCCCCGAAGAAATTGTGAGGTATTACATCATTCAACAATATGCATGAACTGATTGTATGTTACTAGCAGGTAGATTGTATGTTAGTATACTATAGATCTGAAATCCTTGAATCGATACATTTTCTATTTTAGGTATTTGTTATTACTCTACTAACAATATAATTATCTTTCCAGATACTACACACCTGGCTATTCCGATTCGTTGCTTGATAGAGTTGAAGCATATACACCGCAGGTAAAAAAAATACTTTCTTTAATAAACCCCTAAAAATCATAGTTAAACACCCACTTATTGATCGGAAATATTCCATATAGAGTATATATCTTTGGAGGTAATTACATACATGCATATCTTCAAATATCTGTCTGGAGCTAATTTATTATAAAAAAAATTAAAAAAAATGTGCCCTAATAGTGAGGACGTTATTAGGTTGACAAAACCCTTTATGTATTATTTTTCCAGATACCGGAGTTATTTACTGACCGAGTGCCTAGTGACTGTCAAAGTGAACTAACGATAGAAAATGGAAATGTTTGAGAGTTTTAGACAGTTAAACTTTATTTATAATAAACATTTTTTTGTAATACGAAGTCTCTCATTTATTATTCCTTGCCTAGCGTCCAGACTATCTTCTGTATAAGGACATTTCTGCTTCCGATGTTCGACTTTTCAATCACCATTGACTGGCCCAGGATCCTGTAACTAAAAACACTTAATTATAGTGAAACCGCGTAACAGGCGGATCGCTCGCGACGTAAGAGGGGCGCGGGGCGAGATGACAGGACGGGAGGTGGGGCCTGCCGCCCGCTCAGCCTGTCGTCCCGCCCCGCGCCTCTCTAACGTCGCGGACGATCCGCCTGTTACGCGGTTTCACTATAGGTGCGGGGAGACACCTATTTTCACTGGCACACTAGCTAGCCGCCAATCTAAAAAAACATATTTGTTTCATTATTACGTTTTATTTAAAAAATATATCGTGGTGCACTCCAAAAGTACTTTTTTTAAATTAGCATTAATAACCCTGTTTGCATTCCTGAAGCTAATGTACGCATTATCGTCAGCAACGGCCAAGGTAATCAAATCACTATGTAAAAAACAACATTCCTTTGTACATACATTTTGCAGGGCGATTATACATTGGGCGCTCGGCGTCGCGTTTGGCGCGCGTTGGTAGCGTACATACATCGCGCGCTTCAAAACGCCTAATGTGTACTAGCTCTTAGTGTCTGCCGCGGTATTTTTGGGTAGGTTTATAATTATGTATATATGTACCTATGGCGGCTTCCCGCCACAACGTCGGCGCATGCGGATGCGCGCCTGTCAAGTGTGAAAACAACTGCCATCGGTTTTTATATACTCGCGATGTCAATAGAGTGTTGTGTATTACTCTGCTACTAGGTACCTTATTAATATACATTCTATGACCTCAGAACTTCAATTATAAAACTCACTTATATCCCTTGTTGCACAGCATGTTTAGAAGTTTAACAGCCTGTGTATCAGCCTCAAAGAACTCTTCTAGAATGCTTGAAACAACGTGGAGGTCTGTAAGAGCTTTTTGAAGAGTCGATAACTCCGCTTCAGTGAGACCCTGTTTAAAGTAGCGTTTATGATTGATAAAAAACAGTGCGGGTTCGAAATAGGCGATTAATTCGTCTATTCTCATTTTTCACCAGTGGCACCGGTTGTGGCAAATGGTATTTTTATCCCAGTCGCCACCAGTGGTGGCAAAGGGGAAATGATTCTTTCCCAGTTGCCAACACCTGGGGACAATAGGTCAAAATTAGCCATACATGTGAAAATTCAAATCAGATGTAGTCGCCTGTTCCACATATCCCTACTGATCTATCCCTACTGGTAGCGAAGGACGGAATTTTTTTCCACTTTTTACTACTAAGGGAGATAAATGGAAATTCTACTTCCACCTATTTCTACTAAGTTAAAGTACAGGCACGTACGTAAGTGGGTGAAGCTGGTGGGTGTACAGGTCATTCCTGAGAAAATCCTGTATTGTAACAATAATAATTAGTCTTCTTTGAAATCAGTAAAAAATAACTTTATTTATCTTAACATATCTAAAAAATGTCCAACCGTTATATCACCTGTGACCAATTGCATTTGTGCATTTTGAATCACGCAATCACGGATCACATACACTTGGTCTCTCTTTTTCGGCGGTTTCATTTTCAAATGGTTCGTGATAGATTTGATGTGATTTTCTTGAACAATTGATTGATTGGACAATAATTTCAACAATGCGTATAAACTCGTTTTTCTGTTGCTCTTATTAATACTGGTAGAATCATTGTAATAAACAAAACACTTAAAGAAGCACTTAAACATTTTCAATGTGACGATACCGATTTCCTGGCTTATTAGAGTGAGTGGAGATAAGTGGAAAAGTATCTCCCTTAGTAGTAAAAAGTGGAAAAAAATTCCGTTCTTCGCTACCAGTAGGGATAGATCAGTAGGGATATGTGGAACAGGCGGATGTAGCATCGGGCTATGAATTGACCACTTGTGGACTGACTCCATGCAAATTAATCATCGATTACGCTATTTACATCAACATTGAATCATTTGTAAGTGGTCCATACAGGTTCCTCTAATAAAGAAATATATTCCTCGGAATAACGGATCCAATTTTGTTAGTAACAATGCAGATACTTAAGACTATGATAGCAATTATTTATAAAATACATTATAGGTAGGTATGTGGGACAGAGTTCGTGTGTTCATCGGGTACCTACCCGAACCCGGTCAACACACGAACCCAGTGTCTGATTATAGGACAATCAAACTTGCCCGCTATCATCTATCATTATCAGAATGCCATTGTTGCCGCCTTCCAATCTGTGCAGGAAGGAGGCGGAATATAACCTCTTATGGCACTTTATTATGATTTAATTTGAGGGTTCAAAATAGTATTGCAAAAAAAGAATTTAGGCTAGAAATAGAATTATGTACCTTTATTTTACATGATGTTGATCCAGTAGTTTCCAACTCGATAAGCAGAATATAATGCATGTTAGCTAACAATGAAGTCAAGTCACTGACTAGTCACAACTACTTCCTATACAATTAATTATCAGTCTACTAGTGGTCATGTGTGGACTGTGGTTAATAAAATGATAACACTTGGTTTCATAAATAAACATCAATACTTTTTATTTAATTAGGTAGGTCAATTTACAATCATTATTCAGTTATGCTTATAAAAACTAAAAACCATGTTTATGTACCTGAAAAAGAAATCTAATATTATTATTTGTAATCAAAACTTACGAAAATGTAAGCTGTAAAAGCTTATTATCAGTCAACAGTGATCTTCAAAAATAATTCGAGATATATGCTTGTCTATTAAATGTTCATCATCAATAACTTGGGGAGTTATTTTCTTTCCTTTTTGTAATCAATGAACTATAACAATGTTTTAGTAGCCTCATAATATTGTAATAATAAGTAGGTGAATGAGTGAAAAGTGGCTTTTAGTACTTTCGCTTTCTATTTCTTGTTTCACTATCAGCAGGGTACTAAAACGTTATTAAAAAATTCTTCATCAGTGGAACAATTCTACTCCACTTATTAAATAAATTCAGGAGAAATGATTTTTTTAGTGGCGCTATAGGTAGCCTTAACAAAATACTTACGATTATATGTATAATAGCAGCTCGAATTATCCCAAGCTTGTTTTATTGAAACTTCCGGCGACCACCAGCATGTCTGAAATATTCAGATATGGTTAATTTTCTTGGTGTTAAAAGAAATACCTACTTTGTTAAAATAAGTGGTTATTCAGTTGTTACCATACCAAAGTCTCCCCACGGTTTTGTGAGCCAGGGATAACTAAGTAATTCATCATTTGTGGTTATAGTAAAATAGGTCTAAGACACAAAATACTTACATGTGTATATCTTAGCAGGTCGATTTAGTCCAAGCTTGTTTTATTGAAACCTCCGGGGACCACCAGCAGGTCTGAAATATTCAGATATGGTTAATGTTCTTGTTGTTAAAAACACTACTTTGTTAAAATAAGTGGTTATTCAGTTGTTACCATACCATAGTCTCCCCACGGTTTTGTGAGCCAGGGATAACTTAGTAATTCATCATTTATGGTTATAGAAAAATAGGCCTCCACAAGACAAAGGTCCTTTTATGAAGGATGGCAATATAAATTTGACAGGTCTGAAAGCGACTAAACTATTCTTATTTTAGAGATTTTTTTATAAGACAAACGGGCCACCTGATGGTAAGTGGTCAAGTGGTGGTGGTGCTTGTGCATTGATATGAAAAAGACAGCATCAATTTTAGACTAGATAAACTTAAGTTGCCATGTTTTACAATATGGAATGTCAAAGAATAGATTGGAGGAAAATTACCTTTCTCACCCAATGGATTATCCAAACTGAGTTTTATTTATATCTTCAGAAACAATCTGAAACAATTATTTAACAAAATTAAAGTACCAGTCTTATAATAAGTGCAGCAACTTCTGGAGTGGGTTTTAACTTCAGATGTTACCATACCATATTTTTTCCCCACGGCTTTGTGAGACAGGGATAACTAATTTATATCATCATACAATATATTTTCAAAACAGAAACGAATAAATGCAAATAAATACTTACCAGTTCCTGAATTCCATATGGCTACAATTTTCCCACAGGACCCTAAAAGAAGTAAAAGATATTATTATTGATAAAAAATATCATAATAGTCTTACTTGACATGATTCTAGGAATTAAATCAGTAAAAAAATATCATCAAAAATCTATGATATATGCTTGTATAGACATCATTTTAGAAAATTAAAGATTTAGTAGACCTAATTATGTAGACTCACAGAAATAGTACTCATATTTTATTCCTTGAACTGAATAATAACAAAGTTTTGCTTACTTTTATTATCGTCATGATGCACCTAGATTGTTGACACCTGAAAGAAAATTCATTGTTTTAGAGGTTACATAAAAAAATGTTTAGATGTTTTCCATTTTATAGATTTAAATCAGGAAATCAATCAGCACAAGAATTCAGACTGGGGCGATAGTTACTCATCATTAAAAAATACACTGTAGATACTATTTTACAGGGGGCAAGTACAGACAGATGTCTTACTATAAAGATTTGTTTGTAATGGATTAAACATTTAAAAAAAATAATTACCATAATCTATTGTTTTATCCATCATGTCAGATCAATATATGTGATGTCTCAGTATTTATGTAGGCGAGATGATGCAAGGTCCTGTAAGTTAAATAACGAAATCAGAAAATAAATAAGTACAGAAATAACCCTCGCAAAAATAATGATTTTGAAATCAGAAACTATCAATCATCAGAATTCAGATAGGGGCGATACTTTACGTCATCATTAAATATTTGCAAGAATTTTCATATACATAACCAAATTAACAACTGTATTAAGGTTTTTATATCATAAAAAGCTCTGAAGAAACAAAAAAAACATACAATCAAATTCTAAATTCTGGGCAAAGGTATTCTTCCAATCTCTATCTGTCTTATTTGGAACTCCTCCAGGTAATTATTGATGAAACTCTCCAGATCGCCTTCTAACTGCTATTCTGTGAAAAAAGTTTACTTTTGAAACTGTGTTAAAAATATACAATGAAGATTTTATTAAATATGGCATATCAGTAACTATCAATCATCAAACTACAGCTAGGGGCGATACTATTAGTCATCATTAAAATTCTAACATTTCTTAATTTACAAATATTAAAAAAAATGCTGAAAATAAAACATACCTTGATTGAATGTAGAGGAAGGTAAAGTAGGTCGTCCCTTTCGGATCTGTAAAAAATGTTACTGGTTATGAGATCCTTCTAAAATTGTACATGCCTAAACTCGTGTAAAACAAGTCAGTACTTATCAATCATCAAACTACAGCTAGGGGCGATACAATTAGTCATCATTAAGTTATTAAATAATCCTTTGAATGTAGTTCTGCATTATGATTTACCTTTGTGAAATACAAAGTCAAAAATAATTTATACTAACCTTTTAAAGCGATGCATTTTTATATTTTTTTGTGACACGTCCACGTCCACATGAATCTATAAAAAAATAAAAGGTAAACGTGAAACTCAAGAAAACACAAACTTTTATACTTCTTTCCTAATTAAGCAATTGTCACACTCAACCCTTGGACATGTGGCTATGACAACCACACGTCTTACACAGAGTGTGATAATGTTCCTAGCCAGAGTCACATATGCCAGTCTTGTCTGAGCACACATCGGCTTTGGTAGGGTATTGGATAACAAGTTTTAAAGTAGGTACTAGTAGAAAATAGCTGAATTTTACTGTAATTCTGAGATGGTTTATAGTAAGTAGTCTAATAAATTATTAAGTTTTTTTTTATTGACTACTAAACCCGCATTTGACATCGATCTCGCCTGATGGTAAGCAACGATGGAGCATGCGGGTCCAGTAATGTTCAGCATGAAAATAAGTTTATATGACTTAAATAGACCCGCATGCTCCATCGTCGCTTACTATCGTGCGAGATCGAGGTCAAATGCAGGTTTAGTAGTACACACACACACACACACACACATATATATATATATGATCAAACTAACCTCTTATGTTATGGCCATTTGGAGAGCAAACACATCTCTTGCAAGCGGAGGCCAATATCCAGGTCGCTGAGCCAGTGATGTAAGTTATTGGCAAATAATTATGGACAAACTTCAAACATCATTATATCGACATGAAAGTCTGCACACCTAAGGACAAAAAAATCTGTTCAGTTCAATGTAATTGTAAATACAACTATAAAAAAATAGTGTCAATAGAATATTCAGTATAAGGTGGTAAGTTTGAAATCACAAAATTTCATACGAACGAGACTATAATTTAAATTCATCATTTTCAAGTCATATTAAATAATTTCAAATGATATCATTTTAATGATTCTTTGGGGTGACAAATCCCCTCTTTGGGAGGGGGAATATGTCAATCAATCACGGGGGAGGGGGGTGTTCAGTATACATATCTGAACAACTTGTGTTGTTAGAGGTTTTTTACACCCAGTATTGAACAATGAATAACTAGATACTTACATTTTTATTAATTCCACCTGCCAAACTGACAAATACTTCATGAATCTGTAAACAAAAGAAAAATGGATATGAAACTCCCATAGGTAGGTAGGTAGACTTGTCTACTTCTTTGCTAATTTAGCAATTGTCACACTCAACCCTTGGACATGTGGCTATGATAACCACACGTCTTACACAGAGTGTGATAATGTTCCTAGCCAGAGTCACGCATGCCAGTCTTGTCTGAGCACACATCGGCTTTGGTAGGGTATTGGATAACACTTTAAAAACAGGGATTTCATCATAGTATATTAGTTTGTTAAAAACAGTATTCTAAGCAAATAAAAAAATCTATTTCTAAGGAATACAGCTGTTATTTAATATGCTACTCGCACAAATTCCGTGGAGTCACTCGATAAATTTAAATGTTGCTAAACGAAATGTCAGTTTCACTCGTACACAATTGACAATCTAGCTTGTAGCTTAGGAGAGTGACAAGTTTAATTTTGTATGAACTGTAAATTGAGCGGCGGTGCCAGAATCAATGTATTATTATTAATTAATGAGCAGCAAATAGCTGATACACCCATATCTAAGCTGGTCTACTAAAGTTCATTCCCTTATAGCACTTGAGTTGCGTCATTTTCTATGACTAAAATATAAGAATTATATTAATAATTATTTAAATATATTATTGAGACTTACCATTTTTGGCTAATGATGATGATGCACATGGTTAGATTTTTCACACCTAAGGGCAAAAGAAACTCAAGTTAGTACATATGTATTTATAATGGGTCCATCAATAACAATAATTAGAAATGGATTTTCAGTTATGTGGTGGTAAGTTTGAAATCACAGAATTTCATACGAACGAGACTATAATTTGAATTCATCATTAAATAGCACAGCTATAAAACGTCT
Organism: Hofmannophila pseudospretella; assembly: GCA_947369225.1. Classification (NCBI taxonomy): domain Eukaryota; kingdom Metazoa; phylum Arthropoda; class Insecta; order Lepidoptera; family Oecophoridae; genus Hofmannophila; species Hofmannophila pseudospretella. Next base: position 7,501,030 of record OX376323.1, on the reverse strand, counting down.
AATTATTTTGAAGAGCATTGAATACCTACTCACATTTTAAAGAAACTCCTTAACCTGCACGCATTCCCTGAAACATAAAAAAGATTGAGTAAAGAAAAAACATCACAAGTTCTAAAATATTTGCAAAACTCACCTCAATTCAAAAAAATATAGGTTATGTAAAACAACTAACAACACATGGGAATTTAGCTAAAAAGTAATTCTTTATTCCGATCTGTCCTTATAGTCAAACACTTCACAAAACAAGAATTACTTCTTTGCTGGTTTTTTGGAGGCAGGTTTCTTGGTGCGGGGCTTCTTTGTAGGTGTTTTGGGGACAGCCTTCTTGCCGAATGTACCAGAACGCGCGGCCTTCAGTTTCAGGCTCTTGAATATCGCTGTTCTCGCGCGATTCCTCTTTACACGGGCTGAGGTCAACTTGAACCTGTCATAATCGGTCATCTGAGCGCGTGTTTCTTTATTAGCCAGTTTCTGTGCCCATTGGCTTTCAGCCCACTTCTCATTGAGCTTAGCGTCAGTCCATGCTTTCCTCACAACATGTGTGGGCGCTGTGAACGGGTAATTGAGGCGGAACTTTGTAAGGTGCAGCTGGTTCAACCGGATCTGCTGTCGTGGGACGCCGCTGCCAGGTCCGTCAACGAGAGCTCGGGTTTGGTCAATAACATCGACCACGCTCACCAGCTTGCCTTTGAGCGAGCCTTCTGCAACCAGGGCGACGCGCCCTGTTTCTACGTACCGCGCGAATGGCATGACGTCCTGGAACAACACAGCAATAATTCAATACAAAACTTTAATCCACAATATCAAGCGCACTTCAGTAAAGAGTAAAAAAATGCTGCAAATTAACACCAATTTGCCGACACTGTCACGATGTCATCAATGCTTTGCAAATTGAAAAATAAAACTTTACACTGAGAGTAAACACAATAACAGTTGAATTATAATATAAGGTACTACAAAAATTACTTGAAATGCACTGATTCGAATGGATAAAAATATTTTCTAACCTTACAACGTCTTCACAGAAACAAAGTACTCTCAAAAAGAATTTCCGGTTTCATTGATTTTGACAAGTTGGTTGACAACTATGCAATGTTACAAACTTAGTAAAAAACCGGTAATGAAACGAAAAATCTGTGACAGTAGGATTAGTAGGAACCTTCCTTTATTTGGTAGTTTTAAATATCTATTTCCGGTAGTCTATACCAATATTATAAAGAGGAAAGGTTTGATTTTTTGTTTGTTTGTTTGAATTGAATAGGCTCCGAAACTACTGAACAGATTTGAATAATTCTTTCACTGTTGGAAAGCTACATTTTTCCTGAGTGACATAGGCTATATTTCATTTTCAAAAAAAATGGCGATCCTTACTTAAATTACGATAAAGTGTAAAAAAATATCAAAAAACTTCCTTACATCGCGTACGCTGCGAAAACTATTGATGATAGAACAAAATGATATATCACATTTTTTAGAACACACCATTATCAACAAAAAAATCAGCGGCAGCGTGTCTCTAACTATTATAGTCATGTCACAATAAGCGTTTTTTTTATAAAAAAAAAAAGAAATTAAAATACCACCGCTACAAAAAGCTCTTTATTTGTACCTTATCAAAATAAATGATTTATTATTTAAGACTGCTTCAATACCTTTATATTACTTTTTGCATTATTCGATTCTGACATTCCATTCAAAAGATATCACGAGTTTAAAACTTTGAAAAAATAAACTCCATTCGGCTACTTATGCGTTGTAGGGCGTCACTCGGGCAGGGGTACGGGAGGGGAGTTAAGATCACGAAATAAACTTGCCGCGCGGCTCACTCGCGCGGTCGGCTCCCTACGTGATGTATGTGCGCGGAATTCATTAAAAATACGCTTGATAATAATTCGTTTAGTAACTAAACCCATTTAAAAAGTTCTTTTCAGAACTAGACCCATTTATTTTTTTTAGAATTAGACCCATTTATATAAAAATATATATAAAATATAATAAATAAATTACTTGAATATTTTTCATGATATTCAATTTTTTTTCATGATATTCAATTTAATTTTAATAAATAGTAGTTGTAATAGTAGGTAGCTTACAGTTATGCTAATTTAGTTCAAAGGCATTTTTTCTTTTGTCATTTTGAAATGCCTAAAAGATCAAGATCTCAACTTTCCAGAAATAGTTCCCAGGCCAGGGCATCAAAAATACGTCGAGTCCGCGCGCGAGAGTCCAGTCTTGAGCGTTCGCAGCGTCTTACTAAACAAAATTTAAGAACCTCTGATGTGCATGCGCGAGAGTCAAGTACTGAGCGTTTGCAGCGGATTGAAAACCAAAAATTGAAAAAAAATATAAAAAAAAGAAACATAAAAAATAAACAAAAAAAAACACAAAAAAACATATAAATACAAAAAAATCATTAAATAATATCAAAGAATTTAATTATTCTTATTTTTTTTTAATTTACTCTTTTTTAGGAGCTCGACGCAAAAAGGAGTGAATATGTGTGTTATATTATTATTATTATTATGAATGTGTTAAAATTAACAAATCTAAATGTAATGTTTAATGCCCGTGCGAAGCCGGGACGGGCCGCTATAATATTATAAAAGTTTTTCTTGTTTATGGTAGTTTTGGCGGTAAATTTAAACGTTGCTAGGCAACTTGAAGAAATAATCATAACATTTAAATTATTTCACGAGGTTTTCCTCAGGTAGAAAAATACTTTGCATTGATAAAATGCGTTTAAAATATTCCAAGACCTTGTTGGAAGCACAGGTAAAATTGGTTTAAAAATTTCTTGTTAATTTGCAGTTACATTATCCAACAATTTTACTAGGTATTGATTGCTGTTACAACTTAGTTTCTGTGATTGTTAGGATACCGAGAGTCCTATAGCGGACATTAGCTGGTCGCCGAACAATGTGAAGCTGGCGGTGGCGACTTGCGAGCGCGTGGTGCTGCTGTTTGACCGCGAGGGCACGCGCCGTGACAAGTTCAGTACCAAGCCCGCAGACCCCGCCTTGGGCAAAAAGTCCTACGTCATCACGGGTAAGTGCGACGTACCTATCGGACTTGGTACGATATTTCAGAGGCCAATTAAAAGAACACCTAAAGTATGCAGATAGGTTAATTGTGCGTTGCTACTTAGTAATATTTTTAATGTTAAAACTCCTGGTTTACAACACATAATGTAGAAAGCCAAATTAACGATAAGGATGGACTATTCACTCAGAAATTAAAACAAACAATGTCGATGACCTTCCTTAAAGTAGGTAATGACCGACAGTTCGTTGCGGGTCTAGGCGAGCTGAATAGCCTAGGTCTTAAAAACCAATGGGTCTCCCAAATCCTCACCTATATATTTTGCCTTTTTTTATAAACATGCAAACGGGCCAACTGATTGTTGCTTAGTGACACGTGCAATACCAGAGGCATCGCTTGATCGCTGCCGGCAATGGAAGGACTCTCTTTACGTTTTTCCATGTAGTAGCGCAGCGTTAATACGCCAGGAGGAAGAGGTCCACATTACAAATTCAACCATTTTCCTTTTTTTTAATAAATTCTTGTATCGAATTTCTTATTAAAGTATCGAATCGTCACCTCCACCGCAGGTTTATCGTTCAGTGAGAACTCCGAGCTGCTAGGAGTGGCACAGAGCGACAACATGGTGTTTGTTTACCGCGTGGGCTCAGACTGGGGCGGCAAGAAGGTCATCTGCAACAAGTTTCCGTTGTCGGGCGCGCCGGTGCGGCTGCTTTCTGCCGACAACGGGTTCTACACTGGCACCAGTGACGGCAAGATCAGGTAAGGGTTGGACTCCATTTGCCCCCACGGAACAGCATTTTCCTGTAACCCTGTCTGTCGCCCAGAAACATGGCTCGCTATGAGCGAGAAAAATCGCTTCCAAGCACCCGCGTCTTTGGCATCGGCGGGCCGATTACGTGGAGCTATCTTTTTCGCTCTAGCATGTATCATGTATGAGCATTGAGTCTATGAGTTCCTTCTTCTGATCCGCTTTAGAGATGTTAAAGACAAAATAGATATCCGGCTAGGTCTAAATTTTGTATTGCGGAGAGAACGGATTTTATAATTTTATTGCACGATCTTTCAAATCCATGAACCAATAGTCATTGTTCAAATCAAATACTTTATTGGGGACCTCCACTTGCCCAGATCACTGGACTGCAAAAGCAACAAGAGCTCCAGTTTATGGACGGCCGGGGCTTGCTGCGTCGCTTTAGCGCGAGGGGGGGAAGGGACGCTAGCTTCTGGCCATGTGGACGGAACTCTCTTCGTGAATGGCAGGCTGCTGCTAAGATATGCTCTGCCGCCCACTGCACTTGTGCTGCTGCCGCCGTATGTAAGTGTTCTGCGGTTGATGACGTTTTATAGTCCAACCAGTTGGAGATGTACTAATCAATTATATCAAGGTCAAGGTCCAAGGAAAATAAAAATGCCCCATGGTAGGTACAACCACGGGTAATGCCCCGATTTAGACAATTGAGAAGAATATAAATGAATCTTTGACTGGAAACTGAACCAGAACTAACGGGGAAAGGGAAGGAAGTTATTGAAATATTTCTTCAGCCAAAGACATACATACATCTCATGTAGATTTGGTCTTCAAAGTGAAAGTAATTATGAAGAATAGTAAAATTTAGGCCAATTTAACTATAATTTTCGGCCTTGGTCAAGAGTAGTTGGATAAATTGGTTGCACGAGGGTCGTTAATGTTTGCTTAGTTTCACCAGCCTGTAACCCTGAATTTGGGCATGATTGGAGTGTTTAGTATGTTATCATTCTGTTCTCTCTCAGTTGATAGTAGGTTCGTGCGACGGTCGCGTGGCCGTGTACGAGGCCCAACGTGGAGCCCTGTTGAGGAGCATCGAGCCTCAGTTGCCTCCAGACAGACGGGACCTAATCGCTGCTGCGCCCAGTCCTTCTGGACAGGTACGTATTGTACCAGTCCCATCAACAGTTAACAGAGTTTGCAAGATTCCAGACTTGAATTGGGTTGTAGTCAGTGGTCCAATATAGATGAATGGTCATTTCATTATAATAGGTACATGCCTAGAGTTTGGACTGAATGGTTCTTCAGGTTGTTTTCCAACGATACGCATTGTTTCAACTTACAGCTCAGGTTTCCTGTAGGTATGATGTATCATTTACGTATGTATTAATTACTGGAAGCGACATTGGCTCAAAGGCTAGGGCACGAAACTGCGGCACAAGCATCGCCGGATCGAACCACCTTTGGACCATTGTGGCGGACCACTCCTAGTTCAGGTATATTAGCCTAGTTGGACCGCTCCAACTAATGAAGAATATTGAAATGGGTAAAACATTTGTATCAATATTTAAAAAAGATGTGTCTTTTCACTTTCATAATCACTTTCTTCTAGACATTAGCCTTCGGCGTATTCGACGGATGTCTAGTCGGCGAGGTGAAGGACTCAGGAGCGGTGGAACTATCGATGTTGTCGATACCGAATCTGTACGCAGCGAGGGCTCTCGCTTGGAGCGGCGACGGCACTAAGCTGGCCGTCGCTTCGCAAGCCGGCGCTGTTATACAGCTGGAAGCTGTCCTTAGGTATGATATGACAAATTTCTAGTTTGTAGCAGGTTATAAAGTTCAGTAGGTGAGGTACAGGACTCGGAAGTGATGGAACTATCGATGTTGTCGATAGTATCTGTATGCAGCTAACGAGAGCTCTCGCTTAAAGTGGCGACGGCACTAAGCTAGCCGTTATTTTGCAAACTAGGTTATTTAAGAGTAAGTTAGGAGATTTGATTGTGATGCAAGGGTCATAATATTGCCTGAAAGGTAGGATTCTGTGAAACAAATATATTATCCCCAACAGTGGGGACGTTAATAGGCTGATGAGAGAGAATATAAAATATCTGTATAAACCACTACAACATGTAACCCGAACTCTGGTGCACCATAAATATTTCTGTTTCTATTCTCAGACGCTGGGTGTGGCGCGACTCGGTAGAAGTGCAGCACGTGAGCCCCCGACAGCTGTTGCTGTCTCGGATGGCCAAGGACTCACCGCCGCTCACCGTTACCACCAAACACGCCCCGGACATCTTCAATGTGCGCTTTATAGGTAATGTGTAACGTCATCATCCTCTCAGCAAATTTCTTTTTGTACCGGCTACGTCTCATTAATATTGACGTCGATTCAGAAAATGGACGATACAATGTGGAACTAAACCATCAAATGTATGTAGTCTTCTCTGTCTTCTATATTATGAACTTGGCGATGGCGATGTACGAGGCGACTAAACTAACCTTGTAAGGACCCCTTCAGGGTCTACCTGGCCTTCTATGTTAAGTCTGTCGTCAAATATCTTTGCTTTGGCGTTGATGTGTTTCGGCAGTGTTTATAGAAGAACCAGTATACTTACTAAGTTCGTGTGCTCCATCGTCGACCTAATCGTCACTACCAGGTGAGATTAAGGTCAAACGCGGGCTTACTCGTAAATAAAAAAAAACGGATCTAATTTTCAGGTAACGACTGGTATGCGGTATGCCGCACCAGTATCACATTGATCCTTTGCGATATAGCGCGTGGTTTGACCAGCGAGGTGAGTTGAACACTTTAGTATCTGTTGTAAGATGCCTGGCTGTTTATTATTGAAGGTCTTCTAGATCATGCTGGAAATCTGTTCTATGAAAGAGCTTATTTCTAGACGTATCTACAGGTTTCTGTTTATATTTGAGGGAGGGCCACTACACTAAAGCATCACCCCAACTCTTCCCGTGGGTGTATTACGAGGCGATGAAGGATTTTAGTGGATACTATTGTATACCTAGTAGACGGCGATTGAATCGGCCAACTATCACGCCTGTCTACCAAATCTTACGGCGAAAAGTGGTAACTACTTGTGATTGAAGGTGGTTCCTCTATCTACCCCCTCGGGGATTATGGACGTTTATGTATGTTATGTAGGAAGGAGGAGATGGTACCTAAACTTGCTTTCAGAGGAATTCTCAGCCTGGGAGATGGAAGGGGGGTGCGAGGTTTTGAGAGGTTGAATTATATTTTGACAAAGCCAATAGTCAGCCCCTTAAACGCGCGAATTCTTGAATATGGTAAGGATTTTAGGGGGTTTGAAAACCTCTTTCATCACACCTGTCTGGGAATATACTTCCTGGTGAAATGCTTTTGGCTATTTTATTCTTTGAACCTTCTTGAAATTAATATTACAGATACCGTGGTCGGGTGGTGGGGAAAGAATATACGCGGCGGTGGGAGGCGCCTGCTTACTGCATCGTGCGGGAGAACTCAGCGTCGTGGAGTACGGGCTTGACAGAGTTCTTCATACAGTGAGTTGTTTTATACATCTAAAATATAGAATTGGACTTCAAGATGGTTATTTCATCTGGCTACAAGCAAAACGGTTTCATGCATTGGTACTAATTTTGAAACTGTTAATTGTGTGTAAGTCTTTGGGAGAGGTGACTGCGATTAGGCAAACGTAATCTGGGAACTGCGCAGATCGTAGTTCCACCTAGGAGCGAGAGATGACCTTTATAGAGTAGCTGATGGCTGTGACTGGATATGGAGAGCTGAAGATCGAATCGCACACCCTTGAAGAAGCCTCAGTCCAACAATGGACTAGGAGAGGCTGCTGATGATGATTCATCCTTTTATAATCCGTTGGTTTTATCTGTGGACCTAAAGCTTGTGGCGCGTTTGACGTGCCAATTCGAGCAGCTACGTAATGTATTGTTTTGCTCATACATAATGTCCGTGTCTATGTGAGTAAACGAGATGGTTTTTAATGTCGATTCCATTTTTATATGCGATACGTGCCTTTATTTCCGACGGGTATAAACCCGTATAGTATAAACTAAACATAATGAAAGAGCGTCGGTGGCACAGTGGCTAGGACACCGGACTCCCATGCGGGAGGTCCGGGTTCGAAACTGTGCAGTGCCATTACTAATGAGTTTTTCGTATTTTACGAAAACTTACGTACATTTACCGACTGCTCTAACGGTGAAGGAAAACATCGTGAGGAAACATGCACACAGAGATGAGCAGCGTGTAAAATGGGGTAGACACAAAAGATCCGCAAGGGTCGAAGTGCCGCTGCAGTTATTCCCGGCCCCCTATCATAAGATAAGATAAACACAATGAAAGGGTTTAGGAACATAAGGAAAGGAGTTAGGAAAATAAGGAAAGGGGTTTAGTAAACCAAACCCTTTTAGTAAATCCCCTTTAGTAAAGCCCTTGTTATAGGATAGTATTTTTTGCAACAGGTGCGAACGGAGCGAGTGAACCCCCACGTGCTAAGCGTGAGGATCAACGAGGGGGCGAGTGAGCGGGAGGGGCAGCGTGATAGGAAGCACCTGGCTTACCTGCTGGACAGACAGACTATTGCCGTCGTCGACCTTACAACCGGTAAGGGTTTCCGACCATACCCTGACGACAAAAATAAAACCCCTGGCCATATTATGGAATTAAATGGAACTAATTTTTCATTGTGAAATACGTTTGCCTGTGTTGGTGAATGAATTTGTGCTCGCGGCGGCAACGTCGTTACATAGCGTTATCAGTATACAAAAAATGCACCTGTGTGAATACCGTATGACCTCAACTCTGGTTGCGCAACGTATACTCATGTATACACATACTATAAAAGTATAAATGGTGCCCTCTTGATAGGGTTTTAATTTTCCTTGTCAGAATATAAGTCCTACCCACTACAAGACCGTAGTCAGAAATGGGATACGGGGAAGATGATTAGGGGGAGAAAATGGAAGTTTCGTGGAAGGATAAGGATTCTTTTAGAAGAAATCCAGTCTGGTGGTCAGGTTAGTCTTGTAAACGTAAATGAACAGAAGATCCGGTGTCGTTTAGGCACAAAAACCCAGATTCAGCCTTGCAGCTGTAGTAAAGAAAGAGCTGAATAAGTTATCGAAGTACGTTAATTTTTTTGTCAGGTGTACAACTGGGACAATGGTGGCACGAATCCCGCGTCGACTGGCTCGAACTGAACGAGAGCGGACAGCTGCTACTTCTGAGGGATACGCGACGAAGGCTGCTACTGCTACGGCTTCATACTGGTGACAAGGCGAGTTTGTTATGTCACTATGTGCTTAGTATAGTGGTTTGAAGCTTAGTCGACTAGCTCGAATTGAACGAAAGCGGGCAGCTGCTAATGCTAAGGTATACGCGTCGGCGGCTACTGCTACTGCAGCTTCATACTGGTAATAAGGTGAGTGTGTTTTGTCACTATGTGCTTAGTACAGTGGCTCGAATCTTTTGATGTGGCCGACCATCATATACTTGGCATGAAGCTCCGACACTATAGCGTGGGCGACTTCATGAGCGAACGAACTCAATACGTTGTAGGTGAAGATGGAAACCTAAAATCGGAGGACCTTTCCACAGAGCGAGGCGTTCCCCAAGGTTCATAGGGATGGGGATAGGAATGAAACCTGGCCTTCTCTTACTCCTCAACGACGATTAGTGAGGCAGATACATTTATGTATACCGATGACGTGACCGAATCTTGATTCCCTTGAAACATACATTGAATTATGTGGCTGGTCAACTGCTTCTATGGTTCCGGCAAAATGGACTCATCCTCAACCTTAAAAAACCCAATTCATCCAGTTCGACCTGTCGGATCGCAGTCATCGAAGTCTGGTGGTGGACTTATATGTCTTTACAGACAGGGAAATATCGCCTCTATTTCATTGGTAAAAGTCAATCAAAAATGGGGTAAAAATCCCATCGAGTATTTTCGGAAGATACCTGGTACAATTACAATTAAAAGTAATATTAAGTATAAACTTCGCAGGAGATCATTGCAAGTGGCGTGGGGTTTGTGCAATGGATTGAGAACAGCGACGCTGTAGTAGCTCAAACCCCTACTCACCTTCTAATTTGGTGAGTCATTTGCCCCTACTTCTATCCCCTAGACTATCTGTCCAGAAAAACTGAAAAACAAAAGTTTTATCTGTGGAAGGGTGTTATAAATTTGAGCCATATGTCTGTTTATCTGTGGTTTCATATCTCAACAAGCGAAGATCACATTCATTTTTTTATTTAGTGTTATTATTACCCTCCTGATGGTTCCTGATGGTTCCTGATGGTTCCTCTGTGTACCCCCTCGGGATTATGGACGTGAGAGTTATGCTATGCTATCTTATTATTACTATTCCGGTTCCCTTCGGAAACAGATATTTTTTTAATAAGTAACTTATCGTGATCAGGTATAGCGCCTGGGACCCTGGCAGTGTGGAGATGGCAGAATGCGGCGGAGGCGTGGCGGTAGAAGTGACCGCTCGCAAAGTGATATTTGAGGGCGGGCAACTGCCTTATTTGTTGCTGGATGAACACCGTTTGGCTTTCAGTTCGTATTGCTATAATTGCTACAATATATCTATAGACTTTATACTTTGTTTAAAGTATACCTTATTCTTTGACGTTTTAAGCAAGGAAAAGCCTTAAAATAAAATAGTCCACCGAAATGATTCTAACATCACAACCGTCGAAATTGACCAACACCCCTTTATGTCGAATTCAACTATGAATTGCCATAGGTACACTGATTTGACTCGGGTGCACATCTATTATCATCAATTCATCAGTGCGGACCTTCACAATCGTCATTTCATTTGAACGTTATTTTAAAGTCTTTGGAATCAAATATTTACTTCGTTACTGAAATATCTCAGCAGAACCTGTATGATGTTTTTAGACAACGCTCTTCGTAACGGCGACTTGTCAGGCTGCGCGCGGTATTTGGACGGCGTTGGTCACAGCGCAGATGTGGCCCCGCTTTGGAGGCAGTTGGCAGAACGCGCGCTAGCCAACGACGACGTTCAAGTAAGTCATAGATGGAATCTGAATGATGTTTTAGACAATGCTTTTCGTAACGGCAAGTTGTCAGGCTGCGCGCGGTATTTGGACGGGGTCGATCACAGCGCGGATGTGGCCCCGCTTTGGAGGCAGTTGGCAGAACGCGCGCTATCCAACGACGACGTTCAAGTAAGTCATAGATGGAATCTGAATGATGTTTTAGACAATGCTCTTCGTAACGGCGACTATTTCGCGACGGCGAGGAATTTGGACGGGGTCGCTCAAAGCGCGGATATCGCCCCGCTTTGAAGGCAGTTGGCAGAACGCGCGCTATCGAACGACGATGTTCAAGTAAGTCAGATAGAATCTGAATGATGTTTTAGACAATGCTCTTCGTAACGGCGACTTGTCAGGCTGCGCGCGGTATTTGGACGGGGTCGGAAACAGCGCGGATGTAGCCCCGCTTTGGAGGCAGTTGGCAGAACGCGCGCTGTCCAACGACGACGTTCAAGTAAGTCATAGATGGAATCTAAATGATGTTTTAGACAATGCTCTTCGTAACGGCGACTATTTCGCGACGGCGAGGTATTTGGACGGGGTCGCTCAAAGCGCGGATATCGCCCCGCTTTGAAGGCAGTTGGCAGAACGCGCGCTATCGAACGACGACGTTCAAGTAAGTCAGATAGAATCTGAATGATGTTTTAGACAATGCTCTTCGTAACGGCGACTTGTCAGGCTGCGCGCGGTATTTGGACGGGGTCGATCACAGCGCGGATGTGGCCCCGCTTTGGAGGCAGTTGGCAGAACGCGCGCTATCCAACGACGACGTTCAAGTAAGTCATAGATGGAATATGAATGATGTTTTAGACAATGCTCTTCGTAACGGCGACTATTTCGCGACGGCGAGGTATTTGGACGGGGTCGCTCACAGCGCGGATATCGCCCCGCTTTGAAGGCAGTTGGCAGAACGCGCGCTATCGAACGACGACGTTCAAGTAAGTCAGATAGAATCTGAATGATGTTTTAGACAATGCTCTTCGTAACGGCGACTTGTCAGGCTGCGCGCGGTATTTGGACGGGGTCGGAAACAGCGCGGATGTAGCCCCGCTTTGGAGGCAGTTGGTAGAACGCGCGCTGTCCAACGACGACGTTCAAGTAAGTCATAGATGGAATCTAAATGATGTTTTAGACAATGCTCTTCGTAACGGCGACTATTTCGCGACGGCGAGGTATTTGGACGGGGTCGCTCAAAGCGCGGATATCGCCCCGCTTTGAAGGCAGTTGGCAGAACGCGCGCTATCGAACGACGACGTTCAAGTAAGTCAGATAGAATCTGAATGATGTTTTAGACAATGCTCTTCGTAACGGCGACTTGTCAGGCTGCGCGCGGTATTTGGACGGGGTCGGACACAGCGCGGATGTGGCCCCGTTTTGGAGGCAGTTGGCAGAACGCGCGCTATCCAACGACGACGTTCATGTAAGTCATAGATGGAATCTAAATGATGTTTTAGACAATGCTCTTCGTAACGGCGACTTGTCAGGCTGCGCGCGGTATTTGTACGGGGTCGGTCACAGCGCGGATGTCGCCCCGCTTTGGAGGCAGTTGGCAGAACGCGCGCTGTCCAACGACGACGTTCAAGTAAGTCATAGATGGAATCTGAATGATGTTTTAGACAATGCTCTTCGTAACGGCGACTTGTCAGGCTGCGCGCGGTATTTGGACGGGGTCGGACACAGCGCGGATGTGGCCCCGCTTTGGAGGCAGTTGGCAGAACGCGCGCTGTCCAACGACGACGTTCAAGTAAGTCATAGATGGAATCTAAATGATTTTTTAGACAATGCTCTTCGTAACGGCGACTTGTCAGGCTGCGCGCGGTATTTGTACGGGGTCGGTCACAGCGCGGATGTCGCCCCGCTTTGGAGGCAGTTGGCAGAACGCGCGCTGTCCAACGACGACGTTCAAGTAAGTCATAGATGGAATCTAAATGATGTTTTAGACAATGCTCTTCGTAACGGCGACTTGTCAGGCTGCGCGCGGTATTTGGACGGGGTCGGTCACAGCGCGGATGTCGCCCCGCTTTGGATGTAGTTGGCAGAACGCGCGCTAGCCAACGACGACGTTCAAGTAAGTCAAATAGGCTGACGAGCAAACCGTGCCATCTAAGGTAAGTGGTCATTGTAACCCATAAATATCTCAATCACCTCACTGTAGTGACCAGAAATATAAAAAGTTTTATATTGCGGAATTAAATGGATTTTTTTTTCATAGGAAACTCCATAACGCTGCACGCTATAAAATTACCAATGACACCCTCTTGATAGGATTTTTATATACCCCGTTAAGTATAGAGGGCTAGAGGGCTAGAGGGTTATTGATCCGTTGCTAAAATTTACTGTTACTGTCACTGTTGACCCGAAGGAGTTAACAGTGACCGTAAAAGTTGTTTAGAACTATGATTGTTGATACTATCTCCAGGATCCAGCAAGTTAATTATAATCAACGACCTATTTCATTCTTGTGGATTTGTTTGCAGCTATCTGCAAAATGTTACCGAGAAGTGGGAGATGAAGCACGCACTTTCTATCTCGACAAAACCGTGGAACTGGCTGCCGACGAAGGTGACGGTGATGTTACTGCTGGTATGTCAAGTAGAAGAACTCTAGCAGCGTCTTTTTTTGTTTTTGGATTGGATGTGACTTGGAAAATCCAGAGATCGAATTTTTCGGTGATTTAAGTAACTGCTCTAACTCGAAGCTACTACAACTCGCGAGTCTGAGGAACATAATAAGATTTTTCATGTGAATTATGACTTCTGTTTGCACTAGGCCCGCATGATCTACTAAAATCATCCAAGGTAATGTCTGGCTGTGTGTCTGTGCCCAACTGGGTCCTTAATAGACTGATGATGATGAACCCAAGATTCTAAACAGACATATTGCACACAAGAAACGAATATAATTGGGTATATTTTTTTATTTGATCAACAGTTTACGAGTAAATACGAGCAAATACGAGTAATAGGCAGATAGATACACGGGGATATAAAAATCGAAAGAAAAATACGCCAAGATGAAAACACAATTTCAAATTGAGAATACTAAAGTAGCACTATCGCTTAAAGCGATATCTTCCAATCTCACAAATGTGCTTCTTTTAGGTCTCAACAGTCCAACGGTCCGAGCTCGCCTGGCTATATTCGCCGGGGACCTCGCCACAGCTGAGGAATGCTACGTGAAGAGAGCCGGCCGTCCAGACATGGCCATCAACATGTACAAGCAGTTTAACAGGTGGACAGACGCCATCGCTCTGGCGGAAAGAACGGATCGCGCTGCTGTGGCTGGTTTGAAACAGCAACACATGGATTACCTTACTTCTACTGGTAAGTTTTCTTCTGTGATTTTCGCAAAAGTTTGCTGGTCAATCACATTTTAAAGACGCAGCACACCTAATGGCCTATAGCAACTCATACGACATTGGTCCCAACCATAATCAACACCGCATAATAAATAGAACATTACACAAATTACATCCAGAGTCTGAAACGTGAGATATCAGGTATAGGTTCAAAAGATCGCAAGTTATGCCAATTCCAAATTCAGATCAATTTTGCATTTGTGGTAGACCACTTTTAATGAAGGTGAAACCTTCATCCTAGATTAGACGCAAAATTCTTCTCACGATCCGAATTTACCCTTATATTCAACTTTCTTTCAATAGGTCGTTTAGGCGAGGCAGGGGCCGCTTTAGCAGCTACGGGCGACATACAAGGGGCAGTGCGGCTTTGGTTGAAGGGTGGTCGGGCACGAAGAGCTGCCAATTTGTTGCTGCAGCATCCGCAATTGTTGAGAGACAACGAAATGGTTGACGCGGTACACGCACAACTGATACAGGTGATTGTTCTTGATTTTGAGGGGGTTCACAGCTCCTGTACTTGGTCCGATTATCATCATCATAATCACTATCAGCCCCTGAGCGTCCAGTATTGAACATAGGCCTCCCTCAACTCCTTCCAGCATTATCTATTGGCTGTTTCCCTCATCCACAACTTTCCCGCTACTCTTCTTATATCGTCCGACCATCGATCCTTCAGTCTGCCGGTCTAACCAGTGTACATTTCCCCACGTCACATCAGCCATCCCAGTTCCTAGACATATAGCAGTTGGAGGTCTGGATATTCGAACAACTCCGCCAATTTCGACGGAGCTCTATTGTGGCAAGCCTTATTTTATTCGAGGACGGGCACGCCAGCGGCATATTCTCTTCTTCTCGTCCACCTCTATATATATATCCACTACACAAAGGACTGTCTGTGACATCCATGATATGTAATAATAGAATATAGTGGAAAAGAATAGAATAGAAAATCTTTATTTGATCAACACTCCACAACACAGCAGTAAACAATAGGCAGATACACAAGAAAACAAAAATCTGTGCTGCAATATGATGCCAAGGCATAGCTCTGTTACAGATGATATAAACGAAACTGGTTGAAAGTAATGTCTATAATATATAAGTGATATGTAGACGTAGGCATTACTTTAGACCAGTTTCTTTTTGAACAATGATAGTTTTGAATTTACGTTGACGATTTCAGGAAGAATGGTGGGAGATGGCGGGCGAAATATCAGAGAGGAAAGGTGACATTAAAGCGGCGATTGAGTATTATGCGAAAGGGAACAATTTCGCTAGAGCTGTTCAACTTGCTAGAGAGGTAAGTTCATATCTGTCCTGACTGATACGAAAAAAGGTCGCTAAGTGCAAAACCTGATTTTACAGAAAGTGGAAAAAAACACGTCAAAATGATTTTTTTAAGTTTTTGGAATTCTATGAAAATTCCAGAAAACTCCAGACATTTTCAAAGTAGCAATACAGAAAACACTAAAAAGAAAACGAATTTGGCGCGTTTTTGCCATTATCTCAAAAATCACGTTTTGCACTTATAGGCCTTCTTTCATATCAGGACAAAAAGACCTTGTAACACTAATATAATTAACGGCAAGGTGGTAGGTAGATCCTGCCTGAGGTGCAGGGTCAGATTGGTATGGTACGGTCTACCCTCATCTATTTCTGCTGCAAAGCAATAATGCTTGCGTTTCGGTTTGATGGGTTAAGAGAGGAGCGTAATTAACAGCACTCCATCTGAGTCCTCAAGGTTAGCAGCGTATCGAAAAACCCTCTAATAAACAGCGAGGTGAGGCCTATGGGCGATGGTGACCACTTCCATCAGGTGGCCCGTTTGCTCGTCTGCTCTCCTTCCTTCTTTTATTATATAGCCCCTGCAGTTTGCAATAAGTATTTCACTATCAAAGTCGTCTTACATCAGGCATCCCCAAGCGAAGTGACCCGTTTAGAGGGACTATGGGGCGCTTGGCTGGTATCTTCGCGACAGGCGGGAGCGGCCGTGCCGCATCTCATTGAAGCGGGAGAAACCCGCGCGGCGCTCGCTGCGGCCATAAAGGCTCACCACTACAAGAGGGCCCTTCAGATAGTTCAGGTAATTTCTCATTCTAAGACCGGGGTTGTAATTCCCCCCAAGCCCTGATGGCCAGCCAATGTTACATTTTCAAATGTAAATTGTTTTCCAAAAGCCATAAGGCTTTCGGTACAGTCGACCACTAGCTAATGATAGGTACCATCTGTAAAAAACCTTCGTTTTGGGCAGGTTGATCTGGGTCGATTGTATCATTCATAGTTTAGGTATAGACTGAACCAAAAATTATGTGGGGTAGAGTTTTCAGAGGTTGGTTTAGATTTTTGGTGGTATCAAAGTAGAGAGTCTAAAATAAGGATTTTGGGGTGATGATGGTGAGTTTGAATTTTTTTTTCCATATTGTTATGATGCAAGTGGGTTATGTTGTAGAACGATGTTTCCGGAGACATATACTTTGGCATGACGCCAGCTAGTTGATACTTAGCGTCATGCCTCCGCGTATGTTCCTACTACTCACGCATCAATATAAAAATATAGTTAGGGCGCAAGTATAGTTATTATATATAAATATAATATATAAGAATAATATAAGAGAAAAGAAAGGTAGATATGTGTTATGTAAGTGTAAGTACTTTAGGGGTTTTCAAAATTTATTTGGAAAGATGGGGGACAGTGTGTGTGTGTGGGGGGGGGGGGGGGTGTCATTAAAGCCCTTCAGCTGCTTTACGATTCCCTCAATGAGCGCAATGTAGGAGGACATGGTCGACTCCTTTGTTATTAACTCTTTTAAATTGTATGGCTCAATTTTGAGCATTTGGCATAGTAATTCATGGTCGTGTCTGTTGGCGCTAAATCTGGCACATGCTGTGAGAAGATGTTCAATCGTTTGAATTGAGGAATCGTCGCAAGGGCATAATTCTGTCTCGGATATTTTGAATCGGTGCAAATAGGCTCGGTGATAGCCATGTCCAGTTAGGATCTGCGTTAGGCTGAAGGTGGTAGCAGTGTTCTTGAATAGTTCGTTTATTGTGCTAAGATCAGGGCAAAGTTTGCGTGTGTGCTCTCCTTGCGTAGCAGACTGGTATTCTTCCTCCCATTGCGCATGCATTCGGTTTCTAATTGAATTGGTGAGTTTGAATTGAACCCCCCTAAATTCCACGCCATGGGTCAAAGTATTTTTGTGAGATGAAATCTATTTATGATATTTTACCTGACAATAAGTATAACATTTCCAGGTCATCGAAGATAAAGATTCCATACGGGAGCAATGTGAACAATTGGGTGATCATTTTATTTCTATTCAAGTAAGTCTTAATGCCAACAAAGAAATAACTGTAGGTATATTGGGTATCATTTGCAATGTAATTTTGTAAGTTAAGTGCACAATTTATGCCATTTGGTTTCAAGACTATCAAAAAAATGTTAAATGGTTTAGCGATTCCAGCACAAGTGGCAACTCTTGAATAAAAGGCATGTTTTCTTAAAATTCATATATTTTTAAGGAGTGGGAGACAGCGGAACGCGTACTAAGCTCATGTGGAATGGCAGAGAGATGTGTGCGGGCCTACAACTCCGCTGGTCGGGTCGCAGACGGTCTTCGCCTAGCAGCCGCACATCTATCAGAAGAAGAAACCAGAGATATCTACATGCCGCTGGCTCAACAACTGAGGCAGGATGGGCAGTTGCGAAAAGCAGAGCAGATTTATATCGGATTGGGAGAGGCTGATGAAGCTATTTCTATGTATAAGGTGAGATGGTTGGGTTTAATTTTACATTGACATCGATTCTGGGGTAACCGTCTTTATACGTCTCGCTCACTCGAACACAATCTAGCATAAGAGTGAGCCGGACAGTTTCTTTTTTTTATTTATTTATTTAGGTTTAGCTTTAGATTGGCGACCACCTTGGAATCCAAGCAATTGCGACGTTATTTGAGTATTTCTCAAAACCATTTGAATGTATTTTTTAATTTATAGATGAAAATGATGATTGGCTATTAGTTGTACATTTATGTAGGTACAGGCGACCACAGGTCAACCTACCCAAAACGTCAAAATTTTAGAATCTGAAATGTATAATGTTGCGCAGGCATAAGGTTGAGACTTAATCGAAGGTTTTTGACAGATGGTATACAGGCTCAACTATAGCTTGAGGTCGACTGTACATATAGTTGAATATTTTCAAAATAAAATAAAGAAAGTAAGTTGGTTCAGACAGATTATAATTATGTAGACCGTCTTACATTCCCAAATGACCAAAAACTGGAACATATTTCACTTCCGCTGTTGAAAATCTATGAGTGAAATAAGCAACTTAATTTTACATGCTGTCACCAAATTATAGAAAGGGTAGACCCTTTCTAGGGTAGTTAGAACTACACGACCGATTCTTTGTCCAACCAAACTGTTTGGTTCGATTGAACGTGGACACCGATTTATGTCCAACTAAACAGTTTAGTTAACACTCGACAATACTATAATTACACATTTGGCAATGGACATCTGGCTCAGCTAATGCTGGGGTGAAGACACAGCGCTGATTTTCATCCAGCCACAGCTCAGATTATCCCTGCAATAAATCTGGGTTTTTATGTGTAAAGTGAAAGAGCTGAAGTATGAAGGATTTGATTTGAGCCATTCCTTAAGGAATACACGACGACGGCTCCAGCGCCGGTTCGTTTCGCTGCAGCCAATCACGACGCAAGGCGAATCACGGACTTCAAGTGGGGGGAGAGCGGAACGCTTGAGATTGGCTGCAGCGAACCGAACAGGCGCGGGAACCGGTGCATGTAGTCCAGCACTAAGGCTTTCCTTTTTTATTAGGAAGCATCTCAGTACGAAGCGATGTTGCGACTGGTCGCCGCACATCGTAATTCGTTACTGGAGGCGACACGTCGCCACGTGGCACAGGCTCTACACGCCTCCGGTGACTTGCGAGCAGCCGAAAACTATTACATACAGGCCAGTAAGGACGCCTTGTTTATTTTCTAAGATTTAATGGATTAACTCAATTGAAAAACAATACTTTCCATTTGGAAATCTATGTTAGATGTCTTAGACTAAAATGCTTGAAATAATGTCCACTTTCGTGTAATAAGGCCTGAAATAACCTAAATTGAATTCGATAAAAAAAAACGTCCTTATGCCAATTGAGTTTAAGACCGTCGATATACGATATGTCAAGCAATGATACACATAAACGTAATATTTTAAATGTAGTTTTTTTAAGGTCTCTTGTCAAAAAAAACAACAATGAGGACTGAATTATAGGGATTCAGATACTGATTTTCGACTTCCTAGGTGACTGGAAGAGCGCGATACAAATGTATCGGTCAGCTGGACAGTGGGAGGGAGCCGAACGGGTAGCGAGAGCGCATGCGCCGAGCAATGTTCAACAGCAGGTCTGATTTGATAATATACTGACAGTAATAGGAATGTTCTTCTTCTGACATAAATCTAATGGATCAGGGTCGTGATCATCTTGGCAGATTTAATGGGATGGTCTGCCATTGCCTTCCACATTTCACACACCGGTTGAAATTGAAATTGAAATCATTTATTTAGCGCTGTAAACACCAGAATACAGAAGTATACAAAGTTTAACACATGCAGCACAGAACATCTGGTGTGGTACAGTGCCAAAAAGGGTACACCAGCTCAGCATAATGCTGAGGCAAGCCACAGCGCTGATTATCTCAGTGTGAAGGTTTCCTCACGATGTTTTGTTTTGACATTGCATGGTTTCGAGCCCGGACCTCCCACTACGCCACCGACGGGAATGTTCTAGTAATTGATATATGTAATTTAAACAGGTGGCATTGCAATGGGCCGGTGCATTGGGTGGTGCTCCGGCCGCGAGGCTTTTGGCTGTCCGAGGGCTGGCGGCGTTAGGTGCACGGTGGGCTTTACAGGCTCAGAGGTACAACCGCTCATATTCCATAGGTGGACGACGAGATTTACGATGGACTTTAAAGGTTCAGTGGAACAATCGCTCATATTCCATAGGAGCACGATGGGCTTTACAGGCTCAGAAGTACAATTGCTCATACTCCATACGTGCATGATGGGCCCTACAGTTTCAGAGGTACAATTGCTCATAATCCGAACGTGCACGATGGCTTTACAGGCTCAGAGGTATAAATTGCTCATATTGTATAGAGACTTTCCAATATGGTGTCGTGACCAGGATGATGTCATATTAAAAGTATCTGAATTCGTTTCCTTGGGAGGATTCGAAGTTTCCTTGCTATTGTGAGGAATGATGTTTAATGCTGGCTCGCTCTTTGGTATCGGAGGCCAAGATCCACTTCGGGTCGCTGCGCCAGCGGAGTAAGTAAGTAGTAAGTATGTTTAATGCTAGATGTTATTTAAGTATATGTTTAATATAATTAAAGTTAGGTACTCTTAGACAAACCTATAAGCGTGTTTTTCACCTATCCACTACATGACGATGATTTATTTTTCCTTACTTTCATGACCATCTAAATCTAAGTGCACTGAGAGAAAAAAGCCGAAAAAAAGTTGTTTTTACCAAAATTCACCAACACTTTCATTAAACTATAATATTATCATTCACTCATAGATGGGACATCGCGATAGAGCTAAGCGAGCTAGGCGGAGGTATAACGAAGCGCGAAGTGGCGCGACATGAAGCTGCCGCCTTAGCCGAGGAGCATCCGGAGGAGGCGGAGGCGGCGTTCCTCCGCGCCGGCGCTGCCGAGGACGCGGTGCGAATGTGGCTGACGCGGCGGCACCACCAGCGAGCGCTGCAGTTGGCTGAGCAGCATGCGGAGCATTTGGTGACGTATATACATTATTTTTTACAGCTTCCCTCCTCATTTGGCGTAGTGCATAAGTCTCCTTCCAGCCTTATTTATGTCTTCATTGGGATCCTGACAATATCGTCAGCCTACCTAGCTGCAGTACGACCGAATTTCGTGTTCCCAAGCTCAGAAGCCAATCGGCCTGGCCCCTAGTCAGCTACACCTGCCATCACCGCGCCGTCTCAGCCGTCCATTTGATTGGTCTTTTTCTTTTTTTTCAAGTGGATGGATTCCGTCCGGCGAAATAACTGTTCAGATCAGTGCAGAAATACCTTAAGGGCTATGAGTGACCCTAAAACTATCGCTAGGGGTGCTAGCGTTCAGACAACTGCTTGTTGGTTGGAATTACGTGTTGATGATGTTACTTTTGATAAAACTAACAACTCAATTTTACTTTTCAGGTAGAAGAGGTGCTGATAGAAGGAGCTCGCGCGGCAGCGGAACGCGGAGATCTGCAGCAGTTCGAGACTCTCATGATTCGCGCCAATCGGCCCAGGGAAGTCGTTCAGCATTATAAAGATCTGGGTAAATACCTATCGGTAAATATAAAATAAGTAAAGGTTAGGTGCAGTCAACTAGTGACCAAAGAGCGTGTAGAATATGAGTGTGGAAGAAGCGATAATGGTTTGTCAGGATCGTTGCAGGTGGAAATCTTTAGTATGTACTCCCCCCCCCCCCCCCCCCCCCCCCCCCCTGCTGGAAACAGGCGTGAGTCTATTTATGTATGTAAATATCTATTATGAGATTTGAATGAGTAATCTTATTGTACAGAACTCTGGGAGGAGGCATCGCGGGTGTCCCGGGAGTACTTGCCGGACAGCGCTGAGCCAGTACCGTCGTCGGTGCCTCCGCTGTTGCAACGTGCCGCCGATCATGCTGATAGGTAAATAATACTAAATATTGATTAATTTGCTTATCTATTAAATTACAATCCTTTTAGGTTTCCTTGCAATTTGTGTGAATGAATCAAATTGCTATAGCAAGTTTGGTACAGGGGCAGAAGCGTGCCCATGAAGTCTTACAGAATTTGTGGGTGGGACTATACTGTGTACGATTTTTTTCAGTGGATATCAAGGCAATTTTTAAAGAAAGTCAAGGTTTATTTTCGTGAGAATTTTTTGGAGGTTAAGAGAGACAGTGTTGTTGCTAGAAAAATAATTCTATAAATGGACCCACCCGCACATTTAAGATTTAAGTCCCATTTTTTCTATGCACGTCAGGGCCCTATTTCACGAAGCAATAATCCTTGTAATTACAAGTCTAAAATGGCAACATTGAATTGACGCTGTTTTGTGTTGGGATTTCTGTTAATGTTCCTTAGACTTGTAATTACAAGGATTGTAACTTCGTTATCTGCGGTTCTAGGGTTGGCCAACCTAACTACAGTCCGTAAGCTGTTAGAAGGGATTTCGGGTATCGGGTATAATCGGTATCTATGTCTGTCTTACTAGATATATAGATAAAACTTTTTCTTGTTGTAACAATACATTAGGTTGTAACAATATAATGCTTACAAACTAGCATACACATTACACATTATATAATTACATTATTAATACTACAGTCTTATTTATATTTGCGTCTAACCGAAGGCGTCTAGTCGAAGGCCAGAAGTCCTTTCTAAAAACTGTATCGTATATTAGCAGTAAAACTAATTCTTTTTATAACAGAGGGGAATGGTGGGAAGCAGTAGAGTTGTTGATAAGTGCGAGCGCTGCTGGTGCGTCAGGCGGGGCGTCGCGGCTGGCCGAGCGAGCTGCGTTGCGCGCGGCGCGGCTCGCCAGAGACCACCTGCAGGGTTCGTCGCGTCGCATGGCTGCCGACATGCTGGCTGACAGGTTGGCTCTGTTCTACATACATACACAAACTCACGCCTGTTCCCCGCAGGGGTAGGTAGAGACTAAAGATTTCCACCTGCAACGATTCTAACATACCGTTCTCGCTTCTTCCATACTCATCAATCGCTTCATACACGCTCTAAGGTTAGTGCTTAACCGCAGTCTGATATTTATTTAGAACGTCCGCAATCTGGTCGACGTAGGTCCTTCTAGGTCTCCCCTTCCCTACCCTTCCATTCACCTTTTTCTTATACACCGCTTTTGTTATTCTCGTTTCATTCATTCTTTCTACGTCTCCAAACAATCTCAACATCCCTTTTTCAATCTTACTAACTACATTGTCTTGCACACCACACCTTTATCTTCTACACTATTCCTTATTCTGTCACACACTGTTACACCACATATACTACGCAAGGAACTGTTCTAGTACTTAATAAGTTTCTGACTACAGTTCAGGGTGCCGACGTGTTTCCAAAAAATTACCAATCTTTTTAAATTCGTGTGTTGATGTGTATTTAAGTTAAGTTCTGCCTTTAAGGTTTTTTAAATTCTCTTTGTATCTGTAGGTAATTATAAACATAGAGATAATAATTCCTGGTGTTTTGGAACATATATGCTGTAAACCAGTCATAATGTCTGTACCTAATAAAGAAATTAAGATATGTAAAATCTCCAGATTACCAACTCGCAGAATGTCAATATCATAAAATGTCCAGATCGGAAAATTCGCGACTTGGACGTAATTTGGAGTCTCGACATTTTACGGCTGACATTTCCCGATGTATCGGCTCTATTGCCCCTCGATTAATTTGTTATCACCATCAGCTTGTTAACATTTCCACTGTTGAAGCTTTGGTCAAACCAATGACTATAGAACCACTTGACTGCCGATGCGGGCGACCCGCGCACGCCGAGCATTAGCAGTATATTTCTTATATTCTCTAGGCGCTTATCAGAGTTAAAGCGAGCTCGTTGATGTCTTTGTCGCCGCCTTTTTCTTTCATGTGCTTAATTGTATAGCATTGTCTCTTGTTTATTTCATTGACAGCCACGCTCACCCGCTATCCTCCATATTTTTCGCTCAATGTTTGTAGGAATAAATGTAGCTATCAGTGCTTCATGGGTGGGTCAAAGGCTGCTCTTACGGGAGGGAATATGGGTTATTATCTATCGAACACACCCAGTAGGATTTCACACGTGATTTTTATAAAGTTTCTGTTTAATTAGTCAGGGT
Source organism: Hofmannophila pseudospretella (assembly GCA_947369225.1). Classification (NCBI taxonomy): domain Eukaryota; kingdom Metazoa; phylum Arthropoda; class Insecta; order Lepidoptera; family Oecophoridae; genus Hofmannophila; species Hofmannophila pseudospretella. The sequence continues at coordinate 7,476,878 of OX376323.1, read as the reverse complement.
ATTGTTCGATTTACAAGCATTGTGATGTTTTCGATAAAGATTATTTTATTTATTTATTTAATTTCAAAATCCTAGATTTGCTGCTATCGGTCAAAGTGATGTCGGCGAACAACTCCGCGCGGCTCTTTCTGACGGCTACAGTGGAGACGATGATACCACAGGTAAAGAAAATAATATATAATTATAAGATTTACAATTAAACATAATTTGCTATAGTTATTTGAATTATGACTTTTCTTTCTTTATTGACATTTAATTTAATTTACTTTGTGTGCCGTGTCATGACGGTCATAAAGAGTGCCGTGTCGTGCCGGCTATAAACAATAGTACCACCCCAACTCTTTTAAGGGTCTTAGTAGATACTATTCTACACCTAGTAGACGCTCGCGACCTATCACGTTAGTCCACCAAATCTTACGGTGAAAAGTGGGAACTACCTTACCTATGTGAAGGTGGTTCCTCTGTCTGCCTCTTTGGAGATTATGGACGTGAGAGTGATGCTATGCTATAATTTAGTTTGTTTTAATTGTTTGTTATTATTATTTTTAATTTTACACTGAGAAGCAAAATTTCATTGATAAAATAAATCACCTAGTCACGGCACCAAATTGTAATCTCCTTATTATAACGTCAGGTGCCTCAGCGGAGTATTCCGAAGAAGAGACAGGTCCGCCACCGCAGGTGTCGGAGGCCGAAGGAGAAGCCGAGGTCGAAGGGTTGGAGAGGCTTGCACGCGCCGGACACTGGCAGCGCTGCCTGGCGCATGCTGGTGCTAAGGCTCCACACTATGCCTTACGATACGCCGGGTATTTGTTCAAGGCACACCCTGTAAGTTACTGTTCAGTTCTTTTAGGTAGATTTGATATTTTAAATGCAATGCTTATTTTCTGACGTGGAGTCTGTCAAGTATATGAAACTAAAATATAAAGTAGGTTATGAAAAGACTTTCGGAGTTAACTAATGGACAGGTTCTGAAATAAGGTCTATTAGGATTAGAACGTTGAAGTGTCTTCGGACTATTATTGACACAAAACTAATCATTGTTGAGTAGATAACGATGATCTTAGAAAGAGGATCTTAATTAATCGACAACGTATTAATGGTTTACGAAATATAGATACAAACGCGGAGAATTAAAGACTAAGTATACAGTTACAGCAACTATACTTAAGCTTCTCTATGGCTTTTCTTCAGCAATGATGCTGATAAATATCATATTCCCTCTGCAGCGCACAGAAGGCATGGACTTAGAAAGTGAGGAAGCGCCAGAAGCGCTAACCCAAGCTCTGGACACACTGCGGCAATACCTCGTGAGCGATGTACACCTGACGAGTAGCGATGCGTCGCTAGCGAGGGTCGTCTGCAGCGAACTGTTGGTTCGAGTGTCGCTGGCGCCGCGAGCGCTGGCCGCGATGAAAGATGCAACGGCGGTGATGATCGCAGTCGGGGCCGACGACAGAGCCTTGCAGGTAAATGCATGGAGTAGTGAGGGATTTAGATTCCTTATGTAAACAATTAAGCAAGTAATACCTCGTTAGGCCAATGAGTCTTACAGGTAAATGCGTTGAGTATAGCCATAAATTAAAATTTTAAGAAACTCCCGGCTTTCAATTGTAGAGATCCCCTTATTTTTTCCTGGCCTGATGACCAGGTCCTTGAGGTACCTGATGTGGAACATTGGTAAGGGCATTAGGGTCGTTTCAGATGATAGGCGTTAAACACGCGTTTTGCTAACGCGCGCTTACAACATACGAATTTTGTTCATAAGTAGCTGTAAGCGTCCACATGCTGACGCAAAACGTGCGCCTAATGCCTGTCATCTGAACATAACCTCAAACATTTGAGCTCAAATTCGAAATATCTAGCTATTACAGTTCCAGAGATCCCATCTGGCAACAGAGATACTCAAATATCTTGGAAATAAGACAGTGTGTTTTAACGAAATTATCTGTTAAATAAAAAACCGAGTGCAAATCGGTTCATCGGCTGTTGAGTTATATTGCTACAGATAATCAGTGAAACGCGTCAAACTTACAACACCCCCTCTCGGTCGGTCGGGGGTTAAAAATAGCACAGTATAACTGTCACGTCCATAATCAGACCGAGGTGTTGTAAGTTTCACGCGTTTGACTGATTGTCTGTAGCATCGTAACTCAACCACCTTTATTGAAGGTGGTTACCTACATTAAAGGTAGTTCCCACTTTTCGCCGTAACATTTGGTGAACAGACGTGATAGGTGGCGACCTTATCGCCGTCTACTAGGTGTAGAATTAGTCGCCTCGTACGACACCCACGGGGAGAGTTGGGGTGGTGTTATTCTTTATGACCGGCACGACAGGTTAAAAATAATATGATACACAATACTTCATGGAACTGGCTGTGAAATAATGTAATGTTACAGGCAATCACGTTACTAATGGCTCTACAAGTGCCTCAGATAGCGCCTAGGGCGGCGCGTGCTCTGCCGCGATACTCCGATATTATCGTCGCGGATGTTGGTAAGTTATTAATTATGTTATAAGTTGTGTTAGTGATGGTGTATGAATTCTTTGAGGTTTTGGAGATTATTCCCAAAGTAGACTGAGCGGTTTTATTGCTTTGAGATACCGGGACGGGAAAAGTGTTGTTATCACTAATCAACAGGAGATATTGAGGTCGAACGCGGGTATAAGTAGTAAATAAAAAAAGAGAATAAAGGTCTTGGAAAAATGTGATACTGACGTGAATTTTTCTACTTGTGAGATTTAGGGAGGAGTCGTGCAGCCCCTCTAGCTTTACTACCTTACCTTGCTCAGAAAAAGGTAGCTTATCTAATTTGTTTGTTGACACTTTAAGAAACCCTTGTGGAAGTCCCCTTACTTTTTCTTGGTCTGATGACCAGGTCCTTCGAGGTTCCTGATGTGGAAACAGTGGGATGGGCATTATGGTCATAAACATTTTATGTATGTCGTGTGTGAAATAAATAATTTACTTACTTACTTTTATTTGTTATTTTTCTTTCAGCATATTACGCTTGCGGTCTGGCCGTTAGAGCGGAAGGGAGTGGAGGCGCGCGCGAGGCATTCGTTCTCCTAAATAGATCCTTAGATCTCGCCGAGGCTGCTGATGATGATTCTGCACATCTACTCGACTACACGGATTTTGGTAAGCATTGTTCACTGGTGAATGTTGAAATCCCTTCACAGATATTCAACTTGTAGCTATACACCGTGTTTTTGAGGATATGCATTAACTTCGCCAAACACTTCTGTAGGTTTTACATAATATATTTGACAATGGAAGTGATCCTCAAAAACGCTTCGTGTTCGAGTTACTTGCTATTTTATTTTACTAAATATAATTGAGTTATACAATGAGTAAGGCTCTTAATTATGCCCGTAAGAAAACCTGGAACTAAACTTTAACAAACTATTTGTCTTTCGTTTGCACATATCATGAATGATTTGTCATGATTTTAAGAAGATTTGAGTTTAAATTAATCAAAATGCGACGTTGCTTGCTCGGATATAGAATATGGCATACTAAGCAATTTAACGCAAGGTATTTAGTTTGTATGATTTTTTTTTATTGAAATTTTAAAATGTGATAATATAGTAAATGACTACTTCGGTGTTCTGGAGTACAGTGTCGAAGTTAATGCATAACAAAAAAAACCTGTGTATATCTCCAAACTTTTCATTCCGCCATCAACAGATTAGCCTTTATTTAATTGTTACTTTTCTATGTTTGGTTCACGGCGACTCTGACCAATTTATTCGTATCGTAGACGCAACTACGAAATTAAAGTAGTTCGGCGGGCAGACCTAAGTTTGTAATTCACCCTATGTAGATTGCGCGCTAGAAGAATTATTTAATTTAATAGATTAATGTATATACTCTCTTACTCTTCAAATTGGAACACAAAATGCTTGCAATTTATTTATTTTATTAAATAAATAAATAATGCAAATTCTTGCATTGCTGCAGAAATAGATAATAGGATGGTATCCTGGTGACACTGCACATCATAGTCCTACCATCACCAAAACTAGTCATAACTTAATATTGTATTCTGCATCAAATCCGCAGTTCACTGTTAGTGTATTTATTATAATTCAATCTAAATGAAGAGGGTGCTAAATTTTACGATGTTTGTGGCTTAGATCTTAAGGTTTAAACCCCGACCAGGAATATAAAAACCCTGTCATGTCAAGACAAGAGGGAAGCATTGGTAATTTCATAATCTGTGGTATAGGAGTTCGTTTTGGAAAAAAAACAGTTCCATATAATTGCGCAATATCACGTGGGTTTTTATATTACTGGTCAGGGTATAAATTACTTACTATTATTGTGACAGAATGTACCGATTGGTCGCGAACACCTCTGCTATTGGAGAACGCATGTTTGAAAGGCGCAGCGCTCGACGAAGTACGAGAGTGGGTGCTCGCAGTCTCCATGGACCAGGCCGTTGAACAGGTACATTTTACTAAATATTTTATTCATTTTATTCTAATGCCGCCTAAATACGGACCGAAACTTTGTCCTCTCCGAACTCTTGAGTTTTATTGACATTCGTTTATCTGCAAAAAACTTTCTTTGGCATTTGCTGCCAATCCATTAGCAACGTTAGGTTGGCTAGAAGAGATAGCAACGGGATAAGCCTTTGTGCAAGTTATAACATGTTTCTATTTTGTGTGTGTTGTATATTAGTACAATAAAGAGCTTACAAACAAACAAACGTTTACTACTTACCTAGACATAATATTATTGTCTCGAGAGAAAACGAATGTACGGATGAAACGTCAGTTAACGAAAGTTCTTTGTTCGTTCAACTCTCTATAGTATACGCGGTATAAGACTTTAGGTAAAAAATAGCTTTAGTTTGTTATTTTGTAGACTTTGCCAGTGGACAGTCGAGGAATGTACGCTGCAAGCCTAGGCGCAGAAGAGGCGTGTTGCGTGCTTACCGGTACTCCTCTGGGTTCGCGACTCGTCACTTTCACTAATGGTATGTGAAATACACCTTATTACTTACTTACCAGTCTCAGAAAACATAACCATTTTCTAAGTATAAACATATTTCTTGTAAAAAATCTTGTAACCTTATAATTTGGTGCCGTAACCAGGATTATCCAAAGTAGAAATTATTTTTTTCTCTAATACTGACTCGAAATCTAAGCTAATGATACTTTTAGAAACCCTAAGTTCATAAGTATAAATGGTATGAAAAATGATTTGGACTTCATGTAAATTTTCAAAGTGGTGCCGTGGCCAGGATTAACTCAATGCAAAACTTCTCTATTACTGACTCGAATTCTTTGCTATGTGATGTTCTTCACCACAAATATGGGAACTAAGTATATCGTCCGACAATTTGTACCTACTGCTTTTTGAAGGTCGTTGCGCGAATCGTGAATGGTGGTCTCGAGCGGTGAACGCTGGTCGCGGCGGTGGCGCGGCTTCAGCCTTGCTGCAACATATTGCTCTTTGGTGCGGCCCCGCCGACTATTCGCAGATATAATTTGTTATTTCCATTACCGACATAAGTATTGCACTATATGATAAATAATAATAAATATTGCTTCGTGATACAGTATACTTTTCTTGTCCTGTCCTATAAAAATAACCTTTGTATGTACTGTATTGAAATTAATCGGGAATTAAATATTCAAAATTTGCATCTCACAGCAATTGTTGAGCCCAAAATATTGAATGTTACCCTTAGGAATTATGGATATTACTAGAAAAAATAAATGACAATAACAATGATCAATAAAACACGCATATTCATCTTTATATCGCTATAATAAACTCATTTGTTATCACATTTATTTAATAATATACTTTGACACACATATTTTTGTTATATACTAGGATTTGTAGAGCTCTACTCCGCTTTCGTAATAACTACTGAAAACACTTGTGTTTGTGATGTGTTTTGGGTAATTAACAAAATATTATAGTTGGATAGAAACTGTCGGTTTTCGAATGAGAGAAAATTGATTTAAATTATGAAATAGGTAATTTTAGTTTTCTTTTCTAAACTTTCAGTATTTACTGCGAAAACGGAATTTGGAATGACTATCTCGTATCTAGGAAGAAACAATACAACATTAAAAAGTATGAAAGTTTTAAAGTTAGGTACGTTACACAGTAGAGTAGGTATGATATCCGATACCATATCACATTGATTCTGCATCCACGCTAGAGACTGAGATTACAACAGGCAAATGGACCACGTTGAATAGCCATGAGACGTCACATCGACGTGAAATCAGTTGGTATCGGGCCCGACGAGGCACATATTAATAGTAAATACGTTTTTACATTTTTGTCTCTTAGGAAGAATATTACATATTTTGTTATATACTAATATATAGAGATAGTAAGCGTAAGTTGGTTTTGATCAATCCTAATTGGATTGAAAATACATTAACATCTTTATATATATCTAAAATTCTTTGATATATTCATTCAACAATATAATTATGTTTATTTTATTCGCAGAATAAGAATTAAATTAGTTAACAGAATAAGATAATGTAAAAATATATTGTTTCATTAACTGAAATATTACATATTTAAATAATATGTAACTATTGTAGGCATTTATTTAATAATAATATTTAGAGTACCTAGGTATATTTAATCTAGTAAGGGAATATATTTTGTTACTTTTCTCTCTCTTAAGAAATGTATAGAACAACCACGTTTGAATAAAAAGATCCAACTCGGAGGAGGGAATCTTTGGAGTGCGTGCGAAGTGCGAACGCGCGGCGCATGCGGGTCAATTGTGAGACCGTGGTTTAAAACAAATAAATAAGATATTGATATATTGTCACGCGAGCTATTAAGCTACGACAGCACTGGAAGAACACAGATTTTGACAAGATATATTACATTAAATCGTCGCGTAGATATGTTACTTCGTATCTAACACCGATGATGAAGATATCATTCACTCCACGAATTATAAACTACATAGACAATGCCCTAACTGAATGAGCTAGGCCTGTTGTGTGTACTGTACAGTACAAATAGTATGTTTATGTTGATATCTTGATGTGTGTTATAAAGGCTACAGATCGTCTTCTAATGCTACGAGTATATATTCTTTACATACAGTATCTTACTCACTTGACATGAACGATGGTTTGAAACGTAGATTACGATTGGAAAAAATTCTATGGCATGTATTTAATGCGTGATACACAGCGATCAGTAAAACACTAATTTAAGAGTTGTGTACAATTAGTTTTGATACTAGATACCTACTATAAAAGATTTTTAATAATAAAGTTAATGCTATCACGAAAGTAGTTGTGCGTAGAAAATTTTGGAAAAATAATTTTACCATAGGTACTTATTTAAAGTGTATAGAGACGTACGACGTTTAGATTATTTTGACACTGAAAAAAGCTTTTATACCAGTTATGGTAGATTAGCGATGTCTATAAACCAAGTTGTAAGTACGAGTATAAGTTAGGGAAAATTCACTAAAGCACAACCTTGGAAGAATAGTACCTAGATGCACTTACTTACTAGAATAACGTTAATTTTTTTAATAATATAAGGCAAAGTGTCGAAGTTGGGGTCTTTGAGATGAGTATTTTTAATGTACAGTTATTTATAGTATTGGTACAAATTATATTTATTCTAGGTAAACCCTACAAGTTTTGGAAACGTTAGTTTTGAAAGCGTGGAAATAAGTATAATAAGTTACACATTCTACAAACTACTAAAAAAATGAAAATGCTGTACAAAAATAGGATACCTATCCTAATAAGATTTTTTGAGAACTTTTAATAACATCTGTCTGGTATTTTCAATGCAGCGTCTCCATTAAAGATAAATAGGCTTTTAAGATTTTCGATTATATTTGGTTTCTTAATTTTTAAAATTTTGTATTATTAAAGAAAATATTTGAGTACTTACGCAAATGAGTTACCTATGCGAATTTGTATTAGGTACACAATATATTTAACATATAAAATTGCTATAAACATATTTCTTTCAGCATATGCAGAAATCGTACGAATGTAGAACCTGATATTTACCAATTAGATATAGAGTCATTATTCAGTCAATAGTTATGTTGTTACTTATGACATTTTTAGATCAGTAAGTACTAAATCGATTACAAATTTACAATAGATGACAAATACTGATGTATTTTGAATCGACGATACCTGAATTCTCTTATCGTGCGATTTCAAAATACGCGCCCAATTTTATATACAAATGCATTTATTTAAAAATTAGAAGCGATTTTCTATAAGCTCCTTTTTATATTTTCTACTCTCTAAATGGTGTTGTCTCCAGTCCTCAGGGACCAGCCCGTAAGGACCTCTCCAATTCAGAGGCTATCTGAATTGTTACATCAATGACCAATAAACAGCAACTATTTATATATTAATATCGGATTCTAAAAAGATATACGTTTATATTAACTAAAACATTTAAGGGCAGGGTTATTATTTGGGGGCGTCACTAAAATATATCTTTAGATTATTTACACTTTTACTGTAAAATATATCTAGCCATTCAGACTTTATAGATTGGGGCTGTTACAATATACGCAGTCTATAAAGTCTGAATCGTAATACAGCAGTTTTCACAACAAAGGGCAGCATTATAAAGTGCGCAACCGATTTTTATATGGACGAGTTATTTAGAGCCGTCGTGGGCGTTAAAGTTTACATAACCAGCGATAAACGATCGATATAGCCGCATCCGAACTACATATAGTACGCGACATCCCCGGAATGCCGTGTTCTAGTGAATGAATGAATTAATACATTTTATTGTACAAAATTAGTGTGATACAGTCTATGATCTATGATAGATAGGAATTATCGCGTTATCAGTGTCTATTCTATTATGTACGCTATGACTGCTGTTCACAGGGTTCTATTTGACTCTTAATTCTGTATAGAATAGAAAAAGTGAAAAAGTTGAGCTTCCATTCTAACGGGAAGCTTCCATTCTAATTTTATCGCATGGAAAAGCCTATTCACATTGATCTACTTCATAGATTCTATCAAATAGAACATAGAGTGAGAACGTTCCCTAAGATCCTCGTGATTTGTAATTGTGATTAACCGATATTGAATATTCGACTCAATTCGCATCACCGTTCTAATGGTCACTACAAACTGTCGTTTTTAGTCATGATCTTTCATCAAAATAAACTAAATCTAGATTATGTCCATAGTTTTTTCGGAACTGAACACTGTCGCAAAGTAAACCATTGTTTACGAACTATGCATGTTCGATATCAAAGCGAACGTGAAGATTCGACTAGAAAGTCCTACACGACGGATGGCAACGCCGTAACTGGTCCGTTTGCCGTGTCCTTAATTTGCCTAGCAACTATAAATAAAGTCTTTAGCAAAGACATTCCGAGGTTGTCGCCTACGTCGTCATCTGAAATACTTTCTTATAATGCCCGGTTTACATTATTCCAGTCGCAATCCAGCGGCGGACTGGATCGCTGAACTGGAATAATGTAAACCGGGCATAATCTATTTCAAATATTGTTTAATTTTCTGTTTGCACTTCTTTCTTTCTAATTTTTTTTGTGGTGTGATTGCGAGTCAAAACGGAACGTGCAGCATGTAGTTCGAATCTAGCTGTATTATCAGAATAGAATGGAAACTTGTCATACTAAGACTATAATTCCATCCAATTCTGATTCGTATCGGATTATACGCAGCTATCGCAATATTATAGTTGCACGGGGACATCAAAATCAATACCATTAGTTACCCTGATACGAAAGAATAAGGTCGCTAAGTATAAAACGTGATTTACGAAAAAAATTCAAACAACGTGTCTAATTGGTTTTGGAATGTTTCTGGAATTTCGTAGAATTTTAGAAAACTCTAGAAATATTTAAAATTCCAGGAAACACTAGAAAACAATTGGCTTGTTTTTTGCAATTTTCTAGAAAATCACGTTTTGCACTTAGCGGCCTTGTTTCGTAGGGCAGTACCATGGCACAAGAAGAAAGACAGCAACTACGGATTGCACGATGTTCACGTCACCGCACAAGGGTACGTCATCAAACGAGTGTTACTGTAGATCATCGTTTCTCAACCTTTTTGGTGTCGCGACTCACTAAAGAGCCAAAAATCTACGTAAAAAACCTTGCGACCCTCACTATAATATTTCAAAGTGATTTAACGTTTACCAAAGTTTTACATTACTAACGTGACAAAGAAGGTTTACACTTGCCACAATTATCGAACTACAATACATGTGTATCCCCTTGTTCTCAATAGGATCTTATATTTTGGACACATTGCGATCCCCTATATAAATATAATAAAATTATAAATAATAATTGATAAATTTGATTGTCCAATTATTCGGCACTTCGTTAACTTTACTAAATCCAATTTAGTTATTAAGTACTAACATAAGATACGAGTAAGTCACATTTTACTAACAAAGTGGACCATTGTTGTCTTAAATAAAGATTTATTTATATTTCTAAACGCGACTCCCAGGTTCAGAAACGATGTTGTAGATGACGTACCCTTGTGCGGTGACGTGAACATCGTGCAATCCGTAACTGATATATGTCTTTCTTGTGCCATCATGGGCAATACGGGACGTGTGATCCGGAAGCCGTCGCGGGCGCTATTCGTCGCGGCGCTCGGGCGACGGCTCCCTGGATCAGTCGGGCGAGTCCACGGCGCCGAGCGAGGTGGCCGGAAACAGCGGGTACCAGCCGTACGTGCGCTGCGGCAGCGTCAGCTTGTCGAGGCAGATCTCTGCGCCTCCTAGAGCCAGGTTGTGCTCGAAGCCGCCGCAACGTTGCCATAGCATCACTACTAGTGTGCGCCCGAGCGCTTCGCTAGCCTGTAATGAGTAGCGGGAAATGTTGGGGCATAATGTAGAGGGTCAGGGCTGACCTAGACCCTTCATCCCCTGACCCTGAGGTCTTGTATTTGTACTTCAGCATTTAGCTGAAGACGTCTGGCGTTCCTCCGTGGTTATAGTAATTTGTCATGATATTATATGAATGGTTGTTATAATTATATGAATAGTTTGTCCTAGTAGGCGTCGTTGTGCTCTTATGCGAAACAACGACCGCTCAAACTTTAGCACACTGTAGCGATTTTGAAACAACATCGGATTGAACCCATAGACCTATTTCTCGATTTTATATATTTCTATGGGTTCGATCCAATTCAATTTCGAGATCGCTGCAGTGTACTAACGCCTTCAATAGTTGGTCAACAAATTGCGACTTATACAAAATGCGTTTGGGACACACTGCTACTATATCCATTATCTAATTAATAGTTGACCAAGTGACTACTACCTGATACTTGAGCGTCTGCTTGAAGTGCGGCTCGGTGGTGCGGCGGATGACGCGCGTCTTCCGCTTGTGCAGCCACTTGTCGCCGTCGCGCAGGTAGCACTTCACGTACGAGTCGGGCACCTCGCCGTTCACGCCGTACACTCGGCGCGCGTGAGAAACCTTCCCAAGACATTTTAAACACGTCTACACGTCAAAAAAATCTATTTCGGGGTATCACTCGCTAAAAATATCATCGCTACGAAACGTCATGCTCTTATAGAATCTTGTATATGAGTATACGTGGCGTAGCAGTTTCATTTAGTTTAAGATTTAACGACTAAAGATCGACACCAGTCAGAAATTACATTAGTAACTTTATTTTGCCTCACACAATTTGCAATTATTAGATCATAACAAATGAAGTTAAAGTAGAATCACGAAGTTGTGGAGGCAAAAAAGGACCTCAACTCAGCATGATGTCGCAACCTGGGCTGCTACATTAAATATGAATTTGAAAGAAAAATTATCTTGTAGCGACTTCGTAGCCGCTACGTCCTAGCACATAAATCAAAAAGTCGTTGCAGTTTCTGTAATAGACGAATGGCGTGACTGTCCCATATCGCATAATAGTGGACATTGCAGCTGATTTGTCGACTAAGCTCACCTCGAGTTCCAATTGTCCCTTGACCATAATGATACTGATGTTGATCTCCGCGTGCAGCGGAGCCAGCATGGCGTTCCGCGGCGGCAGCTGGCCCGGGCCCAGCGGCACGGCGTCGTCCTCGTCGCCGCCGGCCGCCGCGTCGCACGCCGCCGCCGCCGGCACCGCCGCCCACATGCTGCCTTTACGCCCCGTCGCCGTGCCTGCAGCCGCCACAAATACTGCTCGCCACCGCCACCCGATACCGACTCTACTCGCTCTAGCACCCATTAGTATGCTGCGTCAACACGACGTGCAGAACTTGCAGAATATGAGCGGCGCTTTTAGTTTCTTTAATTCATTTTGTTAATTTCAGTATCTGCATGTCGAGTTCACGCGAGATGAAAATGATATTTAGGTATATTGAACTTGCTACAACTAGTTTTAAAGTATTCGGGGTATTGACTTTAAAGTTGTATCTAAATGCTCTTATCGCATCAAAACATTCATGTTAAAAGAAATCATATACAAAATGAGTATAAACCATTCAATCGAACACTCATTAATTAGAAATAAACATTACATAAAAATAAGCACGTCAAACAGCTTCGTGCCAATGTATAACATTTTTTTAAACATATTCGAATCGATTCTTCTCTTATAAACACATAAAATGAAAGAAAAAGCATTTTAACGTGTGCAGCCAAGAGTGTTAGTCGAGTCTAATAGTTGCCTGAAGCGGTCTTCAATTAGTTATGGTAAGCATTCCGTGTCATGAGCAGCCATTAAATTAGATAAACTGGATGTGTTCTGTGGAGGACTATGCGAAGTAGTAATACCGCTCATCATGCCACCGCTATCACCAGCTTGGCGAGCCGTGAGAGAGCGCTACGAGCTGGCGCGACCGCGGCCTACGGCGGCAACGTCTACGAGAGCACTGCTCTATTGCATTCAATTTATTTGTAACCTAATTTAGAAAAGATAAATAAAACGTACTATTCGATTTAAACTGTATTTTATCCAGCTACGGCCTAAGGATAAGATAATATGTACAAGAAATCTAATAGAATGCGCATCGTAACAATGAGTGATATTCGCAAAGGTGATGAAGTCCAAAACATCCTATGCGACACAATGCCATCGAGATGAACGTAGACGGGCAGCCGAACAGACGGTAACACAGAAACAGATGAAGTGAGCGTGATCGCCCTCGGCCGGGCATGCGTCAGGACAGTACAGTACAGACACAGTGAAGTGATGACAAGCGTCGGGCGCAGCCACATTCAACGGTGCGTGCGCGCGGCCGCCGCGCAAGCGATGTATGACCCATGCTACTACGGGGCCTGCGATCCCCATTCTGACTGGCGACCGGGGCGGGTGGGCGCCGAGTACGCTGCCTCGGGCGGTCGTTGGGACGCGAGCAAGGCAGAATACGCGACTCCGACCGGGCCCCGGTATAGAGGCAGAAGGGGGATGCGGAGGCCGGCGGCCGTCGGACGTCACAAGGGATCGGTACACCCACACCGCGCGGGTGCGGGCCCGGCATTCGCTTACCGAGGCTCTAACGGTCCGTCGCTGCTGACCAAACAAGCACAACACAGTACAAGTCAGTACTACCCTCGTGTTCGCACAGCCTAACGGTTGCTGTTGTGCTCAGTCGGGGCTGATTACGGTTACTTCGAGAGCCACCGGCGGTCACCCGGGCTCGTGTGGCGGACAGGGGTGCTTGAAGGCGTGATTGCCAGGGGGTCGTGATCGTCAACTAAATAAATTGTGCGAATGATGACTTAATGAAACAGTTCGGTCGTTGCGTAACAACATCAATTAGTAAAATTGGTAACGTTATAATCCCTTTTCCGAGAAACATGAGAAACAGCCTAGCTATAACTAGATATTATATGGTTTACGTAGTAAATATAATGTAATTATTTGGGAATTTATGATTTTTAGTTAAACTCTGGTATTCATGTGCTCCAAACACATTATGTAGTAAGTACTTATACACTGCTTTTCAATTTTTCATATAGCACTACGTCATTCAATTATAAATTGTTCGGCATTGTTCATTAATAATTGTACTTATTAAGAATTTTCTGAAGCGTAGATAGGTATATTATTTAAGAATCATTTGTTGTGACTGCACATTCGACAGGCATTCCTATCGATAGGATGTACCAAAATATTGCTAAATAAAATAAGGGAGTCGTCGGTATATGCGTGGATAAGCATGTACAAATAGATAATACAAATAAAAAATCATATCTGAGGTTGGCAGTGGTCTATTTGTACATGCTTACCCACATATGTCGACGACTCCCTCATCTGATTTATCTATGTATACCCGTATTGATCATTGTAGAGGTGATGTAAGTAGGTATCTAGATATAATTAAACAATTCTATATCTCTTGTGGATATTTGCGAATTAACATCGACATTACGAAAAATTGTGACTTTGCAAAAGTCGTACTGGTTATCGTTATTGCATCACCCTGCAAGATAACAGCACAAGTAGGTACACCCTTCAGTGTCAATTATAGTAGTTTTTCCTTTTAGAATTCAGGTACTTAGATTGAAGTTAAGTACTTAATTATTTAAATACAGGTGTAACAAAAAATGTATTGATCATTCATTAGCAGGTTGACAACTGATAGTATCGATAACTGAACAGTTTCTGAATACAATTTCTTTCGGTACTTTCCCGAGTTTACGTATTCATTTCGTTTACGTTTCCTTTAAAGTTTTACTCATTTCCAAAAATCGCTTGACAAAAGTTATACAGGCGCACTGCAATTGATCAATACATTATAGACATTTGTTACGCACTGTACCAAATTTCTAGTATAGTTTTACAAGTAAGAACTAACTCTTCCCTCAAAAAGTATCCAACGCTTTTTTCGACATTATTCTCATTTAATATTACCACCTCCACTGACCACTCTTGTATGTATTAATTAAGCGTCGGGCGCAGCCACATTCAACGGTGCGTGCGCGTTATTATTTGTTATTATTATTATTTATTTATTGAAAATATACACGAATAAATTAAATTTTTACATGCACAGAGTAACAAAAACCAATCTATGTTTGTTAAGAACACTGACAGACGGTCGACGGTCGCAGCTTTACAATTTTTATGTATATTTAACACACAAATAGCAACACCCAATGAAGTGAATCATTATATTTGTGAGTGTGCGAAGAACAGCACTGTGCTTGTGCATTTCCAGTGCTACTGCACTGCTTCGGCAAGGAAACACGTTTATTCCCTTGTGTGCGTTATCGGACAGTACTGCACAGTAGTGTCCATACGGACACTACTGTGCAGTACTGTCCGATAAGCTGTGCCCCACACAGTCACGGGTACGTTGCTCATCACAAGATGTTACCCCATTTCCATAAAAGTTTAATTATATATTTTTAGTTATAAATGACATGTTTTTAATAGCTGTTCTTAGTGGTTATAATTCTAAATTACCTACGGTTCTAATGTTTGTTCAAAGTATTGTTTAATTCTTCGAATATAATTCGAGAATATCAAATAAGTAAAAGCGTTGGATACTTTTTTAGGTAATAATAGCTCTGGACGTACGATAATTTGGAGTACAATGCGTGGTGGACACGAGCGCGCTACTTACGCCGGGCTGTAGAGCCAGAGAGCGAGAGCGTACGCCCCAGCTCGCCCTTGACAGCGCGCAATGAACGCAGGATGTCGTCCGGGTCGCGCCGGATGCACGACGAGCGTCGACGCTCGCCGCGCCGCGACCCACCGCCCACAGTCGCTTCGGCCACACCCGCTTCTGTAACCGCGGATATGGTCGTAGATCGAAAAGGGTTAAAAAGGGTTATCATAAAATAAATGACTACTTAAATGATAAAAAGGCTTGGTCCTAAATTCAGCTCCAACTCTGCACATTGTGTATATGATTGTATTCATAATTGTTGTAAGATATATTTATTTCAAAAGATGTGCTGTTGAAAGTTTTTTGCGCCGCTTCTTTCCTTTCAGCTATAGCACCTTACGAAGCGGTGGTGGAGTGAAAAATTACGTTGTAAAAATGTAGTTTAAGGTGCTTACAATAAAAAAATGATTTGATTTGAAGCAAGAAAGGGGCTGTGCTGACTGTTACAGCCTTCAAATAATATTCCTTTCGATATTTCCTTGTTGGTCTTAGAACACGTTAGATGTTGTCTGAACTGGCTACGGCCACTGACTGAACAACTTACGGTACCTTACTTATTAAAGATGTTTTGTTACCCCATCTTAGGGCTATACAAAATATTTGACAAAATGAAAGAAAGAATGAATAAATAAAACAAGAGATGCTTGATTATGATGGTAATTCCAAATATTCTAACAGTGACTCGAATAAATCGAAGTGAAATATTAGATCTTTTTCAAGGATTTCTGAGGCTGAGGTTACAAATTGACGGTAAATTAAAGGTATTAAAATAAAACAAATCAAGAAAATCCTTTAATAATATTTGAAATCAAAGGTGAAAAGGTACTATATAAAATTACCTTTCTCTTGCTGCTGAAACGACGAACGCCGCGAGCCGGGCAAGGACCGCGAGAAGTCCTTGCCCAGCTGGTAGACCTCCACCTCGAGCGTCTCCGACTGCGAGGACCCTCGGCGGGAGCCTCCCACCCACGCGTGGTCGGGGTGCAGCAGCGTGGCACATTCACCTATCGAGTCCACGTCGTCTGGTGATTCCGGAAACAGATCGTCAGTTACGCTACGTAAGGCATGCTTACTGGTTGGTGATTCGACCACGCACAGACATTGGTTTCGATTCCGGGGTGGTCGTCAAACTAAAGCTAAACTCTGCTAAACTTAAATCAAATTGTCACGCTCCCTCACATAAGAGATTATGTACGAGAGAGCGGAACTTTTCGTTTGGCGGCCAACCCGGAATCGATGCCATTATTGCCCTAGTTGATCGAGAACCAGTAACGATCATTGTCCACTTTTACCAATCGCGAACATGTACTCACGGTGCTGTTCCAGGGAACTACTGGGAATAAACCGCCTTACTCTTTCTCATTTAGAAGAAACAATGCAGGTATATGAGCATGTAGGTAGCTATTGTATTCGTAGGTGCGAGTATAACTATTAAAAGATCCGGTGATCGCAACTGTTTCTAGATTAGACTGCACTTATTCCATGATTAACTGGGTTTATAAGTGAGTCTAGGTCTGTGTGTGATCGACTGACTTCTCTAAGTGAATTGGTAATAAAGAGTTCGTGAAAACTAGTTAACTAGTAAAAGTGCACTATTATCAACCATATTTCTACCGAAAGTCAATTAAATCTAATCACTTACGTACTGCAATTTGCTTCATCATAGCTGTGATCATAGTAACTATAGAGCTAAATATAAACAATTTCATTTAG
Organism: Hofmannophila pseudospretella; assembly: GCA_947369225.1. NCBI lineage: Eukaryota > Metazoa > Arthropoda > Insecta > Lepidoptera > Oecophoridae > Hofmannophila > Hofmannophila pseudospretella. The sequence continues at coordinate 7,459,552 of OX376323.1, read as the reverse complement.
GGAATCGAATTCCAGCAGAAAATATGGCAAAAATAAGAGGACAGTAGCCATCGCAAAAGATTGTAGGTACGTGATTTACTACCTTGCTACAAAAATAGAGCGCTTTCATATCGCACGTCACGATATTGTGACACGAAAAATGTATTGAAATACTGCGCTGATGTTTGCCTTCCGTCGTGAATGCTAGTACAAAGAGTTTTTTTCTGCAATAAGTAGGTACCTACTTACATATCTTGGGTTAGTTGTGTATTGATTGTATTGTGAGAGGAGGTTTATAACTTCAGTGGTGGATCCAGGGGCAGGGGTATGGGGGAGCTTGCCTCCCTTCAAAACCTATAACATCTAGCGAGCGAGATCTAGCGCCCTTTAGAGCGCGAGGCTCTACTTGCATTTGACCATTTTGTAAGAACTATAAATTCTGATTTAAGTATTTCCCAAAATCCTTTTCTGGTTCCGCTGTAAGCTATATAGAAGTTAACAAAAAGTTCTATGAAATGAATTCTGAATATGCAAAAAAAACACCTGTTTCACACATTTCGGTCGTGTAGGTATTGAGCGTTTATATGGAACAGCAGATATTTTTTCGCGATTTCAGAGTTGGCCTGATAGTGAAAGTTGGTCAGTTATGGATACTGAACACTCTTTCGGCTCTATAGGGGTTTGTTACACCCTGTATATAGTTATACCAGCAGTGTGAATATGATGATGTGGATGATGTGTGTTGGTAGTGAATCGTGGGATAAATTAGTAGTGTTCGTGCGACACGCTATCGTATCGTACGAGGTGAGAACGCTCTAGCTCTACCTGAGGCGGAGCGCTGCGAGGCGAAGTCCCCGCGGCGCACCGCCCGCGCACCTGTGAGCGAGCCGCGCGGCGACGCGTTGGCCGACCGCGCGCCGCGCTCCTCGAGCGTCCACCACACGGCGCGCTCCTCCGCGAACGCCTTCTCTAGCTCCATCTGAATCGACAAACGTTCATAACCTACATGTGTGTGACTAGTAGACTATAAAATTTACGTATTCAAACTCTTAGACTAAGACTTCACGGGTCCGGTTCTAGCCCCAGTTCTGTTCGCTGCAACCAATCACATGCGTTCCGCCCTCCTTGAAGTTAACGTTTCGTGATTGGTTGCAGCGAACCGAACCGTGGCTGGAACCGAATGTGAAGTTCGAAGCTAAAGGGAAGAAGAATGGGCTGTGGCCCGATTCTATTAATATAATATAACGTAATCCCAATAGGAAATAAATTACAGCGAATTGACGCTTTTCGTATTTCATGAGTGAACATAGAGCGATGAAGATACAAATATGGGATACGGGTACCTACGTTACATTATATGGTGGATTAATGTAGCTGATGATTATGAAGAAGGAGAGGAAGGGCGTAAGTCCCGAGGACCAAGCTTCGTAGGGCGTTGAACAGAAGTGGTTATGGTACTAAGCAGGGCTCAGGTGATCTGTGCAGATTCTAATATAATGTGGAAACCCAGAATAATGTTATGCTCCTGCATATACCCAATAGAGCCAAAAGTTCAAAGAAGAAAGTTGTTAATGCTCTCTTCCGTTGAACCATGTATCAACAAACATTCAGCTTCCTCACCCTCTCTAGAATTTTTCGTAACAGTTTCCCAGAGTTTCCCTGCTTGTCAATAAATCATATTTCTGTTTTACAAGAGTATTATGGCAAAGACCCGTTATTAAATTGTCTATGTCGACATTGTGATAAAATTTTACATACTTTTATAGCAGGTAAATATTTCAAGAGACAGCACGATAAACTTACGGTGCACTCTCCAATGAGCACGGGGTCGATTCCGGGGCAGGCGTCCCACAGAGTGAGCTCGATTGCGCGGCCCGCCAGCAAGTCCGCTGTCAGACCGCCAAAGCCCAGGGTGGCGTTCCAAACCGGACTGCAGGACGCCGATGCCGGGTCTGTTTCTACGGGTGGGCAGCTCTCGCTGGAATTGACATTTGTATATGTGTGAGCATAAAAACCATTCAGTAGCCGCTCAATGTCGTATGCTCCAGAAGATCCGCTCAGATCCACAGACAATTCCGAAGGATTATAGGTGAAAAGTGGACGAGACAAAGATACCATGTCTGAACAGAAATTAGTCTTTAAAATAGATAAATCGGACTAGTAGTAGTAGTAGCGCTCACCTTTGAATTGAAAAATCTTTGCTATTTTTTGAGACCGGGATCTTAAAATTTTATTGCTTCAACACCGTCTGAAATATAGACACTTACAGGGAGGGTAAGAGACGAATCCTAGCGAAGGCTTCAGGCTCGTCGCCGTATCCGAGAGTGTGATCCCGGGACGGCAGATCGTCGGCCGCGATCAACACCACCACCAGTTTGCGAAGCTCGCTCTCGAACCACACTTGCAGCTGCGCTCGCGCCGGCGGACGTTCGCGCGCGCGCTCTTGCTCCTACACATTATCGCGTATGGTACAGTCACCTGATTTTGTACGTAAGAATTCGAATTTGGCAATGTGATTGGATTTAACTTTTTTACTTGCGTCAACCGTTATCTCTATGGTTAAAACTAAACCGAAGTCAACTTTGTACGAAAAATATAGAGAATTCGTAAGTAAATCCAGGATTTAATGTGAACTGCAAGTGCTTGCAGATCACAGGTTTCGCTTTCGTAGATCGAATCACATTCAACACAATACTAATTTTAGACACATTGCTACAAAACAACACGACGGGTGATTCTTGATAAAAACAAAAATAATAAGATTTACTTAGTTTATAACTTCTCAAGGCCTGATGCAAAATCTAAATCGGTCGTAATCCTCGGGGAATGCATTGTTATCGAGTAACATGCAGCAACGTTTAGTTATTTCATCAGTCCTCCCTCAGCAGAGAAGTTCGAACTTTCATTCAATCGGTGCGATCCATAGCAATGCCATCGAATATAGTTTTAGACGAAGATATCGTATTCATTTAACTTGCAATATATTTTATTAAAGTAACATGCTTCGGGCTGAGGCAATTTCTATTCAAACATAAATTAATTAATAAAATCGGACGTTCTCATCCGCCATGCAGAAAGCTGTATCATGCTGATACCGGTAAACAAGCTGCATGTAGGTACCTAGAGACCTAGGTACATTTGTAGCCGAACAATATAACTAAATTGTCACCTAAGGGATTGCAGCATTTATACCGAGGCCGGGGGTTGAATTCTATGTAAACAGTCATTTAATTTGCGGGTAGGTAAATAAGTTTCGGGTCTAGCGTGTGAGGCGCTTGGCTCTATAAAAGTTCGCTATTTGTGTCTCTACATTTAACATCTAACTCGGAAGGGTCTACTTTAGCAGCTGATACTCGTACCTACATGAAATCCGACGCCTATACACAAACCAGAAAGTTTAATGCTTTATCTTAGTTTGCAAGATGCTATGTTTAACAAATTTGTGGATAATTCTATTTAAGTATCTGAAATATGCACATAAATTGTGCATTACCTACAACCATCGAGGAGATACTACTTCGATACCTATAACAACAGCTGCCATGTGAGTACAGCTTTTCTGAATTTACATAATATTTTCTATGTTAAGCATCTACTGCTGCCAAAATAACATTTGATTATGATTTTGTACAATGTAAAATTTTGATGAATAACACATATTGTGTATCTAACGCAGAGCATAAACAGGTAGTGTTTACCTTAGATAGAACAGTCAATCACATCGATATAATAAACTGTTAATATGAATGAACCATAAAGTTAAGCAGTAACAATACACAACTTCACCATAAAATATGATAAACGAAATACATAATCGCATATTTCATATTGTCTAAACAAACTCATTTTAATAAACTTGTGTCACACAAAGGCTTCTCATGTCTGATAGGGTGCTTTGTTCTAGATCAATGCACATATCCACATTGTGCGATGTCATGCAGTTCTCAGTCGGCAAGTAACGAGTTGTAACAATCACTACTATAGTAAGAGAGCGGAGCTTATGTACAACGTGTCGGTGTTCAGTAGTGTGGTCGCATCGCATCACGAGACAGAAGCGTCGGTGCGCGCCTGTCGCTCAAGGGGTTCCGGCGGTGCGCCTGCGCCGTGCGCCTGCGGTGTACCGTGCTCCACCACTGGAAGCTCCTATGCTAGGCGCTGCGAGCGTCTCCACAAAGTGCGGCATACACTACACTAAGTCAACAGCAAGACTCGGAACAGACACTCGATGCGCAAGACATGAGACGGTACAAACGGTGCGGCGGCGACGCGGCCCGCACGACAGACAGTAGCGGGGCCGGTCGCCCGGTGGCCTCACCTCGCCGCGGCGTGCTGCTCGCTTGCCGCGCTCGTCGAACTTGCGGCCAATGTACGGTGTCACTCGTGTTCTCCACTTTATGTCAGTGTACAAGTGAATAATTTGTGCCGGATACTCTATCGCGGGTGATGTTTTGTGAAATCATTATCTTTAGCTAAGCTCAAAGCTGCGGCTGATCTAGCTTCACTACATGTTTATCGGTACTGCCCGCAGACAACCACACTAATAATCAACCGCGAGAATCCTATAGATGATGATCTGTATTCGGGACGAATCCCCTACACTACCATCGAACACTAAAATTGTGGTCAGCGTCTCTCTACACTTACATATTGGCACGTGATTCATCATATTTTGTCATTTTGCCGATCGATCCCTAAAACTGAACGCCGCCCGGCGCCGTTGCCGAGAATATGAAATTGGTCGGGTGATAGAAAAAATAAAAATCTGAAAATAAGTAGGTAGCATTTTTTCACACACTTCACTTAGGATTATCATTATATAAACGATAACGTATAATGAATATAGATAACAAATAAAGTTAAAAATATACGTAGGTATATAAATATTTCAAGTAAACAAACAGAGTATCCCTTTCTCTAAATAGTAAAGGTTAACAAAGTTAAAGTACATCTACGTTCGTAAATAGAAACACTAATCTCTTACAACTAGGCTAACGTGGAAGATGTTCGACTGATTAGTGCTACAGTATCACAGCAGACCAACGAGACAGCCTCTGCACCTCACACCACTTCTCTGTCCGACCCGCGCCCAGAGCACAACGCTGTCTCAACGCGCATTAACCTCGCCAAGCATCTATCTTCAAGAAAAATATCACAAAAGTGGCTAAAGTTTAATACTGTTACTGTTAGACGGGAAAGCCTTGGGTATAGGTTTGGACAGGGAAGTTGTCCAGTGTCAGGGCTGCAGCGATCGCGCGGCGCGCCTCACATGACATGGTATGAACGATGGAAGGGTACACCGATACACTTCACCTCCTTACATACAGTATGTACACATATCTCTAAATTAAAAAATTAAGAAACCCCCGACTTACCAATGTGGAGATCCCCTTACTTTTTCCTGGTCTTCATCAGATTCTCAAGGTTTCAGATGTCGGAAAAGCACCATGAACCTGAATATTTGAGCTCAAATTCGAACTATCTAATTATTACCGTTCCAGAGATCCCATATGACATCAGAGATACTCCAAGATCATGGAAACCACTAATCCATTTTTTATCAGACCTAGCTAAGAACATTTTCGACAATTTTTTTAATTAAATTTTATCAAATCTGACCATCCGTTGTTAAGTTGTGATGCCACAGACAAATACACAGACAGACACGTCTCAAATTTATAACACCCGCCCTTACAACGCCCTCCCTCGATCAGTCGGGGGTTAAAAACCAAAGGGTTGGACTCCACATTAAATCCTTCGTCAGAGGATCATTTACATCTCAACACCAACAAATATTATCTACGAGTACATACCTATCTCGTCTTACATTTAAGCTCTCAAGGTTCTCTCATATGAAATTCTAAGCTAAGAAATATTTGGCGATTAAAATACCTACAAGGTTTGTGATGTAAGATGACCCACCGATATAAGAATTACAGGAGAATCATAGTTCGACCGATAGACTAATGAGTGATCCGTGAAGCGCAGAGGAGTAGGCACCGAGTGACAGACAGTCTCTACTATAATAGAGTTTATGAAGGAACGAGCCAGTCGGCTCAATGTCTCATGGGTTCACAACACATATTGTTACAATTAAAGCCTATGTATGGGTATTATACCGGGGTTTTCGGCAATTTCCGTCGGGTCGGCGACGATGGCGATTTGTCGGTATCCGGTTCTGTGAACCAAAATAATGTGCATTACACTACTACTGAACCTGCAAACGCAATTATTCCACAGTTGGATTCAATAGTAAGAAAATGTCAAGATTTAAATATATTATAAGTATTTTTCACACGATAATATAATAAAAGAAAGTACCAGGTACCGTAAAATCGAAGATGATGATGAGAAAGACTTGAAAAAATTATGGTGCAGTATATAAAATTAAATAAAAGAAGAAAAATAGCCTGCAGCTGAAAATTCGGAAATATGTAGTTAAAAGTAGGAAGTTTATTGAGACTAAATCAGTTCTGCTCTTATTTGCTATAAAGAGATTATAGTTAATTGTGCAATATTGTGCATTATCCACTAGTTAATTGTGCAATATCCCGTTATGCATCGACGGCATTTCACTTGCGAATGGCTTGGTAGAATTCATGGAACACTTGTAGGATGCAATAGCGCGGTTATTACATGACCCAGTTTAAAAAGTCTATGCTAAAGGGGTCAGAGCACAGAGGATTTCATAGGGCTTGAAAGCACCCCTATAAATGTTATAGGTTTCCGACGTATTAATTAAAATAAATTACATGCAGAATTATAACGCCAGATTTTATTTTAAACTTTCTTTAGGTAGTAGAAAAGTTTTGTTTATCATTTTCGATGTTTCAGAACTATTATTAGTATTATTTTGTTAAATAAAATAATAGTCATTTCACTTCCAAATTGGTATTATAATCTCTGTGCAATCGGTGATTATGTGTATCCTGTAGGTACTAAGGTTTTTTATAAGGAGTTTAATTGGTATTATTTTGTTGACGCGTCTAACGAAAATAAAGTGTCCCATTGTCCATATAAAATTGCCATTTACAGCGAGTTAACATGTGAAGGAACCTAGAGAATTGAGCAGAGTAGAAAACTAAAATGATAGAAGACAAGAAGAATAGAAATTCAATATTCGTTCAGTCGTAGCAAAGAGTGCAAGTTTTATCAAAGTAGAATATTGGAAGGAAGAAATAACGAAGACTGGCCAACGACTATGAGATTTTACCATAATTCGCGTTTGTTTTGAGTTCTGATATTCCTTTCCTGCTACCATAAATACGATCCGTGGTAAATCCTCCTGTTTTTACTTTTGGCATACTTATCTTGGAAATTCACAAATAAACTGATTCAAATTCTATGAATACCTAAACCTGAGAAATAATTTAGAAAAGAATGAAATTATTTTCCGCGAACATAATTTCATTCTAAAAGACTTTTTCATATAATATGTACGCCGAGCACACAGCTTTAATGTATACCATATTAAATTCGAGCATTGCCTTAAGCAAGAAAAAATGCAATCGTGACTGCAGTTGCCCAGTCTTCTTCAGCACAAGAAAAGAGAAGGGAATGAGTCGAGGAGATGAGCATATAGTTACCGTATAGCGCATGGTGGTGATGCGAGGAGGGCAGCGTCCCGGCCGGCGGCGGAGCGTCGTCGCCCTGGGGCGCCGGCTCCACCAGCAACTCGACGCTGTCGCCCCCGCGCTCCAGCACCGCACAAACCTCCTCGAAGCTTCGCTCCGTCAGGGGCACCCCGCCCCACTCAAGCACCTGTGTCACCAGTCGCGCAAACACAAAAATAAATAAAGCTTCATCGGACATTCAGAGACCTAAGACGCGATGTTGATGCGAAGGGATTTTGGAGGGTAGTAGCGAACGAAGTGTTGTTGTGTCCTCTAAAATTGATTGAAACTCACCTTCTGCTGCTTATACAGCTCCGCTATGATTTAAATAACCAATAGCCGTAGTGTTTGTCAATTTCGAAGATGGGAGTTAGTTTTTTTTGGAGTTCGCCAAAAAGCCAAACCTCAAAAACGAAGATTCAGGTCGAATTCAAACTAATATTGAATATGATGAGGTTTTCGAACCCCCCTATAAACGGCTATAGGAAGTATGTCACATAGGACTGAAATTCGTATAGTAACCGTATTGCTATGTTAAACTCACGTGTAGGTTAAGAGATACCTTGTCCCCTTGTTGCAAGCCGGCGAGGTCGGCCGGCCCGCCGGGCACGGTCCACACTATGACCGCCTCGCGCCGCCCGCTCGCGTCCGGCTTGCCTCCTACAACGCGCATGCCGAAGCCACGCGCTGGAAACATGTAGAATCATAGGGAATTGTAGGGTCGAGCCATGGCACAAGAACACGGTTCATTCTTCATCGGGAAAAACGACTACGGATTGCACAATGTTCGTTCGTGAGTGTTACGTTTGATGACGTATTATCCTTGTGCGATGACGTGAACAACGTGCAATCCGTAATTGATATGCCTTTCTTCCTGTGCCATAGGTTGAGCCTAGGTGAGAGAATCGTCAGAAAATGTTTGTGCAAGTTAAGTAAAGTTAGGCGCGGTCAAAACCAGGATGGGTGACGGCTTTTTGTGCACTACAGCATGGTAAACTGTCAGCCCCCGCTGCTGTCGATTAACAGCTTAGGTTTTAACGTGGCACTATTCCTTACTTCAAATTATTCTATACAATAATTATAACCCGAACCTACGACACGGGATGGTCGAATAAATCTGAAAATCATCCACAAGATAAGAATATGTTAGTTATGAGGACTACTTTAACTTACAGTGGTGGGACTATTATATCATGAAGTAGTTAATTTCGCACTTGATACATTATATGGACCACGTGGAATAATCGGACTGTCAAGGTAATCGAACATTTATATTCAACGTTGATCTTTGATGTAGGCTTACAAAGACTTCATAGAGAATCTGTAGTATCACTCTCCTAAATTTCAACTTCTTTGAGATAGGACCTAGGGCGGAGAAATGCCTACATCTTCCTCTTGATGAGCTCTTGATGACCATGAAGAGCTAGCACTATTGTACTCACATCTGTGTCCCTTATCGTTAGGATCACGCCTTAGCGTGACGCGCCGCGGGGTTTGATCGTCGACATCATGTATGACAATCTTGATGGCCTCTGCGTCGACGGACATCTGCCGTGCTGCTGCGGCGGCGGCAGCGGCAGCGGCAGCGGAAGCTGAAGCGGACGCGGATGTCGGTGAGTCGGACGTCGCGTCCGAACCGCGCGAAGTTAGTGCCGCCATGGCACCCAGGGCGCCCGTTCGTTGTTGCAACGCCGCTATATCGGGTCTGTGACCAGACAAGTTTGGGTTTTGGAACAGTTGGGTACGTCTGGGTTATGAAAGTCGCGTACATAACATACACATACAGTATACGATACATAGGCGTAAAAATTAGAAACAGATGATTAGAAAATAGAGTCTTAATGGCTCGTTTAGTTGCGGATCCAGGGGAGGGCTAAGTGGACCATGCCCACAAAACCCCAAAGATCTCTAAAGGGCGCGAGGCCCAATTCGCCTTTGACAATTTTTTAATAATTAGCTATGGCAAAGAACCAGAAAACCTCAAGGTTTATCCAAATTACCTTACCTCCCCTGCTTTCGCTTGTCACTTTCTTAAGATACCCTGTATAGATAAAGAAAGCTAGGCTCCTTATCGTGTTATTATTCCTGTAGTTTTTACTTTTCCTGTTTTTGTGTACAATAAAGTGTTTCTATCTATCTGTTTCTATCTATCTCCTTACAGCTGGCTTCCACGGCGTCTGATGGGCCGGTCTTCGTCGACGCTGAGCCCAGATATCTGCGGCGGCGTGCTCTCCGGCTCGTCCGACCGGTACGACCCTCGCCGAGACGATGCACCTCCCACCACGTCTACCGCTGACGCTCTAATTAAGTTAAAACATTGAATTTAAGTTAGTTTGATTAGCCTTAACAGCTAGTGGTTCCGCAGCAAGGATTTCAAATTGGTTTAGGTATAGAAGGATTAGAAGGTATGAAGCATTTCGTACTCTAGAAAATACATTTGATATTATATAGCGAATTTGTGTTGTTGTGATTGGTCTTCGTTGCAGGAGCGCTGGCTCCGCTGGCATCGTTTGCTCCGATCTCGAGGTCATGAGTAATTACTACTCTTTAAGAAGCGAGTACGTTCTCGACATGGGTGGTGGCGCGGTCAACGCAGGCTGTTGCCGCTGCGGTTGGTCCTCGTCGCGGCTCCACCTTACTTGGCCGCACATAATGAGCTTCTCTCGAAATCATGATTCCCTGGTAAGATGCGACTACCTTCTCGACATGGGCGGTGGAGCGGTCAACGCGGGCTGTTGCTGCTGCGGTTGGTCCTCGTCGCAGGAGCGCTGGCGCGGCGAGCGCACGGACCGCCGCCGCACGGGCGCCACCGTGCTCGGCCGCCGCGACTCGGGCGCCGGCGTCGTGCTGCCGCCGCCCTTTAACTGCCGCCGCGGGCAGCGTGGTTACGTATCTCATCAAAATTTAAGGATTACGTAAGTAGGAACGACTTTAAATCTGCTTGGTCAGTAGGTTTTGTTGTCAGTGGAGTCGTATAGTAATAGAAAGTAAGGAGGTTTAGGTAAAAGTAAGGAGTAGGAAAATGTTAATTTTCGACTAGTAATGCCGGAAACTACTTTTAAATTGAACAATGACTTTTGCACGACATGAACGACTTAATAAATTTTACATTAAAATTTATTAAGTCGTTCATGTCGTGCAAGTGAGCTTGTTGGTGTCTTTTCTTAGTAGAAATCAGACTAGATCGCTAGTAGCAATTTGGATGAAAGGAAAATTAGTCTTCCCCTTCGTTCCCGTTCCTTCCTTCAGGAGAAGCGCCCTCACCACTATAGGTAAACCGCTTAACTGTGGTATCCCCTGCGCAGCAAGAGGGGTGCGGGGCGGGATGACAGCGGCCCCACCTCCCGCCCGCCGCACGCTCGCCCTCTGTCTTCCCGCCTCGCATCCCTCTTGCCTGCCACCACAATTAACCGGTTTACCTATAGTAGCAAGTTTGTTCTACTTACATTAAGTAAATTACAAAAACCTTGTAAGCACGGATGCCCGAATTAATTTAGAAGAAAATTTGCACTTTAGTGTAATCGTCAATGATAAACTCGAAGCCATACCATGATTTTGGTTTTTTAAGCAAATATACCCTAAATCGACAAACATTACCTTCTCCAGCTCCTTAAGCGAAGCGGGCGAGACGTCGGAGTGCCGCCGCAGCTCGGGCGAGCGCGGCGGCGCCAGTCCGGCGCTGCTGCCGCCGCTGCCGAGCCGCGCCTCTGAATGCCGCCGCTGCAACGCCTCCAGCACCGGCACATCCAGCAGCGAGTCCGTGCTGTCCTGGGCCGCCGGCGGTAGGCGCGGCGCCGCCTTGCGCCGGCACACCGAGCACTGCCATGAGCTCTGTCCACAATTACAATGTGTCATTAGGTGTGGGAAATAAGTTCGGCTCGTATATCAGTAAAATGCACAATATTTTCGATGATAAATTGAAGATTTGTATGATCTCGATCATCAGATCTTGACCAAATTATTATGGGTCTAACCTGGAAACTGTTCTAACTAAGAAAAGAATCAGTAAAATCGGTTCACAAATGCCAGAGATGTGGTAATATAATACATAAAAAAACAAAGTCAAACCAAAATAATAAGTCATGATCTCATGATTCATGAAGGAACAAACGCCCGCCTAGACTACTACTTTTCCTATCATCGAAATAAAAGTAAACATAGGTATAGAGCCATTATAGAGCACTGCAAAAGAATTACGATGATAGTTTGAATAAAACTAGGCTATTGAAACGTATATTGATAGAAATAGAAATATTTATTTGCATTTTTGATTGATTATTCTGTCTGCTATGGTACCTTATTAATTTATTCTTACAAAATCATTGTTTTAGAAACAGAAATTCAAATGATAAAACCTGTTACAGACGACCGAAAGTCTGTATAAATAAACCAAATTGAAAATTGGACAAATATTCGGGGAAAATGTATCTAAAAACAAATAGGCCGATCCCATTTGACTTCATGATGGAGGCGAAAATGGTAAACAGGGAACAATCCATTCTGGGTAACGAGGATCAAACGGAAAAGTGGGTGCTACGAATTGTATTGACGGCGTGACAGACACTTTTAGAAAGAGGACGCTTCCGGAACGGAACTTCGAAAGGGTTCGGTCAAATAACTACCGTACAAAGACACCCACTCTCAATCTATTCGACACACTGTTTCTTGATTTATATAGGCGTACGAAGTGGTATAAGCATTTACCATATAGGCTAAATAGGCTAGAGCACACTAGAGCCTAAGGTGTGCTATTACAGATGGCTGTGCGACGTGTGCGGGCGCACACAGGAGCAGAGGGTCACCTTCTGATTTACTCCTTCATTTGTGTCAGTTCTGCGTCGAAATTTCGAGCTTGCTTTGCTCTAGACTATGCGGCGATCAATATTCGACGCTTGAAATGTCGCGCGAACAGACATCTGGGAGACAGAGCGCCAAAATCATAATTATTAGCCTAGGACCGCGAGGACCTGGAACCCTAAATCAGGCTCTGTCAAGAGGAAGAAGTACGCACTACGAATATAGGATGCAAAATGAGCCTAAGAATGCTCTCAAGTACTTTTATTGTAAGTTGTATCTTACCTACCTATAATATTGACAACTTACATACAATTAAAACTTCATTTTATTTTTTATGTAAAATACATTTATGGCCATAAATAAAAAACTATAGCATATAAAATAAAATAAAAAATAGTTTTGTAATGTGCAAACAAATCCCTTTTATATGACACCCCACTTGCCCCACTTTCAGATGTATAAACCCTCATTTTGGACTTAATTAAAAAAAAAACTATTTCCAAGTTTCTTTTACTTAAAATAAATGCGGGTAAGCAAGTTCTACAACTGCATAAATTTGGTTCAACTAAAGATGCAAAATGAGCCAGAGAATGCGCTCAAGTAAATCTGCACTACATAATTGCATTCTTTGGCTCATTTAATGCTGGTTGATGAGATAAGAATTTTGTATTAAAACTTCTTAGACAACGAGTCTTTCCATTTATTATTACAGAGCTTTTTTATATACCTACGTATATTTACTCCCAACATGAAAGTTACCTTATTTTTAAATTCCGATAAAAAAGGAGAGATTCTTAGTAAGTATGTAGGTACTTGTATGTGGCTTTGTCTTGAAATTTTTCGGTTTTTTTTATAGGGTCGTTTTTGACGGAATGCATTATTAGGCTTGAAATACGTGAAACAACGAATGACTGTAGAGGAAGCAAAAGAGGCATGCCAAGACAGATATTCGTGGCGCTCCATTCTCTCTGCCTACCCCGCAAGGGATATAGCGTGTGTATGTATGCATTAGGCTTGGTATTGTTTGAATTAGGGAAGAGAAGAAATGAAAACATTTAAAAAGCTTCAGTTTCTGAATTATATAAAAAAATTAGAACCTAACTCTGCCTTACAACAATAATGAGGGTGTCATAATTGCATTATGAACCTCAGATAAATAAAATTTAACCGTACTTATGGCATTTTATCTCACAATCGTTCACCTTGTTGTCACTAACAGTTTAGAATTAACTGTACTTGTAAGCACTTTGTGTAAATTAGATTTACAAACCTTTAAATACTTCTTGTATAGTCTATCGAATGTGTTATGGCACCCCATTTTTATCTGATTTATTAATCACAGTAATCATATTTTACGGTGATTAATAAATCAGATAGATCTTAGATCAACCTAACGATTATTTCTACCTACGACGACCCATCGTGTACATTTGCAATAAAATCGGAATAAATAATAGAATTTCAATAGGTTAGCAAGAATTGTTTATATTCATCGGTAGGTATATTCATATCCCAAGAGAGGTCCGTTTTTACTGGTCGTATCATAAAATCTGTTATTGATCGGTTCAGAATAGATTATGCTTAGAGCAAAAACGCCGAAGGATTTTTTCGTTATCCAAGAGATTATGAAGAAGGTTTGTAGTGGCCTACTTACTACTAAGTATATTCGTGAGTTGCAAGAGAGGTCCTTAATGTTAAGACTTCCTTAAGTCTCGTAAGTGTTATCTCTATCAAGAACTATGACGTGGAAAGGGATAGCATAACATGTGGGATGTATGAGATAGACCATCGATTGGCATCGATATCTTAACGAATGTAGCTGTTCAGTTCAAGCATTTTTCGCACATTTTTGGCCATAAATCAAAAACATATAAAATAAAATAAAAAAGAGTTTTGTAATATGTTTTGTTTTGTATACAAAGCCCTTTCATATGACACTCCACTTGCCCCAATTGCCCCACTTTCAGATTTCGACCCCTCATTTCGACCCCATTTTCAATAAAAATAAAATTAATTCCAAGTTTTTTTTACTTATAATAAATGCAGGCAAGTAAGTTCTACAACTGTGCCAAACTTCAAATCGATAGCTTCAGTAGTTCCTGAGAAAAGCAGCTGTGACATACAGACGGACGGACACCGAAGTCTCACCATAAGGGTTCCTTTTTTACCATTTTGGTACGGAACCCTAAAAATACATACCGCTTCCTCATCGCTGGCCGGCTTAGAGTAGGAGGAGCAGTCCTCGCAGACACGGTGCTGGCAGCCGTTGCATGTGTGGAACACCTCGCCAGGCTTCAGCGCCTTCAGGCACACGCGGCACGCTCCGGCGCGCGACGGCGCCTTGCCCGCCTCGCTGGAAAGCGATTGTGTGTGAGAAGCTTTGTTGATTTATCTTTGCTTTACTCCTATAGCATTGTAGAAATATTTGAAATTCAGGAGAGGGCACTACTAGTCCGATTATTCTGCGATATGTTGTAATGTGATGCAATAAAACATTTCAATTGACTTCTTGAATCAAGTTGATGTGAAACAGGACTCGTCTGTAAGGCGAATCGCACATTGACGCAGCGCACCACCACGGAGGGTAGCGCAATGTGCAAATCGCCTAATATCATGTGTAATAAAATTACGTAACAACGCAGGAAAAAATTAAGTTTGAAAAATAAATGCAACGAATTTGTCTAATACTTCAATGTTGATAGTTTTGTAAAATATCATCACACTATATGGAATACTTACTTACTCAACGACATCGCAAACTTACGATGTTTTTTTGTTAACTTGTATTGTACCTACAGTTATTATTTTTTCTTTTTTCTTTATTTAAATAAAAATAATTACATGTCTTAAAACATAATACTGGCATAAGCCTTCAGGGCTTGTGCCATTAATAATTGTAAGTAAACAAAATAAGTTTTCTTTAGGTAATAAGCTTATTAGATATTTAATAATTATCCACGAAGCAAGTGAAGCATATTTTTTCGCAAAAAAAACACGGATATTACGAAGTTTATGACTACAGAAAAATCCGCTCGCAAAACCCGACTCCCCATGATGTACGGTTATAATCTCGAGCCATGGAAAGTTCGGGCATTATCGCACTTAAAAATATATAAAAAGAGGCATAAAAGACTTTGTCTTAACACTTTTGTAAGTTTTCCTCTTTATAAATCCAGTTCGTAAAATTCGTATGTTCGAGTAGGTTACGTCGAAAGGGGTTTTGAACCTTACGAAGATTATTTTGTTTTAACAACACAAACTTAAGACATTCAAACCTAAAAAAAAATTGTGATTAAGCATATCATAGCACTCAATGTAGTTCCGCGCACACTGATTTTAAATTATCGAATATGCCGACGTTGATTCCTATGGAACATGACGAGAATTTTCAGTTTTCCGAAAAACTCGGTTATGTCACATTATCAAGATACTTCTATCTAAGATTGGGGTTATAAGGTCATGCAGCGAGGACTCGAGTGGACGCCGCCGAGAAAACTACCATCACAATTTTTTTCGGAACAGTGGCTATGCTCTGTATCTTGTCCCTAGTAATAAAAATAAAGACTTGCCCTCTATCGCCCTTTTTATTATATACCAGTTTTTTAAATAGAAGGAAAAAAGCCTACTAGGGGCTAGTCACCGTTTTTATCACTAGTGACAAGATGATAGAACCACAGAAACGTTTTAGAAAACTATCGTCAAGTTCTATAGTTAAAGACTAGAAAGGAGGTGATATAAGTACTAAAATTAGATTTCCGCTGATCGCGGCCGATGCGGCTGACGCGCGCGTCCAGCCGTCAGCCGTCAGCCGTCGGCCGTCGGCCGCATCGGCCGCGTTCGTAGGAAGTCAACCTATCCAGCATATATAATTTACACACTACACACATATACACACTACATACTTACACACCCTCGCACACACAAACGACACTGTACATTATAGGTATGAAAACCAAGGCAGGTCGTGCATTTCCCTTATATGCATTTTCTCGATTATAAATTGAGTTTATTATAATGGTAGTATGTACATACCGTTCAGTCTTCACCGGCTGTGGAGGAGGAGGCTGTGCGGGTGGCGGCGCCGGCGCAGGTTCCGCCGCGCCCTCTGCCGCCACCTGCCTCGGACCGAGCTTTGTCACTGTAATAAATAAATAAAAGTAAAATAATCTTTATTGAAAACATCACAATACTTGTAAATCAAACAATACCCTGACTCCCAAACTAGGCGAACCTGTATCTTGGGAGACAGTGCTTTCTCAAAAAGAAGGTATTCAATAAAGGTCAGCATTCATCCCAATAAATAATAACCGTTCTCTCTAGAATAATCACAGAAACTACCACTGTAGCGTCCTCTCCTCTAGATTCTAGAGGAGAGGGCGCCATTCACGTCATTTCACGTCATTGTTCTAGAGTCTAGAACAATGACGTGAGCAGTGACAGCGAGCCACGGAGTTGACCCAAAAGTGACTTACTTTCATACATTTGACATTTCAGTGCCTGACTAATGTATGGGAAAATGCTCAAATCGCATGCGCGAACTGGCAGACAGGGTTTCCTTATAAAACTTCTCTAGCGAGCAATCTATAGGGTGAATTTCTAAATCTTTGAAAATAATGAACCGTTTCGGAAAATATTATAAAGTTACAATTAAAAATAAATACGAGTAAGCGTAACTTTATAATAATATAACGGTTAAGCCTATAATAGTATCTAGTTTGTTGTCTAGTAAATCGTCGACTGAATTCAAGTGTACGAGATTTTGTCCATGACAGGCCTGAGGCGGCCTGAATAACTCTGACAATGCTGTTGCCACTCACTAACCACACGAAGAAGTCGATCAGAATGTTTACCATTTGTTGAAAAGAGATAAATACCTTTAAACCAAACATTTGTTTGGTGTCCCTAGGAATATTTTTTAAAAATCGGGGTGGGTAGAAGTGCGCTACTGATGGTTTTATTATTTCATGAATTCAAATTTCGGCGCTCATCATCTTGATCAACCTGGTTCGAGACGGTGTCATTTTTCTGGGCTTCTTTCTTTTTTAGACGATGAAGACGTATCCTCTCCGCTCCCGAAAGTGATTTCGTTCGTTCGCAAACGGGATTTAATCTGTTAATTTTAGCCATTTTTTCTTTCGACCTTGACATTTTCACTTGCAATCAACGTCAGAACTTCATTAATATCGCAAACTGTATTTTTAAGGTCAAACCGTGGCGTATACTCTATTCTTTAAAATGCAATTTATTTGGTCCAAATCCGTCTAGTAGTTTCGACGCTAGCTCATTTTAAACTGAGAATTAATCGCGCAACACCTCATTTTCAGTGTTCACTTGCGCGACCTATGACGCCACCAGAGGGAGCCGAGATCGAGTAGTATTTTTTCTTGTCATCAGACTGATCTTTACGATGGTATTACTATTACTTTTCTAACTCTTCAACTTTCGTTACACGAAGCCCTCGACACATTTTTTCTTGGAAGACCCCCCCTTAACCTAACGTAAGACATTCATTTGAATTAATGTCATAATGGCAAATTTCTGAACTTCTAGAAGTTCACGACCCCTTGCAATGCCCACACTTTTAATAACATTTAGATTCGTCCCAGAGCAGCTGCAACTCTAAATCAAGCTTTACTGCAGTTAACCGGGTTCACATTAGTTTTACCCCATTACTTACTCGTACTTGCATTTTTTGTGGGAACCCGATATTTTTTTGAGCAAAAATATATCCTATACATACAGGATATTAGGTAAAAGTGACGCATTTTAATCTTTTGATACATAAAAGCATAAAGAGTAACAAATATACAAACATAGCAACAAACTTTATATAAAATCTTAGTGATAGTTGGACTCTTAGCTCAGATCGAACACAATTCTATTTAATTTGTACTTTAAAATAATAAAGGAACTTCTTTAAAGCTATGTCGAGAAACAGCTTGAACCAGTCAATAACTGATTATGAAATAATTGGAGAGGCATCCAATTCAACTCAAATTACATTCAGTTCATTGTTATGAAATACTGAATTGGAATGAACCGTGGGGAATTCAAATAAGTTTGCAGTTTGTGTCTACCTCTCGGGATGGAATCCACTAACAATGCGTGGATGCCTTCAGCCGCAACTCGCGATATTTCGCTATGAATATTGAGAAATGCTCACAAATTCCAATGCTAAGTCATGCTCGGTTGCTATCAAATTCTGCACGGTTTTGTCTTACACTACCTACATTATATAGGAAATTATGTAGGTACATACTTTAATTTTGGGTTAGTAAAAGTTCAGTAAGAACTTTTGTTTTAGAAAATT
This sequence comes from Hofmannophila pseudospretella, assembly GCA_947369225.1. Classification (NCBI taxonomy): domain Eukaryota; kingdom Metazoa; phylum Arthropoda; class Insecta; order Lepidoptera; family Oecophoridae; genus Hofmannophila; species Hofmannophila pseudospretella. The sequence goes on along the minus strand of OX376323.1, from coordinate 7,440,856 downwards.
AAAAAATAACTTGTAAGTACCTGCATAGGTATTTATGATGAAAGTATGGTTTCTAATGATTTCTCAATATAACTGGAACTGCCATATTTGGATACCGTTTTGCAAATACTGAAAAGAGGCGATAACACAATCACTGTAAGTACCACTATTAGTAACTTTTAGTTTTAAAATATTTTTCGAATAATTTAGTACATATTAAGTACGTTACTGTCAGGTGAGATGTAGGCTTTTCTAGCCTTACTTTGCTAGTTTAATTTATTAATAGAGCCCAGATGGAAGTAAATAAGGGTCAGGGACCATCACAGGAACATAAGTATGAAACTTTTGCTTCGTGGATGTAAATGTGGAGATAGTTCGCGAAGTGAGGAATTATTATACCCCAAGTGATAACTCCACGCACGCTATCACGTAGGTACGAAGTTATTGGGTTACTCGGACTTATTTCGATCCCCAAACTTTGCGGTAAAAAGTTATTTGTTATTTTGTAATAACTACTTTTTTTCTCATTCAACTGAAACATTTTTGTTGTGTTGAGAAAATGCAAATATTAAAAGCTTACCCACATTTTTTTAGTTTTGAGTATTTGAATTTTATAAATGAAATTATCTATGATTCTGAGTGTCACTCCAAAAATAGCCCCGGGATGTAATCTTTGAGCAACCAAGAGGTAGGATAGTAGGTTCAAATATTGTTGAGTCCGGAGTAGGAGCCTAATCTGTAAGAATATGTTTTTTTAAAATATAAATTCACTAAATTCTCAAAATTGATATAGAGCATGGTGGAACAGCTTAATACTAATGCAAAAAAATGTCGCATTTATTATATTATGTTATCTCTGATTTAGTTTGTTTTATAATGGGTTTAGGTACCTACAAAACAAGACCTTCTTTACATCTTTCCTAGCATCAGTCGTCGTTTGCTCGAAAATAAGAAGAATACGAAATGGAAATAATTACTAACTGTAAAGAATTTAAGTATTAGTAGCGGACGTAATTTGTTTCGGACAATTACAGAGTTTCGACGGATTTAATTAAGAATGCTTGTCATAAATTGTTGCGCCGAGTTTTGGCTCAAACTAAGTGAGGAGAAGCCCTTGCAAATTCTAATTAGCAAATAAAATCGAAGTAGGGCGAGACAAGACGAGAACTAACGAGGTATGTATACCCGGACCAGGAATACTCGCAATATTGCTGAATTAAATGGTACAATTTTTATCATAGCGAACTCCATAACAGAGATTATAAAACTACTAATGGCGTCCTCTTGACAGGGTTTTTTATACCTGCTTAGGTTATAGTGTAACGATGTCGACTTCATCGTCCATATCAATCTCCTTGCCATCAATTTTAACCTCATTGTTAGCGTTTATCTCACCTAATATCGTGTTGGCCTCTTCATTATTTCAATTATATTTTCAAAATTGAAATCATATTCCCATTCCATTTCTAAATTCCATTATTCCATTAATTTCATTGTTTTTTACTTTCTCTCTGTATTTTGTCCTGAACGGACGTTTCTCCGTTTTATAAAATTGTCTCCTACCACTACCTATTTTCTAATATTGTGTTGTTCAGTTCCTGATAAATATTATATCTACTATTACCAATTTTCCTCTATTACTTCATCTGCACACTGATATAATAGAACTTTGCTAGCCGGCACCTAGAGGGCAGATTGTAGCAATAGTATAAATATTTTCAACGTAGGCAGCAAGCCTATGCTCTTAATATGATGAAAAATCCGAAACGTATTTTTGACGATTATTTATTTTTTGGACATTTTCAGCGATTCAGTGAAATTGTAACTAAATTTCACTGAATCGCTGAAAATGTCCAAAAAATATATAATCGATAATAGCAGTCCTAAAACTTGAGTAATGTGATTTGATGTTAGTACTCACGTGTACAAGAACACTGTACCCACTGAAATATAATCGATCACATTCTAAAATATTTTCAACGTTAATAATCAAGTCCAAACGCCTTTTCTTTTTTGTTTCAAATGATGGAATAAGTACCTACAATGATTAGCGCAAACAGCATACAATTATTTCTAATGTGTTTCCAATAAAACCCAATTTCTATATATTATTTCGAAACATTTAAATAAAGAGTTTATATGTGAACATAATCCACTTTTATTAAAATGTTGCTGGACAAAGGCTCGAAAAAAATATTTTGAATCGCCATAGAATGGTAGAAGAAACATTCATATTTTTCGTAATTTGCTCAAATGGCGTTTAATGAGGATTTTTTGACAAAATCGGCCAGCATATTTATTATTATTATGGTTTTTTAAAAGAAAAGCTATAAAACCTTTTTTGTTTTAAAATATTATGTAGGATTAAATGTTTTATTAAATGTTTTAGTCGTAAATAATAACAAAAAACTAATTACTTGTACGTACATACGGCCGTGGGAAGGACAATAAAATTGTTCCATTAACTTTTACGACTACGATGTGACTACATAGCTTTCCGCATTTCCTGGTCAAGGTTGATTTATTATGTTCATAACGAGGAGATTCAAAACAAAACTCTTTAAAATTATATTTGTAACCTCATTGTGTCTATTGGTAAGTTTTTTTTTATTATAGGACACGGAGACCAATTCTCGCGGAGTGATATAAATATACTACACAGTAGATAAATATCGAAAAAAAAATGGCGGATATCGAAGGACGGCACTTTTTGCTATTCTCGCATTATTATCTTCCATATTTATCGAATCTTACCGATCGACGTGCAACGAGTGATCCTTAGCAGTTGATATTTTAGGTGATATTTATAATCGACTTGTGAGACGGGATAATTATCGAGTTTCGATATTATATCTCGTTATTGAAAATTCGGGGCTACTGTGATCGCCAACCCGCAGGCCTAGCGTGGCGATTATGGCATCACCTCCTATGGACAGCGCAAAAAGAAAACGGCCCCCAGTTCCCGGCCGCCCCACTATTCCTGGTCACGGTGGCGGCCATGGTAGCGACGATCTGCGTAAGGTGGCTGGTTACGACTGGATGAGAAGAGCCGAAGATCGGGCTCAATGGCGCACCCTGGGAGAGGCCTATCTATGTCCAGCAGTGGACTAGAATAGGCTGCTGATGATGATGATTGAAAATTGGCCTCTTCGATATTTATCTACTGTGATATTTATATCAAGCCGTGAGAATTGGCCTCCTGAATCTGAATGGAAATTATTGGATCCTACCCTTGGATAATAAAAAAAACAGTATCCCTCCCCTAGAGGCGTTCGTTCATTCATGATCCTACAAATTACGAAATATTTAACAAAAGATTCTATTTGTACTTATTCAAATGTTTTATTAAAATCTTGCAGGTATAAAAGGCTCAAAACATATTTTGAATGGCCATAGAATAATAAAAATAAAACAAAACGTTTTTTCTTAATTTGATAAAATGGCTTCTTATTAGTTTTTTTCGTCAAAATCGGCCAGGTTATTTGTTTTTGGGTGTTTGGGTCATTGGATGAAAGAAAACATAGTTTTCGTTCGTTCCTTCATGTATAAAACCTTATTTTAAATGAAATTTTATGTATGATTTTAAAGCCCGATATATAGAGCTGTCAAAAAGGCGCCACTATTATTTTTATATTCTGCGTTACAGACATGATTCTGAAAAAAAAATCCCCCAACATGGCGCACTCTAATTTATGGTAGGGATTTACTACCTGCCTTCTATCTTTAGCTCGAGAAATAAATACTTGATGTTGTTTGGCTCTTTTCAGGCGGCATAAACCTATCTAGACGTATTATTTAAAATATTTCGCATACTTATATGTATGTCGAAGCCGCAGACGAGACAGGGCGTCAACACCAGAAATAGCGTGATTCTATTCACGCTATTTCACAGATCACGAAAGTGATCATGCAGGTTAAGCGACGTTGGCGCGGTCGGTATCTGGATGGGTGACCGCTAGTGGCATGTTCCATCTGAGCTCCTCCGTACCACGGAAAGCACGTTAAGAAGTCGGTCCCGGTTGTTGTCATTCGACAGCAGTCGTTAAGCCATGTCAGATGCCTACGGGTGGCCTGAACAACTCTGACAAATTGGTTGACCACTAACCATACGATAAGCAAGCAAGCAACCGTGATGGTAATCTGGTTGGTAAGACGGTTACCAGCCGGGATGGAGCTGACTGTTTTCTTCATATTATAAGCTCAAAACCACAGGCCGCCGCTCTCTCGCTGCCACTAGACCGACTTGTGTTTTCGTTTCACGCATAACAGCGCTGCATTTTACCGTTTTTGAGGAACACTAGCGCCTCACTCTCCGACATGTATATGTATGCGAAATATGACTAAAGCATATACATAAGTCAGTATATTATATTCTTATGTGCATGTAATGCAGAGATAGGTATGTTAAAAAAATTTCAAGTACACGACATCGTAAAGGTGAAATAGATGAGTGACAAAGTTTCCGCGAGAAATTGTGAAATATGGGACTACCTGTCTTGCGAGTGAAAGATATTTCTTGTTTAACGAAAATTACATCGCTCGCATGACAGCCTCCATATATAAAGTTTTGATTTCGAGAAAACAGTGTCTATGTCACATGTATTATTAATTTATTTTGCGCTTACACCCTGACCAGGAATATAAAGGCGCCATCTCCATTGGTAATTTTATAATCTGTGTTATCGAATTCGCTATGAAAAAAATAGTTCCAGTTAAATTGGTTCCACTCCACTGGTTCAATTCCACAATATGGCGATGGTTATAATTATTGAATTTTTATAGACGGATTCATATGACCTTAATTTCGTCGGAAACTTCCAATTTCTAAATAACTTCCAATTTCTAAATAAGTTCCAATTTTACATATAGGTACATTGCAGACGATTTTCGCTGCACAAAAATTAAATAAAAAAATATTTTGCAAAACGCTAATACAAAACAATACAGAAAATATGGATTATCATTTTACAAATATTATTTAGGAATTTATGCACAAAAATATTAGTTTTGTTCAGAAAATTTTCCCGCATTTCTTTGTACGAGTATACGCTACGCTGACGTCAAAAAACAAGTACAGGCTAGATTTTCGGCGTTATGGCTTTTAATGATCAGTAATCATCAGGATGTTATATATGACTCGATCTTGAGAAATATATATATGCCTTCAATTGAAGAATTATTCACTGGATTAGGGCCTTGTATAGTATTTTGTAAAGATCGAGGGTGCTTATTTATACGTTAGTCCAAAAATTCAAGGTCAAAAAATTGTTAGTCAACCGCTTGTTATCAACCTCTTTGTTTTACTTTTATTATGCCTTGGAGGCAAATTTTAATACAAATTCTTTACCCAAATATCACTTGCGTGCAAACTTTAGTTATTTTTTAATTATTTATTTTTTAAAAACGTGTCTGTTACTTTTCGCTACTAGGTAGTTTATAATTGAAATCTTCAGCAAGTCAAGGCGTGCTTTATAGATCCGAATTTCAGAAAGAAATGGGCCTATTAAACTTTACTGAGAATTCAGTAAGCTCTTAAAAATATAAATGTTAATAATAAGACTGATATCAGTTAGTCAGTTAACTATTGAGGCCGACGTTTCTACACCATAAACAGGTCAGCAGACCACAATACTCACAGTCACCGAGAAATAACAAAAAATACACAGCCCTTGATAAAATTTATATGCATCTAAATTACCCGACCCGAGAGTCCCATAATAACATACCTTTGTCCTGCGCGGTGAGGAGGGACGACGAGAGGGTCTGGCGAAGCTTGCCGAAGGTGCCGGGCGCCTCCATTTGACCCGACACCGCGTTTGGGCTGTCCTCCGTCGCCACCATCTGTACATAAAATAGGTATACTGAAAAATAGAGTGTTTGATTTAACCATCCTCTGTTTCCATTTGCTCCTACCAAGACAGTTTTGTTTACTTCAACCAACGGGTTTTTCACATTAGACGATATCGATACCGACACTACACCGATATGTATGCTGTCCTGGACGACATAGTTTGAAAGCGTCGAGTACTAAATGTATGAGATTCGACAACCGAGCGTTAGACTATAGTCTAACGCCCATTAACTAGTTAGCATCTATCATATAGATACACGGGAGTGGACACACTTCAAGTTCGGAAAGAAAAGCAAGCGATAATTTTCATGTTTAAACAATGTTAAATATATTTTTTGTAGGTAAGTTTGAAGGAACGTTAATAATTGAACTTAGCATCCAGTTAGATCTTCATTCTTTTAACGGCGAATCCGACAGGCCTAGTGGTTCCTTGCACCGAACTTGGCACCTTTTTCACATTTAGGTTTTTAGTGGGATATCCAATTAAATAAAGTTACTTGGTAGGATCAGTATTTTTTTCTGTGTATACAGTTTAGGCCTTAGTTTCTAATAATACTGTGCGATCCTAATTAATATCGACAAGAGCCTAACGTGCTTCCTTATATTTCATATCTACGAGTATCATAAGACTCGAACGCCTCTTTTGAAGTAAGCAGTTTAGAAAGTTCTGTGCATTGAACCAAACGACATGACTAGTAAATAACTACTTCACAATTCAGTAAATTCTATTGAAAATCTACTTGTTACATCGAGGACGAACATAATAAAAAGATAAAAAGAACTGGAGTTAGTGATCTCAATAAAAACAGTTCGCAGAAAAACTCATGTCAAAAGCGACACCGTGGAGCGATAAAACTCTTCATACAAAAATAACGACTCAGTAATACTGTCGTAAATTTTATGGAGAGCAACAGATGGAGAATGAAATACATCAGAGAGACGGGAAAATCAATATTGTCGTCTCCAGAACTCTACTGAGGAACATTTTTATTGCTTCGCTCCCGGCTAGCGAAGCGAGTCACATCGAAGTTTTGCTTCGGTCACTTCAATATATTTAGATCCATAAATGATGCCTCTCCGGAAAATTCATTCTTCCTACAAAAAAAGTAAAATTAAGTCTCAGAAATCTGGATTTATCCGGATTGTTTCGTAAAATCTAAATGTTATATCCTACCATAGGTACCTACATCTTATGATCATATGGATACGAAATTGTAGAGGAAATAATTGCGTGCAGAATAACCGAACTGTGATTATGTTTTAGAATTACTTAAGTGATAATTTACTTTAAGATCCTATGAAAACTCGACTTTGTTCGTATTATTCTATGACGTTATATTGTAAGCAAATAGTCGTATATGGTATGGTGTACTACAAATATGGTACACGTACCTACGTGTGGAGAGAATAGAATACATTTGGGTTTACTTTTTTTTTAAATCAATTTTTTTCGAAGCTTCGGCCCTTTATGGGACCATACCAGCCTCATAGGGTAGTACAAATTCTAAATAACTAAACTGCTGTCCTGAGACAGCGCCTGATGTGGCAGAATAGTTTGATAGTTGTTTCGGAGAGTGCCTAGTATAAAACTGTAATAATCTGCCCATTACGCTCCTCCTCGTCACTCAACAAGCGCTGCCTCTGGGCCGCCCTCCGGTGTCGCCGGTCACGGCGGTGTCGTTTAGCACCACTTTAGCCACATAGATCTCCTCCTCCGTTTAGCTCGACATGCAAATTTGCTCCACGCTGATCTCAGGCAGCACGTTGAGCTTGTTCTGCACGAAGGCTAGGAACTCGCTGACCATTATAGTACTGGATTTCTTGGCTTGAGCCATTGCGAAGTTTATTCAAACTTGTACGGGTGGCGCCGGTACAACCGCGCCGAGGTGACATTAGCGACGCCCATAGAGTCTTTTCATCCTTATAAGAAACAGGATTGATTGGCACCATAAATATAAAATGTAAGAACTGCCCATTTTCTCGCTGACTATACCATTTTTTCAAAATCAATGATTGCAGTTGTATAAAACTCCAATGTAGAGAAGTTCTCAGTTTCGTTCGTTTCCACTTAAAATCCACCACTTAATATACCACTTAAAATCGACTCATGAAAGTGCGAAACAAGGAAGCAAGGACGATGCATCTCGAAAATTTGCCGACTGAGTACCGAAAACCGGAAAAGATGTTTAGTTAACGGTTTCGTGATGGTTTCCGTACGAGCTCGGCAAAAATACCACACAACTCCGTAGGCAATCGGAAAATTTCGAATAAATCTATCGTTCAGGTGTTAGATTAATGAGAGAGCAATGGAAATGCCTCTCAAAAACTTCCGGAGATGACCGGAAATTTGTGGTGTGATGGTTTCCGTATGCTAGACGATAGAGACAAATCGACAAGATAGGCAAGCCTTGAATACCCAGTATGTCTCAAACCTAGTTTTTCGAAACTGATTTTCGTTTTGTAATTGTCAAAAAAAAATCCTACGAGATAATTTTGACAAAATATAACATAATTATTGAGTACTTTATTACATATTTGGCAAAAGGGGAAAAATAAGCAAATTCCAGCAAATGAAGCGCTGTTTTTTATGTTACTCCTTATCCCAAGATTTCAGTGTGAGCAATAGTGAGCACTGAGAGCACTGTATTTTTATCGGAGATCGGAATCCGTGTATGTAACATTATATAGTATCTAAACAGTTTTGTCAGCTTGCTGATTTCAGCAATTTGCTTATTTAAGCTCTTTCGTGAAATATAAAGTGACAGTTACCTCGTCCAGAGACGTCGTCGTCGTTACCTCGTCTTACCATACAGCGAGGTAACGCAGCCAGTGTCCTATGCCACACGCCGAGAAATAGACGACGTACTCGTGTTATAGTTTAGGTACATTTTATGCATTGTAGTTCTTGGTTAAAAGTTGTATATAATATTAATAACTTAGCGAAATATTTTTAAGCAAAAGTACCGACAGCGGTGGAAGGAACTGTTAACCACTGACAAAGGCAACTCGAAACGGATGTTGTAAAACGAGCGCACGAAGATGAGCCAGGAAGTGGAAAGGAAGAGAGCTACTATATCGTCACCGAAGTTACGTGGCTGAGGAACTGCCGAAGGAAGGATGAAGGAAGCGATCGTTTATAGGACGCTCAGAGCAAGAAAACCAGGTGATGTGACTAAACTACATCACATTATCATAGTTTTTATTTAGCATAAACGCAACACGATATGCGTAATACTGAACACGATAAGTCTGATTTCACTATGATGAAATATAATAATGATAGAGTCCTAATCCTAAAGTTAAAAAGCGTGTACGCATTTTCGAACAAAACTGCGTTGCATGATACTCAACAACTTTGTTTGTATGTGCGTTGAACACTGTGTTCGTTGAACACTGCGTTCGTTGAATACTGTGTTCGGCGAACATTGTGTCCATAAATACGATTGATCGACTTTCGTGTTCGTTTTCGAATGTGCGTACATGCCTTGGTACGTATGTAGTACATACATACCCCTAGAACACGAATGCATATTTTACCAAAAACTGCGTGAAATAGGTAGGTATCTAGTTATTGTCCTTTCCAGAAATGTCACAACTATACTATATACACTACTATACTCGTACACACAATATCTCAATGTGTCTGTGATTAAAGCCGAGCACCTTTTTATGTGACTCAATTACGCAGAGCACGTAAAAATGATGTAAAGCTAAATTTTTGGCACCATTTTTAGGAGCAATTTACTAAAAATTTATGTATCGATACTTTTATGAGATATAAGTACCTATACCTATATAGGTGTATCTAATCTTGTAGCAAGCATATCGAATGATACATATATTTTGAGAAAGTTATCGTTCGTAATCGTAACTCATAGCATTGTGCTACGTAGCGCTAAGCGTTGTGCTACACAGTGTTTGCTTTTTAATGTTGTGTTTGTGTTGATGTGGTATATTATGCCGAAAACGGATGTATTTATAGGGCAAGGCTAACCTGTATAACTTGTCATCGAAGTCATTTTTAGATTGGGTATGTCAGAGATTTTGAAATTCACCCGGTTACTGTGAGAACATATGAATTATCACTAAATAACTATTACCTAGATAATTAGATTATTAACTAGATAACAATTTATATTTATTAGTCGTTCGCGGTTCTATTTTTATCTTGTCGCTAGTGATAAAATGGGTGAATCACTCCATATCACGCTTTCTTATCATCAACTTTTGAAAATGGAACGAAAAAAGCGTGCGAATTGCTCTTTACCCCTTTATCTTTGCTGTCACTCCGTCGTCAGAATAGAGTGATATAAGTCGCAAAAGAAACCAATAAATATATTCGTATCATTCGAAAGATAATAATCCTGTAGAAAGTTCTGAAGATTATCTTTACTTACTTCCCTCCTATTTTTGTATCTGTATTTTGGTGCGTGGCGCCGAAAGTAAAAAGTAAGAATCATTTCTTTCTTTAAGTAAGTAATCCGTCAGAGTCGTTACAGAAGGGCGCATATCGAGGCGGAGTTAGTTGAGGTCTACTGGTTGACTATGACTGCTGGTTTTTTTTCTCAGTGATTTATAAAGGTGACTTTAGTCTGTCTGATCTGTCTTTCAAATGAATCTAATTATTATTATAGCACTAATACTTGTTTGATGAAGTAGTTTCTCCTATACAGCTTACATTTATATACATACATGTAATATTTCGTAATTGGTATAATTTATTACAGAAACTCTTGAACTTTACGTGTGTTATAGACACTAAGTAAAGTAAGCTTACTGTATATTAGATTAATCAAGCTCTCCCACTAGCGCAAACTTCTTTAGGACTTGTGGGATAGCGCAGGGGACGCAACTGACTTCTGGCTACCCCCGTCTGTTTCGATAGTTCCGAAATAACTGAATTACACTTTGAGATTTTCGTGACCACGCAATGAATTAAATTTACATCCGTGCTGTCATAATCTTTTAGACAAAGTCAAAAGCAAGGAGTGGTTCTATTCGATTTTCTTGTATGTTTGCTGAATAATTCAATATATAAAACTTTACTAGAATAATAAAAAACAAAAACAGATAAGACACATAGATCAGTTTTATAAAAAAAGAAACAAAAGTAATAAATAATACCTGAGAAGGAATTACTGAGAACAACCACTTACGCTTTTTGTTTTTGTTGCGGTAGGAAATAATCTCATATTAGCTGATGATTTATTGAAGTGTGGAACGATTAACAGTGATCTGACAAACTAGGTATATAGGTATACTAGATTATTATATCTGAATATTTAAGGGAAATCATGTATGTCACGATGTTCTAATGTGCAGTATAGATTATTATTTTATGACTAGGACATAACTTTCATTGATTTCCTGTATCATGTCATGTCATTCCAAGCCACTGGATACCTTTCAGTTATTGCTCCCTAATTTTCAACTAGGTAATAACATAGAGTCTATTAGCATGAGTCATTTCATATAGATACCTACCAACGTATGTATGTTCCGGTCTGATTTTATAATGTTCTAGTTGTTTCTTTTATTGAAATCATTAAACCTTTATTTATTTAATTCCATAAAACTTGTCTCTTTGTATTACGGACTGTATTCTGAGTAACAAGACAGAGTCTCTCGTAAGTATATCTAAAACAAATGATTGCAAAATAACCGGCAAATCGTTTTTAACAGACAAGTTAATCGAGCAAACTACGAGACTATTCCGCTACTCGGAAAACTCTGACTTCGATTAGCTCCCGGTATCCGCCACACGGGTAGAGATTTTTGAGATAAACTAGGTCATGAACAGGTGGTGTTCATGACCCGTCGGGAAATGAGGGGGCCGCGAGGAGTGGGGGGCGCCCTGTTTGACCCACTTGTTGCCTCGGGCGCTATTTGCATTACCACTCTAATTGCTGTTGGCACACGGGAACGGCAGGTAGGCCTGTACTTCATCAGCTAACCTTGGGCCTCCTCCGTGATTAGCATTGTCTTGTCAGCAGTTGTAATTTTGCCTGAGATATTCCTTGTTGAATAGGTACAATTATATATGACGAATATCTTTTGAGATTTGTAGACATTTTAAGGCGAAACACGAGTAAGCTTGTTAAGCAACGAATATTGTTTTATTTTATTAAAAGGTATATAACAATTGCTTTTTGGACGTGTGCCTATGAAAGAGAAGTGAAAATTTTATGCGTACTAGGTACTTCATCGTTTAGAAATACCTACTATAGGTTACTATTTTGTACAGGTAAATATGGCAGAACTTTACTTTATTTTATTATTATTTACACCTATTCAGTATTTTTGTAAATGCAGAACATGCAACCATGCATATAGAAAGCCCTCACATACCACAGTCTGTATTTAGCACACGTAAGAAACCTATTCTCTCACCAAATTCCTTTCTACCCGCAAATCGTCTCTTTAGAATCCCTAGTTTCCGGACTCGCTGTTCTTTTCCATGGATACGGGATACAGGACGCACAATGGCGCCACAATAGAGCCTTCGCTCACGTGCGCGGCCATCAACGAGCCTGTGAGGGAGGGGGGGGGGGGGCAGTGTTGCCAGGTTTATTTCCCATTTTACCATAACCAAACTAACTTCAAAATCAAAAGTCGAAAATCAAGGAAAATTTCCAATTAAAACAATAGACGAGTAGATCGCTTGGGCACCATGTCGCCATGTTTTCCTGCTGTTAAAGTTTTGAGACAAAATTCTTTACACGTTTACTCATACTCGCAGTTTTTCCATTTCCTTAACTCCACTAGCGTATACGAGTAACTTCTTCTTTTCCACGTGAGTTTGACAATTTTTTTTTCAATTGGTAACCGAAAATTAACTCTTTATCCTGGAAACCCTGTGAGGGTGAGGTGGGAGGGATAACACAAAGGAATGTAATTACGCGTCACCGACACACGAGCCGATTGCTCCTCTTTACAATAGTTACTTTGAGGCTATAGTTACAGAGCTTTTCAACTACTGAAAATTTCACATCCATATTTATATACTTTCACAAAAGGGCACACACAAATGTCATATAAGTAATTGTATAAATACACTCGGCTCACGTCCAGTAAAGTAGATGTTCAAACATGATTATTAATTATAAATGGACCAGATATTTTTTTAAACGCCTAAAATAGAATTTCTTTTTGCCTAAGCTGATAAATTTGGTTCGCCTTTGGTGACTGCACGGTACAAGACCACAGTTAATCAGAGACGGACGAGGGAATCCTAAAGCACGATGTTCACGATGTTCAGGCAGGCAGACGACGAGTGAATGGCTGGATATAGAATGATGAATTTCTTCTTATTTTTAACAACGGCTGATAGGTAGGTATTAAATAACGTTAAGAGTATCCAGTCCATAAACAGTAGTTAGTTAATACTCGTATAACAACAATTAATTAGAAAGTTGCTATATCTGCAAGTGGTTTTTTTCCGAGTATTTACATCTAAATAAAAATAAATAGGAATATTTAATTAAGTGAGATCACAGTGATGAATTAATCATGAATACTTTGTAAGTCTATAGGTAGCTAGAATGCTTCCTATTAAAACATTCTTGAGCTGCCAATGCCTCGCTAATTAAAATTGACAAGCTGAAACGTCCGGGCCTGAATGAATGAAACAGATAATTGGACAATACTCAACACTCACTGTTGAATTTTGATGCCAACAAACAATAGAAGTTTTGAGTAGGTATTATTTATACAAGTAGAAAAATAAATTTCAATTATGAAACTTACTTACTACAAAATAATAACATCCTAGGATCAATTAATTAGAAAGAGTTGGTACGAATTGCTCTGCACTGCTCATAATTCGTTGATACATTATTGTGGCTCTCGCATCTCATGTTATTTATTTTCCAAAGACCTTATAAAAACCTAGAAAGTCATGTATACAGTTAATGTCTTCTACATTTAGATAAATGCGATGATCAAAAAACAAAGCCCGAGACGTATAGACAGCAAAACTAATTTGAGAGATTTACTGTTTCGTGGGATCTTTCATCCGGGACTGAAGCGGTAGCCTCCAGAAATCAGATTAAGGTAGTTTGTACGCGGCCGGTCGGAACTACGTCCGAATAAACCTAAATCAGCGGCGGACGGCGGCGCGGGCGTCTCCTCTCAAATCCACTTTAATCCTCTTTCTTCGCGCCCACGCTTCTATATAGCGTCGGCCCCAGAATGGTCGGTTAACCCAACTATTACGCTTTTACACTGATTGAGAATGTACACTAAAATGAATTAGGGATTATGTACTGAACACAGAGTTCTTAGAGGTACTTAATAATTGGACGGTCGTTAGCATATAGGGGCTAGGACGCCGGACTCCCATGCTGGAGGTCTGGGTTCGAAACCATGATAATGTTATACACTACCGATGAGATTTCTTCGAATAATGCGTACGCATTATATTATAGATTTCCTATAATAAAGAAAAAAAAATATCGACTGCTCTAACGGTGAAGAAAAATATCATGAGGAAACCGGCACACCGATATAACCAGTGTGTGAAATATGGAAGGCAATGACAAACCATCACCCCATTAATTTGCCCAGGAGGTCATTCTATGTGGTTCATTCCATAGAATGGTCACTACCCTCATCCGCTAGAATGCGACTATATGAAGACTATAAGAAGACTGAATAATTATTCACGTCCAAGAATCAAATGAAGTTTCACACCGCGGCAAGAAATAAATTACTTTATACCTTTTTACCTGAAGCCTATTTAGGTGTTTTACTAGTTAATTTCTCGACTTCTATTCGATACGAATAAGTACGTGGCAACCCACGTCGAGCGAACCCGATCGGAATTGCTAAATTTACTGAAACCTATATTTGCGGTAGCTTAAAACATACCTCCAAAAATGTTTATTTCATCAATTTTAGGTCAAGGATCATTAAAAATGAAACAGTGGCAGTGATAAATCATCTACACGCGTTGTTTACGAAACTCACATTCATCATGAAGTAAAGAGCTTAGTTAACGATCCGTTTAAATCCGATGCATACGATTCAAAATACGGAATCACGTAGTCCGAGCTAAGCACGTCCGCTCGCATTGTTGGGTGCAGACAGAACGAAATTTCAGGTTTTGTTCGCAGTGCACGCCTCCGCCCGCCTTGCACAAAGCTCCACAAAACACTAATGTAACACTGAGTGGCATTACGGAACACTAGAGCCAACCGGCAGCAAAAGTGGCCGCGGCAAGTAGATAAACATGGCTTTCGTGAATAAAGAAAGCTGACGTAATCGTAACTCGTAGCATGGTGCTACGTATAGCGCTACACACAGTGCTACGAAGTGTTTTGCTTGTGTATGTTGCTTGCTTATCGTATCGTTATGCTGTAACGGGAGGAACCGGGAGGTGGAATGTACACCTCCCAGGAGGAGCCCAAGGCAAATGCTAGGAGGGCACCGGTGCGTTCCACTGGAGATCCCGGAGCCGACCGTAGGCTTGACCACTGACATGGCTTAACGACTGCTGTCGAACGACAACAACCGGGACCAACTGCTTAACGTGCTTTCCGAGGCACGGAGGAGCTCAGATGAAAATATGCCACTAGCGGTCACCCATCCAGGTACCGACCGCGCCAACGTCGCTTAACCTGCATGATCACTTTCGGACCGTGCTCGCAACTAGGCTACGAGCTCCTTGTGTATGTTAATAAGTGCTATAACATTTTTTCATGATGATTGATTACGTACACAATTAATAGTTGGGACGTACGCATTTTCATTTTCGTAGCTAGGTATGAGCTACGCACGCCTACCGTGACTATTAATTTAGTTGGCTCTGTTTGTACAATAAATAGTTACTTGTATTTGTGAAATTATATCTGTTGGGATCCTGTCGGGTCTCGTCGGTATATACAGGGTTGCTCATTAAAGTATCTAATTTCATAATGGCTTAATTAGGTGTTGAAATTTTATGTACGAGATTTAATTTGACAATTTGTATTATTGGATTTGACAATAAATTTATGTACCAGTACAACAATGCTATGAACAAAAGAATATATCTACAGGCTAAAGTTTTATAAATAGTTTAGGGAAAAACATCACCTGCCTCTTTGTCGTATTTGGGCCATGTTCAATTTCCCTAATGCTGTATCCAATTTTCCAAGTAAAAATACAGTTATAGATGGATAGGGCAGGCAGCGCGATAAGAATCTCATCTACACGAGGAAATGGGCGCAGGCCGAAATCGCATAATTCCACCGGAATACATGTGCCGAACACACCTTACCCGTATCTTGATCTCGCCCCACCCATAATGGAGCTTTCAGTACCCATTTGTTCCTACAAAAAATTTGTTCTGCCCCATTTCTGCTTATTTTATTTTTGATAGTTCGCTTCGCTTCTTCCTATGTACCGATTTTTACCCGACTACAGTGAACCCAAATCGAAATGGAAGTAACGTTTTTCGTGCGTCTTTAAGTATAATATGTGTATGTATGTATTCATATTTATACTCCCACCGCAACATATATACCATAGAAATTTGGATTGGATACGTCATGAGAGTATGCAAGTAGCACTCGTTTCTCCACAGGATGTTCTTGTTGATTAGTTTTTTATTTCGAAACAGCCAGATTTCTATCAGGTACATTATGGGTTTTATTTTAGGAAATTCCCTTTGTTATACGTTGTGTTTTATGGCTTTATCGATGACGCAATCTGGACGTAAATTGATTCGTGAATCGGTGGGCTGACTCTACCCGCCCACGTATGCCATTTAAAGGAAGTTATTTATTTTGTTATGTCTCTTTATTTATATCATTATAATGATGCTTTAGGACAATATAATATGAAAACCTAGTGAACATAGTAGTATTATACCTAATAAAAATTGTCTTAATGCAAAAAAAATCTTATCTTAGAAAAAAACAAAGACACTAGGAGAACTTGTACCAATTTAACCCTGCATTAACTCGTGAATTGTCTAAGCCTTTCATACAAATTTGACCTCGGGTTAGTCTAAATTCCAGAGTGAATGGTTGGCATAATACCTCCAAAGTAAAACAAATGTACATACACAAACGATGAATTATTTTCTGGTTCTTATCAAGAGACTTTTTAAAAGCAAATTAGGGCGTTTTAGAATCTGTTAAGGGTGGTATAAATTAAACATTTATCACTGCATACTGCGCGATGATGCAAATTGAAAAAGTTCCGTGAAAGTTTGAAACGAACGGAATTAATTACTACTGTCGAGGCTCGTGCCGCACGGGAACGGATTGCCTGTTTACAGCGTACCAACGAACTACAACGAGAGTGCACGGAGAGGGATTCAGTATTAAGAGTTTGGCCCCAGAATAAATTGAAACTTGTGCCAACGTTGTGCGAGGCATCCACAAGGCGCGGGCATCGATATCGACGTATATTGCTGGTTATCGTGTTCATTAACTGTCTTTTAAACTTTATAACC
Source organism: Hofmannophila pseudospretella (assembly GCA_947369225.1). Classification (NCBI taxonomy): domain Eukaryota; kingdom Metazoa; phylum Arthropoda; class Insecta; order Lepidoptera; family Oecophoridae; genus Hofmannophila; species Hofmannophila pseudospretella. The sequence goes on along the minus strand of OX376323.1, from coordinate 7,423,586 downwards.
AGCTATGGATATTTACCCGCCGCATGCGCAATAGTGCGCATGCAAGCGTCGCACAGATACGGCACTTATTAACATTATTATACATTCAGTGGCTTCGATTCCGGTAACCGCTAAATCTAAAGCTGAACCGACAACACTGTTACGCTTACTCGTATACTAGATTGTTTACGACTGAGTAGGATGTTTCGTTTAGCGCTTATCGCTAAATATGGCGGTCAACCCGGAATTGAAGCCATTGTACATACTTATCTACTAGATTTATTTGTTTTACCAATGTTTGCTACGTTTTTATTATGATGCAGTGTAGTAAAAAACCTAACATTACAGATTGCAGACAAAACACAATCGACATTTGCACAAAGGAAAATAAAACAAAGAACTTCTATCGTAGCGCCCCCACTTTCACAAGTTGAGAGTTAATTATGTATTATGTAGGTTAGGTAGGTATAAATATTACATTTTAAATAGGTACCTCTTGTAGGTAGCCTACTCGTAATTCTTTATGCCTCTTTAATTTTTTGGTTTTGTAGACGATTTATTTTTGCAATAACTGAAAATTATTTCAGTGTTGAATCATTCGATGCCTCTTCTTATGTTACCACAAGTATAAAATATTTTTTTTATATCTAATTATTTATTCTTTGTGAAATGTAAAAAGTTAAATTAATATAATTCAATAATTACCTACGCTACCGGTCTTCAGCAAATTAAAATAGAAGCTACGTTCTACACCACATCAAAGCGAGGGAAAGCATACCTACCCACTCGTATACCCATCTGTCTATAGCCCAATCCGAGTGCGAATCAAAAATAAACCGAATTTACCTGGAAAGCGACGCGCCAGAGCTAAATCAATACGACCTCCACTCTATACTTATAGATTCATATTCGCCAAATTTTGCGACCTTGTCAGAATCACTACGTTGTCGTAATAATTATAATGATCGGGGCCCGTTTATTATGGGTCATGAATTTGTGGAATTTATGTTAGGAGGATATTGAATAAGAATATTGTCTCAGCCCTATGCACCACTAGGTGTTCTAGGACCTGAAGAAGAAGAAGATGTTAGGAGGATACGATGGGATAGTGAAATGTTTTTTAAATGTATTATTAACAATTTTTAAATTTACCTACCATTCTAACATGATTTTGAAATAATGTTTAAGAATTTTTGTTGTCCGTTTATTATCGAGATTATTATAATAAAATAATACCATCAACATACCTAATTAATCATATACATTATCGTCAACTTGTCACATTATCATAAATTGCATCCACAAGAATAAAAATTAGTTGATAAGCCAGTTTAATTTTGAACTATCATAACTATAGTAAGCAATATCATTCTGAAATGTGACCATTTTCCGTCAAATCGGAAAAAAGGACAGTTAATATAAGAATAATAATTCACGTCCCGAACCTTACGTTACATGTGTCTATGATTAATGTCCTTTATATTGAGCTTTCTGACTACATTTTTTGCTCTGTCAGTGTTTTGCGATTGATCTACGAGTTCCTAATAACATTTTGTTATTTATCTAATGTTAACGTCGGGACACTTTGTACAGCAAATTGTAGGACATACCTGACAACCTGTCTATTAACAGACAGTTTTTCACATTTGACAGTTGCACGTGGGCGGAGTGTAAGTTTCGATTTTAATAAATTAGAAAAAGTAGTCAAAAAATTGTCCACGAGCAGAATATGAAACTGCGATCTTGCCGTTCTTTTTTAAATTTATTTATTATGCATTGCTAAATCTTAATAAAATAAAAAACGATTAAGTTTCGATTTATTGTCCAATTTTAATATTTTTAAATTAAAGCACTAACTTCAGTAACAAACTTCGATCGTTCGAGAAGAGTTGATATTGACTTCATTGAGCACAATAAAATAAAACCGTAATATCGCTATCGCAGCGCTATTCGGAACCGAATATAGTTTCAGTCTATTGGTCGTAAAATATTCGTAAATTTGTTACGATTCTGTACACGTTTCTTCTAAACGACGGTAAATAAAATAAGTTAAGGTGTATCTACAATAAACAATTCTAATACAGGTGATTTGCTAGCAATGTGAACAGGAAAATTACATGACCGTCGTTAGTTATCTTTTTACTAATATATTGGATGTTGATGTTATAGTAATACTAATAGAATTTTACAAATTCACGAATATACATGTCTATTATCTACAATTCTAGTATATATCTTTAATTAAAATCTGTAGTTGTTTGTTCATTTACCATAGTAGATTGTAGTAAGCGATGTACGTAATATGCTTTGATGGTAAGAAGCGAGATCGTAAACCAATTTATTTTAGGTTTATTTATACCTCAAAGTGAATTCCACGAACATCCACTTATTGCAAATAAGACATCCCTATATTTCCTTGAAAAGAGCTTTCAAGGAGAACTTCGGTTCGGTTTATCTTTCGAGTGTTTCACCAGAATAAAGTATTTTTAATATTGTTTTCTTATACCTACCAATAATATCAGGATGAAAATATATAGATAAACAAGAATGAATTTGGAATTACTTGTCTACTCCAAAGAAATACAAGTACTTTTTCGTCTTGAGTCAAAACTCAAGACGACAAAGTACTCGTATTTCATGTTAGTAGAATAGAATCTAGTAGGATGGCTTTGTACAAAAAGGAGACTTTTGAAAATATTAACTAATATGTGCTCAGATTCTACCTTCGCATACATCTATTACGGAAAACACGGGTATGGGACGGATTTGAATATCCCTACCGCCACTGGTCAAGCGTGTCGTACGAAGTGACTAAACCGAGTAACTTGCTGGTGGTAGGTGGTGGTGGTGGTGGTGGTGGTGGTACCTTAGGGGTCCGCCTGGTTAGCGACCCCTTCGATGTAAAGTCTGTCGTCAAATATCTTTGCTTCGGCATAGATGTTTTTCTGCAGTATTTATAGAAGAGCCAGTACTGACTAAGTCCGTAACATGTGCTCCATCTTCGACCTCATACCTTTTATCACCAGATGAGATTGAGGTCAAAAGCGGGTTTAGTCGTAAAGAAAAAATATATTCCATTCCATTCCAAGCCAATCCATTCCTATTATATTATATCCCATTCTAGTCTAATGGTCTCTTGGTGCAAAGGTTTGCCGTGGCGATTCAGCGTGGCAATGCCGCTAGCGCCATGGGGACCTTTGCATCAGGGTTGACACGGGGCGGAGTACTTGACTAATTCACGTTAATGACGAAATTTTGTTAAATGGATTAAATGACAGATTCTAGTCTATTCTATTACGTTAATCGGGACGAGTAATATTAAATATGAATATAGAGAGAGTTTACCAAGCATTAGCTCTCAACATGTTTACAAGGGTGTCACAACTACAAGTTTATATGACGAGGGTGTAGAAATATCAATTACCGATAAACAGTAACCGCCACGTGAATAGGTAACGCTTTGGAACACATGTTACCGGCGTTTTAATGATACATGTCATTTGGTAACATGTTTACCGTGTCAGGCTCGGCCGTCCTCTGTTGAAATATAGGCCGATGGGCGGCACCGGGCTCATGTAATCGTAACATGTTGTACATTACACAATAGATATCAGCGTAGAAATGTTTCCTCAGAGTAACTTACTGAGGTTAGTAGTAAAACTACTATTATAATGTAGTTATGCATAGGTATGCTGCTTTATTGAGTGGTAATAAGATTTTTTTATTGTACAAGGAGAGCAGTCGAACGGGCTACCTGATGGTAAGCAGTCACCGTCGCCCATAGACATCTCACTTCATTGTAATGTTATTAGAGAGTTTTCGATGCGCTGCTAACCTTGAGAACTGAGATTGTGCTTCATGTGCAGTAATTACGCTGGCTCTCTTACCCTTAAAACCGAAACACAGCAATGCAAACATTGCTGTTTTGCGTCAGAAATAGGTATGATGTACAACCCCCGACTAGCTCTGAACGGGGTATTTCCACATCTGTCTGTATTTCAGATATTGCATGACATAGGAAATAACAGGCTTTCCGCTGTTACATACTTATTATTCAAATATATAATTGTTTGGTATCTCCCCTACTTTCGGTTAAATTTTATGTTTGTGGCAACCCCGCTACTTAACTTAGGTATTCAAAAATACAACTGTTACTTTCACTTTCGACTCCCTCTCGTATCAGCGACACAGCACGAGCTCGCATTATAAATTTCGTATTTCTATTAACTTAACCTAAAAATCCCCCTTAACCTAAAAACCCTTGATCCCTATTTTCACCCCTAACCAGTTCTACCCCTGAATCGATTCGTTTCCCTCACAAATTCCACGAAAAGTTATATTTATATGTGTCAGTGGTTCCAGCCTGCTCCTCGTCAGGTGAGTACCTAGCAAACTCCTAAGTTATTACAACCCCCTGCATATTGAAGGGAAAACTGCCTAACAACATCAAAAAGGGAAGAACCAAAATTCGCAGGGTTTGCTCTGAACCCACCCCCCAATCGCGGCCTATCCCAGGCGGTGCACCCTCTATGCTCCAGGGTGGACACAATTACGGAACAATAATATTAATAGAGTATGAAAATTCCATGAAAATTTAAGGCCGTCAGCTGCGTGACGCGAACGTCCGCGGCGGATAAATATCCATTGCTCGTTATGAAGTCAAAACGTCAGCGAAATAACACTATAACCAGCAATGTACATCGACATCGCCTAGTCCGTGCGCCTCAACGATTGGAAATGTACTTACCTGAAAATAAATTAGTTCTCTTCAGAAAACACTTTTGTGAGCAATTAAAGAAGAAACAAAAAGTTCTGAAGGAAGATAAAATACGACATTATCTGTGAGGACCCTTCTCCTGTATCCGTTCGGTTGAACCGTTCCTCTCACCTTACAATGAATTAGCATTTAAAAAGGAAAAATATCCATAAAACATTTATTTAGCAGTCATTCCGTTCATTTCGAGTTGCTTTTGTTTTCACTGAATGCGAGGAGCGAAGTGAAATTGGTCTGATAAAGTTTCATAAAGCTCCGGATAAATATTTTGATTCGTTGCGTTGATTGTTTGGGGGTGATGATTTATTGTACCGTTTTAATGTCACGCATTTTACGTATTCATTGTTATTAAACAATTGCTGAGTCCATGGAATCTGAAACAATGAGTAGTGCGAAATATGGAAATAATTCGTACAATGTGGTTCCCACCACATCCCCACCACATATTTCCATATTCCATAGTATAGTAAGGGTAAAATGGGTATTTTACCCTTACTTTTATGCTAACATAAGGTTGTATTATCTACTGAAGGTAGGTATGTCTGAAATAAATCTTTAATTTTTTTTAAACGACCTTATCTTGGTAATCACAATCTGTGACAGAAAACTGTAATTAAGAATAAACTGTATAAACATATACTCACAGTACGAATTTTGATGGCCTTTTTACATGCCAGTCTTTTGTACAAACGTTAACAAACCACTTTTTGGTTCACCGTACACAAAAGAGCGTCGGATATAGGGCTATAGGGCTTTATGCAAAATTTTGTGGAAATAGCGGCCATTGAAACCGTGTGTTGTATGCACGCTGGGATAACTGCGCCTTTATGCGACTGCAGTTTGCTAATAGAGGGAGACCAGTCAAAGCGGGGCGCATCATTGCGGCCGGGTCGGGTTAGGTACTTTCAACAGGCCAGGAGGTCAATTGTCAAAAACGGGATATAAAAAAAATGTTTTAGGCAAACATACAAAGTGAATGCATAAAACTAGTGTATTACGATTTGTCACCATAGAGTAGGCTATATTATGTGTTTTAGATATTTTCGATTATAAATATCATGAAAATATCGACTGCTAAAGATTACGCTTGTGGCATGTCGATCACTAGGATTCGATAAATATCGATGGTGATAATGCGAGAATAGCAAAAAGTTCCTCTCTCGATATCCGCTATATTCGATATTTATCTACTGTGATATTTATATCACTCCGTGATAATTGGCCTCCAGAAGGCCAATTCTCGGTACGTTCGGGTTAGGTACTGTACAGTTTGATTTTAAAGATCAAATTTTAAATAATGGCAACCTTCACTGAAACCGTGTGGAAATGTCAAAGTTGCGATTTGACATAGTGTATGAAAAGTTGTCATTAATAAAATTCTACTCTTTAAAATCAGACTGTATATTTATTTTCGAATTACCGACTTCAAATATCGTAGGCAAAAAGATTCCCGTCACACTGCATCTCGAGCGCTAATTAATACTTACTCTTACTCTTTTAAGATTATGTCGAATGTACGAGAATAACGCCCCTGCACTCGATCCCCTGCCCCAGTCTGGCACGATTCTATGCCACCCAATGTTAGAGACTGACTGTAAAGCCTTTTTGACCGAAACTAAAACAATTTACGTTTATAATTAAAACTCTCTCTCTCTTGAATATATCAATACGATTGTACAAAAATATATGGTTTTTACAAGTGCTCTCTAAATTGTCGGCTTTCTTTTCGATCAATATTTTTAGCCATAGGAAAGCCATCCGAAAATATTAATCAAGAGGACATGATTGAATTAACCTCACTTTAGAGAAACAAATCTATCTTAATCATATTAATATAGGTATGAAGTTTCTTTATTTCTTTAGGAATGAAACCGAAACTATAGTTGGTTTTGATAATTAGGCGAATCGCACATTGTACCGCTCTCTGCCGCGGTGGGTGGTGCATGCTGTCGACCTAGTAGTACAGGATTGTTTGTAATCCGCTGCGATCTAACACACTGTGCGAGCGCCGCCTGAATACTTGGGGAGGCGGTTACAATGCGTTAGGTCACAGCGAATTCGACCGCTTCACCGCCAGTCGTGGCGGTGCGCGGTGCAATGTGCGATTCGCCTTAATGATCTTCGAAAACATGCCGTGGCAATAATAACACAAAATGATTGTAATCGATCATTTACTCGTATATGGTTCCACGGAGCTCATTTATACTGTCTTATTTGTGTAGCAGAGTGCTACGCTAATGGCTACGTCTGTGCTACGACGCTTCTCTAAAAGCTACAAACGACTATCATCATAATAAGTATTAAGCAAGTAAGTTCAATGTTTCTCCACTTGTATTTTTTATTTCAAAATTAGTAACAGATAATGTGATAGGATAAATTCACATTAAATTAAAATCTATTATACGAGCAGACTTAACATGTAGCCAAAACACACAACATAGGAGAAAATAGTATAGAGCTGCAAGAGTCATGTATTTGTATAACGGTTTGGCACGTTTCGATATCTGTCAATATAGTAGTGAAGTGTAACAATTACTGCTGTGCTGTGACGAGGTCTGCTGTGGAAAGACAGTGAAGATTTTGAGGGACAGCAGAATAACCAAAAATACGAAGGTTCGACTCATGAACTGCTTAGTCTTTCCAATAATTCTGTACGGTTCTGAAACGCCTTGGAAATGTGGTGCTGGAGGCGACTGTTGAGAATCCCCTGGACTGCGCATCGAATAAATGTTTCCATTCTGAAAGAGCTCCGAGTAAAAACTATGTTTTAATCAATTGTGCAAACACGAATCCTTACTTAAATCCTTAAGTACTTACTTTACTTTAATCCTTAAGTTCTTTGGCCATATTACACGCAAAGAAGATTCAATAGAGCGTCTGATTAGTCCAGGGTAAAATGGAGGAAACAAGTTCGCGCGGTAGAACCCTGACAAGATGGTCGGACTTCATAAAGTCAGTGACGAAGTGTTCCCTGGTCGAATGTTCTCGCAACCAACACGCACCACAACGCACCAACCGAGTCAAATGGAGACACATTGCTAAAGCGGACGTGCTCGAGACGTCGAAGCAATCCATACCCACGGCCACTCCGTCAAGAGTGATCGACTAAGAAGAAGAAGTAACAATTACACATAGAAAAAGTATATCTATATAGATAGATAAATACTTTATATCACACAAAGGCGGTCTTATCGCTCTGAGCGATCTCTTCCAGGTAACCTAGGTGATAGTAGAATGGTTAATAGGTTATCGGCAGTATAGTGCAGAAAAGTGGAATATGAAAAACTCTTTATTACATAAATAATGAGTGCAAATGACATAGTTATACATATGTACTCACGTTCGTGAAACCATATTTAGTTTGCTCAGTATTTTAAATGTTTCTGGATAAAATAAAGCTTTTAAAACTTTCCCATGAGTTGCATTTGAACCTGGTGTGTGATAAATGTAGTAGATATAGGTTTGGAGTATCATCCCAATGATCTCTCTATACAGTGCAACAAGTATCGGAGCGTGTTCATAAAATAGGAAAATCAATACGAGCTCGTGTAGCCACTCGCGGAGCGCACGGGAGCAGCTAGTTATTTATACCGGTGGAAATGTTTGTTGTAATAAAATACCAGTTGCGCCTAAAGCCTAACCTAAATAACCTTATTTCCTTATTCGCTCAAATTTCTGCTCCGGGAACTTTAGAAACCGTATAAAGTCCCTCTAGAAATAAAGCGCAGGTTTCTGCAAATTAATACAATTAAAAAGTTTTGTAAAGACGTCAAGATGTGCGCGATAATACTTTTAAAGATATTTTTGCGTCTTGTGTACTTTATTATTAAGTAAGTTGTATTTTATTAAATTTCCATAATGGCACATTTTCACAAATTATTTAATTTACATTTCAATGAAATTTTGTATTTGTCATGACTGAGCGGAGACAGCAAACAAATAAACAATTAATTAGGTACTGGAACTCAATCGCGGCTACGAGCAAAGTTAATATCGACGTTAAAATTAATTTCATTCAAATACGTTGTAAACATAAACCATTTCTGTTGTTTTAAACGCCAACAGAGTAAAACAGACAAAAAGGAAACACATAATAATTTATCTTATATCCTAAAGCGTTTTTCGCAACAAAACAATTTGTACAATGCCTTTTCCTCAAGTGTTAAACTGTATTTTGCCTTACAAATTATCTGCTGGTTAGCGACTGTGAGAAATATTATTGGCGAAATGTTTTAGGTTGTACTTACCAAAATTATATTTTTATCAAAATTAATTTCTTCCAAAGAAAATAATGAAGGAAATCATCGTGATGAAACTTGCACACTACGATAACAGTATGTGAAGGGAAAGCAATGGCAATCCACCCCATTATGACCGGTTTACTTTTGGTCAAGTACAGTGGCGAGTCAACTTGGCTTTCAAACTACCTTGCCAATGGATCCAAATATTGTTTGTCTGACCAAATGTAAAGCGGCCATTAAATTTGCACAGGAAGCCGGTCTTTGTAGTTAATTCCACAGAATGACTGAGACCCTCTCATAGTGAGGATGCATCTATAAGAAGAAGACAGTCATTTATTGAAAGCATTATAGACTCTTAGAATAGTATAGAAAATCCTTTATTAATAGACCATATAGGTACATATGACAAAAAATATGTAAGAAATATCACAAAATGAGAAATATCACTTTATTTCAAGTCTTTTTTATACATATAAGTATCAGGACGGACAAAATAGAATGTGATTTGTTCTACATCATTGACTAGTATATTCGTAGCGTAACACAAATATACTATTTGTATCTTCTTATAATTTCAAAACCTATTAAAAAATAAGTTAAGTGCCTACTCGTATTTATTTAATCTATTTTAGTTATCCTTTTCCCAAATGGAACTTCGTTTAACTACTTGCAACAATACAACTTCACTAACGTCCAATCGAGTCAGATTCTGAGTCGTAATTACATCGATATAATCAGATTAGTGCCGAATAAGCAAAAAGGTAAGTCGTCAAAGTTCCAGTGGTCTACAAAGTTTTGTTACATTACACAAAGTAAGTAGATAAGACTTAACTAAATCCAATGTATGAAAGTTGTCACTTAAGTTGATCGACTTCTAGGCAATTCGTATGACGAAGCTTAACCAGTTATAGGTATTATGATTTGATCAATTCGTCTCGGTAATGTGACGTCATTACGTTTTGCATTCTTTGTAGAACAGAACATCTATTTACGAATGTAAGTTTAGCAATTTAATTTATGTTAACCGTACCTAATATTAATTTTGTTACATATAATTACTTGCTGCCTTCATTAGCAAATTCTTTATAAGGATATTAGTTATATATGTACACGTCTGTCTTTATAACACACTCATTTCCCGTGAGATAGCCTCAAGGCGATGAAGGTCCGTGGAACGACCTATCGCGGGACAAAAGATGGAATAACATGAATACGTAATAAAAATGAGTCAAGGATGAGGTCGTTACGCTCTATGAAAGTGGGTATAACTGAAAGTCACTGAAAAGATTGTATTATATAGGTAGAAAAAGTTATAATGGTTAATTGGTACGGATATTCCTGAGTATTTTATATAACATTTAGTCATACGGACAAAAAATTCATCAAAAATATCTGGGGCGGATCCATTTTGGAATATAGAGTAAGTAAGTAAGTAAGTAATACGTTTATTTCACACACAGCAATGACCGAAACAGAAAACAGATATCAATGGAACCCAAAATTTTAGGCAAATTCTGAGTATATTGCGAACTAATTAACTAAGTCACACAAATGCGGATTGCGGGGAAAACTAGTGTGTAATTTTCCAAGCGTGGCGGCGGTGTAGAACCCGAGAGAATATTGTTTTGATGAGAAAGAAAGACGTTTCCGCTCGGCGGAGCGTTAATTCATCTGGCGGAAGCGTGAGCTAGTGAGCATCAGCCGCCCGCCGCCGCCGCGCCGTCCTCTCCGCCGCCGTCTGCTAGTGAAGAGCTGATACAAGCAAACCAAAAACTAGAGGACCGACAACAAGCAGATGGAGTAAGAATAACAAACAACCAGGGTATCAAGTCTCAGGGGAGACCGAGTCCACAGCCGAGTCATGTCAAGTCCCAAATAAATAATTTGCCTCAATAGTTTCAATCAATTTCAAAATGTCCCCACGTGAACTGTATTGCGTGTCTAATCAAATACCTAAATAATGAAAGGTTTGTGGTAATAAGGAAGAGAAGAGAAGGGAGCGCTGCAGTATTGGATTGTTTAGGGCATCCAAGTTACTTAATCCCGCACTCTATAGTAGCGAAGAGCTAGGTACTAAAAAAACTAAAAGATTAACAACAAACATAGAATATGAACCACCTGTCTATACAAAACCGCCTGTACAAAACACATTATTCTTATAGGAAGTACCTACTGAGCACAAAAGTTCAATACCAAGACTATTTTTTGTCGAATATTTGTTGATTAGTTTATTGTCCCTTTTTAACTCGGGTTGTCTATAATTTTAAAATCACGAGTGCTGCACGTCACTACTCGTTGCTTCCACCTGCCTCCCCGATAAGCACATGCGGAAAGCGGAACGATACCTTATTCATGAAGGCATTATTAATCCGAAAAATATTTCGCATATTTCTGTATGGTCAATAGAGAGACGAATGGGCGATAAGTACGAGTACGTACGTAATATACGAGTATATTAGAGGAAGGATATTCATTTTTCTCAAAGATGCTTGGAAATGTGCTCAATACATTCAATTTTTTAAGTTTTGAAGTAGGTGATTCCTGGTTCAAAGCCAGATAATTTAAAAAAAAACGTGACAGCATTGGATTTTCATACAAACATTCCTGGCCTAGGCCAGGAATCCTATCGTCTTTTGTTTTTTACTTTTTAAATTTCGAGTGCGGATTACTGGAATGAAGCAAAAATAATTATAATGAATACCTAACTATAATACTTCCAGTAATATTTTCAGCTTGAAATCAGTAAGTTTATAATGAATTTCCTTGCATTATTTGAGAAAAGTACTAATACGAACCTCGGCCGTAATATTTTGGCCTTTCAAACAGATCTGCGGCCAAAAATTGCTAATTTCCTGGCCTCTGCAGTAATGTACTTTTGTTCTTTATAATGATAGAGATTATTTTTTTCCTTACAGTTTAGGCTTGCAAGAATATTTTTTAATTAATCGCAAGTTCAAAAATTATTGATAGTAAAGTAAAAGCTCCATAAACATTTTAATTATTTAATGCTCCTCGCAAAAACAGCAAAGCGCTATTTCCCAGTTAAAGTTAAAAGCTGGAATCAAGAAAATGAAATATATATTCGGCTTTCTGTATTGCTATAATTTAACTTAAGCTCTGGCGCGGCCGCGCCACAGGGAATTTTAATTAAAGCCTTATTGCACAAAAAATAGGTAGCTGCGGTCGTCGCTTAAGTCCTTTAACGCATAATGTAGCCCTCGTATAAATTTATTAAATAATTTGTTAATAAGTGACTCTGTGTTGTTTATGGGCACAAAAATTACTGTCTCGAGGGCTGTGGGCTGTCTCTTTATAAGTAAGAAGTACTATTTACAAACAAAGTGAAATCTTGCAGCAACTCCTTTTTTGCAATTTTATAAAAATAGTGATATTTTACCTTCGAAATCCACTGTGATTATTACCTATTTAAAAAACCAGTCAAGTGCGATTCGGACTCGCGCACCGAGAGTTCCGTGCTTAAAAGAAATACGTAGTTACCTACCTTGTGAAAAACTATCATTTAAATATTTTTTCTCAAAAATCATACATGTTTATTTATATTTCATTTTATTTTTCCTGGAATATATACGAGTATAACGTCTTTTATCAGTACTAATTATTTTAGATTTTTTTGTCTTTAAAAATATATTTTTTTTTAATTTCTCAATAATTGTACATTTTTGAAACTCCATTTTATTTTTCCTGTAAAATATAGGGAATGATTATTTTAGAACTTTCGGCTTGCAAACGACGAAACTGGGGGAACGGTCGTGTTTCGTACTTTTTTGGCCATAAGTTAAAAACTATAGCACATAAACTAACATATAAAATATTTTTGTAATGTACAAATATAGTTCTTTCATATGATACCACACTTGCCCCAGTTACCTCACTTTCAGATTTCAACCCCCACTTCGGACATCATTATCAATAAAAGTAACATTATTTCCAAATTTCTTTTACCTATAACAGATGCGGGCAAGCAAGTTCTACAACTGTGCCAAATTTTAAGTCGATAGTGTTAGTAGTTCCTGAGAAAAACAGCTGTGACATGACATGCCAAGGCAGAGATTCGTGGCGCTCCATTCTTTCTGCATATTCCGCAAGGGATACAGCGTGAAGTTATGTATATATGTAAATGTTTTTTGTCGATTTGTGTGTTTTTGCCATAATGTTCGTAAAAATCTAAATAGGTAAATACTTATCTACTTACAAGACTCACCTTCTTCATAAAGGACATGACGTTAGTCGGCAGCATGGTGGTGATTTCCTGGTCGTCACGTTATTACACTCACATCATCACGTCACTGCATTCGGTTTATACCTTTATAACTCACTCACTGCTCAGTCCGGAATCAACACACTGCCACCAAAACACGACATTTTTACAAAAACCAACACTTTCACATTAGTCACTAGTATGAACTTCTGCCGTAGAAATTGTCAATCTGAAACAAAGATGAAACAAAATTTAATATCACTGTTATCAATCAAATAACACAATTTAATTTAGAGTGATAATTTTATAAGTTCATTTTCGACAATTCAAATATTGAAGATTTAATTAATTTAGGAATTAATGCAATTATTCATTTGTACAGAATAAAAATTTGTTTGAATAAATACAACACCACACCAAAAAATAAGAAAACCTACAAAAATATAAAATTGAAAGTGAATACTGAAGCCCGATGGGCTCAACCTCCCAACCCCCGGCCGCTCGCTCGCGAAAGCTGAGTGGGAATGAACAGACAGGGCTATAAGCATTCAACAGGTTTCTACTTTGATCATGCGGCTTATCGTCTTTCTTTTATACAATACACGACTTACTAACACGAGCCTATAAATAAGGGAGATATGCATTGGATTACTCAAAACCTACAAATAAATTATGACTGTAGACGAAATATGTACAAGGATTTTAAAAAATTGCTCGTCTGGTTATGAATGAAAAAGCTTTACTCATCAAAATACGATTATTTTGTTCATCAAAGTTTACTTAGAGTCGAAATACTCGTATCGTATTCTCTGCAAGAGTAATAGAAGCGATAGAGAAGAATATTAGTAATACGCTTATGTAACGTTAACTACTGGCACTACTGATACTTTGATATTCCAAAAATAGCACCTGACTCACCGTTAATTAGAAACTGTATTTATGACTTTGAAACAAAATGTATTCGCACGTTTATCTCTTACTTACCTACAAGTATCTATACATATACAATATTTTATATTTTTTAATCAGCTCCTACTAAGAGGAGCGATTTAGATATAATTCGTTGTGTATTGTGACCATTTTGATCATGTTTGTGTAGGTATGTTTGTGTCACAAGTTTGATGTATGTAATAAAAAAATAATTTAATTTATCTCAGAACATTTTGTAGCATGAACAAATGAGTTAAGATAAAGTAACGAGTCCATTATGCATGCAGGTTCTAGATTGCATGCAACACAATGTGAGGGAAGGTACAATAATTGTACAAAATATGCAGGCTGAAAACCTTCAACCAACAACAAACATGCAAGTAACATGCATAATGGAAACGTGGCATTAGATTCGGTGAAATTGGGAATATCGTCTACGGCGCGTAGCACTTGCTACGCGCTACATTGCTACATTGTTTTCGTTTCAAATCCCGTAGATTGTGTGATAAGTAGATAGGTACTACCGCACGTACAGTCGATCACAAGCTATAGTATACCATCTGTCAAAAACCTTCGATAAAGTCTTAACCTTATTTATGCCTGAGCAATATTATACATTGCAGATTCTCAAATTTTGTCGTTTTGGGTAGGTTGTCCTGTGGTCGATTGTACGTATCGACAAATTTTCTAACTATGTATATGAAATTTACAATTAATTTATTTTGTATTTTCCCGCAAACATTACAAATTGAGTCACAAGCTAATACGTTGCTGGGTTAACTTGCTTTGCGCAATTTTACGTAAATACCGGTAAAATATGTCACCCAGATCGAGTCAGCTTACCGTGTCTCTCTTCTTGAAGAGATTGCATCCCCGAATAAATCGATAACCGATCGGCAGTTGCCGATTTAATCTGCAAATTGGGTTTAAGCGTCTCGAAGATTAAAACTAATAAAATTGGCAATCTTTTGTTATGTATATCACATTCTTAGATGACCCCTTAACCTAACGTAAGACATTCATTTAAATTCATGTCAAAAACGCATACTGTATACGTTTTTTGTAAACGCGTAAAAACACCACCCCGACCCAGTGACTTGTTGTTTGGGCGGAGCCTAGTGATTTTTACGCGCACCCCTTTACGCACATCACTGACATCATGAAGGTACGAACGCCCGCCCCTATGGAGATCTAATGTTTATCGTCTCGCCCCACCGTATGGTTGAAAATTTGTCAACGAAATGTCATTGTATAATTTCAACGAGTCAGTTTTACCGCAAATGTTCCAGTGGTAACATTAACTGAAAATTGTTATTTGCGGAGTTTGGGGAGAGGGATAAATTGTTCTTTCATCCATGACTGACATAGTTTAAAAATAACAGCAGGATAACAAATTTAAGAATATACCCCTCTTAAAACCTAAAATTACTTACGACCATGAATTACATACGAGTACTTACGACGCAAAACCCTACAGTATAAGCACGTAGATGCTTACCAGTATTCCTCTCAATAGAACATCGAATGCGTGCCACACGATAAAATCAATGTTTGTTGTTGTAGCATACACAAAACCCTATGGAAGCAAAATTACGTTGGTAAATATTTTGCTGGGACGGGACATTGAATGCGATATTAAATCGCACGAGAAAGTCGATTATAGGCGGCCAACCAGGAGGGCAATTCTAGTATCTTCAAAGAAAAGTCATACCACATGATTTCTAGAAGAAGAAAAAAACGTGTCAAGTTTTTACAGATACAGCTTTTCTTTGTCGACAAAAATGTGTTAAGTAGGTATTGTTAAAATTAGAAAAAATAAGTACCTATTCAATTTATTTTATTTAGGTACACATACACAAGTAGGTACATATAAGAGTTAGGTATATGAAGATGTAACAGATTACATCTGGGTTAGAACCCAGGGCTCAAAAGATGCACTCACTTATTTTATGTCTGGCTATCTGACTCCCAACTAGGTTTCCCTGTGTATATAACAGAAGACACAAAATGGCGGAAGAGGTTTTGTATTGTCCAACAGGACCTGCAACGTGGCGTTCGACTTTTGCCTTCATTCACTATATCTCGAAGCTATACGTTGAACGTTGCAAGAATTGCCCTAGATATAGGTTAGGTACTCTATCGTTTAGCCATCCCCTAGCTCGCTGCTCTGGATTACTGCGGATAATTGGAGTGTAGTATACAGGGGTCGGCTCTACCGACCAACTAAATACCTACCATATTTATTATCTAGGTACCTACGCCTAGGTAGGTAAGGTTGTCCGCCATTTGTATTTTTTATCTCTTTTTCTACTCTATATTTTTGTTTCTAGTGTGCAATAAAGAATATCTGTATTGTACGCCATTAAAGTCGCATCCAGAACATGGTTCAAACCCCCCACCCCCGAAATCCATTGTCACCCTTTCTCCAGAAACTTCAAAACTATCCCTTGACGTGATATTTATGTATGTATGTAAGTAGGTATTACTAATACGATGATCAGGATGAACTATACCTATATTTAATAATCTCATACCTAAATATTATGGACACGGTCCCGTTTCAAAATTCTATAAACTTTTGGTATCTCAGAGGGATGTGGATGGAGAGCTGGCTATGGCCCTGAGACATACTACACAAAATAGGTATACCTTTTGTTTGAGAACGAACATAATACAATCTAATATACGTCTTCCCAATCCTCATTGATTGTTTGTACCCATATTGCCACACAAATCGACAGTATAACTGGTATTCTGAATACTTACTCGTATACATACTCTAAGACGAAATAAAAACTCGTAATAATATTGTAACCAAACTTTCTATAATAATAATATTAATAATAATAAACCGGTAAACTCACCCAATGGGTGCGATACAATGGTTTAAAAAAAATTATAAGCCTAAATTGTACTTCACTATTTCCTTTTCTATCTTTTATCATTATCATTATTCTTCTATCATTTACTTACTTTTTACTTGAATATGCTATATTGTATACTCAAATACCTACTTACAAACAGTCGATACATAAAACATAATAATTTGCTAGATAGTACAAACTAGTGTGTCGCTATTATTCGATGTTCTAATTTCATGTTATCCAAGCTTTTGTTATAGACCACTTAAATAAAATCTAAGGGTAGGTGAGCCAATGCCAGTCACCTATAAAAATTCAGATGAACATTATTGATCGACCGACTGAGAAGCAGTCTCAGCGTCTTGATCTCGAGATAGATAGACCTTCAGATACCTTTAATATTTAATGAGGTCGAAAATATAATAAATGAACCGAGATACGGGTGAAAAATAATAGGCACAACTGCCGATAAATTCATAATGAGAAACGATTCTTTATTTTTGAGCCAGTAAATTACAATTATCTTTAAAGACACTGTCTTTAGTTATTTAGATCCATGAAGGAACGAACGCCCGCCCCTATTATGGATACTATTTTTTTTTCATCCATCTTTATATCTATTTTAAAATCCAATACAATTTTAAAAGAGAACTAAAGAACTAAAACCCGTCTATTCCCTTTTGCCACCACAAATGGGAAATTTATTTCCCAGTTGCCACAACCTCGGGAGCACAGGTCAAAATTAGCCATACCTACATGTGAAAAATCAAATAAAAGAAAGTAGGTAGGTACTTACCCACTTTTAAAGGTTTAGACGCGATTGTACGCGACGCGGCGATATTGCCATTTCGCAAAATGCCAAGTATTCGGGAAAAAAAAATTGTTCACGCGAACTTCCAATTACGAAAAATCGTTTGATTGTATAGAGGTTGCGCCCACGCAACCTCCATACAATTCATACAACCTCCATACAAACCCCAGTTTGTATGAAGGTTGTATGAGTTGTATGGAGGTTGTATGAATTATATACAACTTATACAACCTTTATACAATTCATACAACCTCTATACAAGCCCCATACAATTCCATAAAACATAATTGTCCAAAAACCATTTGCGTATGAGTGTTTGGCAAATCGCGTATCTGGCAATTTGCGTATTAGATTACCGGCAATTTCGTAAATATTATCATAATCGAGTATTCTGGCAATTTGCGTCAGGCGTAATTGGCATTTTGCGAAACTGGCAATATGCGTCTAAACCCTTTTAGAAATAGCAACAACAATTGCGGTGTCTAAACTTGCTATTTTTTTTAAAGTACATACATATTTTAGGTAATAAAATTGTTCAATTTTCCGTATAAATTGTTATAAATATTTTTAACGATTATCTTATTTTACAAATAAAACTGTATTTTATGCGTTAATTTTGTAATTGAATAGGGTAATCTATTTATTGTAATATGGAGCCACGAGACAAAGGTAACCCCCCGGTGTTCCTGCGCACCGCCTGACGGCGAAGCCACGGGAACGCTTGCGCATAACTTCCGCGACTTGCTGACAGTACCTACTACTTAAAACTCTATCTACCTATCTACTAAGATTACTCGTACACTGGGAATGTTAAAATCAAAAAAGCAAATAATGCAACGTTTTTTATTAGTTACAATTTTCGTAAAACATTTCCATCAATGAAGGATTAAATCAAACCATAAGATACTTAATTATTATTTGAGAAGAAAATAAGTATACAGTCAAAACTTGCTGTACTGTTCACCAGGGTCGAGCTAGCCAAATTACTGAGCTAGGTATGCCTTACAAATTAAATTTAGAAATTGGCATTTTTCCACTGTCATTTAAAATATATAAACAATATTTACTAACATTCATATCACAATAATAATAACAACTTAGTGACAAAGTGTTCCTCAAACAATGATTTGTGCACATCAAATGTCAATATATTGGTCAATATTACAAAGCATGTTTATGTTTACAAATCTTGCAACATTATTCCAACTTCCAGTTTATATGAAATAAACTATATATCAGGACGCCTGAGGAAATTTGGATTATAAAAAAAAAGCAAGAATGATTAATTTAATTCACAATGTAAAGTAGCAGACAAATTATTTACTTATATCCTTAGACAAACAACATAATATTGTAGTGGAAAACTAAGTGAGAACCCCACTTGAAAAACTGCTTGGGCCACACAACCCACAAGTTATGACTATGGAAATTTCATGCTACTTAGCTTCACTAAATGATATCATGTACCTACTCGGTACACACACCATATTTAAAATATCCTCAAATCTGGTTATCTCTTCTATACATTATTTTGCAAAACTTTAGTTTGATTGTAAGTAGTCGTGATGTCGATTCTAACATGATCTCCAAATACAAGTTAATTCACCCTCACAAAATATAAATTAGTGTGAGATTGAGGGTAGCAAGTGACACCAGAATCAGTACCACTATTGAACAATTAGGTTTTTTCTTTTAACTTTTCTTCTGTTTCTTATGGCACACAAGGTATTCTTGTAAACATAAAATACAACAGGATATGTTAGTGAAGCCAAAATAGCATTATGTAATGAATTAAACTACATAGGTTTAGGTACTATAATACATCGTAATGATTTTTGTTATAATACCTATAACTAATATCAAAAGTCATAAATCAATGATTTAATATTGGCTTACCTCGTTGAACCATCACCTTGCAACATCCAATTTGGTATTTTCTAATAATTTCCATGAGCAAGATCAACATGGACTTTAACCTGCTCTCAGAAACTTCTTCCATACATATAACTTTAAATAAATACGAATCAGAATCATAACAATGCAATAATATACAATTACTTGAAAACAACATTATAAGCAAAGCTACATACCTAATTATGTATATTTCTTATCTATAAACCTTGGAATTTCTGTGAATAGCAATTTCATGTTATCGTTTAGTTAGAAGTCGATGGCTACAGATTAAATTGTGCAGAAAATATGAAAATATTCAACTGCAGGTTGAAGTCAATGATGATCACATATTTAATATAGATTTGAGATAACATTACACCAATATCATGTATGCTTATGTATGCTTCAAACATTTCAGTCAAGAGACAATATGTTACACAATCTACAAAAATACACACAACTTGTCTATACATATTGGGAGACTTTTTTCACCATTCTGCATCACCATTGGCTTTTTGAAAGACATAATCTTTTCCTGCTAAACTCATAATGCCATCTTTTAGGTAAAACTTCCACCTGTTGCGACTGCGTGTAATCTTGTCATATTGACAAACAACCACATTGTCAGTATCAAACATGTCACCAGGCTCCTCGTCCGATACATCATCACCAGAGTTGAGAGGCTCCTCCTCTGCCCCACCGCTCTCATCGCGTTCCTCCTCCTCCTCCTCTGCACGCTCATCGGGGGACTCCTCATCTTCATCGTCATCTCCTGCACCATCCTCTGAGCCATCACCCACATTTGAGCCTTCGTCATCAGAAGAATCAAGAGCCCCATCCAAAGAGAAAGGAGCGGCACCGCTACGACCACCTCCACCACCATCAAATTCATTCTGTTGTCCCGCTAATGCAGAGTTAATGTGTTGCTGAAGCAGAGTAGCTGCTAGAGGTTGTGGTAGACTTATAGTGGCATTAATAATGGGCCCAGTGAGAACTTGATGAAGTCTATTACCGTTTAATGCTGATGCAGGAATTTGAATAGTAAAGGAACGTGGCTGTGAACCCGGCACTCCGGGTTGAGCCGGCAGTGTTAGTTGTACGGGCACTTTGTTATTGGGGTCGAGCACGTGATGTGGATGTGCACCAGCGATGTTTGTTGGGGCTCCATGTTCTACTCCTGGGTTTTGTTGGCTAGAACTTTGTGCCATGTGGGCATCCGTGGTTCTTTTGGGTATTGTGTTGTTACCATTTGCTTTTTGAAAATTTTGTAGAACAGGGGGCGGTGGCATCGCGGGTTCTGGTTGTGGCGGATCCATAGCCCCACTAGCTTGTAGCTTTGTTTTCCATAACTGTTTTAATTCCTGCAACACTTGTTCGTCTACTCCATCGTCTAGAAAGCAGTCCCTTACGCCCGATATCACGTCATCCACTACTGTATTATACAGTTTCAAAACAGACACCTGACTCATCGTCATCTTCAAGATATTTGGTTACAATTATTTATAATCAAATCAGGTGGCTTTTTAAACTACCTTGCTCACTTGCGGCGGAAAACAAGAAGATAATAAACGAAGTGCGTATCGACTTTTGTGTTCACATCTCAAATCAATGTCAAGTTACACTTGAGATTACACAGCCATTACGGCGAAGTAAAGAAACAAGCGGTTCACTTATGGATACTACTCATTCACACTGCGACATAATAGATAAATTCATGTCCACTCCATATCTTCACAAATTCTACGAAAATATTCAACATAAATTTTGACAAATTACCAATAAAACATAACCTACAAGGCTTCAAACAAAAAACCAATTTTGCCAGACGAATTGTCTGTGGTTTATGAATGAACGACGCATGCGCGACAACAGCGCCACGCCGCGCCGCCACCACACCAGTCACCACCCACCGCGCCTGTTTTCGATGGCCGCCAAACCGAGTTTGCGCCGCGTGGACGCGTCTATTGAATTGATTTTAGCCTGTACAATTAATAAAGTTTTTATTTAATGACAAAATTAACTTATAATATAGTCTTCTTTGCATTGTAAATTATTTTTATTAGAAAAATTAAAATGCATATGGCAACACTATAATTTTTATAGATTTCGTCGATTGTCTATGGTTAATTTTCGAAACGTTCCGTACCATCCAAGCAATAAACAAACAATAAATACGTTTCGTTTTAATTTAGCTTGTGGGCGGCCAAAGAAAAAGACTATAAAACTTGACCAGAAATATAAAAACCGTCGCCATGTGGAATTAAATTAATCTATTTGTTTATTTATGATCTCCATCTACCTAGCACAGATTATAAAAGTAACAGTGGCGTCCTAGTGACTGGGTTTTTATTTTCCTGGTTAGACATGAAGTTATTGCTTCCTTGGACATATACTCTTCTTAGACATATACTCTAATCTGTGATATACTCTAATCTGTGCTTCATGTGGTCAGGATTTTACAACGGGCGGGATTTGTGTAATTGATTATCGACATAATTTGGGCACGTATGATACGTAATTATTAAAAGAAATGTCTACACCTAATCTATCTACCTATAAAATTAATTAATTAAATAAATAGGTAGGTATGATGTGTCTTCCACTGTACATAATTAGTAAAATAGATAGGTACCTAGCTAGTAATTTGTTTTTTCCAAGTTCTTATAACCCATAATTCCTTTAAACCAAAACGAATTATTCCGTACCAACGTTATCTATGTACGATTGAGGTTGTTGTTCCGTACCTAATATAGGTACTCGCTTCTAGATGCCTCCGATCACTCCGGTGTGAACTTGTAGGTAGTACCTACAGTTGAGCACTAGCTAAAGTATACCATCTCTCAAAAACCTTCGATTAAATCTCAACCTTATGTCCGTGTAGTAGCTATGGTTCATATGTTGACCTGTGGTCGACTGTACCTATTTACTAAAAGAGCATTCAAGTGTCGGAATAGGATCAAGGCATTATTTTAGCCTATCCCTAAATCCCTAAGTCGTCCCTATGTAGGTATAAAACCGAGTTGTATTGCACGATTTTCACGATGCTCACTCAGCCGAACGAGCTAGCACAGAATAGCTAGGCTCAGATTTCCTGTAAGCTCGCATCTAATCTTTTGCCTCCCAAGGTGACAATCGTCATTTGAAACGTACCGGAGTCAGAATACGAGTAGACCGAAACTTCTAAAATTTGCGTCCACAATTTTAATACATATTGTACTGCTGTTTATTGTTCCTAAGTGTAATAAATGAAATAAAAAATATGAAAAATTTTACTTGTGAATTTCTGCAGTTTGTAAAATGTAAGCCACATCAGATAGAGATGTTGCCTTTCCTTTATTTTACTTCTACTTTAATTTTCAAACGCCCAGGCGCAGTCCCATTATCTTAAATTAGGTATTAAGGTCATTACGATAATTCTATGTTACTATCTGGTCAAGGGCGTCGCCAGCAAATTGACCATGGACGTCGCGCTAACGTCCTGAGCGCCCACCTGCATTTTGTACTATATATTTGCCGCCCCCTGGACGTGCCGCCCGTGTGCGGTGCACGCCTTGCACGCCCGCTCGTGGTGGGCCTGAGGCAAGATGATAGATAGAGCTCGCTCCGCTAGAGTGTACCTACGCACGCACACACTACCTAAAGCGTGGAATACACCGGAATACGTGTTCATATTCGACATGTACACGCATATGTCTCTGTTTCAGATCGCATCGCGCGGGAATTATAAATCGGACAATAAGTAACCTGGCATTAGTTTAAAAAAATCGAGTCTATATTGGGGGAGCAACGCCCATAGATCTGGTACAGAACTAACAGAGGGATATCTCGTCAATGCTCATCATTTGTAGGGTTCCAAATGGTGAGACTTCGGTGTCCGTCCGTCCGTCCGTCTGTCTGTCTGTATGTCACAGCTGTTTTTCTCATGAACTACTGAAGCTATCGACTTGTTATGGATAGGTTTAGATCGCAGTGCAGTTTCAAAAGGACTAATTGTTGATAGGAGAGTGTGATGAGCGTGTGCAGGGGATTATCTTCTCTAAACAGGAAAACTTCCAGTAGCATTTGACACCACTAATTAATAAATCTCTTTTACGTTACACCCATGGCGGACACGACACAGGAAGGCAATAGACAAAAAAGCTTACCATACATTAACTAGGGCATGGACAATTTATCATAGCCTCAACACACACGGGCAACACTAATAAATCGCTTTAGAATAGGCATCGGCCTGTAATAGGTAAATATCTAAATATTACTTATACCTTCTATGCGAATACTCGTAACACATACATTACGTAAGTAATATCTTATGCTTATCTATAATTAAGCGTTATAGTAATTTAAAGGACGATTCCGTATCGCAGTTCATTAAAATAGTTACCCCTGCCCTTGTTATACGTAAGTTAGGTACAAAGTCTTAGTATTTATCTTCGTAATGTGCGGCAAATAAACGAACGCCTGAGATCCCGGGACTCTAGGCCTCCGGCGCTTCGGAATCTACGGGATTTACAAGACTACACGCTACACGACTCCCACCCATAGCCGCAGTCTGACTCGGCTACATACAGCCGCTACAAACAACATAGATACCTACCCCTATAACCGAGTTGCTTCACAATTTAAACTTCGCAGATTTGTTTTTTGCGATCGTTTGGAACTCTCTCTCATTTGCCGTTGTTAAACTCGGGAAATTGGAGCCTCTTTTTATACAGGTAAAGTAATTGATGACAGTAATAATGTTTTGCCTATATACCTTTTTTTGCTGTTCGATTCAAAGAAAGTCACGAACTTGAAGAATATAGGGTGGTCCTATTAATAACGTCAAAAGGCAAATTAAACTAGGTAACTGCTGAAACTGTTTTTATTTTTCTATGCTAATTTGGTATGTGATTCTGAGCTATCTGTATAATTACTTTAGGCACCTACAAATTGACTTCTCCAACACAAAGTAGAGATTATAAGTCAGATAGGTATTTATCAGAAGAAAGTGTTTTGATTTGACAAATTCAATTTAATTGATTTCTCTAGCTAGGTAATTGAATTTTATATTAGACTTTTCTTTGGCTTTTCTCCGTTTCAATAGAAAGTACTTATCCCTAATGACACCTTTTTACCCCCACGCTTTTATCTCCGTGCCTGACGTCAAATTTTTCATTTGTTTTCCTTGAAATGGGCAAGTAATAAAAATGAAATCGTTTATTTAGATTTTATTTTCGGGATTACTCACTCAATAAGAATACAAAGAAGATCCCGCGACACATGGTATCCTAGTGTGGGATTTAGAGCCTACAAAATTATCTTATCTTATCTTATATAAATATAAAATAATATAAAAATAGTATTTATTTAAATAAGATTAGTAATATTTAATTACGTAAGTACATATCAAATTAAATAATATAAATCGTATTACAACAAAATTTCGTCAATAATAAATAACAGTTTAAATAAGTACTTGAAAATTTCACTTCCGTTCAGTGTGCCTTATACACAAACCCCATCTTACATAGGACAATATTATGTAATATAACCATTATGAGAGAGTGTTTTTTTCTTACTCTAAATCGGTGACTAACTTTAATTATACAGATATCAATGTAGGTAAGTATACATTCTCTATCATTCCTCGTTTCTGAAATGAACACACGCTTTCAGCACTCCACATACTTCACAAAACATATTCCTGATGCGATTTCCTTCCCCTGGGAGTGAAATTTACTGAACGTTCGTGTAAGCTCCATCATTCATCTTTTACAGTGGTCTCTTATACAAAGAAAAGTCAAAGTAGATAAGTAGGCACGTGATTTCCTTTCATGTAAGTATCGTAAATGCCTTGCTTTATATTATCATTAACTCATCAAAAATGTTCTGGTGCGACGTAGGGATATTAACATTAGGTACACATTCAATTATAGCTACCTATATACCTACATACGTAATCAAATCATTACATAGTCAAAAGTGTGATATCAATCAATCTATACTTCAGTGAAAACCGGAACAAAATTTGTTCATCCCGTTCGAAAAAGGAGAGGGCCGTTAAACTAGGGTAAGCGCGAAATATTGGAATAATTGGAGAAATTAGCAAGTTGTTGCCTTTTATTAAAGTATGTATAGGTATATATAGGTGTCAAATACAAAAGGTGTGAAAATAGTAGTCACGAGCACACTGCACTGCACGCCGCAGCTATTATTACACTGTTAGCGAATTGTGGGGAGTAAACGCAATTAATCCTACATTAGTTCCATTTGGGGGCTTACCATAAACGTTTAGTGTCTATTTTATTATTTATTGTACAATGAGGTTCTTAATACAATCTGTGACTGTCAAAAATCACAAATTATTCCAAATTGGATAGGTACACGTACCGGTGTAGAGAATTTAGTATAGGTGTTTAAACTGAATACATTGTGTAAAGACGAACCACGTTCTTTAGCAGTATAAACTTTTCAGTACAGTACATTAGGTAGGTACTGTACTGGTACTGTGTTATCTTCTTTATACGTAACACTGCAACGCCTTATTTTTGTATATTAGTCTTCAAACTGGTAATTAGTGTTCGCCTGCCTGTTTAGAATAAGTTAAAAGTTCCAATACGTAAGTATGTTACTATGTATTCTAACCTGAGCTAAGTTGTACATAGGTACTTGCAAAACGCCGAGCCGTCGAGTTTCGACAATCGTTAACCAGATCGAAGAAGTTGCGTCATATCTACCATCAGCTTCTTATCTCCACTACTTTGAACCAAAACCTCTTTTGTATTACAAGTCTTAGGTACCAGCGTCTAATGCTCACCAGCCTTATCGGCTACTTTAGAGTAATCATTAACCCACCTAGCAGTGGACCATCCCTTCTCCTATTTTAGACTCGTTCAGACTCTGTACAGTCACGTGATCTATCCGCCGTCATAGACTGTCTATTCTTTACTGATTATTGTTATTTAAAATAGAACTTCGCACCACCGTGAACGAGGTTCCAGTGTAGTGTAATAGTAATAAGGGTGTGGCCGCCCCGGCAGGCATCGCCGCTCAGTGGAGACTATCTATTACATTACACCGCCATCATAATACATTGTGTGCCCGCCTTAATAATAGCCACCATGCCACACTAATTCCACTACCGCCATTATGTACCATCCGCTCTGTTCATTTGCAACTTAATTGCCAAACCGAAGTAGGTAATCCAATACTATAAATTACTCTATTTTTCTGTGTACCCAGATCAACGAACCACCTTTTAATGTAGCGCCGCTCCCACGGAATGGACGAAGTACTCCCAACAAGTTTTCAATTGAACCGTATTTATTTGTGCACGTACGTAGGATTCCGAGTGGAACTGCGTATCGGCCCAGAATAAACTTCCTAATGGATCTATTTAAGTCTCTTCACGTAGAGGCGCTTAGAACAGCCTCGACGGCATCTTAGGGCAACCCGTGCTACAGGTGGGCGAGGGCAAAGCCTCTATGCCTGTGTCCAAGTATTAGACTATAGTCCGTTTGACGAAAGTTGACAAGTACATCTATAATAACGCCCCTATACAGCCGACTGTCTCCTTGCTCTCAAAATATATATCTCTCGCGAATCTTATCTATAGGGGAGAATATAGTCGCTATATGGAGGCCTTTTTATAATATCTAAGAAGTCTTCAAACAGACGATGATAGCATAAATAGTTAACTAACAACCAACCAAATAACCATGACATTAGTTTTGTATCACTTGTGCCCAAAAAAGGTAGCCGTGCTGACCCCGCCAATTATAGACCCATTGCAATCACTTCCATTCTCTGCAAGATTATGGAACGTGTATTGAACACCAGGCTCCTGGCACACCTAGAAGGTAACAATCTCCTCAGTTACCGACAGTATGGTTTTAGCCAAAACCGGTCTACTGGGGACCTTCTGGTTCGTGCCACTCATTTCTGGGGCGAAGACATTGAGAAAACCGGTGAAGCTCTTGCCGTGTCACTAGATATTTCTAAGGCATTTGACAGGGTCTGGCACGGTAGCCTATTAAGCAAGCTTCCTTCATATGGAATCCCAGCCAGTTTGCGCATACGGATCGCGGATTTCTTGAGTGAACGGTCAATACGAGTGGTCCTAGATGGCTGCTCGTCTGACCAACTGGCTATCAACGCCGGAGTTCCACAAGGATCTGTCCTTTCTGCAACCCTATTCCTGCTGCACATAAATGATCTGCTCATATCAGGTATTTTTGGGTACGCAGACGACAGCACGGTTACGGAGAGATATCTTCCTGTTGCGCGCGCTGATGCTGGTGAGATCCAGACTCATAGAGAGGCCATGGTTGATCGTATCGACTTGACCTTAAAGGCCGTGGCCGATTGGGGCGATGCCAATTTGGTCAAGTTTAACGCCTCTAAAACGCAGGCGTGTCTATTCACCGCTAAACGGAGTCCCTTCTACCTGACTACAAAAAAATGGTCATCCTGAGTAAGGTTAGGCGGTACTTCACGCTGGGACAGCTTTTAAACCTTTACCAAGCTCAAGTCTGGTCGTGCATGGAGTACTGCTGCCACCTGTGGGACGGCTCAGCAAAATACCAACTGGCTGCTCTTGACTCAGTGGAAAAACGCGCTAAGCGCCTTATAGGTGACGAATCGCTGTTGGAAGCTAGACTGCAAAGTCTGGAACATCGGCGCAAGGTTGCCTGTCTATCGGTATTTTATAGGATACATTTCGGAGAGTGCGCATCGGAATTGCACAACCAAATTCAGCATCTCTATTCCGCCTTCGGGCTACCAGGCGCGGGCAGGCGTTCCATCCTTATGTTGTTGATATCCCATCTGCTCGTACGAAGCGATTTGCTTCTTCGTTCATTATGCGAACGAATAAGGAATGGAACAGCCTGCCTCTGTATTTCCTGAAACCTACAACCTTGGGTTCTTCAAGGCCAGAGTGAATAGGCATATACTGGACCCGCATGCTCCATCGTCGACCTCATCGTCGCTTACCAACAGGCGAGATCGAGGTCAAATGCGGGTTTAGTAGTAAATAATTTTTTTTAAAAAAAAACATGATTCGTAAATGCATGTAACGGAAAATGGAAATAATGATTCTTAAACCTTTCTAATTTTATAACCACCTTTATTTAACGACAATTTTAAAAATGAAGATTTCCGTCCTAACTCTACTTTTCTCCAAGTATTTATCAAATACTTACTAGAAATAAGGGTCAATCATTGATGGTGATTTTTTTCTATTTCATTTCATTTACCTATTACGTGTACTTTTCTAAATGGCTGTCTCAAAATACCTACCTACTACGTTTATTATGTACCTATATGGTTTTCTGACTTATATCGATTGAAATATAAAATGACCTAGATAGGGGTATTCGAAGTTTGCAGTTTCCAGGAAAAGCACTAGACTGAGTGAATCTAGAATCCATTAGAATCTTGTAGCTGTCACGCTTTTGCATTGAGAATTTTGCACAGTCACGTACAAAAGCTTACTAGTGTAAAAGCTTCTTCGCCGCAGCATTTTGTTCAGTTGTAAGTATTTATTTGGTAAAACTATGGACGTGCGCTATAAATAAAATATACAATTATCACTTAAGAGTATCTAAGAACCTATAAGGTACGTATGTACAGGGTATAGGTAGGTAGGTACGAGCGTACGAGTTCATTCTGTACTCTCTACCAAGAAGCTGTTGTTTTACTTACATTAACCTTAGCCCGAAACAATGTTTAATTTCAACCATAAAGGCTCCGCCGGAAGCCAGAGCGGGCTCGCAATTAACGCGATAAAGACATTTCGTATCCCCGGCGAGCTGACAAACAAACCCTTCCTTAAATAAAATTAATATCTTAACATTAACAACGTGGCCGGCGTGCCACGTTTATAGTCGCCTGAATTTCTTCACGATGACAGATTTATATAGCTTTTAAAGAGCCGTATATCACTCGATTAAAACGAAGATTTGTGACGGGACTAGGTTTTTGTTTGAAGGATGAAATGACTTCATTAAGCACGAAGGGACTTTAATATTCGGTCTATTTAAGCCGTGTAGTCGCGCCAGCAAATTGGTCGTTTACAGCGCGGCGGCGCAGCGCTACGCAAAACGCCCTGTTCACGAGCCAATTTAAACTGTTCTCTTACGGTCTCGGTTAACAAAGCCCTCAACAAAACAAGAAAATAAAATCGTTGTTGTGACGCCTCGTTACGTTCGCCATGGAACGTAATATGCTTTGGGAACGTATTTACATATTAAATGTTACCCGTGAACGATCTGCTTTTATTAAAATGGTGCCAAGACGCTCAATGCATTGTACGAGTATATTTAAGAGGTGTACTGTGCACCATATTATGGTTGTATCGTGACCTTTCTAAAATAGCTCTATACTATTAATCATACTCGTAAGTAGGTAGAGACGGAGTCACCATGTCGAGAGATACAATCACAGTCTCCCAGTCACAGATGAGTGGCGGAAATGAAAGCTCGAGCACGTTAATTGCCGCAATCGGTCGGGGGTAATTGCTAATCTGTTGCCGACACACTCTGTAGATTTACTATGTAATATGCGACTATGTGACGTTAACTTAGCTGTCACGACCTAATGATTCTTGACAACGTTCAATCAAGCCAAGCCTTACCTTTCATTAATTATTCGGTAATGAAGCATAACCAAAAGTAACTTTCCTACATAATTACGTAAGTATATACCTATTTCCAATACTTAGTCCTATAAAGTAGGAAAAAAATAGGTGAGATGACAATAATACATGCGGCTAACTCTATAATTATGTCTTGTATAAAAATTGCTCTAATAATGCGACAATGGCAGCTTCAGTTAAGGATGTCATTAAGAAAAAGCCTGTCACTCCGTTAAGGGCATTTTTATTGCAGAAAGTCTTTTGTTGTAACACAAAAATATTCATCCCTTTGTAGCTGGAAGACAGAATATAAATCTAGCTATTTGTACTCTTTAACTAACAGTTTTTCTACTTCATTTTATTCATCTTGTAACCACGTACCCATTAGGGTTTTTAACAATATTCTGATTAAAGAACTTTTTTGTGGAATGAAACTTTCATTTAAAATTGTTTGGTATCTTTGTAGATACCAAACAATTTTAAATGAAAGTTTCTCACTCTTTGTAGAGGGAGAAGGAAATTAACATTTCAAATACCACAGAAGTTTATTTATCGATATTATGCCTGTATTTTGTATGTCTAACTTTACTTATTAAAATTCTTGTTGCCCACGATGGCGACAACATTGCCAATCCATCTTAGTTACATAGATATCACGTTGGCTACTGATCGCTAGGGTATTTTCAATCCTATATAGTCTCGTCTTGATTTACATAAATTATGCGCTTGCGAAGTGAGGTCGATGGGCAAATTGAAGCCTTTCCAAAGATACCTATCTTTTGTTTCATGACACTTTTCTAGAATAGGAATAGGTTACTCTTGACCCCCCATCTGTCGCTAATCGACAAAGGTATTCGTGACATTTAAGTAGATACTGATAAGATTTTCAATTGGCCATTTTCTTTGCTTT
Source organism: Hofmannophila pseudospretella (assembly GCA_947369225.1). NCBI lineage: Eukaryota > Metazoa > Arthropoda > Insecta > Lepidoptera > Oecophoridae > Hofmannophila > Hofmannophila pseudospretella. The sequence continues at coordinate 7,392,350 of OX376323.1, read as the reverse complement.
ACAAGTAGGAGTAGGTACATTTTTGACGATTTAATAAGTATGAATTAATTTAGTTCAGATATAGAGATGCTAGGTTGTGTTCAATCGGTATATTTAAATATATATACCTACTTGTCGTAAAAGATTCAGTCCTTTCGTAAAGAAAATCTTTTATTCTGCCACAAAAACCAAACAAGCAAGTGGCACGGGTGGCAGGCGGCTGGTTGTATTTTCTCTAAATCGGTTGCGACAACACACTTTATACATTTGTCGGGAACTTAAGTAAAATTTATTTTGAAAGTGAATTAGATGCGTTTACGAATATAACTAAAATTTTATTTGAAGCTTTTCAAAACATGTGTTCGTGTATATCATTAAAGAGTCCAATCTAAACTAAATAAAATAAAATAATACAAAATTTTGTACTGAGGTGCAGACTCCAAAGTAAAAAGTGTTATATAAATACTTAGGAATTTGTGTTTGTATTTTATGCAATTGATGTATCTTCTCTAAGTTAGATTTATAAATTCAAAGCAACTCTAAGTCAATTAACCTACCTACTAAACTGAACAATATTTTTCGATGTTAACTAAGATAAAATGTGTTACTTACAACAATTTCTATCCAATTAAAATAATTGTCCGCTATCATTCTCAATATCGCAATTAAGTAATACTTATCGTTTTTCCTTTCACAGCGTCGTTATGAAAGGAAAATATTATGAAAATAAATGACTCACGGCAAAGAAGATGATTAAAACCTCCTCTACGAGCACTTCTCATCTGTCCGGACATGGCTTCTCTTTTGATGCCAATTTAGGCTGAAATGGGCAATAACTGACACCTACAATATTTTCCATCTCGAGGTGTCATGGCCCAAACGAATTGAAATTTCCTGCCCTCACATATTTACCGACAGAGTAACGTCTCACCGAGGTGAAGTCAGGAATTGTGAGTGTCAAGATAACTTTAGTGAACGACGCCGTGGCACGGCACGACACGAATGTATACGGCTTGTTCCGGGCGATAACTTGTGTACTACAACCTACAACCTCCATCCAGGCAACTTTTATAAAAACTTGCCACGCATATAAACGGGTGACGGATGTAGAAAAACCTTTTTACTATGTTGACAATAGCGCAGAATGTCATTCTTTGTTATAAATGGGTTATCGTCTTTCCGAAAACACTTGGCGAAAACATAAAAAAATAATTTATTGTGTACTATCGCTTTTCATGGCGTGACACCTTTCTTTTGTTCACATTTTATCTATTTACGCAACAAAGGGTAAGTACCTTGTTCTCTATTTAAAAGATAATACAAACCTCTTGCGTGTTTTAGACGTAATCACTAAAAACACTCAACCTCTTTAACTCTTCGGTTGCCAAATGGCGCAGCGCTCGCTCTAGATACCCGTACCCATGCACTTATCCTACCCTTTAGCACACTGCAGCGATTTTGAAACGGAATCGGAAATCGGAACCCATAGAAATCTATTTTTCGGCTTACTAGATATAATTTTAAAAAACGATAATAAAAATATTCGCACATGGTCTTGAATTTAAGACTACGTTTCTTATGACGACATCCGACCTCTTTCAAATATTTTTCAGTCCTTTTATTACAAGTGTTTGGTATCAAAAATCGTGTTTTGTATACTTTCATTCGCTCTTCCGTCTAGCAGTCTTAACGTTTCTCTACTAGGTACTATAAGTACGCTAGTTAATAGGGTAGTAATTCCATCCTCTAACAGATTTTCGAGACCACGTTCCTTTATTTATAGAGTCTCAATAAAGCTGCGCATACACTTGTCAAAAAGGTAAACACGAGGAGCAACGAGAAAAGAATAATTTCCGGGCATCAGTCACGGCCACTCGACTCGCATTACATGAAACTTCGTGCCTCGTGCCGACTACTCACGAGGCAGCTCGTGACCATGATGTAGGTATTTGTACGACGTGTTTTGCTCTGCCTGCTTCCATAACAGCCCATTTCCCTCGACATCTTAAACGTTTTAACAAGTTTTCATAATAGGTAATAATCTAGAAGTTTATGTAAGCCTAAGCCATTTTAGATTTCTTAGAATAAAAATATTTAGACTAAACTAACTGAACCCTTCTTATAATCAATTTCTTAGAATTATAATCAGATTTAGATTTTAATTTCGTCGTAAAGTATCAAGCATCTTGTAAAAATAGAGCAAGTTTTGTTATTAATTTGATAATGTACATCTAGAGACACATCTAAAATTCAAAATAACTAGTGTAAGTAGAATGTAAGTATACACATGTATAGGTACAGGAAAACAGGCATTTATCAAACAGTAAACAATGACTATGTTATCCGCATCACAAAATATTGTATTTATTATTTCACCCGGTTCGCCTATTTATTTACGGCCGTTGATTTCCCGTATACAGGGATAAAATAAAAATAGACAATGTAACGTTAAAAGGGAAACCAGGTGAATTTTGCCATTTCCCTTTCCATTCTGACTTATGTAGAACTATATATAGGGTTTAACGTGTCGAGTGACGTCGGTGTCGACCCCGCGACCTGAGCCGTCCCGGCCCACGTCAAAATACGACACGCCTGCTTTAAAAATATTTGTTTACCCTTTACTGCTCACTCAGCTCACGGCTTTGCGTCAGAGAAGTAACTGTGATATATGAAACAATTAATTAATTACTTATGACAACACGAGTTTGGATAGACAGTCGTATAGTTGAGTAGATAGCTTACTACTAAATCGTTATACGCTGTTCAATTTTCTGGTTTGCTTTTAATTAGGTATACTAACGAAAAAAGAGTTAAATCGCGGAGTTACAATTTACATCCCAAACCCAAGTTTTCCTGAGAATTCGATAAGTGTCCAACCGTTAAATATTGACGGAACGTCCTCGGATTTCGTAATTTTTTGAGATATCCGAAGGTTTGAAAACCCTTCAAACCAACCCTTATAGCTACGTGACCGAGGCGAGCAGAAACGATCGTCGTGTTGTAAAATGGAATATTATACTCGAGCATCTCCCAAAAGACATACAAAAGATGTTTGTAGAATATCCGATTAGAGTGCCTACGTTGGAGTAGAAGCTGTAAGCAAAACTGACGGAGGGAACAAGTTAATTAAACAGGATCTGTCATGTAGTAATCCGTGCGACAGTTGTGGGTAGACTTACGAGCGGGCCACTTGAAAGGCAGATTTCCTACCCGCAAACGTCCAAATCTCACGGTTTAGCTGTAATTTGTTGCTGTTCTTATGATATCTATCGGAGATCCTCCCGGGTATCCATTTTAAGAATGTTAGGTACACATGAACCTAGGGACCAGCCCACCAAACGATTCAAAACTTAGCTTTTCGAATATTAGTAGCTATTGGCAATTTTTATTTTGGAAAATCGTAAAAACGAAATCTTGCTCTACATCCTGAAGGTTGCCTGGAAGATATCGTTTAAAGCGATAAGGCCGCCTTCTGCACATTGTATTGTACCTCTCTTTATGTTGTATGTTTTGTTTATGTCCTGGGTGTGCAATAAAGTATATTTGTATTTGTATCCTATGTCTACGATCATACACAAACTACAATATCTATGCACTACACTTACATACAGAAAAAGATGAAGTAGGTCACACCACCATGCAATATTTACTATCATGGCGAGGCTTTACCTGTAGCTAATATTATTGATGAAGTAGGATAAGCTCGGTGCCCACAACCAATCAATGTTAGAGCCAACGTCGTTAGTCTATATGAAGATATTACCTGGAGATATACCCGTTCTCAGAATATACACCAGATAATGGAATTTGTCGATATCTCAAATAGAGGTGACATAATTAATCGCTTCTATTTTCGTATTCTAGCCAGAATATCCTGCCTCTTATGCGTAATATTCACGAAATCTTATGCGAAACATTATAGCGTTATGCCATTTAAAAGGACAGATGAATTATTAATTAAATTAATAAAAAAAATATCAAACAAAATTTAGTGATCTTATGAATTGCAAAACTGATTCACTCATAGATTAGCTTCGGATTTGAGTTATACATTGGCAGGCGGGCGCGAATGGATGAGCGAGCTTTTCATTTTTTAATTATAACAGCAGTGGATGAGAGTTGAAATGGCTCTGCCATAGCTTGCTATGACTTTCAACTTCTTATGTTAATATCCAAGAAGTGTGTCTCTTAGGAATCAGATTTCGTGGTACAAACAATACCAAATAAAATAATAATCTGGGATTTGCTCTGTACTATAATTAGTGTTAGTTCGCGGAATGTAGGGGGGCGAGAGAAGAGGGGGTGGCAAACGGGACCTCACAAAGCCTCTCAGCGTAGCGTGTCGAACTACAGCCTACTTGTGTATTATGTAATGAAGAGGTTAGCCTGTTAAAACGACGCGACCGCTTGTCTTTGCCTATCTATGCTAAGAAAATAATATAATAACAATAAGCCTACAAAATAGTAAACCTTCTCAATCGAAATCACTAATATGCCAGGCCATATATTTGTTCACCAAAAAATTCGTTCAATTCGATTCGAATCGAATCAAAAACTTTGAATGGCGACTATAATTCAATGTAGAAATTTTCACACTGATCAAAAAATGTCACGGATTTGAGGTCATATTGTCATGTCATGGCACGCTAGTAAAATTAGTTTCGTCGTCTTTGCGATACTCAAAAGCACCCGGCTGTTAAGGAGCGTTTCCATTACGCTAGTGATTAAAAAGGGTGACTCGCTCCATAACACGCTTTCTTATCACCAATTTTTTAAAGTTGTACGAAAGAAGCGTGATATGTAGCAAGTCACAATTTTTGTCACTAGTGACAAGATACAGAATTAAGATTTTGACGAAAAGCATCATTGACCAGACCAATAACAACTAACCCAGCTTGACAGGTTGCAGGTTGTAAACAACATGCCTAATGGAAAGCTACATTTATATGCAAGAGGCAAGTCGAAAATTACTTGTGGTTGATTGGTTGTTGTTATGAACTTATGACGTCATACCTGCACCCAGGTCCTAACCTGCACGTGCATAATGGAAATGCGACCTTATACCCTAATGTACCTAATGTTACCCTTATCAGACGAAGTTCCTAATTATTATAAGTGCCTATATGAGTATGTCTAACCACGCGTCACTTGCAAGGATTTTAGTATAATATATGTAATAAGAACATATCCTTAAGATAGCTGTTGTTGTTAGAGAATTATTGTAGGTAAAATCTGTCATCGGCAGATCTAATTAATTGTAAACTCCGTGCGGTTTAGGGGAACTTTGTCATATTAATACGTATTCTTAACACTTTACCGAAAACGTACTTTACGAGTATAACAGCATAGCTTAGTCTTATTCAATAGCGATATTAAAGATGAATTACTGCTAGATTAAATTGTAATTTATGGACAAACTAGCGAAATTAACAACACACTTGGGAGCTCTCGGGCCACGTTTCCTAAAAACTAGGTTTTCGTAGCGGTGCTACGAAAGTCTACGTGTCGGTCGGCTCGTAGCCTTGTTTCTTTGTGCTACCAGCCTCGACCGCATTTTATCACAAGGCTATAGCTACATTAATATTATGAATGTTATGACTTTATGAGTGGAGTGACATGTTATGACATATTCAACGTCCTGGACAGATAAACGTCAATACAAATTCTACACAAACATCAACAAAGCTAAGTGTTTACCTATAGACACCTACATATACAGGATAACCTATAGGTTCGTTTATAAGCGAACTACTCGTATTTATAATGTATTAAAATAATTAATTAATGATCGACTGAACTCATGTTAAAATTGTCTTCAATATCTCACATATTAAACACACCCACACAAAATGTTCCAACCTATAAATGCCAAATAACCCAAAATTACATATATTTTCTTGTGATAAGACCCGGTTCGTTCTGTCAACATTTTGTGGGTTTGATCATTTCTGCATAACTTGATCCATTTCATCTATCAAATTTAAGATTGTAGTACGAGTAGGTTAGGTAGGTAAAGTTAAAAATATGATTTAAACTGGAATGCATACTTTACGAATATTAGTGGTGGAATAGTTTGATGGTTAAATGCCCCATCCAGGTTCTCATTTCAGAGTCGGAGATAGAGATTGATGGGGCCACCTGGAAGATCCACGGAGGTAAATATATCTCTTTTCCCCAATAACTCTTCTCCCAAAATCATCTCTACCTTCAACAGAAACGACATTCTTGCTGCGATTTATATTTGTTCTCAAAATTTTTGCACAGCTGCATGAGATATTGTCACGATTATACTTATCCTACCTTAGGGCGGTTGTGCACTACTCCGTGTTTCGCCGGATCGGATCAGATTTTTCACTTATACATTACGCTAATGAGTGAAAGATCCGATCCGATCCGGCGAAACACGGAGTAGTATACAACCGCCCTTACCGTACATAATGACAGTTGGTAAGATAATTTACACAAACATTGTCTCGTCATTGAAGATAAAACATTGCATGCACCGTCATTAAAGTTTATTCAACATTGCGCATGTAAAGGGACTATGAATAATTACATAAAAGCGGCAAGATAAAATTGCTCTCCACAAATTCTAGGAAAATAAAATGAGAGAGTTCAACCCTCTATGTTTTAAGATGTGTTCTTGGAACTTTTAAACAGAGCAGTAACAGAGTGCTTAAAAATTCCCTGGGGGATTATAGTGGAATAGCAGGTGCTTTTGGATACCCTTGGGATTTAATAGGGGATCCTAGAGGAACGTGTGCACAAATCAACTAAGGTTTATAACTATTGTATATTCAGGTCTAAGTCCTCAGATCGTACTTAAAACAAACACATCACACACAAACACACGTATTCTAAGATAGGCGCACGTATATACAATTATTACAAATGTTTAAATATTCTCTGGTTTATTGATTTTTTGTTTAGATTACTTACTTACACTTTGTTTTTCTTTCATACGTTTTTATAATTTTCTTTAAGGGTTAAAATTTTACTATTTGTTTTAATATTATTAAGTAAAACTTATAAGTTTTTTTAAAATGATCTTTAACAAATTTTAAAATCCTGAATTGTTTTATAATATGTCACGAACGAAGGAGACTAGTCCCCACAACACAGATAATCCTAGTGTAGGGACTAGGGTCACAATATGATGAAATTGCAATGCAAACATTAGTTCAATGTTTGCATTGTTAATTATATTTGTATCTGTAAATCGTCTTACTCCATACATATCGCTAACTGATAGAGTAATAAGTACTTTTATCACTACTCAGCCAGTTTTCACTTGTCACTTGTCACCTGTCACTTATTACTTGTCACTGGCCACATGACACTTGTCACCTGTCACCTGTAACTTATCACATGTAACTTGTCACTTGTCACTTGCTACTTGTCACTTTACCAGTATGCTAATAGATGGCGCTATTTATTAATATTAATACGATCTCAAAAATGAAACAGTGTATTTTGGTTATTTTTGGCGCTCTTTGGTATCGGAACCCAAGATCTAATTCGGGTCGCTGCGCCAGCGGAGTAAGTAAGTAAGTTGTATTTTAAACACTTGAATTAATCAATGCGAATCATATGTAGAGTTTGGAAACTAAATTTGAAATGGGTGCTCGTAGCGATACTAGCGACGCCAGGGTACAATCATCAGGGTATTTATCCACCTTCCTGATTGACTCCTATGGTAACATGTAACGCATAAGCCATAAAGCTTAATCTTAAACTCTACGATGGTAACATCAAACATTATGTCGTTACCTTTTGTACGTGTCAGATGATAGAGACAGCGACAGTGACGCCGAGCCGTGATCAATATGACTTTGACCTTTGTTTTTTGTTTTAGTAGTCGAGAGTAGAGACCAAGCCACATTCTACGTAATAAATAAGCCGTTAGAGTGGATAGGCGCGACGTGCTACAAAATGTACGATAACGTTGGAGGCGGCCGAGTGGTCGGTTGCGCCACTATCACACTGTCAGTGGCCACAAGCTGTTGATGCATTCGCGCAACTGCCTCTTTCCGAAAGTATATTATCAATTATTAGAGCGTCGGTGGCCATGCCGGAGGTCCGGGTTCGAAACCATACCATGTACCAATGAGTTTTCGGATTTTTTTAAAGACTTACGTACATTTACTGACTGCTCTAACGGTGAAGGAAAACATCTTGAGGAAATCTGAGGAAATGAAAGGTGTGTGAAATCCACCAATCAGCACTGGGCCCGCTCTCGGTGGATCATGGCCCGTACCCCTCTTGTGCAAGGACAGGCCTGCGCCCCAACAGTGGGGACATTAATGGCTAATGATGATGATTATTATCAATTATAGTTTACTATCTACATATTAGCCCCCCACCGTACTTTGTATGAATATGTCTAGAATTTTTTTCACCGATCAATCTGAAATACGAACTGGACTTGTAATTGATCCTAAGCAGCTCTGCAAAATATAACTAGAGAAGAAGATGAAACTAATGCTAAAAAGAAAAAAAGAGCCTTAGAAACAGGAGCTACTTCGAAAACCATAATTCAATCTCCAAATATGGCTAAGTAGCGCTCAATTGGAGAGTGAATATCGAATGGAGAAGAATACTTGAGTGTCATTTGGTACACACAAATACCAACTAAATTAATTTTGTAAAGTACCCACAGGTTCTTTTGCTACGGCAGTGATGAATGATGTAGATAAGTATACTTTCTTTTAAAAATATGAATAAATTGGTATAAATTGTGCCAGGCTTTTTAAGCTTCTACCTTAAAATGGCTATTATTAGTTTCTGTCTCGGGCACAATGCAGTCATTAGTGAATAGTAGGTCAGAGACTGGCATCGGAGAGGGTGGAATTTCAGACTATCTACATTGGTAGTATAACTCAAATAATATGTCATATGGGAATTCAGAACTTCGTGCTCGGTTCGGGTAAATTTATGACATGAATAATTATAGTGGGTATTTATTATTTGGATCCAAAAGATGTACGAGTAGCTTAAAACTGTAACCTGTAAAACAGAGCATAACTGTGTTTCTGGTAGACGAGCGAGTGGATGGGCGTGCTTTTTTGAAATGACAACACCATAGCTTGCTATGTCTTTCATCATCAGCAGCCTACTCTAGTCCACTGCTGGACATAGGCCTCTCCCAGGGCGCGCCATTGAGCCCGATCTTCGGCTCTTCTCATCCAGTCGCTGCCAGCTACCTTGCGCAGGTCGTCGCTCCATCTAGCAGGGGGGTGTCCCACACTACGTTTGCCCAAACGCGGTCTCCACTCCAGAACTCGTCTACCCCAGCAGTTGTCGGTTCTGCGGCAGATGTGACAGGCCCACTGCCACTTCAGCTTGCTAATCTTATGAGCTATGTCGATAACTTTTGTTCCATGCCGGATCTCCTCATTTCGGATTCGATCCAGCAGAGATACTCCGAGCATAGCTCTTTCCATAGCACGCTGAGCGACTTTCAATTTCTGAACCAGTCGCACCGTCAGTGTCCACATTTCGGCTCCGTAGGTCAATACTGGTAGGACGCACTGGTTAAAGACTCTTGTCTTTAGACATTGAGGTATGGGCGACGAGAAGATGTGACATAACTTCCGAAATGTTTGTCTTTCAACTGTCATTGTCACTTTCAACAGGTGGTGAAATGATCGACGTGTTTTCGCCTAAAGTTAAATAAACATGTTGTACATTTGATATTTAGATAACATAATAAATTCGCAAAATTCCATATAAACTAAGTCTACTACTGTCATTAATAATATGAAAGCTAATACTTATCTAACAAATAACGGACTAAAAGCAATATAATAATAAACTGAAAAACCTATTTTGATAAAACGTATAATAACTACGTTAAAATGTTCTTAGTGTGTTTCAAGACAAAATGAAAACGTAGGTAAATGAAAGGTACATGAAAACCCACGGTTTCAATTTCAAGAAACTCTGTGATTATCTAAGAGTTTTCGGTTCATTATGTTAGAAATATGTACCTTTTTACTCTACACCAGCAATTCCGTAGGCGATCGAACCCATGGGATATTCATAACCAAATTTGAATAACCAGAAGAGCTCTCAGCTTAAGACAAGCAGAATATCTTTACCATAATTGTTAAAAGGGCTATTAGCAATAAATGTAGCCTAATTGTACCAATAAAGGGTCGGTACACACACCAAGCCATTACCGGCCGCAAAACCCGTAAAAGTGTCAAATCATTAACCGTAATTACTTTTGCGTTTGAACTTGTTGTATCTATTCCAATCGTATCTAATAAACTTTTCCTTGGAAAAGGCAATTTCGCTTATTGGTATCCAACTAAAGGTAAAACGGTGCGGTGAAACGTTTTTGTAGTGTTAGCCAAAACATTCGGTGTGCGATAAAGAAAATAGCCTAAAAGATTTGCCTTTCAGTGAAGGTCTCAATTTAGGTGGTCTGTGGTCCAAAATGTACCTTATCATCAAACCTGCTCACAAAGAGCATCTTTCAGTGCATGCATAGCCGATATAAAATTGATCATTTCGCATTAGTGCGTTTTACTTTCCTGGAACTAGAGCCGATACTGAGACGGAACGAAACATGGCTTACAAATATTAAATATTTAAATTTGGATTCAAATAAGTATCCACTCCGAATACGAATCTTTTACTATTTTTTCCAAATAAGTATCCGTTTTTTTATTATTGCAAAATTCTCTGGCATGTGACATGTTGGCCACATGTTGCGTATTTATTCGCCAAAGGTAATGTAAAACGTAGTGTGACATTTGTGCTCGTCACCTCGCTTTCATTGCTAACTTTCCCCACTTGTATCACAATATACTATCTTAGTTTTCGATATTACAATCTCTGAATAGATACAAAGAACTTTTTCTGATCTGTACAATCTAAAGGAAAACACCAGTTTTATTTTTTTGTATGGCATGCGTAGTCTGGGACACCCCCTGCTAGATGGAGCAACGATCTGCGCCCGATGACTGGCAGCGACTGGATGAGAAGAGCCGAAGATCTGGCTCAATGGCGCGTCCTGGGAGAGGCCTATGCCCAGCAGTGGACTGGAGTGGGTTGCTGATGATGATTTTTTGTTTGCACCCAAATATAAAGATGTTTTAGGTATATCCTGACCAGAAACTAAAAACCCTGTCAAGAGAGCGCCATTGGTAGTTCTATAATCTGAGTTATGGAGTTCGATATGAAAAAAAATAGTATAAAAATTAAATAAAACACAATTAATTATACATACATTTAATTCCGCAAAATGGCGAGGGTTTTTTATAGTTTCTGGTCAGGGTATACATATCTAAGCTATACGACCACATCCATTAAGCCGAGTATTGTCGTATCCGAATAATCACATCAGACCTAAATTGATGCGGCGAGCCGAGATATTGATTAAATGCTCCAAAATAACATAAATGGGTCCAAATATCTGTTCACAGCGAACGCACAGGGTAGCCCACCCGTGTCTACCAGCAGCGTTATTATCATGTTGTCACAGTTGTCATCCGCAGTCTCAGAAACAATTTTAAACCGTTTGTATTCGAATTACATTTGTTAATGAATAATGATAACTCCTGCGATATTAAACGTCGACTTATTCCGGATTGTTACAAAAAAAATTGTCCGAATTCAACTTAGGAATACTTTTAAAAGTGGAATTAAATAAATATGATGTCATTTTTGGAATGATTTTTGCGGACCAATCCGGAATTAATCTACATGACATCAGACTAAAGACTAATAATAATAATTCTTTACAGCTTTAAAGACTCGCTCTTTAGAATGCCGCCCTATTTAAGCGAATAGACTTTTAAACAAACCTATCCTTGATTTATCAACATTAGACGATCAACCATAGTAATCGTTTGACTAACAACGGCGCGAACGCGTGGTCGGCATTTTCAAAGAGCGAGACGGTTTGAACGAAAGGACTTTACACTATACATACATTGTACCGCATACACTAGTTTTCTCTATGCAGAAATTTTATTCAAAACGTATGTTCGGCTCTGTGATCTTCTTACTATCTATCATGAATATTGTTGAGTCTGAGGAGCTCGTAGCCTAGTTGCGAGCACGGTCCGAAAGTGATCGTGCAAGTTAAGCAACGTTGGCGCGGTCGGTACCAGGATAGGTGACCGCTTGTGGCATATTTCATCTGAGCTCCTCCGTGCCTTGGAGAGCACGTTAAGCAGTCGGTCCCGGTTGTTGTCGTTCGACAGCAGTCGTTAAGCCATGTCAGAGGCCTACGGGCGGCCTGAACAACTCTAACAAATAGGTTGGCCACTAACCATACGATAAACAAGCAAGCATTGTTGAAATATAGATACATATATTATTAGTTCAGTCCGTTACGCAGTCCCCTTTTCCGGTGCTGTACACCACCTTCATCATACTTAATTACTTTTGTTTATTTATTTTGATCTTATATTTGTTTAATATTATTTTTATCTTCTGTACCTAATTGTTTGTATGTGTGCGCTTTTGGAAATAAATTATTTATGTAAACTAACTCCTGTTTTCACAGGAGTTAGTTTACATTACAAAATACCTTTCATGCGAGCCTTTTTGACCCTCGACTACGGGATGAGCATCAATTACACCGCTACTCGACATTCCATTGGATTATATTCGTCTGGTATGCCGACGAATGGACGGACATGTAATTAAATATTTATGTCATGGCAGTGAAAGAATAATAGATGCATGATGAATAAATGGTGCTAAAATATCATAAAATTGTACAATCTTAAAATAATAGCTCGGAAGGTGCACCGTAAAAATATAATAACCAACGACCTGTGTACAGAACACTGAGATAATTTTAAAATACAAGTATACAAAAGCGGTGGGTAGAAGTCGGGCTACTACCTACTACCGCTAGTTTTTTTCGTGAATTCGATCAATTAGTTATCGGCTCCGACCGCCGCCAACCTCGTCGATATTGCCCCCACTGTTAGTGTTGGCACTTACTTGTCAACTATGTATTTTCTGTCTCCTCAGGATCGTCCACGTCCATAAGCACCACATTCAAATCGATCGGAAGCATCTGGGCCGAGGTAGAGAGATGCGAACTTGAAGACGTCGAATTTCGTAGTCGGCGCTAAACAAGAGGCAACCTGATTCAAGCTGCTTTGATTTTCTTGGGCTTCTTTCTTCTTTAAACGGTAGCGGCGATCCCTCTTCGCATCCAAGAGTGGTTTTTGTCGGTCGCGAATAGGATTATGCCTTTTTATTTTGTACTTCCTTGTTTTCGGTCTCGGCATTTTATTTTCCAATCGTGGCTACAAATTTATTTATGATGCAAATTAATTTTTTTCGATGTCTAAATATCGACAATACTCTTGTCTATGAAATACAGTTTATTTTTTCCCAATAGAACAAGTAATTTGGTCGCTAGCTCGCTTCTTAGTGGCGGCGACCGCGCCACGACAAATTTTCAGAGCTGTTTTCCGGAGAGTATGACGTCATTGATTATTAAGATTTCATTGAAGCGCATATTTTTGTGTTGTCGCCGAATCGATCTTTTAGGCGGTATAAGTATTATTTTTCTATCTGCTATAACTTAGCCGTACGATGACGATGAAATTACATCTTTTTGTCAGATATTTTTTCCGAACGATCTCCCGGACAAAAAGTAAGACGTTCATCGAATTCACGTCAAAATATATACTTTAAGTTTACCCGTGAATTTAGTCATTGCCAACATTCGCACTTATATAAACTAAACTTTACTCATTGTCAGAAATACCAATACCTAGTCCTTTTAAACGCGTAGCTTGTAGAAAAAAAATTGTTTAGTGTTTACTGAAACAACATGAACGCAATTAAATTCCTATAAAGCTTAAAAAGAAATACCTATACATTCGTTAGGGACTATAGGCTGCGGGGTAGGTTATTGATGAAATTAATTCGTTTGATTTACTCACGCGCCCGGCGGCGGCGGCGACGCAGCGCGGCGGTCCAGCGGCCATTCGAACCCGACCAAATCCAAATTAATCTCCTGACTTCATTAATTTCCATTTAATCGTTACGCGCATCGAAATCCTCTCGACTTCTCTTCTCGAATTTTAGATTTTTATAACTTCGTACAAGATAGTGATATAATTTAAAAGGCAATACCAAATCGAAATGCAAACAAAGTGATTCAAAATTTAGCACCAGAAAAGGGGAAGATAAAGTTTACTTTCAAAAGCTCAAAAGTCGTTTTAAACCTAGATCGTTACAGGTGCACCTGCGCCGGCGTATGGCCCATATAAAGTCAATAAAGCAACCATACATATATACTCGTACTAGACGTCGTCGCCGCAGATATTGACGACGTCGCTTACGTAGCATTCATTCACAGACAATAGTTCCGACGTCCGTAGATTTTTTTTACACTATAGAACTCAACATATAATTTTCAAAAAAACAATCATCATAATTTTCAAAATCTTCTTTTCGACGGGCTCAGCTGATTAATTTGTTTGTCTAGTTAGAATATTTTTTGGATGCCCGGTCGAAAGCACAGCGTAATAATTTACAATTTATTTCATTTTAAAACGCAATTCATGAACACTTGAGTGCAGGAAAGTGGAATTTAGGGAGTTGTAAAATTTTAACAACATTTTAGCGGCGAAAGCGCGGGATCAGGGTTCTGGCAGGGCTACCCTCTTTATTGCCGGCGAGTCCCAGCGGCGTACCGCGAGGAAATCGGAACATCCGCATATTGTTATCTTGTTATTACACATAATACCGAACCAAGCCTGTTGAATCTACCCGAAGCCAAGTGCTGACTTTTCGCTTACCTATATTTTCGAGGGGGGAAAATCACACCTAATAAAAAGATATGTGAATCCAGATAAATAACTAAAATATTATTAAATATGATTGTATCGAGGTGATATTTAACAGCTACGCATCTTAGCTTTCTACTAATTGTTACTTTTTGGAACAAAAAACCTATAAACTTATTTCATTTAAAAATTAAATAATGAATGTATTTCATTCTTTGTAAAATTTGCGACAAGTACGGAAGTGAAAAGAATAATCCATGGACTTAGGAACTTTTAATGAAAAATAGAAAAAGGGAGAATGGTGAATTTTACCGCAACGCTCGAGGCAGGGGTAGGTGGTACTTACTTAACGGGAAGAAGAGTTACGGAACCGCCTACGTGAAGGACCCCTGCGGCCTTTACCAGCCAGAAAACGTTAATTAGTCAACTCTTTCGGCTTCATCAATAAAGGGTCATTCCAGTATTATTCCTATTTTCGTGATATTCTTTTTAAAAAGTTGTCTACTATAATAGATGAATGCGTTAGGTACGGTACCTAAAGTATAATATATTATGTTCTTCGGAAAGAATTTCTTAATTGCTGTGAGAGTCAAAGGCTTCTCGATGAGCCTCCGTTTTATTTCATTCGGTTAATAATGGTCTATCTAACATTGAGAGTATCTAGATAAAAAAATACAGATTAAATATACTTAGATAGATATAAAAATTCAGTCTTATTTTCGTTATCAATCCAGGCATTTTCGATATAAAGCCGGTCCTTTGTTAAAATTCAGTAAATTCTATCCTTTGTTCGGCTTCTTTTCTTCTGTTTTCGATAGAGTGGTCTGAAGCGAGAAAAAATCAAATCTACTCGTGGTGTTGCCAAGAAAAGGTATAAATCTGCCTCGAACGTAGAGACACGAGGAAATATGCGATTAGCTTTGGTACTTGTCACTGAAGAATATAGCGTGGGTGGCAAATCGACGGTACTGTTGGTACTGATCTCAAGGCGTGCGCGCCCTTTGTGCGTTACTTCTTATAGTTCTATCACATCACTTATATTGTCACATCTATTAGTTGTGGTCCTCTCGAAGATCGATCACCGTCCCCAGGTGAGTGGTCCAGAGAGTTTCTTAATAATTTCGCTTCACAGAATTTCCAATAAAGCCACGGTAAATAAGCAGGAACTTTCCAACAAAAAGTTTCGCTTTAACAAGTAATTTGACAGGTGATTTTGTGTAATATACTTTGAACGTTATTATTAGCTACAATTTTTGCACTGTTGGCTCCACTCGGAACGAAAACAACCGTAATGATGTTAAAAGATGATTTGAATAATAATGCTTTGCAAAAATGTGGGAACTTTATTCATGAATCATGACATGATCAGCGTCACCGTCACATTTTTTTTACTTTGCCTATAGGTCGTATATTCTCGCTGTTTTGTTCACGAAGGAAATATGTAGGTATAAACTTACATGATACAGCAGGAAAAATATTGAATCACTATCATAAGAACAAGGACATAGACCGACTGATCATCGTTGTGACTATCGTAGCGAATCCTCAAATCATACGAAAATCTTATGGCTTAGACATCAGTTTTCACAATACAAAAACCTGGATAATTGATAGATTGACCTGTGGTTCGAATGTACCAAAGACGCAATGAGAAAAAACAGTAGGTAGGTATATATGGTCTTGTAAAGTCGTGACGTGACTTATGTGAGCCGTGAAACATCGTGAAACGTCTAGTGCTAGAAAAAAATGTGTGTACATCTCATCTGCAACAGATTCACTCAATAATCAAAATATTCACTCCGAAACGCGTCGGGTGGAGAACAACATTGATTTATAGTGACTTGTCATTGTTCCACACATACTCCACATAGACTCCAAATAACACAGATTTTTTGTCCGCGATGCGTGATACGCTTGTAAACGATTTCAGTGTTGCACAACTGTTTTTCATTCCCTTACCTATCTGTAGAATTTAAAAAAGGAGATTTCATATCTAAAAAATATTACCGAGTGGCAATGGGGGCAAAACGTGATTTATCAATATCAGCGTGGAAGTCGTCCGATGGATATAAATTTGGGCGTATTTTTCACTCAATTTTACTCAATCTCTACACAGGAATAAAGACAATGATAGAGTGCCGCACCTCACTCACCATCAAATTACGACAAAAATTCTGCATCGAAAATCGATTTTAATACGGTATTTGCATATTTTTTTTAATTCAAACACTGTAGAAGATACTTATGTTTATTGTTCTAACCATTGATTAAAATTGGTTAATAGTTTCCAAGATTTGAACCATTTTCGAACTTAGTCTTTACTAAGTAATATTACTAATATATTGTCTGAAATTAAGATATGATATCCCTTTGGATATCATTATTATCATATCATAATTACTTACCTTACATTATGAATTACCCAAACATACATCTGAATGACGGTAACTCGGGGTATTTAATGTTATAGTTTTCAAGATAGTTAGATGATAGTTTAGAAACACGTGTAAGTTGTAGCATTCTAGATAGAGTCTATCAACAGAGTTATATCACCCCATTTTTGTACAGGAAAATAAAGATCGACAGTAAGCTACACTAAAATAGTAACTCTTTCTTTATTGAGGTCAGACGCGGGCTAAGATGTAGACAAAAAAATACTAGACATTGACGTTGACATATCTTCTTTTCTATAATTTTTTTGTTGCCATACGTAGACCAATCAAGCGGCGAGAATGTCTCGATAGACTCTACTATGTGACCACACGTTCCGCGTTGGTTGTATGTTGGTATCGATTGGAATCTAGGGGCGGGTTGTTCACACTTCATTAGAAATTCGGAAGGCGACCCGCCGCCCGCGATTACATCTCGCTGATTGAACGGGGGTCTGAATCGAGAGCTGCTGAATCTATGATACCGTACAAACAAACCGATGAATTGTTTGTTTACTTTCCATTTTAAAGGAAATACGTATTTAAATACGGAGATGCAATTTATTAATATAAGTAATTTTCATGGACATTTAAATTGATGTTGAGCGTCGTAAATAATTGATTTGCAAAAGTTAGTATCTACTAACAAAGAGAGTACCCCAAGTGTCCGGCTCCGATTTGATTCATTTTAAGATCTATTGCAGAGCATTGAAAAATAACCGACCCGTATTTTTTTTATCGGCCCAAATTCATATTTAGTGGTAGAAATAATTAAAAAGCACCTTAGATGTCGAATGATGATGATCAAAATAGAAAATTTGGTCAACACTTTACAACACAGAGGTACACAACCATAGCTGCCTCTCACATAATTAGTGAAGATTTAGTTCTACACACGCATGCTTCAAACATTATACTCGTATTATGTGCTTCAAAAGAGGCAAGCTCCTTATAAAGTCGAGTCGAGCTCCGATTACGCAATATAAGCGGCATAACCCTCAAAGCTATTGCAAAATGTTTGTAAGTATAACCCAGTACATTATGTCTTATTACGCCCAGTACGCTCTTAGCGATAAGGCCGCCTAAATTGTACCTTGTTTTTTACTTTATGTATTTCCTCAATATTTCTGTGCAATAAAGTGTATTTTACTTTACATAACTTTTACTTTTGTATTTGGAGAGAGAGAGAGAGAGAGAGAGAACATCTCACTTCGCTATAATGTTATTTAGTTTTTCAAAGCGCTGCTAACCTTAAGGATTTAGATGGTGTGCCTCGTGTGCCGGTAATTATGCTGGCTCTCTTACCATTCAAACCGAAATACAGCAATGCAAGCATTGCTGCTTTGCGGCAGAAATAGGTAAGGGGGTACCAACCCAGGCGATCCTACACATTAGGATCTACCACCACTAGTTTGAAGAAGCTTGATGTTTTTACAGCAAGGTATTTGATATTAATTTCAACATGATACCACTACCCGGTTCGGAGAAAAAGGTATTGAGAGATGGGCAGATAGACGGACAACAAAGTAATCCTATAAGTTTTCCGTTTATTTTTTCATTTGAGGTACGGAATTCTAAAAAACATAAGTCAAAATTAATATTTCAAAAGTGTAAGCTACGATTTCTTCCAATACAAATGGAATATTTACTCGTAAGTAGAAATTCTTCGAAAGAACTTCTATTTATGAGAAATTGCACCAATTGGTATACGTTTGAATGAAATTGCATAGGTAAATGATGTTTCACCTCAATATCAATGGGGTTATGTCCAAAGCAAAATGCCTAAGTAGCCAATGGCTCAAAGTCTATGTATAAAAATCAATTTGTCAGAATAGCAAAACCTACACTACATCAAATAATAAAACAGAAGTGTATTAGTGAGCACCACGAAGGATACAATCAAACTTTGTAAACACAAATTCGTGCTCAAACTAGAGTTTTGTGGTACAATACAAATACGGGTGTAACCGTTAAAATTTAACTTGTAGCGCCTCGCTTTACCTAAAATGAAATGAAATGAAATTTATTTTATTCGCACGAAACACGGTACATATAAGATAGTAGTATTGTTTGAATAGATCATACATGTTTCGCCATTATTTTGGCATGCAAAAAATTTTTACGACATTAAAAATAATAATAGGTTAAAAATCGCAATAATAGAATAAAAAATAAGTCCTCCAACTAGCTATAAGGTTAATGTCGAATTTAATGAAACGGTACGGTATATTACAACACTCTAGAAAATTAATTATTATAATTAATAATAGCATTTTAGGATGAATTTCTAAATAAGTAAGCCATTCATAGGACTCCCTATCAGCAATAGATTTAGGTATCGGTCAAAAAAATAACTGTATCAACACGTTGACAGTCCCCATACAAAATGTTTTGATTTCCTCGTAAGTCCCGCATATTACTTCAATCTTTATACGTCCTGTTAAAAACGTAAATAATAATAAATGTAATCTAAACACTTCAAAATATATATTGAATGCAATAGGAAGTAAATCATATCTCTTATAATCATGGAAAAATCAGAACTTTCAAGAGCCGCACTCAGGACTCTGGGCACGTAATAAAAACTTATCGATATGCATACTCTTAGTTATTCTTTGATTTTGAAGCGAGTCTTATGTCAGGTAACAGTCAATGTAATTCTTTTGTTTATTTTACCACATTTGTTCATTTCACGAACTTGAAAAAAGATTTTTATTGTAAATATTGTTCAGGACAATGTTTCGTAAAATGTGGACACTGTATTTTTATTAAACTAACACAGGGATAACAAATTTTTCAACACACTTGCTCCTTATTGCACCGCTTTTAGGTTCATAATGCAGCTTATAAAACACGCGTGCTTTTTACTTTACATTGCACTAGTGTTTTTTACTTTTCATTTATTTTAATCTCAGAAAATAGCGTGCTTTTTACTTTACATTACCGCATTAGTTCTTTTTACTTTACATTTTTTAAAACCTCGGCAAAGAGTTTTTATGTCTAAAAATATGTTTACGAAATTTATTTATTTTTCCTCGCAAGTGTGTTGAAAAACGTCATATGAAACGCGTGAGCATTGGTTGAGCATTATTCATTACACTCTCGGCTCCATTAGATCCTCGCCTACAGCTCGGGATGCATCAAGTGTAATGACCAACTTAGCTCACTAGTATCATAATGTACTATTGCCCGTTTGTCTTAGCCTATTTATATTTTTTTTAAATGCTGAATGTCATAGGAGCACCAAAAATGGAATCAATTTATACATTTTCAATAGACAAGCAGTAAAATCAGCTAATACATAATTAAATTTTGTGCTTCTGGTCATATTTTTTTTCTTCAGAATATACGGATGACGTAATCACAGCAATCTTCTGACTCATACACGGATGGTAAAAGTCTTGTCTCATATTCATCACACAAGCTTAGCAACGAAACAACACTTTATGCAAAGGAGGGAAAACGGTCGGTAATCTGCGGTAAGTGAGCCCAGGTGCTACGAGAGCGCTACGGACGCTCCATGCTGCTACTACGCGCCAGTAACTAAAGAATAGGCCTTTTAGCAAAAGCTAAACACATTTTCGCAATATTCTACGCGAAAAAATGTGACAAACGAACGAACAAAATATGATATACTTTGTATAACCATGTGATACTATGAGTCAAATTAATTTCCTTTTTTCTACCCTCAAGTTATTACTTTTCTCATTATATTGCTGTTAAAGCCTCATAGAGTCAGTAAAGTGGATATTTAGTTTTATCTCAAGTATCCACTGCCTCATTCTGCCAAAAACGCCGAAGGTTTGCGAGCAAGGCGGTTGGTCGCCAAAGCTTATCACGGACAAGCGCTATTACATCCATAATTCATATGCCATTAGGGCTTAGACCTAGGGCACTGGGGTTGTTACACTTACCGATATTTATTGCAAATTATGAAGATCGAATAGCAGTATAGTAAAGAGTATTAAATTAAAGTGTTGCTTATATTTCCTGAAATTAAATGTACCCAGTTTAATTAATTATTTTAGGTACTATCTAACCTCCTTCATGACTAATAGCTAAGCTGAAAACTAATAACTCTCGTAAATAGTAGAATGATTAAGTCCGATACAAAATCAAATACGAACATTTCAAAAGTGTAAATGTTGTAGATAATGTTATAAGCTATTAAGATGTTATTTCCTGTTTAAAGATAGTTTTACAGGTGCGTTAGTGGGAGCTCAGATGTATACTTAACCTCTTTACAAGCTCCTTTCCTATTTATTACTTAGGAAAGCTTACAAATTGAAAATGTTAGTCTTATAGAGCCAGAGCTTGAGTCTAACAGGAGCTTTTATTTAATTTATAAATCCTATACACAGCAAAAGAGGTCCAAGTGTATATTTTATGTTGTTAATCTTATAATATATCTTGTACTTAATTTTGGAGTTAAAACTTTTCGAATTCTCAAGAATCATTCACAAAAGCAATAATTTTGTGCTAGATTTTACAATTTTTTATGTTTTTTTATATTAGTAGGTAGTAAAACTTATGGCGAGATTGTCTATTCTTTAAATATCTTATAATCTATAAAAAGATACCTTTTCCCTTTTCCAATCAGAGATCATATCCTTAACTAGGTCACGCTAACAACTTTTGTCATATTTCCGAAGCTTACCCTCGTTCGTTACGACTCCACAAGTTCCGCCCTGTTGGTTTAGGTGAAGCCCTATTACTTATTACTTTAGGAAGCTCGCCCTTTCATAAAATAATCAGTGTTGCCAACTTAGCATTTTATATGCTAAATTTGGCATATTTTCACTAGGGTAGAATATTTTTCGGCGTTTAGCATACCTATAGCATATATTTTTTAGCCTATTGGCTTTTCCATTACTATCGCATTCTGATGCTGAAATTGATCGTGTTTTCTGCCCGATGAGTTTAGTAAAACCAAACTTAGCTAAAGTTTGGAGCTTAAAAATTAGAATTGAACTAAAGTAGACTGGGCGACGTTCTTGGTTTAAAAAAAAAAAGTAGAATAACGATTTTGAACCATCCGCAGCATCAGCATTATTTTATTTTATTTTATTTATTTAGATGATGTTTGTTTGTTGATCATGATCAATGTTTTGTTCCAAAACTAGGACTATTCATTATTTTCTTTCTATTTTCATACAAATATTACTTACTTCAATTTATAATAAAAGACTTAAATATAGTTTAGCATATTTTTTAAAGTCAGCGAAAACTTTACAGTTCTTTAGCATTTTTTAAGAAGATCTAGTTGGTAACACAGATAATACTGTTACCGTTAAATATTACCTAAGTTACTTAAGTATGCTCGCATGATTTGCAGAAGTTTACCGCACCATGCATGCACAAGAGAAACGCATTAAGAATTCAAGCTCGAGAGCTCTTACAACACAGGCGCAGAATATTACAACTTATCCTTATTATGTAATAGCTCATTATGTAATAACTTCATGCTTGTATGGCAGGTAAATGGTAGGATATAATTTTATTAATTAGTAATGTTGTATAGTAGTACAACACTCGTAATCTTAAATGTTAAACAACGTTAACGGTATGTAGTCATTAAACACATATAAGCACCTATAGTAATATAAATATTTTTTATTAGGATTCCTACAAACACAGATAACGCTTGATTTTAATGTAGGTAGGTAAAATAACAGTATTTTATGCAACTGACACGCAATTACAGGCTAATTAAGTGCAGTTGCATACAATACTTCTTCTATGACCATGAAATACGTAAATAACTGAAAAAACAAACTATTGTGAAGCGTTCACCACGCCATGACAGCTCGTTGACAACAGTGCGTGGTCCAAGTTGTCGTTTCGTGTCGTTTTATGCAACATTTTTCCGTGACAATTTATTTCCTAAACTACTAATTTTGTATCAAATTTCATGAAACTATTAATAAATTTACTTTGTACTTAATGAGTTGACGGTATCGTAATACAGGTTCGCGGTGTCGTAATGAGTATTTCGACACCGCGACGTTCATTACGTAACGACCCTTAGGAATGAAGTAGTTTGTGTTGCTGTGTATGATTTCACATTGAACAAATTACCAAATGGGAGTAGAAAATATTTTGGAGTATCTCGACTATTCACGACATTAAATAAATAAAACATTTGATGACGTGCTGATATCTGTACCTAATTTTAACATTATATGTCGCCTAATTAGTGTCACATAATAAAGTAAAGTGTCTCATGTTCTACGGCTAAAGTAGGAGAAAAGAAATGAAAAGTTGTTTAAATAAGAGATACCTCTCGCAGAGCCATCACTACGCCCACGACATGGCGGCCAGGTGCCTAATAACGACCAGTCAGCTCAACTACCCCATTTAGACTAACCTTTTCCTGAATATTTGATATTAGTTGCTTTGTTTGGATATATTTTAACGCAGACTCGATTCATACACGCTTCTTATTCATTGGTAGTTTAATGAAGAATTGTGAAGTGCTACAATGGCTATAATCATATTTAATTTCATTCAAAAATGCACATCTCTAATACATTTTAATGGATAGGAAATGAAATTTTGGTTTGTCGTCATAAGTTAGAGGAGCTTTCAAAACTTAGCGCAGAAGCCGCAAGCTTGCTCGCTGCGACTTCAAGCGACCTTCTTGAACCAAAAGCTGGCTCATCTGACCTCTACTCCCCTAAGGGGAACTACGCGGTTTTGGAGCTAGGATTTTGTAAGGTTAGAGGTTCAGGTTAGTGGCCCACCTAACTGTCAAAGTTTCGAGCCGCATATTGAGCCTCTGAGGTCGCCGGTCGTAACTATTACCTAGCTAAGATAGCCACAATCAAAACTTTTGTTTTTGTTCAGTTCATACAATCAATACTACGTTTGCACACCGTAAGCATATAATGTTAAAGTTTTTGACAATACAAACAAAAAAATACATTTTAGATATAAATAGTTTGCAGTAGTCACTTAACCCAGCAATACGATAGATGACCAAGAATGGCCCGCCGTATTTTTTTAAAGTTGTGTATCTATTTCACGCAAGTTAAAGTTTTGTATGAAAATTTTAAGGGACCTGTGTATTACTTTATGCAAATTTACTTTATTATTGTATCGCCTGTCTTCGAGTCATAGATAATACGCGCAAAAAGATTTACATCTTATAATCACTTACTTATATAATTTCTTCTAGTTGAATAGAGTATAACATTCAAAGTTAATTACCTAGATCTCAAATGGTTCGGTGTAATGTTAACATTTGGATATATTTCTGAAGATGCCGGTTGATGTTCTATCATTAACTCAGAATCATCACGAATCAATGTCTTGCGATGATGAAAGCTCGCACTTGCTTCATTGCCACTTCCGATTGGGAATCCCTAAAGCCCCAAAAATCCTGTTCACGAATCACGACCAAGGTGATAACTTCCTCCCTGCTCGGGTGCCGGCGGTTAGGGTGAGGTCTGCCATGTCTCCGTAGAGCTTCACCAATATCATCCGCATTGTGCGTAAATAAAAATCATGTTGAGATTATTTATTTGCACCAAAAATCGACATTTTAACAAAACGTTTGTTGTGATTGATTGACATCACAGATGAAACATGTAAACGGTATTCTTATGAAGGAGATTCACTACCATAAAAAAGCATAGAAACCGCTATCACAGCACCGAGGTACCAATATAATGTATGCCCTTTATATAAATATATTTTATTTCTGTGCATCATAGTAATACCGAGTGGTAAACAATAGACATAGCTTGATTAATTTTATGAATTTTTACATATTTTTGTGAGTTTAAAAATTTTCATTTTATTTTTTAATCGTGATTGCTACATGCTCATAGTAGGCTATGGCGGGGTTAACTGACGCGGTTCTGTAATAATGCCTTTATCCAAGCACAATAACACTTAATAATAAATAGTACTAGCCATAGCAAGCTATGACGGACCATTACAACTCCCATTTACAGCCGTTATTAAAAATCGCCCGCCCATTAGCTAGCCCGCATGCCTGCGAGTCTCATTGTTCTTTACACATTAGATTAGCGCTTTCCATAAGATCAGATGCCGCAGTTCTGTTAATGAATGCATTGGTGCAAGCTGCTCGAGATTTGTCAAGGGGAATAGGAGTATTCACTCGAAATATAATACAAGGAAGCTCAGACCCTGACCGAGTTTAGTTCGCGGTGACCGATATCTGTGCACCGGGCCTACCTCCCCCCCCCCTCGCAGCACCTCCCCTTGGGTGCCCCAAACCGCATGCAATTTGCTAACCACCGCTAAAGTACCTCGCTTATCATGAATGCCGTGTATCTTTCTTACTTCTGTATAGGAGTTTACTTGAGTCATCTTAAGGATATAAACGTTATTTCAGCTAAGCTATTTAAGTTATTTAAGCTAAGTTATTTAGTTAAGCTGAGTAAAGGTATTTGTGTAAAAAGTGTTAATACAACTGTCAGGTAACGATAGCTATTTTAACACGAGTGCTATGCGCCACAGTAATTAACAATAGATAGCAAGCATATGATTAAATGGCCGTTACGTGCAGTAGCATACAATATTATTTCTGCGCCCTTCAAATAATTATGCCTATAAACTGCACTGTCCACACACGCCATGACGACTCTTCAGCGCTGATGTAAATAGAGATGCAATTGTTTAAAATTTTGATCGCAACAGGATATTGATCGAGATGATGACCACTGAAATAAATCAAGATAGAACAGTGAAGTGGGCCTATAAGCACCTATGATGCAAGATTTAATTAATTCAGCGCCTAGTTTTCGACGCAAACCGATCGGAGTGGCTGTGCGAAAATGCCTTATTGTGCGGTTTGCAACAGTAAGAACAACAGGAACGAAGTAAATCGATCAAAAGGAGGTATTTCGTTCGTATTCACGTCACTTTGAGGGCGTGGCTTATGAAAAATGTTGACACGCGCAGTTCATATAGCAGCTCGCCCGCGTCAACTATCTTGATTTATTGCTGTGCAAATGACTTTCACTAGCTTTTAACTTATACCACATCAATAAGATATAAAATAGAAGTTATATTTCTGGTAGAAGTAAGTGGAAGCTAAGTGGGGTGAGTAGTTTTTTAACTATACCAAACCCTACTTTGACATCCCCCAGTCCTCATCGCAGAATTTAAAAAGATTTCTTAGGGCGTCCGCGTACGAGACGAGGACGTACGTGAATATCCATTGCTCGTTATGTAATTAAAACGACAGCGAAAGAACACGATAACCAGCAAAGTACATCAATATCGACGCGCACACCCTTTATCGTCGTCCACCGCGAGTTTTTCGCTCCGTCACAAACATAAGGGGTTTTATAAAAGTTCAGTTTTCCATGATGGCTGGCTGGACTGGTGCATAATTTTTCTCGTTTCCGTCTTTATTAGCACTGTAAAAGGCCGTATCTGAGGTCAACAAGCCGTCACATTTTAATGATGACGGCATGTGTACCCGCGCTGTGCATTTGCATAATTTGCAAAGCCTCTCTAATTTGAAGCTTCTCCCAGTAACCTTGAATTTCGAGTGATACCCACTTTTGTCTGAAATATTATTTAGACTGTTCAGGTTTTTTTTCTGTTTGATGTGTAATTTAAGTTGGGTACACTATTAGTCCCAAAACATTAATGATCATGAGATTACACAAAGTATATGTAGGTACTCTGCATATCCCCATAAACAGACCAGACCCAAAATGGACCCGAATTATGCTTACCTATCCTATTATATTATAAAAGACAAATGAGCTGATAGATGGATGTCGCAGGGGTGGAAGGATGAGCTTTTTCCTTTTTTTTTTTAATTTTTTAATAACGTCTGTGGATGCAATGGGTTTCAATTCGTATGTTATAAAATGAAGCCGCTGTATATTCCTTTGTATATCCCTTTCACTAGAAAACCCAAATATAAGCATTATATTATCCACAATAACCCACTTCCAAGTACTCGTAGTATCCTTTACAACAAAATCCTTTGATGGGAAAAGTTAAATAGTATGGGACCTCGAAATATTTCAAAGCGCAGAGGAAATGTTTTTATTAATACAATGTTTCAAAGAAGTTTTAATTTGTTCGTATTCTGCTGTTCGTAATTATTTATTACTTACATGAGATATAATGTGAATAAAGTAATTAATTGAGTATCATTCCTTGTAATAATAATTAGAAACAGGCGGCGTGAAGCGTATAAAATAATGAAAAGTTATATAACAACAACTTGTATCTATAGACACCGGTGCGGAAACATAAATAGACTTAAGAGATAAATTAAAGGCGCCTGAGTTGAAATCAAACATCAAGAAAGCGATTAAAAGTATCAAGATATTTCGCAGTTACCTAAGCTGAAATCGTACACCATTATTAACTTTAATGTTAGATGAAAACATCTTTACTAAAGTAAGATGTTTAATGGAAAAAGTTTTAATGGGATTTGATGAAACGCTCTTAAAATAAACTTTAAAGGAATTTTCTTTATTAGGTTCGAACCACATTTCGATGAATATTTCCTTATTTCCTGTAAAATAAATATTTCAGTCCAACTAAAATCTTTACAATAAGACCAGACCAAAAACGGGTCTTCTTTATTTATTAGTACCTGGATAAAATCGAGTAAGTAAGACTTAAAACGTTTTTCCTTCCAACGTAGAAAACAGTGTTATTTTACCTCTCTAAGGTCTAATTGTGGCAAAACGGTTATTTTCTTAAAGTGTCATAAAGATGTACTCGAGCGATAAGGTACATCTCTACGTTCCCATATAGCAGTTTAGGTAGAGGACGCACGTGCGTGAACTACGGCGTCCCTCGGTAACACCACGGCAACATAAATTACTAAAGAATGGCCCAAGTTGCGACTCTAATACCAGATTGAACAGATTAAACGTCTATGAGAGGAAAGCTCCTCGATCGAAGTGGATGGACGACATTTCTAAATAGCTTTCTTAACGACTGCTAAATAAAGAACTTACCTTATTACCTATCCAATGTAAACTAGATACCTATACTTATTACTTAATTAGTACATTTTTACTCCCATTTGTTCTTTAATAAACCGTATTTTGTTCATTAATAAACCACAATCAATAACATAAAGAGGTTCATTCGTCATGGTCGTATGAAAAATAGTGTTTTAACTCAGC
Organism: Hofmannophila pseudospretella; assembly: GCA_947369225.1. NCBI lineage: Eukaryota > Metazoa > Arthropoda > Insecta > Lepidoptera > Oecophoridae > Hofmannophila > Hofmannophila pseudospretella. The sequence continues at coordinate 7,364,036 of OX376323.1, read as the reverse complement.
TTCGCTTCGTTTCATAAACAGTTCTCATGTTAAAATCGCTATCATTACGTGGCCGTTGCATAAACTACTAATATTTAGCTCCTTTTCTAAACTTAAAGAGTATGTACGAGTAGGTATTGGATTTCTTCTGGTTGTTTCGCTTCCGTGATTGATACAAATTAATTTAGTTGTCTCACCAGTATGGAAAAGTATAACATTTATTTTTAAGTAAAGTAAATTAGTAAAATTATAAATGGAATAATATAGAATTTAAGTAGGCACCTACTTACCAACAAATAAGCACGCGTCGCGATCCAATATTCAACTGAAAATAAAATAGATTGTTAGTACACGTCTTGTGCATACACAAATATTTACTTAAAACGTCGAACAAAGGTAACTATATAGTTACTATATAGTAACGTATAGTTTACCAAAAATTTAAATACCAACGCGATTAAGCCTCGTTTTCATAGTTAAAAATAAGTATTTACTTACTGAGTTTTTCAGTTAACCGTACATTCAGGTATACCTGTATCTCAAATAAAAGATCTGACATTTTGCAGCAGTTTTGAAGGTAAGCAACATCATTTTACAGCACGATAAACACCTGGGTCAGCTCTATAAAGTTCATAAATTTTTTACCCTCGGTTCCAGCGCTAATGGTCATATTTTTACTAACCTGAAAATTGACTTAATAATCATAACTCACAAACTTACTCTCCGTAAAAGTGATTTAACGAAAACCCCATATTCCCGCATTTTATACTTGCCCAAAACATTATTACTTATAAGTTTTAGCTTTCGATCATTTTAACATGATCACGAACAAATTACGCAGTCGCAGTAATGGATTTCTTGTAGAACGTGGAATAGGTACCTATTTATTAAAGTCCAACTTTGCAATTAAGTTACTTAATGACGACGCAACTAAATGGACAAATTAATTATGAAATTATTCTTTAGTAGATAGACAATATATGATAAACAATATTTATATATTGTTAATGTAATATTATATAATAGATAATCCTGGTTTACCGTATTTGTAACTTCACCTACGCCGTAGCTTGAACACCGTAGCTGTTTTTCTAATACAAAATGAACAAAAAACTTGATCTTTTTTTAAGGAAAAAAATGCCAGTAACCTCTGGCGGTTTATTCCTATGAAATGACCAATTTGATGGCGGATGATGATATATTTGTGATAATAATACATCAAATTATCCATTATTTAACAAACTGAGGTCAATTTCTGAAAAAGAAAAGAATTATACGTAAAAATGGGATGAGTAAAACCGATCAAGTACAACTAAATCGTTTAAATTAATTAACTTTACTAGGTTAATTACTTATAGTTTATTGTTGACTTTGCTTGTAATAGTTTAATTTTAAGGCCTGGGAAAACTACTAACTTTACTTAAGTAATCTAAGAACGTGACTCATTTAAAGTGCCTATTTTATCGGTGGTATTCCGCCAATAACACGACTCGGAGCCCATCGCAAATAATGGCAATAACACTTCACGCGAGCTCCGATCTTTACTGCCTATCCAATCTAAACCAGAATTACCTACCATAAAGATGACAAACGATGAAGTCAACTAAAACCTGTTCACAAAATTACAATAGTTTGTCGACATATTCGTCTTTCAGCAGAAAAGTTTGCTGTAACTTTCGAGAAAAAAATTCACGACTAGCTGTAAAGTTATTTCCTTCAAGCAGGTGTTTAACAGACCCATTATATCATGAAGGAACGAAATCGCATTCGTTCCTTAAATAGTCTCCCCTAGGAGAGACCAATTTTTTCTTTCATCCAAGCATATGCTATTATTTGGGACCTAATAAACGTCTGAAATTATACTGGCATGCACCGTTACAGAAAGATCTTCTTAAATATAGGTAATATTTGGAAATGAAATAGAACTTTCTCTTCATGAATAAGTAGAAGACCATTTGGGATGAAACTACTCTTTAGTAGAAGACATTTTCTCGGGAAACTAGATAGAGATTACAAAAGCAAACAGGTACCGACTGCGAGAGAACTCCGCAATTAACAAAAATATGCAAATGAGAACTGCGCTAAGTATTGTACTAAAGATTTCATAAGAAGAAGAGAAGTCAGGAAATGAAAATTCATTTTCTTTCGTGCGCATAGAGACGAGCAAAATCACGACCAATATTAGTTATTTCTGCAAAACTTTTCATAATAGTTTTAGCTCACCACAGGATTAATATTAATTAATTAATAATAATGAATTCAACATCCTTCATTTATACGAAAACGATACCAAGTATCACCTAGTAGCTAAAATAATGACGGTATGTATTTTTAACGGGAACGCGGTGGAGGGGGGCTTTGAACCCCCCTCCTCCCACCTGCACGACCTTCGCCGGTGGCTACCGGGCTAAATCAGCTTAGATTGTCCCAAGAAACATCTTTGTAAAGTAGCTTGCTTTCACAAAGTGCAAGGTGCTGAGCAATAGATATCTCTTTATATCTTTTTAGCATGAAATAATATAATTAAGTTGTACCACCGGTGGTACCACGTGTTAATCGCCCAATTGTCAACCTTCAACCTTCATAAATCCAAACATACAGTAAGCTGAAGCAAGTCCAAAGATAGAATGCATAAAACGAGACGAAATCAAAATCTAAAGTATATTGAGAGGCCAGTAAAATTGCTCTTGGTGGCTGCGGATATTTTTTTTTTTTAATAATTATTTAATTTCGAGCTACTCTGCCTCAACATTAAGTTTAACGAGCATCTTTGAGAAAAGTGAAGTTTCGCTACTATTCAAACGTCACATTACTTAATCGAATTATTTATCCCATCATAGATCTGTCCTAAATCCTAAAGCTAAGACCAGACTGAAATATGCTTATTTTTGGTCTTGCAATAAGTTTGCACTATTCATGAACTTTACCTAGCTATAAAGTCAAGCCGTTGCGCCGGGGGTAGCACGTCTAGAAACAAACCGTTTTAACCTGGTTAAGAAAAACTTTGCAACAGAATTGCAACCAGCGCTGCGCATGGAGTGAAATAGAAGTACGGATTAATTTCGCAATAAATTGTTATTGTATTGTATATACAGTACTGTTATTTATTAAAATTTATAGCATTTTCTTGTTACCTTTATCTTACTAAATTGCTAATAAAGTATACTGAAACTTAAAAATAAATGTTAGTTTCTAGTGAATGTAAACATTAGATATTTTTAAAATACATATAATATATCTACCTATTTCGAAAAACTGTCTTATTATACGAGTCAACGTTTTTTGCCTTCAAAGTATTCAATAAAGGCAAAAGGTACTAATTTCTTAGGTTTATCAAAAAACTACCCGTGTCAAGCGGTCCTCTGTCCTTCCCAAGAAACTAATGTGAAGTTTGAATGATATGTGGTTCATACGTAACATCACTGACATGTACGAGTACCAGTAGTAGGTAATATTGTGTACATAGAAGGGAAAATGATAGAGTAGAGGCCGTTTATAGAAACAACTCAATTTGATTGTGTGTACCATGCCTCGCTCAGTTGATGCAGCTTAGATATTTTTATCCCTTCCTCGTCGCCAATAGGTTGTATTAGAATTAAATAATACACGGAGATGAGTTTAACGAACGTTTAATTACCAGACTGCCAAGTGACGGTAGAAAATATATGAACTTACCTACATAATACTTATCACTATTTAAGGAGGCCTTAGCAAGACTTAACTTAACAGGACGTTTCTTGCAACTGTGATAATTTTAAATTTTATTTATGTGTACCAAAAACATTCAGTTTAGATCATCAACCACTTTTGTATTAATTTTTTATTCATTTATTTTACTTTTATAAATCAAAAAATCTAATTGTACCAGTAAAGTCCCCACACGTCCCCACGCATACTATGCCTACTGCGCCTCGCATTTACCACGATCGAATAACTCCGCTAATTACATAATAGATTTAAGTATTTATATTTTATTGTCAATTTTTGGAAAAGTAATAATACGACCGATTCGTTACTGACGCACAAGCCCTGTGGCTTATGCCAGTATTATGTTTTACGATATAATTAGTTTTAATTTAAATAAATGAAAAAACAACACTAGAATACCCTGTGTTGTGGTAACTAACGATAAGTCGCTGTTCAATAATCAATCAACTGCATACACACACTACAATAATATTTGTCAGTTCAATAGTTTTGACAGTAAACACAGCAATGATTTAATTTTTATGGAGCTATTGCTATTTCTTTAGCAAAACTACTGGCCGGATAACACTCCACTAATCAAATAGAGCGAGGGAAAATATTTGTTATTGGATGAACGAGTGGATCGGGCAATTAGTCAATAGCTCCGTTGCCGGATATTGATACCTGTCGAGTTGAGACAACTGATAACTTTGTAACATTTATAACAACTTTTATTTATAGCCAGAAAAAAATTGGAGGAGGGGTTAAAAAATTTTGTTAAAACCACGACACGCGAATGTTTCTATGGACTTCGCAAATTCCTAGGGGGAGAAAGAGGGGTAAGATAGATAACTATCCCTGGACTTTGTGAAATATATATGTCTTTAAGATATAACACCGGGGAATTGAACAGTAGCCATTTTGCTAATGGGAGAGAGAGACAAAATACAGCCAACCTCATATCATAAAAAGGTCAATTTTCTGTAAAGGTGCTCTAATACCTATACCTAAATAAATAAACAATTTGTGATTTTCATCACGATAAAATCACGATAGCAAACATTAACATTCATACAAAATTGAGGTTATAAAACATAAACATCGTCTTTTAACGTAGATTATATCGTCAGTGTGGGGTATTAGAATAGGTATATCCATGGAAAATTTATACCAAGCAACTACGTACATATATATGTACGTACATTGTATTATACCTCTCTTTATGTTGTATGTTTTGTTTATGTCCCGGGTGTGCAATAAAGTATATTTGTATTGTATTTGTATTGTACATTCCGGGTTTCTTTGAGTATGGCGCCAAATCCTTGTTTAAAATATATTTGTTTTATTTACCTCACAAAAATATAAATTTTAGTTCATAATTTTAATAAAAATATTGCTTTCAAAAATGACGTTCAATGTAGGCACGCGTTGATATCTTTTGTACTAGTGATAAGCTGAGCGATTGAATGAAAAGAAAAGCTTTTAGTTAGACATGCATTTTGTAGATTACCATTGGATATTGAAACTCCACAAAATTGTTAGTAAATGATATCAGCCATGTCGGCAAGCTGCCGTAATGGAAGTGCCGTGCTATGGGTATCTATGTAGGGTAAGTCCGGGATGGGTGCCCCAGTTTTTGAAATCCCTCTGTGGTCTTTAAACTAAAATAGTTGGAAACCTGCTGAGTACTGACTGTTTGTAATGTTTGGTCTTTCTACTTTCATTATAAACAAAAATATTTTTTTAAATAATGCGAATAATATATTGTACTTGGTTTATAATCATTTTAAAAAACCCTTTTTTTGTCAGGATTGCCCCAGTGCCGGATAGATGACCAGTTGACAAAATTGCCTATCGGATTGATGCCCTTCAGAGGGATAGATGCTTTTTTGAAGAAAAATAATATCACATTGTACAGCAAGAGTGCCAAGAGTGTTTTATGACAGCTTATTTAAAAAAACAACCCGAGTCACATTGAAATAAATGCATAAAATCGTCAAATATTTAAAAATTCGGATTAATTCGGCAAAAATTAAAGAAATCCGTTAAAATCGAATCATAGTTCGACAAAAATTGAAAAAAACTTACCTTCTACTCGTTTTTGCTTCGTATTTTTTAATAGCCCTTTTTTATAGGTTTCCCATAGGCTATTAAAAAAAATAGTATATAGGAGATTGTTCTTGTGTGTGATTGTATGTTACGAATCAATATAATAAAATATGATTGATGACTCTGTAGTCTTCCTTAGTACATTAGATTAATTTAATTATTTAAGAAAATATAAAGTAAAAACCAGACAAATTGTTAGATCACGATTATCGTTAAACACAAATAGCTAATCGCAAATAACTATTCAAAAAACCAAGACCTAATTACTATTTAATTGATTAATGACAACTTTGTACTAAATTGAACTTCCTGTTATATGCAGACAAGTAATAAATATTCATTTCGTCGACATTAATTAATGAGCGCACAGTGGATCAATTGATAAATAAATGATGATGAAATTATAACACTTCGTAGTTGTAACACAGGTAATAGAGACCTATGCCTACCAGTAGAGTACTAAAATTGATGGCTTATTGTAAATTATGGGTACTTATCATATTATTTCTGCTGTATGTGAATTATCACAAATACCTCTTTTAAGGTGGTTCTGTGCAAAGTCAGCCTGGGGTAGTACGTGTACCACCCTATTTCTGCCGCAAAGCAACAATGCTTTCATTGCTTGTTTCGGTTTGAAGAGTAAGAGAGCCATCCTAATTTTCGGCACATGATATCTAAGTTCTCAAGGTTAGCAAAGCGCAACGAAAACCTTCAATAGGTGAGATTGACAGGTGAGATGGTGGGCGTCTATGGAGTCGTCTATGGGCGACGGTGACCACTTACTATTAGATACCCGTTTGCTCATCTGCTGCTCATCTTTGTTCTTTCTTTGTTTTATTTGTTTATTCTATTTAAATAGTTTATAAACTTAATTTTCAATATTTGTTAACGCTGCACCATTGTATAGTTTGTATACCAACGTTTCCTACACAATTTAAATTGTTTTTGGAATATATATTCTCCTTATACAGTAAAAAAAACTACTTTTAGAAAACCCCTTCACTAAACCATGTTTATTTTATAATTGGCTGTCTTTACAAGAGATCATCAATGGTATTTTGTTGATTGCCGTATTTTAACTGGAATTGATTTAGCCAAACAGGAAGCTTAAAGCTACAAATCACAGCTGATAGCTTGTTGGGACGTTTGCTGAATGCATTTGCTGTGTCTGTTTGATGATTAATTGGATTGGTTGAACTCTACCATCAGTAGTTCTATCATCAGTTTTGAACACACTGTATTTGAACTATAATCTTGTTCATATAGGAATTAAGCAGATTAGCTGAAATATTTTAAATTTGGAATTTAGTGATATTGTTACATAATATGAAGTATTAACTTACGACGACTAGGACAACGAGGACTAGGCGTATTGGAGTAACTAACAGATAGTGCAATATAATTAGACTTAAATAATATACTGTTTCACGGTTTTTTTCTTGTATTTTATTAATTATACCGGTTTCGTTTACACATGTACAGACACATCTTCAGATTGTGCAATAGATTTGCTTTGCTCATTATTACTATACAAGTATGTACAGATTCATAATATTTTATGAAAATTACTTAGTTAACTGGCGATCTGCGTTCCTTTCAGTAACCAATATTCCTCTCACCAGTGCTTTAGACGGCACCTTTGCACCGGGAACGAAGGGATGGTGTGTATTTGAATGACTTTTTTTCTTTTATTTAATTTTTTCTTTTTTTATATGCTTTTTTAAAGTTTGGTATTGTTTTTGTATGCTTTAGATTAGATTTGAACCTCCGCAGTCCAGTGGCTTTAAGGGGGTGTTCGGATGACATATGTGCGGGGTCTTGTTACATAATGTGCAATATGTGGGCCGGCCACGACAGGCGATTACGAGCGAACAGCTGCTTTCACCGATATTGCCTCGTCGGACCCGATACGTCCAATGCCTACAAATACAAGTTCTGTTTGGCCAAATCGATACAAACTAGTCGGCTGACGGGCGGCTACATGGCTACCGAATATTGTTGTCCAATTTATAGCATGTAGGACTCTTATGTATGACCACTTGATTCAGTAGAGTCGTCGGACTGTCGGAGAGGGTATCTCGTGTTTCCACTACTTTGTCCAGTGAGGGAACCACTAAGAAAATGTAGGCTCACACACATGATCCCAACTGCTTGGTGATATTACACGACATTAAATGTGACAATAATGATCCTCCGCCACCTGGCTAACGACAGTGCAAAAGGACATGAAAGATGCTGACATTGACGCCAAAGTCTGTAGCTCAGCTAATAGTTACATTTCCAAAATTAAAAAAATGATTTTTATTGTAAGTATGTACCTGTACTAAAAATGTACTATAGTACATTTTTACAACGTCATTCTTTTTTACTCTACCACCGCTCTTACCGGTCTTAATCTTTACTGATCGTGGGTTAATTGCATTGATTTATCATTATTACATAATTATACAACTTATAACTGATAAGTCAAATGGTTTGAAATCAGATATACTTGGATAAAAACATATACGAACGAATAAACGATAACATAAACGAACAGCCCCTAGAGGAGGGAGACTATTTTTCTTTCATCCAAGGATAAAAAGATAGAAGTAAGTATACACTTCGTCTACAAAAGCTAACCCAAATAGATGTAACATTAAATAATAGACTTCGACTGGATTCGATATGTTATTTATAGACATGCAGACAAACAACTTTCAGTATCCTTCACTTAACATGGTATCAAGAGTCCATCAATCTTAATAATAAGTACTAAAGTAGAGGAATCTCTCCACCGAAGTTAAATTCCACCCAACTCAAGACAAAATTAACTTATACATATCACATACCAGGTACTTTCAATACAAGTTATTTTACACATTTATGTATTATTTATGTATTATTTATGTATTCGTGCAATAGGTATACTTATTACTGAAACATATTACTGTTGTATTATTGTTGTACTGTCTTATTTAATTTATTATAAGGTTTATTTATCATTTGAAGGTTTTCATATAAACATTAAAAGTTGAAAATTTATCCTTAAAGGTTCCAAAATGTATTAAGTATTTTTACATTGGCGAAAGTAAAACAGTAAAGTACGTTAACTAATAGTACCTAACAATTCCAGTTAAAATATTCCACAAGTACGACATAAGTGTGCAAAATAATTTGTATGGAAACCGAGTCGTCGTTGCACCTTAAGTACTTATTTTACAGATGCCTATATTTATGACTCGATTTTCTTCTTCAATCCAGAATGTAAGTAAACTAAGGTTTCAGAAACTTCTAGGCACTCTAAAATGCATATGTCGTAGACAAGCGTAATGGCGCGTTTCACGAAGTGCGTAGGCATTTCACGATGTGCTAAAAAAGTTAGACAGATATTGTAATCGTCGAATTCTACACTTTCTGTCTAAGATTTTTAGCTACTTCGTGAAATGCAGATCCCTAGTTAGCACATAGCGTAATTGTATTGATCTGAACCACACTCTCACTCACTCACACTCATTATGCCAGGTTTTAAATTATGAATCAATACTAGATAGAAAAGAGTGATTAAGATACACATGAGATTCAATACCATTACGCTATGTGCGAATTAACGATCCGCACTTCACGAAATGGTTAAAATTCTTAGACAGATAGTGTAGAACTGGACCATTACAATATCTGTCCAAGATTATTAGCACTTCGTGAAATATCTACGCATTTCGTGAAATGCCTCTAGAGCCGTTGCAGTAATGACTCTATGAGTCTACGACACATATGTCTAATAAACTAGAGACACACACAAAGCAATTTTCTATCCGGTTTATTGGTACAGTCACATGTAAGAATGATGTTCGAAATTTAAAAAACCTCTGGACCGATTCTACAAATTCTTTCACTACCATGTATCTATGTTTTTATCTACGTAACAGGTATAGAATTTTAGGAAATAGTCCAGTAGTTTTGTGGAAATTTTAAATATATTTTACTCCTGTATATCTTTATCAACATGTGACTGTACGTATGTGTATAGGGCTCAAATTTATCTATATTTATTTATTTATGGGTATTTCAACCTGAATCTTAATTAGTAGAAGATTCGTAAGATTAAGGCCTACTATATGGCCAATATGGCCGTTATAAATCCTAAGAATTATATCGCCCAAGACACCAATTCTCGTTTATATATACCCGGCGTGCTCATTTACATACACTTTGCTGACCCAACAACGATAAAACCCTTTTATCGCAGTAAAAGGGGATTTCTGAGGTTCAACAAAGAATTTTCTGCCATCTTATTTAATATAAATCGAACATGAATCACTATCCCTTGCGTTTTGGACACAATTTGTAACCCAGATTGTTTATTACCCTTTACAAAACGTTAAAATAATGTTTGACATTACAGGAATGTAAGAAAATTGTCTGAAAAAATGTCAAGATTAACTTTTTCGCTTCGTTTACTGCACGAAATCTATTGCATTTTCGCATTTTCCCCTATGATTGAATACTTTACTGTCAACTTACTCTATATTTACTTACGCTATACTACTTATATTTCAGTGGTGGCTGTAGTTATCTGGCTCAAGATTGCATCGTTCTTTTTATAATACTAGTAAAAATCTCGTTTTTTCTCAGTTATTTTCTTATCCGACTTCGAGTTTTGTATAACCATAATAAAATTTACTCAAAGCTTTAGTCCTTTTTGTTGGCGAAGTTTTCTCCCAACGAGAAAGAAATGCTAAAGTTATCAAAATACGTACTTACCTAACTACTTTTGAAGTTGAATAACTGATTTGCATACTAAACATTTGATATAAAGTACCCAACTCGAAGTCTTCTAAAATGCACAAAAACATATTGGTATCTTTTAATAATGTATGTATACGAGTATTAGTAAAATCTTGAGCAAGAAACTTTTCTGAGCGTGTTATTGTAATAGCTGGGCAAAATTGTTGAAAAACCATGCACTGCAAGCAAATAAGGCATAGGTGCCTACTTAGGTACTTAGTAAGCAACTTTTTGAAAGCAATTGTACATAAAAAACCTACCTAATTTAAAAATAACAAAGTTTCGTTTCCATTAATTTCGCGTTATTCGTCGTCAATCGTTCTAGATATACAAAATGTGTCTGTAATAATACAGTACCTATTTTGCTGACAGACCACATACCTAATAGTAAAATCAAGTGACGTAGGCTACATACAAAGCACTATGCCCTCCATTTGGATTGAGATAATAAAAATTCGCTGAATACGCACGGCAGTGGATCTGGCAAAATCGAGTAAACGAAGAGGCGTGCCCGACAGTATATTCTCGTTTTTATGTTTGAGGAAAATACTACCTACTTGTGTTTGCACGAATGCTTACGTTATGTTGAGAATTGAAAAAATAAAGTCGACATGTTTCTGCTATTTACCTACTTCCTACTTATCTTCCTGTCTAATTTTTTACACGATTGAGTTAAATCTGCCTTACTTATATCATAAATATTTCATTCAACACAAACATTTCTGCAGAATCACTCTTATTGTTCCTGACTTGTAAAGTTACTATCATAAAGGATCTCATCGCTGCCAACAATGAACCTGCTGAAACAAAGCTTCGACTCAGCTCTACAAACGCGATGAGATCATTAAGCAGCCGGCGCCATAATAACACGAGTAAATAGCGCTATTCGGGATAAAAACCAACAAAAAGAAAATGGATACACCCTGCCCAGCACATAACGTTTGACACGAAACGACATCTTGCTTTACAACGATAAAAATTCGTCCCTTGTGATCATAAAAGAGCACGAAATCTGGTAGCAAATGAATCGTTAAAATCTCATTTCCCACTTCAAAATATCATTTTCTGGAGTCCCTTAAAATGAAGGGTCATTAGAAAGTTATGACTATGTGGCCAGAAAAGGCCAACCCATTTCCGCCTACTGGAATTGATAAATAATAGATAACTACCTAATAGCTCTACAAATCAATTTCGCGAATGTGCAATATTGAAACACGCTTGCAGTATTTATCCAATATGTAATTACCTAAAACAGGAATATTGTATAGTGCGAAAATGCTTAGGCAAATCATTGAGTTAGATCATAGTTAGATGGGTATTTTATATTTTCACACTAAAATCTGTAATCATCACACGATACTCAGCATCAGTTACGTGCCATTATGCAAAACGAGAAACGTTCAGGTGGGGCACAGTACGAGTAAATTCAGCCCTTTGGTGCGATAAGTCGATTTTATTGGCGCCGCTCGCCGCCCGCTCGTCTTTATCTTTTTATTGTTGAGCTGCCGTAGCAATCTGCTGTTCAATAACTAGCGAACATATTTTTTACTTTTGGTATCTCGTGACGTGATTCCTATAATTATTGTAAAACACAATGTGCAATGGGCAGACTTGATTGGGTGAGCATTGGTCAAGACTTTTAATTATTAACGGCCGTGGAATAATTGAAATGGCCCAACCATAGCATAGATTTGAAGTTGTATTTTATAAAATCTCACTTCATATGCTAAAAATATGGGTACATGGGGGAGTATGAGCCCATAATATTTTCGTATATGTATTCCTTCCTTTCCATATTTTTCACAAAATCCTAAGATAAAATACAATACAATAAGGTACAGTACCTACTATTGCTAACAATAGACACAAATTACTTTTATTTCATTTTACATAAATAAATTAAGTAATTCCGAGTTTGAATACTAAAGCAATATCCACTTAGGTAGGACTTCCTTTGACAAAATCAAACACCAATAATAAATTCTAAAACGCCAAAGATATTATTTCCTTTGTGGAAGTCTCGAGGGCCTGCTCTGGCTTTCGGATTAAAACTTTTGCGGAACGACTCTGCTGTATACCAAATCGCAAATTTAAATAATGAAGCAGCGCAAACCGCAACGCATTTTACTAAATGGATGATATTAATTGTAATTAAAAGATTGTACCTACCTGTTGGTGGTCGGTATCAGGTTTGTTACACTGGGGATATGTGTTTTCAGTTACAGATACGAATATGTAAATACTTTTATATCGGTTTCGGATCCTTACTTCGAATAATTTCGGATACGAATACAGATTTTTTTTATTAACTTAGAGAAATATTAATTTAAGCTGGATTTCAACCTTTAAAATATCCACTTGTACTGCTATAGTCTCGTCGCCTGTGTGTGGTATATAAAATCTTCGTATTGCAACAAAAAAACAAGAGAGAAAATATAAATATCATATGTCAATGTCTAGTAAGGAGTAATTATTACTTTAGTGTAGTCATAATTAATTTAACTCTATTATCAAAATTCAAACAATTAATGGTTAATACTTGCGGTTGTTGGTACTTGGTGAAACTTTTAGTACATGATTAGACTTAAATAATATACTGTTTCACAGGTTTTTACTGTATTTTATTAATTACGACCGGTTTCGTTTACACATCTTCATTATAAACAAATACCTGAAGATGTGTAAACGAAACCGGTCGTAATTAATAAAATACAGTAAAAACCTGTGAAACAGTATATTATTTAATAGACTTAAATCAAGTCAAACAATTAAAAAATCGAATTATAAAATAAGAAATAGAAATTATGTAGATAAGTACCTATATAGTAAGTAAGTAAGTAATACGTTATATAGTAGGTACCTATATAAAATTGTTCGAAATATTTATTTTGGATTCGGTTTTGGATTGGATATTATTTTATTTAGGATATCCGATACCTAGTTACGGATACGGATATTGATATCCATAATATCCGTAGTTTGCATAAGTAGTATTACACAATATTGAAACGATAAATGGAGGCGAAAGGTTCGATATCCATAATTAAACAGCTTTTGAATGTGCTGGCTTTTGATCATATTTGTTAGTGGTTTTTGTTACACCCTGTTATACCTTTATAGGTAAGTAGGTAGTATAAGTAGGTAACTTTCATATAGCTACTAAAGTTTGAAATAAAATGGTATGCCTAGTTAATAGAGTAGATAGGAAAAAAAAGCTTAATAGAGTTGTCGCAAACAGAAGCAAAGCGAGAAATATAGGAAATGTGCACAATGTTTTCAGTTGACTGAATCCATCTGACTTCGAAAAAACGCGTCGGAAATAAGCTCATGTGCAAATTCCTTTCTTGTGCACTGATTGCTAAAATAAATTGATATCGTTTTAGGTAAATACTAAGTAGGTTTATTATTTTTCGTCCAGAACGATTTGAGGGCGAGGGCTAATTACAGGAAACTGCTATCTTGACCCCCCGGTCAGTTAGGGGGTCACGATTAATTTAAGAATTTATCCTACGGTCATGTCCCCTGCGAATCGCCCCGCCCGCGCCCCCCTGAAACAGTGCCTGAGTCGAGCACTAAGTTAATTAAATTAAAGTTTCATATGCTACATACATGTACTCGTATTAAGTACCTTCAATGCATTAGCATTATATTATAAAATGTAATCCACAATTCAACACATAACTTATTTGTATATTATATGTATAGCTTGACTGTATGAACTATAAGTAAAAGTGGGAACTATACCTACGATGAAGGTGGTTCCTCTGTATGAGAGTTATGCTATATGAATGTGAGGATCAGATAATTTATCTCAATTCGTAGCGAAATGTCAAAGTCGCAAAAAATATTTTGACAATTATTACATTTTTGCAGTGCAGTGATTTTGAAACGTAATCAGACCGAACCCATAGAATAGTATTTTATGCAACTGATACGTAATAACAGCCATTGTAAAATGAATGTTTAGTTTTTAATACGAGCGTAGCGAGCGTAATGAAATACCACCATGAAATACCTAGATAATTAAAATACAAACTATTACGAAGCGTCCAACGCGCCATGACATCTCGTCAAAACTCCCTCGACAATAGTGCGTGGTCCAAGTTGTAGTGTCGTGTCGTCGGCATTAAAAAAAATTTTTATTTACGTGACTACGTTACGTGACATAATTTTTTTTCATAAACTACTAATTTTGTGTCAATTTTTTTCATGAGACTTAATAAATTTACTTTTACTTAATTGAGTTGACGGTATCGTAATGTAGTTTAGTTATGTAACTACCCTTAGGTATGAAGTAGTTTGTGTTACTGTTTGTGGTTTCACATTGAACAAGTTACCAAATGGGAGTAGAAAAATCTTCTTTTCGGTATACTTTTATGGGTTCGGTTCGATTCATTTTCAAATCTACCCCAAAACTGTTGCCCTGCAGGACAACAAATAGAGCACGTACTCGTATATTTGTTATGTTTGTTGCCATACCACACTACAAGATTTAATTCGTACCTATGTGTATTTAGGATGTAATTCATGAAGGAACGAACAAGGGAGACTTTTTTTTCTTTCATCCAATTTTTAATTCAATAAGTGTATTATTATTAATAGGTACCCGTGTAAAATATCTTAGTAGGCAGATACCTACTGGTTAACTTTATTAGCACTCAACTACAGCTTTAGTTAGTACGAGTATTCGAATTAATCGACATATTTAGATTTTTTTACGACTCTATCTTTCGAGAAGTACCAAAACCTGAAAATCCACGAAGGTAACAAGCGGGAATATCTAACAAGAAAGTAACTTCGTTATAATTTTTTGCATAATCATACTGGATCTATTAATTTCCCTTGTTATCATAATTATTTTACAATCTATCATAGCGCGCAACAAGGTTCTTTGTATTTTTAATTCTGGTACCTATATTTAGACGTCGAATAAAATTTTCATAAATTAAGTCTGGCCAAAGTCAACGCTTGAATCTCTTGACTGGGTCTAAGAGTGACTCATTACGTTCCCTGTCTATCGAAATCTTAATTGGAATAGCAAATGAATGAACCAATTTTCTTGATTAGTTCAATGGGAGAGCTAAGTTGTTAATAATCTTAGCCGCTGGCTTTGTTACTGACTTTCAACGGTGATATCCTTATCCTAATATTAATGCAAAAGACAAGAGTGTCAGGCACGCGGGCGATAGGAAGGACGAACGAGTTTCTTTTTGCTGTGGTCTGGGAATTGAAATGGGAATTGAAATGGTCCCGTCATAACCTGTAATGGCTTCGACATGTACATACTTATAAAATTATTCATTTGCGTAAGTAGGTGCCAGACAAGAGAATATATGATCTAAGGTCGTCACATAACATGACAAACTAGGAATTATAGTTATATAAAACATAGGCTGCACGCTATCTAAATTATCACCCCTACTCGCGCATGAAGGCAAATTGTCATATAGGTAGGTAAAGGTAGGTAGTACAGGATTAAATTGACTCGCATAGACCTAATTATGTCAATATGGACCGGAGTATGCAACAAAGACGTATCTCTCAGTCTCGTCAAGCATTCAACAGGTTCACGATTGTATCGATGGTAGACATCCATCAAAGCGGGCGAGTTTACGATACTGATGTGGTACGCGGCGGCGACACCCGCAGGTAACCGCGCGCTGGAAGATGGTGCCGCGTCGAGTGGCCAAAGCCAGGGGCTCGCTAATCAGACTACAGATAAGCAATTAAACCCTTTAAGGGGTTACTTACGCGGGCAAAGCACGGTCTGAACCGAAGCGCGACACTTGTTATTGTGTGTGAGGCCGCGTGGCCGGGCTGCGGCAGACTGTTGCTCCCCGGGCCGCTTCACTTGTTACGTGCCGCCCGCCCTGCGCGCCAGCCGCCCGCCCCCGCCCGCGCGCCGCACCCCTGAAGCCTTCGACAACCCCGCCCCGCATCCGCTCACCAATATCACGGATCCTTCACTTCCCAGCATCCTTCTTACGTACCTATACCTGCTAGGTATAGGTACGTACATATCGTCCCTAAATTTGGATATCTCAGAATTCTCAGACATCGCCCGTTAGTGTCGCGCTCTCTGAAAAGCTTTATTCATTGAAGCATGACTTTAATGAAACGTCGTCTTCAATGTTGTGATAACTAAACGATTTAATATGTAGACTTCGTATGAAATCATGTCAACAAAAATAAATTGACTGAGCATAAAATATAATAGTTGACACCGTCAGTTGCACAAAACGTCCTTAAAGTTAAGTCTTCATTAAAATACATGATATCCCATTCTACGCTCTAGCTCTAGATATAAATGACACGAGACTTAAGGAAACCTTAACATTAAGAACGTTTTTTGCAACTAAGGAATACCCTATTAAACAATACCCACTAGAGATAACCTACACTTGTGAAAAATAGGTACTAACGATTTTTTAAACCATAATATTGTGGAAACAACAAGAGAGTCAAGTCTTATAATAGTATTTTAACAAACTTTCATTCAAAAGCGAAATTATTATGCTGATTCTAATTTCACAAAAATAATATCAACACTTAGACATACCTAAGAGTTAATTACTACTAATTAATTTTTTAACCCCCGACCGATCGTAGGAGGGCGTGTTATTTATAAGTATGACACGTTTGTATGTCTGTCTGTTTGTCTGTGGCCTCATAACTTGACAACGGATGATCCGATTTGGAACCGGTTTTTTTCATAATAGAGAATTTTGTCGAGAGTGATTTTCAAGATCTTGGAGTATCTTTGATGTTAGATGGGATTTTTGGAACGGTAATAGCTAGATGGTTCGAGTGTTTAGAACCACGGAGCCCGTCCCACATCTGGAACCTCAAGGACCTGATGATGACCATCTCTGGGATCTCCACAACGGTAAGTCGGGTTTTTTTAAAATTTTCAATTTTGAGTTATCTAGCTAAGTTAGTTATTTACTCTACGAATACTTTAAGAATACAATTATTACGTGTAGATTACACAATAAGCAGAATTTACATTAAAGCTGTAAAGTACTTATTTGTTCGTAGTTTAATATAACATTCTATTAAAATGTAAATTTCTGCTATCTACGTAGGTACTATAACGCTTGAGTATAAGATTTTGTGCAAATACCGTTCATTCGCGACGGCTTTTTCCCGCAGCCATTATTCACTTGTCATACAGGTGCCACCAAATGCTTAATCTAAGACTTTGTGCAAAGTAGTCCCTCTAGGTGCCTAGGTATGTACTCATACCTCGAGATGTGTAACAAAAAAACCTATTGTAAACCGAAACCAAGGTTTACTGACTATTTTCTGCGACCTTTGGAAATTCCCTCCCTTGTAAGCCGAAACAGGAGGGCTGTTTCGGCTTACAAGGGAGTTTTTGTTATACCCTGTATAGTTCCTCCCTTCTACGCATTAATAGGAAGTTCGTCAAGTATAAGTACTAGGTCACTACGAAAGTTTTGAGATCGTGCATTTGCATTTGATACTCTGTAAATAAATTATATTGTTACCCGTTAGAACACTTAGAACCCGTTAGTACTTTAGTAACAATTCACAGTAGACAAAAACAACATATCTACCGTCAGTTATTTTTAATTAATTTTAGAATTCAGTAATATGGCGGAGTTAACGCGTTGTAATTTTCATGCAATTATTTTCTATTATTTCCAGCGAGATTTAAGTGCCGCTGATTGTATTGGTGAAATGAAATCTGTATTCTACGAGAAAGCACCAAGCCGTAGCACTGAGATGACCAGTGTGTAAAATGGGGTTGGCACAAAAGATCCTCAAGGGTCGAAGTGCCGCTGGTTATTCCCGGTCCCCTATCATAAAATGAGATAAGATAAGATGTACCTACTGGATCGATTTTGTATTTACAACCTAGTCATATATTCCTAATATAATAATAATAGGCATTTTAATGTATACGATAAACAGTAAACTTGAGTATCTGCCCTAACCTACCTAGGACAGACATTTATTAAGGAAATGTTTTTGTAATTACCCATCAGACAAACGTGCCGCCCAAGGTTTATTTTATTCAAGCGTGGCTGGACGCCATCACAATAAATAATTATAATAGTCAGGAATAGGTTGCCACAGTTATGTTAGGTACCACAGCTATTATGTAAATATTGTTATGTAAAGGTAGTACCTACTCCAAGTCGGTAAAAACATGGGTCAAAGAAATAGTATGATATCGCCAGTGTATTGTAAAGCTATTTAATATTCTAGTTATTAAATATAGACAAATTGGGCCTAATTTCTAGGAGTCTATATATACAGGGTGGGCCATGAATTAGTTAACAATTGAAAAAATCATATAAAGAAAACCATTTGACATATTTTTAAAATTGTTTATTTACAAGAAAGTTAGTTATTTGGAATTTATTTTTTAAAAATAACATCATCTAAATGACCACCGTTTCGATTTTTGCACTCTTCTAAGCGAACACCGAAATTTTCGAATACTCGTCGACAAAGAGACCGCGAGATCGCTGACATTTCTTCACTAATTTTTTCCTTTAGTTCACGTAGTGTTTTTGGTTTATGGGTGTAAACACGACTCTTCAAATAACCCCATAAAAAGAAGTCTGCTGGCGTTAAATCTGGACTCCTGGGTGGCCATGGGATGTCGCCTCGTCTGGAAATCAGCTTTTCCGGAAACATTTCTTTTACTACCGGCAGGGACTCGTTGGATGTGTGACAAGTGGCTCCATCTTGCTGAAACCATGTGTTACGGTTGTAGCCAGCAAATTCCAGTAGCTTCGGTGCCAGGAACTCCCGTAACATTTTCACATACTCAGCAGAATTCACAGTAACCGAACGGCCGCGAGAATCTTCGAAAAAGTAGGGCCCAATAATTCCTTTTGCTGAAATTGCAGCCCATACCGTTACCTTGGGAGAATGAAGTGGCCTCGCGTGTTTAGATTTGGGATTTTCGCTGCTCCAATACCTGCAATTCTGTTTGTTTACGTGTCCGTTGAGGTGGAAATGGGCTTCGTCGGAAAATAAGAGGTTATCAAAATTATTGAATCGATCTAACATTGTTTCGGCATACGACTTGCGCAAATTTAAATCATTAGGTTTTAATTCCTGCACTAACTGGATCTTATATGGATGTAATTTCATGTCTAATTTCAAAATACGGCGCAATGATGTTCGGGATAGTCCTAATTCAGCCGAACGTTTGCGCGTCGATAAATTTGGATCACGTCGAACTGATGCGGAAACTCGCTGCACGTTCTCTTCGCTCCGAGAAGTCCGTGGGCCGCCGGTTTGCTTCACGTTTAGTGTAGATCCCGTCTCTTCGAACTTCTTAACCCATTTCTTTATTAATGGAGCACTCGGACACTGATTTAAATCGTGTAAGTCGTATTCAACGCGAAATAAGCGTCTCACTGTAATGAGCGAACTGTTGTTTAAATAAAATTGTTTCACACAATAAGCGCGCTGCGGCCCCGTGAAGCGATACATTGCGACTAAATTTCCGAGAAGCGAGCTAGTGGTAACGCCCCTCCCCGCTCCCCGCGCGGCTTGTATTAGCGCGGGGTGTTAGGTTTAAATGTTAACGAATTCTTGGCCCACCCTGTACATAGTCAACACCACTTTCATAATAAACCGTAAGTATAGTCGACCACCAATTTAAAGTATACCATCTGTCAAATTCTCAACCTTACGCCTTTATTTCAAATTCGCATGACATTTTGGGTAGATTGACCTGTGGTCGGTACCCTCGGTAGTCGGTACCAAACGCAATGATCCAGAAAATTGAACTTCCTTAGGAATTGGCGTCGTAAACCCGTCGTACTTATGCAGTAAACCCGGGTAACCGCTCAACCCACCTGCACTCAAGGAGGAATCGATAGGCAAGTGCGGCGGCGACCGAGTCGGCGGCGGGTAGCGACGAGGCCAGATTCCCGATAATCCCCGCAATTAGACAAGAAGCACGCCTGCCCTCGTGATCTCATCACAGAATGGATTGTGGAAGTGACCAATTTTATTGGAGCTCCTGTTACAGCCGGTAAAAAATTGTATAGGTAATATAAATATAAGGTCGGGGAAAAAGTCTTTTCGCATATTGTATGTATAAACTTGTAATAAAATTTCTTTTGCATCCGCCATATAGCCCTGACCTTGCACCTTCAGATTTCCACCTGTTTCGGTCTCTTCAGAATTCTTTAGGCAGTGTCAGGTTAACATCAAGAGAGGACTGCCGAAACTACTTGTTGCGTTTTTTTGATCAGAAGTCCCAAAATTTCTACAGCAACGAGAAACAAGATTGTCACTACCTACAAGATGGCAAAAAGTCATCGAACAAAATGGCACATATAATATATACTATAATTAAATGTAAATAAACTTTGAAAAAAAAAATGTCTTGAGTTTTCATATAGAATGCGAAGAAACTTTTTCCCCGACCTTATACGAAAGTTTTATACGAAAAACTATAAAATTACTTACTACGTACGTACGTATATAGAGTTGATAAGAATGACAAGATAATACCTACTTATAAATAGCTCATATTATAATGCATTTTATAGTAGAGTCCTAAGTATACCAGCACCATGTAGGTAATACTACCTATACAGTACTAGTATTTAGAACTTCCTTGGTAGAGTCATTTTAATGGTAATTAGGTAGATACCGTTTCAATTCATTTGGTCCACTTTCCCAAAAAGTCCACTTCCCAAAATGTCCACATTCCCATAAAGTCCACATACCTACCTAAAACAATCACTAATTTAGCTAGTAAAGTACCTACAGTAATCAGACAGGACTGAAGGTAATACCTATTTAATTTAGTTTTTGGGTAATTTTATATTTACTTACATAACGTTTTCATACTCTTGTAACACTCCATTAAACCCTAATTAAAAATAGAGCTTTTACTCAAACACATTCATAAGAACGTAAATACGCAAATAACTCTGCTCCAAAGCCTCCAAAAGGTAAACAAAGTAGGCTCTATGAACCCAAATAGTCTCGCGAGGGGAATATAAAACAATTTGAAGAAAAGAGCGGCGCATCGCGGTTTATGCGCGGGCCTAGCGCTCTCGTGGGGCTCGTACGGCCTCCGATGACTAGAGTCCCCCTTGTCTCAGCCAGAAGAATGTCTCAACTGAACGCATCTCTGGAAGTATGGCAGAGTTTCGTATGATTCCTGCAAACACATGAAGATGGTACAGTTTAAAATAAATAGTGGGTAGGTATCAAGGTTTTATTTGTATGGTGCAACAAAACTTGCAATATGGAAATCTGGTGTCGATAGATTTGATCATTTATCTGTATGTGAAGTAAATACTTAGATATAGGTACCTATATACTTTAATCATCATCATCATCATTGGCCTGTTACGTCTATTGCAGACGAACAGCGTCGCGAAGGCGAGACTAAAGTCTGTTTTATGTCCTGTTGATCGAAGACGTCGAGGTAACATCGTGCCACATTGTGGCATGCTAAAAAGCCGTTTTGCTATACAATAACGCACGTTATCGCAAAAAATGTGTGACATGGCGACTTTTGCGATAATGTGCGTCATTGTATAGCAAAACGGCTTTGTAGCATGCCACAATGTGGCACGATGGTGCTACGGCGTTAATGTATTTATATTTTTGACTGTTTATTTTGAATCATTTCCGTAATTGATAAATTGTACCTCGCAGTTGCAATGTGTACCTACATATTGTAAGCTTTGTCTTGTTTGTGCATTAAAGAAGATAACTACGAGCAATAGGGTAGCTTGTTTTGATTTCTAAACTCTACCAATTATAGCATAGCTATATTTCGAACATAAGTACAAAGTTAATAAAAATTACCATTATTCATTTTATAGTGAACATAATAAGAGTAAACGAAAAGGTGGATGCAAAGATTTTGAAATTCACCCCTATGTAGATTGCTCGCTAGAGAAGTTATATATGGAAACCCCGTCAGTCAGTTCGCGCATGCGATATGAGCATTTTCCCATACATGTCGAGCACTAAAATGTCAAATGAAAGTAAGTGACCTATGAATCAACTCCGTGGCTCGCTGTCATTGCTCACGTCATTGTTCTAGAGGAAAGGGCGCTATATAATAGTTCCATCTGTGGGTGGATGTTTACCTACACAAAAAAAGAAACAAAGCCACGTTATACTAATGTACTGAAGTCAATTCACCGAAATGAAGACACGCCTTGAATACTAAATCCTTGCGGCGTAGGATACGCAAAGATTACACAATTTATATATTTTGCATAAAAACCCTCCTACATAATAACGAATGCTAGGGATTATGAAAATAAAAACATTGTTGTGATTCCGTCTCTGTGACCTTTGTAAAAGGCAATCTAAATTGTATGTCGTGCGTGTATGCTGTATATTCTTATTATGAAAACCACGAAAGTAATAAAAACGGAGTAGCCAAATTATGGTATGATATTAGGTACCTACCTAATACATACCATAATCTGTCTACGCCTACGTTATTTAGTTTAAATACTAGTTACATAATGCGTCCTTTAGGTGTTTAACGCTGACCGAATACAAGAAATAAATAAAGAAGTAGAACATTACAAGAAATCGTATCGAAAAAATATCGATTTGGCACCATTGTATGGGAAGTGCTTTGGCAGAGATCCTTATTTGGCACGAAATAAGACAAAAGCCAAAGGGAAAAGTGCCCCACTTTTCTACATTCTAAACAAATAGAGCTACTAATATTATACTAATTCAATAGTATTCTAATTCAATGGCTACGAGTACATTCCAATAACATTCGCATCTTTGAATTTCGATCGCAAATTGGGTACTTACGTCTATAGTTGATATCCACACTGTATCAACTTAATATCGACGGATCATGCATGTTTAACTTACACCCCACAATAACATAAAACTGTTTGACTGATAGGTAGGCAGATCTCGGTTGTTTTTAAAATACTACCTACTTAATACAATTCCTTTTTTTTAAATTGAATTTGGAGAGCAGGAAAAGCAAAGTCAATTTGTCAATAAAGACTCGAGTCGGAAAAAACGCTTGTTCCTAAAATATCTAAAATTCGCAAAAAATATCGGATTTTTATTTCACGTAGCGTAGGTAGATACGAGCTTAACTTGTTCAAATCTATGGCTACCTCTGTTGTCCTATATACCTACCTAAAGGGTATAATAGAGTGAACTACAGTAGATATCTTTATCTTCCTATTAATTACTTGCCCTCCCTAATCCCTAATCCTCGTTTCCATTTCACCCAGTGCCTTTGAGTTCCGTGTCTTACTCAGAGATGACTATCCACCAGGTACTTTCTACCATGCATAAAGGAATGCTGCGTCACAAAATATAAAGATATATTTTATTAAATAATGAATGAAAGGTAATGTAATTCACCCTTTAATTAAAGAACAGGGAAAGATATATTTTGTTACTGCGTTTTCCCTATCCTTTAATTAAAGGGTGAATTACATTACCTTGCATTCATTATTGAAAAAAATACAAAAATATTTATTGAACTAGAACATTCAAATTACAATCAAGTAACAATGTAGTTAGAATGTATCTATAAGTAAGACATATTGGTATCTACTACCTGCACTGACCTTATCGGCCGCCTTGCAGCATGGTAGATAGCAAGAATATATAGGCTTGGGGATACAATTCTATAAAACGTAAGTATTTATCCATACTATTATCTATTTATTTTTGCCCTCCCAATCCCTAAAGCATAAGTATAGTAAGTATAAAAAAATATACTTGTGATTGATTACCTAACTAGTTGTTTGAATTCGATTTTTAAAAGATAACAATTTAAAAAAATATTTCTGGACTTTTTGTCCAAAAATCCTCCGCCGGCACTCACCTGGGACGCGTGGGAGAAGTCTGGACTAAAAGTACAAAATCCGTACGCGGGGGATTTCTGGAACGAGCCATACTGTCGTGTGTCCCCATTTTGATATGCACGTCGTATTTGGTGGCTTTACTCGTAGCTTTGACATGTAACACAGCACGTGGCCTAGCAAGGCCGAGACCTCCAAAGCCCAGCGCTAACCATGAAATGCCATCGCGCCGTCTCCCGCATAATACATTCATAACATTCGGTCGGAGGACGGATTCCGACGGTACGGGAAGCTTTGTGCCTGTCCTCACGCCATTAGTGGAAACGTTTTATGCATACTTATGTTATGACTTATGTCCCAGTGTGAACTTGCCCTTATCGCCTTATTGGAAAAGTTTTTCCTTATTGTGAGGAATACGCAGAGATAACTGTTATTCCGTTCATTAATATAATGGGGAGAACGGCTTTTTTATGATAATGCTACCGATTAATTAAAGGCACTTATTCTTCTGTTATCGGAATCACTAATTAACGGATGTAAATTACGTATTTTACCAAATTCCAGTAGCATTATGAAACAACTATATTGTTGTTAATTATAGTAATTATCAGTTATAATAGAGTTGTTAAACTTTGAATAATAAATGCATTTATGGCTGTCTGTTATGCGTTATCGAGGCCCGTTGATTTATGCAGTTTACACAGCTATGTTTCATTAGAAACTCCGGAACCAAGGTTTACAGTTATTATTTTTCCTAGTTCTATTGCATTTTAGTAATCAGGGAAAATTCGAATTAAACAACTTTTCCGCCGTCGCATTCCTTATATTGTATGAAAATACAGTCATAAAGTCTTCATATAAAGTCAATAAAATCACAATCAGTAAAAAAATAATATTGTTAGTAAATTATATGTAATAATTAGTCGATTAATTTAACCTCAAAATATTTTACAGACAAACAGATACAAATAAAAATGTTAGCATTGCTGTGCAACAAATTAAATATCATATTTCCATAACAATAAATGCGACCTATCCTCTAATTGATGAAAGTAGATGATGGATAATGGATGATAATATGGCGCCACCTGATTCCTCAGAAGATGTTGCAAAGGATGTTGTAAATATCCCTCGACTGATGACGTGAGTGAAAAATGCTGCTCGAAGTGAGACTTATCTGCTTACACGAGATACAAACAATACGAACTTAATCCATGTTAACATGAAAACAAAAAACTTCAATATGTTACTCCTGCTTCTTTTGAAGGTATTCGCTTCGGCGCGTGATCACGTGACGCGCGGTACGGGGAATTCTATCGCTGGAGGCGGCGGGTGTGATGATCCTACTTTATGAGGCCTTTGGCCTTGAAGAGATCGCGCATGAGCCCCTTGAGGTACCGGATCTCGCGCTGCAGGTCGGAGCATTTGTCGTCGAGCTCCGAGTGGCGCTGGCGCAGAGAGTGCTCCTCGCTGAGCAACACTTCGATCTCGGCTTTCTTCTTCTGGCGGTAGCGCGTGGCCGCGTTTTTGTTCTGCTCCTTCTTGCGGGAGCGGCGGTCGTCGGTGGAGCGGGAATAGGGCTTCGGGCGGGACGGGGCCGACCAGTCCTCGTCTGCTGACGACGAGTGCGGGGAGGAGGGGGGAGACGAGCGGGGGGAGGTGGAGGCGCTGTCACCGGAGGGTAGCGGGGAGGGCAGCTGCGCGGCGCGGTGCCGGACGAGCTCCTCTACCGCCTGGAGCTCGCTGTCGAAAATAGCGGGCGGCACCACCGGCGTCTGAAGCGGAGCCAGCTGCCAGTCTGGCGCAGCTATCGAGATCACAGGCGCGCACTGCACTTGCTGCGCGTAGCTCAGAAGCAGCTGCGTGGCGGGCCCCGGCGGGCTCTGCGGCGGCGTCAAGTGCGTAAACTCAACAGCGTCGTACACGGTCTCGAACTCTCGCAGCAGCTCCTCGGTGCGCTGCGGTGCGATGTACGGCGCCGCCGGAACCTCCACGCGTTCCAGAGCCTGCGGAATGTTCTCGAAGATGGGGAGTTCCACCTTCTCCTCCAGCCAGTTTGGGAAAATGTTTTCTGTAAACAAAAGAAAACTTTAATCAGTAATTGCCAAATGTGAACGCTGGGTGGAATACTGAATTAGGGAAAATATATTCTTCGGAAAGATTAGTCAGCATAATAGCTAAAGGTCAACTTAAGTTCCGCACGAACGCCAATATCAATACCCAGTTCTATTCTAAGGTCACAACAGCCAATATTGGAGTTTTTCTTATCGTATGATTTGTGAATCATGCGAAACGTCATGAGAAACGGCCTGACGGGGGACAATGCGAAAGAATGAACTGGACAGAAAAATAATGTCCTGGAAACATGCCACAATTACTTCAATCAATTAGAATATAGTTCATCCAGAAAAGTAAAAGACTTGGCGAAACATTTTTAACCATTCGAGTAGTTGCGACTGCGTACTTTGGTAGCGGAACAATTAAAACATCTTATGGTATTGTAAATTATGTATGTAGCATGATTGTTACGCTTTATAAGCAATTCAACAGTAAGTTAGATTCACGAGTATACTAAACCTAAAAAGAGGTATATTGCGACATTCTACGCCTAAACGACATAAATGTATTCAACAATCTACTAAAAGCTACGGGTTTGTTGAGAAATTTGCCCCGAGACTTCGAAATGAATAATTTATGCTTAGCAAAGTAAATTATTCATTCTTTAACGAGTACCTATCTATAGCCAGTTTTACCGTGGATCGGACAAAGACGCAGTCGCCTCCCTGAACTAAATAAACAACATCTCATGTTGCACGCGCAGGCCATAAGCCATTGTTCCACTAATAGTATCCCGTCGTAATGGTCTAATTACCCTATCTACACCGACATCCGAAACGCCATTAATTTGTCGTTACTTCTGTATTACTTATCTATTTTCGGTGTCATTTCAAGCCTTCAATCTTACACACTGATTCTAACCTAATTTCAACCAGGCTTACTGGTTTTTCAATTTAGGATTAATATCCTAATACACTTAATATATACTTTAATAAGTAGCAATAACTGAGACAGTGCATTTGCCTTCTATGCAAACGGTTTAGAAGAATACTAATGTAAGGCATTCACAGAGTGCTTGAGTATTTGTTCTAGATATAGCATAAATAATTACCTATTAGAGGCCATCATGGAGGATAACCTTATTTATACAAACGGCAATGGAAATTAATATCTGATAGAGATATACAAACCAGCCAGCAACAGTAGTTTCAACTGTAAACATCATCAACTCTATTTATCTAAGTACAACAAGATACAGAATATAAATATTGATGCTAAAGTGCAACAAATATGTATAATTCATTAAATTAACTTACAATTGTTGTTTGTAATTGTTTTGAGTTATTGTTAATACCTAGCCAATCGTCAAAATATTCAACGCCATTACAAAACGCTGGTAACGATGGAGCGTGTTCAACAATCAATTGAAATTAATTGGCAATATTGATGTCGCGACTGCAAATGTAATGGAGAAATTTTCAATTTCTTATAACATATAAACCTCGCAAGGAATTCTTTTGTGTGCTAGTCATATTGTGAAGTTATAGGATAAAAATAGTGGAAAGACAGGGCGACAAATATCTGATAAATAGTTGGCGTGACTGCAATGCCCTGACCTCAGATAAACTTGTATAAGTACAATCTAAAGAGTTTGGTGTCACTGCGCCCTCGATAACCGAGTGCTAGATCGTTCCATCGAACTGCGTCAGCAACATCATTTTGGAGTGCTTTGTTCTAATATACCACATGTGTCAATGACTCGATTAACGACGACGCATTCTAAATACGTCAATGACCTCAAGAACGCAACATCTTCGTCAGCCAAGTTGTCAAAAAAAAATCAGAGTAAAGGGTGGAATAGAGCTGAACATTTTGAATGCTTGTGATGAAATTGATTAATATTCTATCAGAAAACAACATGACTAAGTTAAGGTACCTTAGGGAATTTTTGACCTTTCAAGCCCTTAGATAATGGTCTTGACCAAAATATGGGTGTGTTGGTGTCCCATAATTGATATATTTCGATTATATCCGTAAAAATGATGAAATATGTATCGAAATTTACAAATTTAACGTTTGAGGTTTAAAGGTAAACAAGTTATCAAACAACTAATTTATATCCTATTAATTGTACTCTCTTAATGACATGCGTAATAATAAATGAGAATGCTGATAAACATATAAACGAACGACAAAAAGCCTTTTTGTCATGAGTAAGGTTCGTGACAAAACAATTTGTCCTCCGTTCGAAAAATGCTGGTCGGTCATATCCTATCTGTATCAATATGTAGGAATGAAAACAAGTGGCCAATAAGTCGCTTTAATTATTGGGCGAGCAGCAGCCGAGGTCGCCTTGTGCGCGATCTGGTTTACCAGTTGAATGAGGTACAAGTGACAGGCTATACGTTTTCGTCGGGTAATGGTATCGATCGCTTGACCAACAGCGACACAATGTGCTATCCGCTCAACGCTTACTTTTCTACCATACTCTAAGAAGGCTAGGGCGCGTTATTGCGTCGAGGCACGTGGATTCCACAAACAGTCGATACAAAGTTAATATAAATTATGCAACCTTTATGCATTGCTAAATATGCTGAATAAAGTAGGTATGTTAATGCACGCGTTGCATAGCTCGCTTATCGTGAATGCAATATGAAACTATGATCGAACTACGCAGTTATTATGGAAATGACCAAAGTGCAAATGATCTGTTTTATAAAATCTCAATTGTTTACCCACTAAGGCTCAAGAATTGAAAGGAAATCAGAAATTAATCCTTTCGTAAGGAATTCAATTGCAAAACCGTATCCTTACTATAAATTGAAACGAAAGGGCTATCGAAAAATAACAAGTTTGTTGCGCAGTAAACTGATCGCTCCCATTCCAATCGCCAATCTGTTACCCAATGAAATGCCCGTTCATACACGACAAAATAAAGTGCAATCGTTAATAACAAGTGTCAATAACTGTACGTAAAGTTACAAAAAGCGCAGTCTATAAATACAGTTAGTGGAAACAGGTACTGGGGTATTCAGACCTTGAAGGTAACTTTCCGCTATAATGCCTTTCAACCAACCAAAACAATAACAACAAGCAACTCAATATCACGTACCGACGTATAGATCTGCGAGTGCCATCATCACAAAGTCCAGTTTCTAAAATCGCGAAGCTGATCCACAAAAATAGTCCTCTTATATTTACTGCTACAATAGTCCTAAAGATAACTTTAATACGATTATAGGGGCAGTGATATTCTACGAAGAGTCGATGGTAAGCGATGGTCGTCGTGGTTTATCCAGGGGTAGCCCGAGAGGCCTAACGTCTCTTGACAAGTTTCTGTGAGTTGAAAACAATCTCCTTGTTCCAAATGCAGCGATGCTGGCACTTCATTCTAACGGTGTCCAGGAGGCGTATCGACTGCGGCAGACATAGGTTGCAAGACGAGCGCGAACGCCCGAAATATGCTTTTCGAGAGGAATTTATTGTCACGAACGAAAAATAGCAAATGAGCTGTGCAAACGCGGCGCGGTACACGGTGCTACTGAACTGACAGCGCGGGCGCATGTGACGTAGCGTACAGCCAACCGGACCGCGGCGCCTTGCTTGCCCCACCAACACAAACAGATACATAATCAAACACAACAGAAGCCATTACATTCACATTTCCACTTCATCTCATTAGAGCTATTATTGCTTTGCTTATTATAGAGCAATTTATATACAATTTTAGGTTAATAGCTTATTAAACGATGATAATCAATGTAAAACATAGTATGCAATGGAACAAAATTATAATGGTGTCTGTATTATCATTAGGTAGAATATAATGTACTACGATTTTAGGATGTCTTCTTAATTTATAATTATTCGGTAAGTACTTGATAGAGTCAGAGCAAATAGATAGACAAAAAAATATGTATCTCGTTCTTTCCAATTTTCAATAAATAACTGCTGTGAGCTGATTAAGTTTGTCACTTACAGACAAAATTTATAAATCCACTTTCTACGTTGCTTTCTACATAAATGTGAACACCACAGAAAATATTATATAAAACATTTTAAAAATAGCTTTATGCCAATGTTCTTAATATAGACAAAACTAAATAATACACGAGCCAATTTAAAACATATTTTTCCTGGAATCCCAGTATTCACGCTAGGCTCAGTGTGATAGGTAATTAAAGCTTCAATAGTTCTACATATACCTATACATTTGTTCTTCCCCCTACGAGTGGACCAATGAAAAACTATGAATTTGAGAGATATCAATGAGACGAATTGATTGGCTCTGGTAAAATAACTCTTTATCGTTAATAGTGCGGAACAAGATATCAGTTACGTGAGGTCAAGTGTATGTCATAGAACAATTTGAGATAATCCATATTGCAATGGTAAGATGCAGTTGGAAACGCTATGTCTACTTAAATATTTATGTCTTCAAGTAGCCTCCTATTTTTGAACCTACGACAATTTATAATAATATTTATAATTCTTTATTTTTAAACGTTGGTGACGTATTTTTATCAGAGTTCCTCATCTCTGTGCATCGAAGAGCACGTTAAACCGTCTGTACTGGTTGCTGTCGCTCAACATAAATCGTTAGGCCATGTCCGAATAACTTTGACCGTCTGAACAACATTGACAGTAGTTTGGCCACTAACCACACGGCAAGAAGAACACAACTGTTAAAAGCAAGCACAATTGAAATCAACACTGTAAAACAGAAAAGAAGCAATAGAAATCAGACTGGGTAGATTCTGCAATCTAAAAACAAAATAAGAAGACAAACAATGTTATAGAATTGCATTCAACAGCTCTCGTGTGCCTTTGCTCATAAAATTAAAAATGAACATTGTTAATTATGTAATTAACTACGGATTACTCACTGATGAAAGTCAAATGAACAAAGGACATTAATGAACATTGATAGTAAGATAATTGGTATCTCCGATAATTATACCAAATACTTTACCATATTATACACATTAACTGCGGATCTCAGCAGTTGTCGTAGTTAGAAAAAATTAAGATCGAAGAAATTTTCTATGATACCTTCTACCTTTTCTATTAAATAATTTGGAGGAATAACTTAAAATTATAATATATTAAATTTCTTAACATGATTTTGTGGCCAACCTTGAAACACCTCTGGAAACCTGCTTACACTAAAAGAGATAATAATACCCTTAACCAGGAATATATACAACCCTCACCATATTGCGGAATTAAATGGTACTAATTTTTTCGCAAAAAAATGTATGCGCAAAAAACTAACAATGCTTTTAAATTTGTGTGTTGATGTCCAAGTTAAGTTCTATTTTTATGTTTTACTTTGTACCTGTAGGTAATTGTAAACATATATGTAATTAACAATGATAGGTGTTTTGGAACATGTGTGCTGTAAACCAGTCATAATTTCTGTAATAAAGAAATAAAGAAAGAAACATATTATAAAACTACCAATGGTGCCCTCTTGAAGGGTTTTTATATACCTGATCAGGGTATACTAGCCTGTCCCTTGTAATTGTAATGTATGGCACCTATCCTATAGATGTAATGGTAAACATTGCCCTTACGACCAACCGATATCAGGAATGGTCCAATATGGAAAGTTTGACGTTTGTTTTTAATACTCAATGATAAGTTCTAATCTGCATATTATTAATAGAATTAAAAATATTGACGAGACATCAATCATCAAAACATAAAGACTGGACAGTAATGGTCAAAAACACATTTTTCATCACACCTAGGTACCCATAAAGAGCATCTTTTCGTGAATGCGAAGATGATCGAAAATTCCCCATAGAACTCTAGTACCTTACTCGTTTCACTTATAATTAAAGTGATTCCGACTCTAATTTAATGCCACCAGAAATAACCAATGCGGCCCAAAGGTACCAGGCAAGATATTTCTTTGAGTCTTAAAAAAAGCAATATTAATGAATATATAAAACCATATTTTAGAAGCAGAAGCGCAATCTATGGGTTTTTATCTTTATACAGAGCCAAGTCTTATAGACTTGGCCCAAAACAGAGTATCATGGAAAACTGGATTTGGTTATACTGGCCCCAAACTCTTCAGTAGACTTATGGGACTCAAAGAGAGAACGTATTTTAGTCAAACAAGATTTTTTCCAAACTTTGTGATTTAGAATTTAATTTACTAGACTTTTTATACCCTACGTCACCACCTGAAATTAAACGCCCTTGTCCTACTCAACAGAATTCAACCTCGGCGTCTGGTCTAGACTGATACCGACTTTATGCCAATTAACTATTATAATTTATATCACGTAACTCATATTCACACTATATCTCGATAAATGCTTCTTAATTAGTAGATAATAAAATGGTATCAAATAAATCACGCCACAAAGGCATGCCCCTACAACGAGGTGTGTCCAATTTACTAGTAAAACCACGAAAACATGGTATGATCTGATATTTTATACGTAATTCATGAGTGATTGAGTAACTGACCTGAATGAATGTGTCATCAAATAGGCATGTGCCGGCAGATGGCAGTTTAAACGAATGACCGATAAACGTATGACAGTAGCAAACAAGTCAGAAGTGGGTGAAAGAAGCCTGCAAAGTACAGTCGGATATTAAAGAGTAGCAAGTTTCCATACGTCGATATCAAATCAATCGCAATGACATTTCGATACGATTTCAGTTAAGGTTGCCATCACTCAAATCCTACTCTTTTAAATGAAACTGGGGTGGCTGGTGGGGTTATGTTGTTGCGTTCATGCTGTCTTGGCGTGTTCGTCCTATTTTATTGTTCAAAGACGGTTTACAGTGGTTATTATTTCGCAAAACTAGTGTATTTTGTCTAAAAATCGTCCGTGTTAAGTGAACGTTATATAAGACAGTGAAATGGGAGTGAAATACTATAGATGATGGTTCGGATCCGGCAACCTAGCCTCCAATTGCACTTGGAATGCAAGACACTAGGCATTCCTAGTGCACACCACTCTCCCTTAACCTCAACATTGGTAAACCGTTTTTTTTTTTCAAAACAGACGCCAAAACGTTCGAGTTATTTTCAAGGTTCCAACACGGTCATTGGTCAAAATGCAGTGTAAATAAATCACTAGCAGTCACTTTCATATATTTGCTGCCAATCTATGAAAGCGATGGATAAAACAATACTAAGCGAAATAATGTATTAAGATAGATGCGACATAGTACAATCATAGTAATAGTATCCGCTTACAGAAGCGTGTATGTACACGTGGCAAAGTATGCTCACTATCGATGACATACATTGTATTATTCCAATCCAAAAGCAAAATGCGTGCAAAATATATGGAAAACTCAATTTAGGACCTTGAGTTTTACACGATAAAGTTTGATTTGGAAGTAATCAAACATTTATCAGACCAGTTCAGCGGCAGCAGTCGTACCAAGAATAAAATCGAAGGCGAAGGGAGCGACCTAAGTAGAGTAGATTTCCAATTAATCTATGAACTACATGAATTTCGGTGAAAAGGGCGAGGCCCACTAAAGTTGCTAAGCTTCCATCTGACAGCTATATTGCTAAGTGAGTGACACTTTAGTATTAGAAAAGTATTTTTAGCATCACAATTCGTTCCGTTAATGTCAAATTTATGACCAAAAGCTAAATACTACCTAGGGAAATTACAGGTCGTAAGGGGCCGTTATTTAATTATACCTACAGAACATGGTTAACTTTAAGACTAATAATGTAGAATTAACATGAATATGTCATACATATTTACCACGAGTATTAAATGTTATTTGTAAGTACTTGTTAATCAAGTGCTGGCTAAGTGACTAAGATTAATGTGATGGCGTGAGAGTTTGATGGTGTTTTGTGTATGTGTGTGTAAAGGCTGTGTGAAAGGGTGTGTAAATACCGACTGTTTAAATACCAATGCAGCATTATGGATTAAACACATTAATTTAGCTGTCTTTAGACATCAAACACTGTGTTATAGTAAATCTAAATGTGTCTTTGCTACTCCAAAATATATCCACGTCCCTAAAGTGTTTATTGTAGTTACTAGCTAGACGTGAAAATATTGAGTTACTCGTATAGTTAGTACGATGTCATGGAACTTTAAGTAGGGGCCTGTGTCTCGTTCGTCTACTCGGAGCACAGAAACCGAAGGAATGTAGCATATCAGGACAGTCGAGCCGAGTGTTCAGAATGTCATGCAATAATAAAGTGTCAAGAATTAGACGTCTTTGATCCAGCGTCAAAAGGTTATGATATTTACAAGTCTCCTCGTATGAAGAAAAAATTAGTTTTAAGCGATAGTTTAGGTACCGTATAAAACGACTTTGCAGACACTAAATTCGCTCTTTATAGGTGATATATTGCGGACACCAGATACTGCTCGCAAACTCTAGCACACTATGTACATAAGCAAAATATACATTTTTCATACACGCTGCTGTAACAAAGGGACTTGGGGATTGTTTCAAATCTTACCTTTAATTATAATACGCATTTTCCAAAGCCTAAATAATTGTTTTTTAAAAAGTTTTCAAAGAGACGGGGCTTAATGTACCTACTCAAGTATCAATATCTATTCAAAACCGAAAAACATGTTCCAATAAACGAAAATTGGATTATTTGACGATTTCAGGTGTTTGAATTACAACCTCAAATCCTTTAATAATGGCCTTGCTTGCCAGTATGCAGCATCCTTCCATATTCAGAAAGCAATATCTAGAATACAAATATAGTATCTTTTCCGTATATGGGACGGGTTAGAATATCCCTACTGTCCTGATCAAGCGTGTCGTACGAGGCGACTAAACCGAGTTCTATGAAAAGTCTGTAGTCAAATATCTTTGCTTCGGCAGTACTAAACCCGTGTGCTCCACCTTCGGCCTCATCGTCACTTACCACCAGATGAGACTGAGGTCAAACGTGGCACATAATACACACAGAAGGTCCGCTCCGGGCGTCCGCGATTTTGATCACTCGACCGTAGCGCGAGGGCAGTTATAATTTCCAGTTTAAAAGAAACAGCCTTGTGAAAAATATTTCTGGCAATGTAAAAGTACAAAAAAATATACCTACCACTCGATAACGCCACAGCGCGTGTATTTCGCGCCCGAGTTCCTTTGACTTGCCCTGAGATCGGACCTTCGGTGTGTATTCTGTGAACGCGGGTTTAGTCATAAATAAAAAATATCTGAAGTACACACCTTGTTTGCATTGGTTTTCTAGCTGCTGCAGAAGATCGCTGGCGAGCTCAGCGCTGCTTGGTTTGGATTCGGGCGGGGAAGGCGGGTACAGTGTGGGAGACACCTCGTCCGGCTGGAATTTGCTCGGCTCGATCTTCGTTGCAGCATTCGGGAAGGTCTTAAGCAGATCTGTGAATAAAATACGACCACTTAGCTAATTGTTAGCGGTAACAGAGCACAATTAAAGACATACTCGGAAAGGATGGCTGAATTGTTTTCCCTTTCGTAAACTAATCATAACTTGAAACTAAACCATTTCAATAGTTCATTAGTAGTATTTGTTCTATGCAAGCCACGGATAATTTTCGTGAAGTTAAAGGAAAACCTCATAGACACGGTGTATGTGTAACCAAAGTTTCTTGGTATTTATTTATTTGAACTTTTATACTCTTGTATAGATGTGAGCTGATCGCCTTACGTTCTATTTCTCATTTTTGTCCATAAGTAAAAAACTATACGCACATGAAATAAAATAAAATAGTTTTGAAATACACAAAAAAAGCCCTTTAACACGATAATCCACTTGCCCCAGTTGCCCCACTTTCAGATTTCGTCTCTCTTCCAGCCAAGAAAGAAAAAGTTTGTTCAAGAAATGTAGGGCTGTCAATATGAATTAACCTCATCCATTTCTTGTTTTCTCGAATAGCACAACTTTATTTTGAAATGAATTCACGAGTTATTTTATGATCATTACTTCCCTATACATACATTAATATTTGATATTTAAGTATATAGCAATATAGGTGCTTCCTTATTCTAATTATTATATTCTAAGTGTACCACTATATTTTTCTGCTTACTTCTAGTAATCGTGTACTTTAATCGTAAGTATTAATAGTAAGTAGTATAATTTCAATATAATTATATGTAAATATTTTATCTGATCAGTTCTAAAAGTACACGAGTAGTTCGTAAATCTGTGAACTCACTTTTATATTAATATTATTGAAATAAAACATCTTTTAGAAAATAAAATGTGAATATTGTATATCAATATTGAAATACAGAAATTAAAAAGAAGAAATATTTAAAAAAACTCTTACTCTGAATAAAGGATAGCTGGAAATCTCTACACATATCACACATTCCGTTATTTTTATAACAACACATTTTGTAAACAATGAAAACAGTATAATAAACGGCAGAGGAATATTGAAAATCCAATTATTTCAACAATAATTAGCGCAAATCTCTAGAATATATCGAGAGGAGCTTCAAGGTAATAAGCTTAGATAAGTAATGGACAAAATACAGCGAGGAGGCTGAAGACGTCAATATATATATGAGCGATATCTGTCGTATGATATTACGTCAAAGCACCACCGCCCCGATGTCGTGATGCTTTAAATCTTGTGATAATAATGTCATAACAATAGCTTCGGATCTAAAAACATCCTTATAGAATACATATTACTATAACTTTCACTTTTAGATACTATAATGCATTTATTTAATCTGTCACAAAACTGTACCAGAATTATGTTAAACAACATGCTTGTATTCTCAAAACTATAGGTTCAGATTCATAATATACAAAGTGCTATAGTAAGACACGGGATTCTTACCACGGTTTGACAATAACCACGAATGCTTATAAAGTTATATTATACAAAGTTGTAATGAACAGCAATATTTCAACGGTTTTGGGATATGTAAATCGATTTCTAGGTCTATTAGGTTATTGTAATTGATGATCTTATGAACCAGGCGTTCCGTAAATTCAATAAGTAATAAAATCCTCAATTTTTATATATTTTTTTATTTACTACTATACCCGCATTTGACCTCGATTTCGCCTGATGGTAAGCGACGATGAGGAAAAAGAGCGAAAATCCTCATTTATCTTTACGGATCAAGAATCAGTAATACAATTTTTAACCTTCCAAATTATTCATTAAGAAATAAGCCTAAACTTAAGAATAACTTATTCCTAATATCAATAAACTTAAGAATATTTAATGATTCCCAATATCAATAGTTATCTCGTTCCTACTAATAACGCCACGTGGTAACCACGTGTATCACTGATTATATTTAACGAATCCCAATATTGTAGTGGGATCATATTATGAATGCTGGATTTTGAATAGTTATGGAGAATAGCAATAGCCTTGCTATCCATCCCATAGTAAATAAATTGTTATGGCTGCGTTCTATTTAAATAATTATCTAATTTCTATTAATAATGCCTTAATGTCTCGGACACGTCACTAGGATGGAGGAGGATGGGGCAGTAAAACGAGCGTATGTGGGACGCCCTAACGGACGACGTCCCAGATACCGCTGGCGCGATGAAATGGAGAAGGATCTTCGTGAGCTCCAGGCGCCTAACTGGCTCGAGACTGTGCAGGAGAGAAAGCGATGGCGCTTTTTAGTATCGGAAGCCAAGATCCACTTCGGGTCGCTGCGCCAGCGGAGTAAGTAAGTAATGCCACGTAGTAACCAAATATTTCATGGGAGTGTCCTGCCCAGAGAGAGGCAGAGAAACGCTTTTGTTGTTAAAACTGAGTAAAATATAATTAATCTATGGTATAATCAACGAAAAATAAAAATAAGAATTAATTATTGTATTTGTGCAGTATTATGACATATAGGTAGTATCCAGTCACAAGACATAGTATTTTGTTTCCTGACCCCCGGTGAATTTAGATTGTGAGGCGGCTAAGAGAGAACTCTAGGTTTTGTAACAAATCTATTTATGTATAGGTACATAAATAGATTTGTATTATTACGTAGTTATTTGTGTTATTATGTAGTACCTAATACTGTCGCTGCATCGTCCGTCCGTCTGTAACGTGCTTCTAACTCGTAAATGGAATAAGTTTTTATTACATGATCGGTATAATATAGGAATTTTAAAGCTACAATATTGGGTTCGCAGATTCTCTATTTAAACAACAAATATTAAAACTTGTTACATCTGCTATAGTTAATAAGTTGTGATTAAAACACGCAAACTTTTTTTAATTTTTCTTTTGGTGTTTTTGTCTCTAGAGTCTACCTACCTCTCTAGCACTTTCATGTAATGTTTAGTTAGTAGTATGAAAACTATAATAATTTGGTTAATTTGTTATTGTCTAGTAGTCCCCACAGTTCTTGTACCTTTTATTTACATTTTAAGATAGAAAAGATAAATAATATCAACCTTGGCATATCTTATTTATTATATAAGACTTCAACATGCACATATAACTTTTTTATGCAGTTAATATAATTTACACAAACAAGATGTTAAGTTATAAACTTTAAATGTCAAAACATGTGACCATATTTTCATTGGATACAAGATAAATAGTGGAAAACAGACGACGTGGTGATATGCAATCGAAAACATGAGGGCTAGTAACTCAAAACATGTTTTTAGAGGAATCTTTATATGACGTGATCGCCTATCACAAATTATAAACAATCACCCACAGAACGAGTGATTTTATCAAGACACACCCACGAATCCAGCATAGCAACTAAGACCATTTAGTTAGGGTTAATTTATTGGATAACACAACAGTTATGTAAGATTATGCGTTGGCATATACGCTCTAATCAAAAACCTAGTTTGTTACAATGCATACGTTTATTCTATAAAAGTTTATTTAGATTTGAAGTATACTGTTTGTCATAAGGACTTTATTTACCATAACCATAAGACCTGGCAATGTAATATTTTGCAATTAAATTAATTGCGAACTAGCTGATTTGAGACCCCATAAGATCATGTAGACAAAACTGTATGTAGAACCTGCCCTACGCCAACGAAATCCCCACATCCAGTCACGTGACTAGGTTCTCAATTATTCTGATGGCGCCTCTCCACTCTTGATTTTAATTTTCTAGTAAGGTCAGGGTTTCGACAGAGTTAGGAAGAGCCAGGTCCACTCAAGATTGGCAAGGCGTCAGGGTTATCTCAGATGTTCTTCTTCTTCTTACTCACATATGGTTAGTGGCCAACCTATTATCAGAATGTGGCCGAACGTAGACCTCTGACTTGGCCTAACCACTGAGCAAGGAGTGGCTCAGATGATAATGTGCCAGTAGCGGTCACCCAATCTGATTGTAACTGCGACCACCGTTGCTTAACTCGCACGAGAGATCATGTCATGTTCGCAACTAGGTTACGAAGTCCCGTCTTTGATGTCGGTGGAGTTTATGAGCGACAGTGGCCAGTGACCATTTATCATCAGATTTACCACTTACCCTATGGTTGTCTGCCGAATTCGAACATGCCAAACAGGCATTTTACCGATCCCTTAATAAAGAATAATAAGTAGCTTATGAACTAGCACGTAATGAATGTAATGAATTTTAACACAATTGCTAGTTTGTGAACATTCAATACGAAACCACAATAAGTAACAAAAATACAAAAAGTGGTTCATTCCTAATGGTCATGTTACAATGAAATATTTTAAGTGTCAGCAGTGGACATTTGACATTGGGCACTGGGCATTGGACATTGAAGATGCCCAGTGCCCAAAGTTTCGTTTAGCGATGTTTTAATTTAGCGAGTGACACTCCAAAATCGATACCACTACCTTATTATGTAATTATCTAATATGTGTTAATAATTAATTTTAGTTTAATTAATTAATTAAATTAAAACGCAACTTTCAACAGGAGAAAAAGCGAAGTACTCGTTTATTAGAATTACTATTATAAAATTCTCATTTAGGTGGGTTGACACACTATAGATAGATATCCTAGATCTCATTTTATATGATATGATACTTTTTACATCTTTCTGGCGCAAAACGGTGTTCATGTTTGAAAAGTAAAAGAGCCAGCGTATTTACGGGAACATGAGGCAATCCACCCAAGACCTCAAGGTTAGCAGCGACGGTGATCACTTATTATCAGGTGACCCCTTTACTCATCAGCTCTATATAAAAAAATAAGAAAAAATATCTATGGAGAAATAAGGCATATATTTTAAAATTCCTCGAAATATAACTTTTATAAATACATACTCGTATTTCATAACCCATAACCCATGTGTGATAATGTATAAATAATATATAGGCGTGGTGGAAATGTACATGAACAGTTGACCTTTGCCAATTATCTGAGCATGAGGTGAATTCGTGGGGGGTGTCACGACTTCGGAAATAGCGCCAATTA
This sequence comes from Hofmannophila pseudospretella, assembly GCA_947369225.1. Taxonomy (NCBI): domain Eukaryota; kingdom Metazoa; phylum Arthropoda; class Insecta; order Lepidoptera; family Oecophoridae; genus Hofmannophila; species Hofmannophila pseudospretella. The sequence goes on along the minus strand of OX376323.1, from coordinate 7,323,276 downwards.
TGATAAGCATGTACGTAATAAAGTAAAGCAAAGTAGGTATTAAATATGAGAAATATCAGTCAAATGGTGTATTTTTTCTAAGTTACCAATTTATTTTCTTGCATTTTAAGTATATCTTTATTCGCCCCTTCTGAAGTTGCTATATACTTAGACATCTTTCCTCGGTTGTGCCTCAGTTGGTCTGATAGAGGCATTTGTTCCTTTTCCGTAATAGAATAGATAGGCACAAGAAAAAAGTATAAATTTGCATTTTCTAGCTGGCTGTACATTTTTTCCAAAATAAATCTATAAATGCAGTTCTAAAAAATCCAAAAGTTAGATAAGGCCTTCTAAGAACGTTTTATGGAAGAGTCACAGAATAAATAATTCGACAGTAGACCACAAGCTATAGTATACCATCTGTCGAAAACCTTCGATTATATGTCAACCTTATGCCTGCGCAATATAATATACTTCAGATTCTCAAATTTTGACGTTTTGAGTAGGTGCACCTGGTGTCGACTGTACGTAGTATGCCCTCGGTGTCATACGTACTGGATGGACGTTCTGAGTGTAATTCACATTTAGGACACCTCAATAGTCTTTCGTCTCTCAATGTAGAGACACAAATGATGTATGTATGCATCAGAAAAATGGTCTCTGCTCAGCTAGTGTTGTATCATGAATAGCCTATATTACACAAATATCAGTGATTTTTAAAAAGTTAGACCAGTAGTTTTTTTAATTAATAACAAATTTCCTCTTTATAAAATTATAATATATTATTATTATTATTATACTGCGCTTTTAAATATCTGCGAACAAGACAAAGTTCACTGGTCATTATATAACGCTGATACCGAATTACGCAAATGAAACATGATCAAAGGTCCAATCTCGTGATCCAACCGATAAGTAAAAATTAACAATATTATTTTTAGAACAGATTCTGAGGGCTCACGCAAGTCGTTCCTATCATGAGATCCCACTTTTAATAGTAAGTGGATATCTGAGAGCTCACGCACTTTTGTCGGATCCAATCATGACGCCCAACGTTTTGGCAAGTATAGGAATCTAAGGGGTCACGCCATGCACGATTATTGGCACCAATCATGAGGTCCCATTATTAGTAAATGCGTATCTGAGGGCTCACGCACGACTGTCGGTTCCGATTATGAGATTCCACTTTTTGGTAAGTGAGTAAGAAATAACTATATTTAGAATCTATTATGATACACCTTTGTTGGAAAAAAATTAAACTGTTAAAAAGTTTAAGCGTATTTAGCGTACACAGAATCTGAAATGTATCATATAGCGCAGGCATAAGGTTGAGATTTCATCGAAGGTTTTTGACAGATGGTATACTATAGCTTGTGGTCGACTGTACCTATGCTAAGAGTTTATACTTTGTTGTAGTAGACCAGTACCGGAGTCATCAATCACAAGAGTTACGGCACCCCATTTTTGTAAATAAAAAAAAATCGACGTTACTTGTCGATTTTAGCTTACGCTACACTAATTAGTATACTAGACGTTGCAAGATGACATGTCTATTATACTACGTTTTTGTTGCCATACGTAGAATTTACTAACACTCGACTAGATATACTCTAGTAGTATAAGTGGAAAACTGTATAATTGGTATTCAAACTAAAAAACAGTGAATGGTTAATACAATCTAACGCCTGCCAGTTTAATTTATCAATTTACAAGACGTACATTTATCGCATGACGATAGAATCATGTCAGGCAGTCGCGGTAAATCGCACAACAGTGAATTATTATTTTTTATTGACTACTAAATCCGCAATTGACCTCGATCTCGCCTAATGGTAAGCGACGATGAGGTCGACGATAGAGCATGCGGGTCCAGTAAATGCCTATTCACTCTGGCCTTGAAGATCCCAAGGTTGTAGGTTTCAAGAAATATAGACGCCGGCAGGCTGTTCCATTCCTTAGCCATTCGCATAATGAACGAAGAAGCAAATCGCTTCGTACGAACAGATAGGATATCAACAACTTAAGGATGGAACCCCTCCCCGCGTCTGGTAGTCCGAAGGCAGAATGGAGATGCTGGAATTAGGTCGTGCAATTCCGATGCAGTCTCCGAAATGTATCCTATAAAATACCGATAGACAGGCAACCTTGCGCCGATGTTCCAGACTTTGCAGTCTAACCTCCACCAGCGATGATTTTATAATAAGAATTTCTTATTTATTAAGCACTTACCCATGCTGGCTTATTTAAACAAACTAGAAGAAAAAAATCACTTATTCTGGTTTTAAAATAGTTGCGCTGGAGGTTATACTGTAAACGACATAAACAGAATTCGTGCAAAAAATCAGATGTAGTAACCAGATGTAGGGCCAGTCAGAAATGAAATCGATTCAAGTTGCTAACTAATAACTCCTTTCTTATAGAAAACAGTAGTCAATTTGAATTTCATTATACTGTAATGCAAACTACAAACCACTTTAAACTGGTTTGCAAAATAAAACATTAATTTATCTTTATAACAAATATTATCTTTCATCGTAGAAAGTGTACCCAACTGAACAAACTTAAGAGTTATTTATTATGTATGGATATTTAATTAATTATATCAAGTTTTTATTCAAAATAGTAGATCAGAAGAATCCAACGGCGAGCATGCATGAAACGACGAATGACTGTAGAGGAAGCAAGGGAAGCGTGCCAAGGCAGAGATTTGTGGCGCTCTATTCTCTCTGCCTACCCCGCAAGTGACATAGCGTGACGTTATGTATGTAATTTGTTATTCCGGTAGTTAGCTCTTGATTTGAAACTCATGTCTATTTGCATTGAATTACATGGATAATGAAAACATATAACATATTACTACAGTACAAGTTCAACTTAGCAAGCCATGGTGGGTCATTATAACTCTCATGCACAGCCGTTAAACAATAAAAACCTCGTCCATTCACTTGCCCGCCCATATGCCTTCCAGAAACACATTCGTTCTGTATATTGGAAGTTAAGGAAGGATATTAGTTGAGCAAAGATCGCTTTTAGCGATAAGACCGCCTAGATTGTATTAATCGTTTTGTACGCGTTGTATCACACTAATTTTGTGCAATAAAGAGTATTCATTCATTCATTCAAAGGCAAGAATTCTAGTGTGATTTTTATTTTATTTCTTTCGTACTGCCATGGTAAGAACTTCCCTTACTGCCCCACCTAGCCCAGTTCAAATGTTTATAAAGTCCAGTATTTTCCTCAGATCTGTATTTTCCTTATCAGACTGACGGTAGCGATTAAAATCATTATCCGAAATACTAGAAGTACAGGTAGATAGTACTGTTAGATTATCACTGTACAGATCTGGTCAATGTACAATGGTAGACGCATCAAGCTACACTCCATGGAACCCTGTAGCAATAAGTTTCTGTTATGTTTCCTTGACATTCGTATGAATGTGTCAAAAAAGTTAAAGCGACAAAGTACTAAAGGGTATGGTCTGATGTGTTGTCCACTGTACACTGATTCCACAACATAACAGGGCGGGGCGACTCAGTATCGATAAGAGATTGTTGGAAGTTCGCACAAAATGTAAATGTTATTTTGCGATCAGTCTAATGGATTTGTATGGAGACACCAAATATTTTCTTACAGATTTGTAAAAGTTCCTTTCTAATGGAGACTGAAAGAAATGGGCCAAATAAAATCTATATTTCGAATTTTTTTTTCGAAAAATGTTGAAGTCAGGCTGTTGTACTAAAATACATAATACGCTACTTGCCCTCATAAACAATATATTATGAGAGTATGTAAATATGAAAGTTCAAATAATGGGAAACATAAATATATTGATTTCCGATCATGACATCACGATATTAATTTAATAATTTAAGTTTAAATTTCGCCCATTTTAATCTGTATATCACGTGACCTGAAACGCAGTGAATCGCTATCCGCCATGACGCTGTCAAGTGTGACGTCCGAGTCACAACACAACGAATAAAGAGCCATCAGTTTTGTTTTGTTTGTTTATTGAATCGATAGTGACGTCATAGCAAAATATCATGGCGACCAGCATTTTGCGGTAATTTTAAATGATTAAAATTTAAATGCTGTTTAAGACTATTCAGCGACTTTATTTTGAGGAAATAAAAAACTAGTAAAGAATGGCTGTGATTTAAACATTTTAACCTTACTTTTCAAAAGTGTCAAATACTAAATTATAGGTTATAATAGGTGCTCTATATTTTGCTTCTCAGATTCGTTAGATGGCGCTTTTTTTATTATTAAATTTTTCAAAATCACTGCTTGTTATCAAAGCAATTAGTTTACATATATTATTGTAAGTATTCATTTTCAAATTGACCTAGGTTTTATTCAGTCACAAGTGTCATAATCTAGGTTTTTACTGGGCCTATGACCCAATACATTTTGATCATTGTAATTTCTTCAATGACCTCTTGATCAATACAGATATTTTGACAAAAATATGTAAATATATATTTGCGAAAAATGGTCTAGGATTTTATATTCTATTCTATAAAGTCGTTCTATATACATAATTTTTTTACAAGTATTGTAGTATTTGCGGTCATTTCGTTTAAAACTGTGGATGTATAAAAACTGTGGTAAACGCACCATCATTTTCGAAGAAGTCGACATCAAGCAGCATAGAGCACTCTTCATTAGAAAGAAGGCCGTCGGCCGAAGCCAGCGACCAGTCCCATTGGCTCGCACTCATTCTTGAAGAAGTGTTGACTCTGAAATGTCATAAAGACTTACATAGAGTAAAGGTATTTTGACTATTTAGGTAACTTTCTCTACACACCTTCTAATACGGGCTTTTCCACACTTACCAGATGGGCAGCCTTAGTGCGTGAGGGTGGCTACTATAGCCAGCCTAGCTCCAGCCAGAAACCGATTACCGGTTGCTTATGATCGAGCGACCGGGAGCGACCTAGGCGAACCGAGGAATTGAGCCCAGGCATTCGTTATATCGATGCATGCTAGGAGCACATCTTTATCCTTCATGCATCCCCTACAGAGGGGGCTGTCTGTAGCGCCGATTTCAAATATTTATGTTGATGTTTATTTAGAGGACAAAACCAGTGATAGTGCCTAATGTCTATTCTCTACACGTCGCAAATAATACCTTCATACTTATATTTTTTTCAATACTGAACTACTGTGCATGACCTAGAAGTCTATGTATATGCTTTTTTTTCGTGTATGGGACGGATTTAGAATATCCCGATGCAACCAACTCGAGTAACATGCCCCCTAGTAAGACCCCTTCAGAATCCGCCTCGCTAGCGACTATGTAAAGTCTGTCGTCAAATGTTTTCGCTTCGGCGTTGATGTGTTTCGGCAGTGTTTATAGAAGAGCCAGTACTTACTAAGCCCGTGTGCTCCATCTTCGGCCTCATCGTCACTTACCACCAGGTGAGACTGAGGTCAAACGCGGGTTTAAAAAAATGCAGTACATGTAAATGCAACAGGGAATTGGATCTTGCAAACTTTATTTTTCGAATTAATATCGAGCAATTGGCAAAAAATTTCAAATTGCTGATTTTAAAGATACGTGTAACCACAAGTTCAGTCACTCCTTTCGAGTGGAGTGTCATTAATGCTATTATGCGAGTTACCCGTACTGATCTCAGTTCTTGGAAGTTGGAAATATATATATATATATATATATATATATATATATATATATATATTTTTATGACAGACATTTACGTTCCATAGGATGAACTTTTTATCAAAAGCCATTTTTATTAACAGATACGATAGGTACATATTAATAATGATATCCTTTTATCAACGGCTAGGCTAACCTTATATGAGAGTTCCCTGAACGCAATAAGCTACTTTATTACGTACGGTCTGTCACGTGGCAATCGTAACACGCGTACAGCGTATGGCATTAGAATAAAGTTAACATTCGCCGGAGACCGTGGTCGACAGTACTATTTATCTCTGTAATTGTTTTGGTTCATTCTTGGTATCATAAATAATAATAATGCCTCGTTTATTTTGACTACTTATCGTTTTTTTCCCGAGGGCCTACCTACCACATTAAGGTGAATGATACAAAATTTCATTTTTTATTTATTTCATTTATTGCTGTCACGGGTATTACAAGGTCTTAAAAGTAATTACAGCGCCAATAATGAACCCTATTATTTATTTCAGTTGAATGTTGACTCTTTTCGAGTTATGTACGGATTTTAAGCATTTGTTCAATAGTGAATAAAACTTGCATGAATAAGAAGACATTCCAGTATGTCCATTAAATAACACTGAACCAGCTGCTATTCAAGAGAGGTCCTGAATTTGCACATTCAAGGATACTCGTTACTTGTTGATTTTAGGTTTTTGGCGATTTTGTCGATGCCATAATACAAGTCTTGTCCTCAACTTTACATCTACTAATATTAACAGGTAAATGATATAGCAACACGCTTGGTGTACACGCGCCATACATGCTAAAATTCCTGCTCCAGAAACTACGTACTCAAAATTGTAGATATATTTTCTTCAAACTAATGTGTTAATTATATTCAAATACTTGCTGCATTTACAACCACGGTAAATCTGTTGGGAAACTGGCCTACCTGTGCGCAAGGGGGTATAGATAGACCCACGGTGTTGGTGCAATTGTGCTGATGGGTAGCTGGCCCAGAATATAAGTAAGGTTTGAATATGGCACCGATTCCGGGGTGGCCGCCAAATTTATCGATAAAGGTTTAGCTTTGGCGGTCATCCCGGAATCGATGCCTAAGGTGCAGTAATTTGTTTAATAAAATAATTAGGAGTACTTACCACAGAAGTAAGTACAAGCTCAAGGAGACCAAAGTCCGATGATAGTGGTGATAGTTGTCGAAGGACAAAGCTGTCCGTTGAGGGCGCCATCGTGGCACTGAAACGCAGAAAAAAAATTAATTAGCTAATAACTCTAAATTGTAAGAAACTTACTATTCTAGAGATCCTCTTACTTTTTCCTGGTCATCATCAAGTCCTTGATGTTCCGAATGTGGGAAGGGCTCTATGGTTCTAAACATTCGAGCTCAAACTTGTACCACCCAACTATTACCGCTTCAGATATTCCATCTGACATCAAACATACTCCAAAATCTCGGAAAACCCTTATCCAATTTTAATCAGCGTGGGGTCCAAAGGAAAGTCTAAATCATCGAAGTAGTATCTCTAAATATGTTAAATTATCTTTCTATACGAATATATAATTATTATTTTTTAACAACCATGGATAAGAACACACGACAATTATCTCCTAAATCAAAAGAAGTCGCCGACAAATAAACCATCGTATTTGGGTATAACGGATCGCTATACGAATATACATTCAAATGTTTTGTTAATCTCAGCTGTTACAGTTAACAAGAAAGTTTATAAAACCAGCAATAAGTATTTTATCTCGTATGGTGAAACCCTGAACAAGAAACTATTTACCAATTATATTTAAGAAACTATTTGTTACACACTCAGCACTTACGAAAATAGCAATGACGTCATCAAGTTATGGCTGTATTACTAAAGCGTTGTATTGCAAAACTGTTTACAATTGCTGACCAAGTCTGTACTGATTTAGCATGTCCAGGTTTTTATTTGTTAGTTATACCTAGGTTTTTTTCTAAATTTTGGTGCTTTTATTGGAGGGATAATAAAGACCAAAAATAATGTTCAAAAAGTAAAATAAAAGCCAAAACAGATTACTATCATAATCAACATTTCCAAGTGAACCAGAATTAACTATCTCCTATGGGTAATTGATAACAATTTGTACCTACCGTAAGATTGTGACAATTGTACAGTAGCCAAAAAAGTAGCTGACCACCGCTAGGGTGATAGTCGGGTACCAGGTGAACAGCAAAGTGCAGTAGGGGCTTATCGAAACTATTATATTCTATCGACAAATTGACCAATTATTTTTTGGGATAATCTTTCTGCACACAGGAATAACAAACAAAAATATCTATAAAAGCTAATCCATTACTCGGTCGCCCACCTGCCAGAAACACACTTGTGCTTATTTATAATAGGACAGCTCAGAAATAGCTATATACCAGGGCTGAAAATACTTTCTTGAAAAGTCACATGCTTTGCTAATTAAGTAATCAAATTATGTATTTAGGCATGCCATACACTCCAATAATAAACAAACATTTGTTTGTGTCTGAAATAAAATCATCTAAGTACCAAATTGGTATGGTGATAAATAGATTAAAATCAGTACAGTTAAAGCTGAATAAAAGACTTTACAGATCAAATTATAGACAGTTGCAAATTGTTGTGCAAAGTCAATAAAACACTACAGAATGGACAATGATGGGTAATTTTGAGAGTTCACCTTTTTCCATAATCAGCGCATATTATGTGTATCAGTGTATATATGTAGCAAATTTGATTTTCATAGTAGAGCAACTACCTATCTACTGAAGAGTCATGTTTTATCCCAGTCAAGCCATGCATGAGATGAATATCAGCACTCGTATATGTACAACGAATTACTTTTTATTGGTATGCCGTAATATACCTACCTAATCAGTTTGCCGCTCAAACGGTCAGTGAAAGCTAGACGTCAATGGAATGCGAATAAGACCCACGAGACGCCATGCAATGGAAACACCACATCTACAGCTACCTACTAAGGAAATGATTGAAATTTTTGTACTTACAGCATTTTGTTACGTGTGGTGTAGGCACACGTAGGTGTGCAGACGTTGGGGAACTAGAAACTCATCCTGAACTCAATAATAGCACGAGGAAAAACAAATACACGTCTGTCAACTACGGGCCATTGATGAGTAATAGGTAGATAGATAGGTAGGTAGGAAGCATGGGCGGAGGGGTGGGGGGATTGGGAGGGAAGTGGAAGAGAGGCACGGGCGGGTGTCTGCCACAGATACGCAGCGAACCACGCTTCAAGTGCCGCCCTCTAGTGCAGACTTCATTACCTATTTTTCTATGGAAGGTAGACTGTCCCTTCACAGAACGAACACAGCCTTTTAAAAAACAGCAATTTGAAATTCTTCCTCCAACACCTGTAGCAAGCAACAAATCCTTGTTTTGAGAACAACACGTTTCTTTTCCTTGTCTCACATTGGCAATCAATCAATCAAATAAATCGTCAACAAAAATCGCGTGGCGTCGATTTTGGGGGGACGCAAAACCTAAATGAAACTGTCACTCACTCATAGATAGTGCACACGAGTGAAGGCGACGGCGACATTTCGTTTCGACGCAGAATCGGTGCCGTTGTTGTCTTCCAATCGATAGATGGCGCTGCCATTACGTACAAAGCTTTGATCGAATCATCCATCACTGATGAATAAATAATCTAAATCAAATCTACGTAAAAATTATTTTCAAGTACCTACAGAATACTCCACACAAGTTATTTATTATCTACTACATCTACTTAATATTATGTCATACATACATAAACAGATAATAAAACCAAGTTGTATATGTAATTTAATTTATTCAAAACTAACTACCAGAAAATGGAATCCCCTCACCATATTTATGCGAACATCATACTATAACATTCTAAATTCGCCAAATTTATGAGAGCTACAGTTTTCGTATTACAAAAATCAGGAATGCACACAAGTCTCACACGTTGGCCATCTTCCCCTGGGAACAAATTACAAAATTAATTTACTCACTGCACAATACAACAAAATACAAAAATAAAACCAGTGCATAAACAGAAGTTTGGAGAAAAGAGTTCCCTCCCAGCCTTGGCAAAATTGGACGTATCTACTTAGTTGAAGTTTTAACTAGCCTACCTTCATACATATCAGTAGCAAATTCATCAGAATTTCCATTGAAGTACACAGCCGGACAGCTATAAATGGTGAAAGGATCCGTGTCTGTGCAAGGAGTGCATGGAACGGTGTCAGGGCATGTCGGAGCAAGGTGTCGCCATTGTAGTGTCTTCTTCATGACTTCTATCGGGTTGTCTAACTTGCTGTACCGCATTATATCTTTGATTGGTTCACCTGAAGTACCCAGACATAGAAAACCTGGGAAAAAAATTGCTGTACTGTCTATTCATAATAGCATTATGGGGTCCTGAACTAAGTTCAATATGGCAACCTAGTGTGAGGGTCAGAACTCAATTTAATTAGCTCACCATAATGTTCAATATAAATTGTAACATATTTTATGCCAATAAATATTTTTATTTGAATATTTGAGCACATGTCAAAATTCTTTTCACTGATTTATTTTATTTTATTTGTATATTTAGAAATCCAATAAAAAGACGTTGAAGACAGGAGCCCATTATTTGGGTACCAGCACATTGTTAGCAATTGGCATAAATTAAGCCCAGACTTTATTACATGGTGTCAGATCACACACACTATAAAAAACCAAAACAGTTCATCATTATCTTGTTAATTAACCTTACCTCCAACATCACATTCATAGGGATTGGAAACCCTGTTAAATGATTTATACTCTATAGCCTTTGGGAATAAACCTGAAACAAAATTTACAAAAGAAATAAATATTATAGCTTGTAATTAATTCCCATGGTGCTTCAAAATCATACTAATTCTACTTACAATAATGAAACGGCTTTTGTGGCAGCATAATGCCAGTGGGATCTTTGCAACCAGGCATCAGGTCCAAAGGTGCCACAGCACTGACTGCAGCAGCAAATGAATCCACAGTTTCAGCGGATGCAATCACATCTGCCTCATTTAAAGAGCTCTGACTAGTGAATACTCCACCTAAGGTTATTAGTAACAAGATATAAATTCATTTATACACACCTGACTTCATACACTTGCACAACAGCTTTAAAAAATTACTGTAGAATCGAATGTATTAAGTTATTCTTTTGTCTAAGAATTATTTAATTCTATTTTACTAAATCAGAAATCTAGTTAGCTAAGCTTGGTATTCCTAATGGTGAACTGAACAGGTTCATCATTAGGAATACCTTGATAACTTTTACATAATATTTTTGATTAAAAATAAAGTTCACTATGCTTAGTATTCCTAATCTGTGATCCTGTTCACATCTTCTATTTTTTATCAGTAAAGATAGCCATCTGTTCAATTCCAAGTACGAAGAGAAATGTGAAGTGGGAAAGTATTTGTTTAATTTTTACCTGCAACAATAACTCTGACAATTTTAGAGAGCTCCTCCTGGTACTGAGAAGTGCCTGAGATTCCAGATATCCACTCCAGGAGGAGGTGCAAGGAGAAGAGGTGATCAGCCGACTTTGAGGCAAGGTTTAGACCTGAGATGAGCACAATATACCTAGAAGAAAAATAGTAATAATAATATGCCTTTGTCTTATAAATCCGTTAAATATGATAACTACAAATTAATAATGGACTTTGTCTATCAATACCTACATACCTATCATTACTCAATTTGGGCAGTGGCTTTTGTATATTGCATCCAGCCCAACAAACATCTTTGACTGTAAAAATTCCATCTTCATTTTCAGATCCTGTGAAAATTATTATCAGATCTTTAAAAATGTTTGGTCGGGGTGTCGTTGGGGTGCAAAAAAACATTTGAAATTTTGCCAAAAAAAATTTGCATTTTAAAAAAAATATTCTGTGCCTCCCTAATAATACCCTAACCAAATGTTTTACTGTTTATAATCTGTATAATTGTTTTTGATTGAATTATAAAAACAAAAAATACCTAAAAGTGCACAAACAACACCAGTTACAACTCGGTGGACATCAATGCAATCCCCAACCAGCTTGATTCTCTGAAGTTCATCTTCCAACACCAGACTATCAGCATCATGCACGAAATGAGTTCTGTGAAACGCATAATTTACATGTAGGTAAACTGACGTGGTTACACATGTTTGTTACTAGGCCAAAAAATTACCTTGCAGGCTGAGGAATGATTTCCAATTGATCCGAGAGCTCTTTTAATATACTAGGCTTCAGTTCTTGGAACTTGAAAAGAGTTCCAACAATAATACAAGTCGTATCCTTCTCGCGAAGTTCGCACAGTTTCAATATTTTATAATTATTCGGCCAATTCTTTTTTATCACAGGACCGAATATATTCCTGAAGGTATTTAACCTTGCGGAATAAATATGCGCATACTGTTTAGAGAAATCACGGGAAACTTGATAAAACCTTTTAGAACAGTCGGCGTAATCCACTACATGTCTTTCCAACTCTGCTGTTTGAAATTCACTATTTTTCTTGTTAGATGGATCAGATTCCACTTTAAACAACATTATTGATTAGCACTAATAAATACAGTTTATTCGAATTAAACGAAAAATACGAAAAACAAATAATTTCCAAAATAATAGGTAGGTTAGGTACCTAACGCTTGGCGCTTTTTTTGCTTTTGATTTGAATGAGTAAGTGTTCCCAAACCAAAAAAATATAAATCGGAAGAAATCGGGAGATTTTAAGAGTAATAGAAAATAAAGCATTTTTGTATAGAATTGTACTGAAATTATTAAAAATAAATTACTTATATCATAAAAGGACCCAAAATGACGAAGTTTTTTGTCATTTCTTTAAAATACCCGCCATAATACGGCTTAAAAATATATTGTTGTGACACAAATTAAAAAAGCAAACCTTTTAATGTTCTTATATTCATTAGCACTTTGAACTCTGTCACAAAATCAATTATGTAGTTCGAAGATTTTGCACATGCAACAAGAGTTATAATAATCACGGGGAGTTTTGTGGCCTCGTTCACAGATGATTAATTGGCACATATATCAGTAAAAGTACCATTTTATTAGGAAATGTGAAATATATGTGCTGTTGGCATACCTAAATAAATAAATAAATAAAATGATTAGTTGTTGTGTGCCATAATTCATCCACGTGCTGTATGCATTCATTTTTAACATTTTCTAAAGAAAGTTGGTTGGTTGATTATCTGACTTGAACATAATGTCAAAAATCGTGAGATTGAGATCGCTATTCAGTAGATCAGCAGATAGTAGGTGAAATCGGTAAATGTCACGAAAAATCGGTAGATTCGGGAACACTGAGACAGTTTATATACGAATGAAAACCATAGACAATAAAAAAATTGACATAGTTGTTTACATGTAGGGTACAATCCGTAACCATTTTCGCATTCTCCGACAATTATTCTCGGATAAAGTGAACGTTATAGTACCAGGTTTCTGCGTAGGTAGGAGTTATGGAACGGCAACAAACTCGTCAACGTGAATATATCAAATGTCAACGCATACTTAGCTGTCACTCTGACAGCGACAGTAAGGGTGCGTTCATGCAACGTCGATAATATTTCTCCAAAAAAATAAAGAAATCCAAGTCCTAAAACACTAAAAGGCCAAATAAAATCCATAGACAAGATTTTAATTTAGGCGGGAAAATGTCATTGCGACTTTTGAGAAATTCCAAATTCCTCACTTAAAAATGGCGGGAGTACAAAAAGTACACTTAAATAATTTGAATGTAAACTTGAAAAATGCTCTCATCGTTGGCATTATCATTGCAAAAAACAGTCCTAGAACTGTAGGTTCTAAAAAGAAAAATGGAGATTCAAGAGGAGTCATGTCTTTCACTCTGAGGGACTCAAATATAGATACAATTAACGTGGATGTTTGGGGTTCAGAGTATTTCGTAATCACTTTCTATGAAAGATTTCTCGTGGGCGATGTGGGTAAGTATAAATAAATCGTCTATTTTGTTGTGTAGGTGATGCAACTAAAAAGTATTCGCCACAGACTTTTAACTATGAAGGAACGAACGGGGAATGAAACTACTTTTTCTTTCATCCAATTTTTAAGAATCGTTTAAGTTCATTTGTTCCACTTTCCTAATACCTATTCGTCAATTTATAATTTCAGTTGAAGTCTCCTTGCCAAAAATATGCGTCAAAGGTGGAGATAATGAAAACTATAGACCCCAGGTTAGTATACCTACCAACGCTAATCATTAAACACCCCATCCAACACCCAGGCGCAATCTAGTGGTAGGTATAATTTTTTGTAGGTACTGTACTTTCAATAAATGAAATACATAGCCAGAAATATTTTTCATAGCGCTTCGGTCGAGTGACGTAATCAAAATCGCAGATGTTCTGTGTATATATTCTGTGGCATAACTTCGAACCTGATGTGTACAGGTTTCGTCTCCGTTCTATTTGGCGCTGAATGAAGGCATGTCTGACGTGAACATCCACAGCGGGGAGACGTTCGGAATGTATCTGCAGCTCCTTCACATCCCCAGCAAGCCTGCCGCCGGTTACCACGGTCTAGCTGAAGTGCTCAAACTTCCAGGTTAATATAAAATCAGCCTGTTAGGCTCTTACTACACGACGACGGTTCCACCGACAGTTCGGTTCAGGTACCGGTACCGGCCCTGTAGTCGACTGCATTCAAACTCATGCGTTGCGCTCAAGCTCCGCCCACTCAGCTCAGAAACCGAGCAGGCCGGTTCCAAGTGGAACCGTTGTACGTGTAGTCGACAGCACATTTTTGTTTAAGTTATATATGAAGCACCGGTTCCATGGAACCGGCCTAGGAACCGTCGTCGTGTAGTCCAGGCCTAATGGAGCACGATCGGCAGTCCAACAAATCAGACGATGTAGGTATGTTGAATATTTTACTTATGGCATTGATAGTATTCAGATGTGTTCGACATAGAACAACAGTTCAGCGAATTTCTAGAATTAAAAAAAAAATATTGAAATTTCTGTAATGTTCTGTATAGTTAGTTACCTATAGAAGTTACTGATAGGATTGTGAACACACTAGCGAAAGATCAATACACGGTATCTTATTGTTAGTTGCTGGTACCAAAGGAAACCACCGTGATGAAGAAACCAAGCATTGTCTTTTCGAGTTTTATTTCAGATAGAACAATCCGTCAAAAATTAATCTCTAAATGTACTTTTTATTTTGCAGAAGAGAGCAGCAATGTCTACGTAGATTTATTGGTAGTCGTGAAATCTGTGACCCAGACAAAAACTATAAAAACTAAATTAGGTGAGATAATTATTAATTGCGGATTATGATTTGAGTAGGTATTTCTCCAATTCCATTCTCTATTTTTTTTAAATGTTCTTAGGTACCGATATGACAGTGCGCAGTGTCGAGATCATGGATAATACGACTCCAGCATCCCTTACTTTGGACATGTTTGATATTGATACTATACAGAGGTTGGTCAGATATATAGTTATATAAGTACTTACTTAAATGAACTAAGTCTTCTTCTTATCGTGTTATAGTGGCAGTCGTTCAGGTCCTGCAATGAAAAGACGATTGACCGCGCCCAAAGTTATTTTATTTGCACAATCTGTTTCTGACCAAGCATGCAACAACTAGAGACCCTTTATTTTTATAATTTATTAATTACTACGGCAAATGTATACCTATTACAGTAATTAATTAAAGAAGATACCTTTAAATTTACATTATGTATGAAGTTATAATACATTTTGATAATATAGTAGTACATTCATACCTCTCGCTCGCAGAACCTTTGACATAGGTACATAATCACCATCATCCATCCGCAAGCACATCGCATTCAGGCCATGCGTCCAAGACCTTTACCCTTCATTCGTAACCTTCAAAAGCAGACACAGTCTTGGCATTCAATATGACGCCTGGGGTTGCGGTCTTGTGCCCTTAATAACGCCTCCTCAAAAGGAATCCCCAGTGTCCCTCCAACGCCATCTAACAATCTACCTTTATTATATTAATACCTACCTACATAGATAACCAACTTCTTTAGAACCTGGGTGGAGGGGCGTCGGTGGCATCGTGGCTCCAGGACCTCGGACTCCCATGCGGGAGGTCCGGGTTCGTAACCTTGCAATGCCATGTACCAATGAGTTTTTCGTTTTTTTTTCGAGACTTACGTACCTACAGTCGTTCTATGTGATCATGACCCTCAGCAATGAGGAATACTACTTATTTTATCTTATGATAGGGGGCCGGGAATAACCCCAGCGGCACTTCGACCCTTGAGGATCTTTTGTGCCTACCCCATTTTACACACTGGTCATCTCACGATGTTTTCCTTCACCGTAGTCGGTAAATGTACGTGGGTAAGTCTTCGAAAAATACAAAAACTCATTGGTAGATACATAGCACTGACGGTTTCAAACCCGGACCTACCGCATGGGAGTCCGGCGTCCTAGCCACTGTGCCACCGACGCTCTTAGGAATACTTACTACTTAGAAGAAGGAGGGACTGGGATTTTTTCTGGACACGACACTGTTTACTGTACTAAATCCAAATACATACATGCAGGGCTGAAGAATGGCGTCCACTAGACAGCGTTTTATTCATAGCGGATGCTCGAGTGTCGTGGCGCTCAAGAGCCGTGAAAGTACAAGTGTGTGCGAAGAGTGTGATCACGCACCAGCCGCACACAGCGGACGCCGAGGCGCTGCGACTTTACACCCGCAGCCAGGCTAACACTCGTAAGGATATTATTTTTATATTTCATCAGCAGCCCAATTATGAAATATTAAATATAAGGAATGTGATGATCACTATCACAAATACATTTGTTAAAAATTAAGAAATAGTCATAAATTGATGATCAAATGTGAAAACAGAATTAAAATTCGTTGAAAAATAAAATAGCTACAGGCAATCAAAAATCAGAACGGTAGAAAGAAACTGCAATTTTTATGACGTAACTGTTCTCTAGCGCCATACAAGCAGATCCTGGTTGCATATAAAGAACTGTTTTGCTAGAAAGGGACAGAGCATTTGTCCAATACTAACTTTAACCATTCATATATCTGATGTTAGTTAAGATATCGAAAAACTAATTTTAGATCCTTCTTTAGTATGTCCATGTAAGTTGATTGATGCAATAAAAAAATAAGGATAATATCGTATTGTTAATAATGGGGTTCCCTTCCCCTCAAGGTGGTGGTGAGGCAGCCGCATGGGCGGCTTGGAGCGGGGAGCGGCCGTGCGCAGCCTCCGTGGCTCAGGTTCGAGACAGACTCGCCAACGGAGCCCCTTTCTGCGCATCGCTTCACGCGCTACTCACGCATCTCGATTTGGACGAACTCGTGAACCCCAAGTGAGCAACACAAAGGGGACATTAATTGCACAGTTGGATTTCCAAGGGTAGTTTAAAAATGACGTTAAAGAAAAATATGAATTTTATCCTCATTTGCACCTTAAATGTCAGTGGCAGTAGTGTGTTTAAATACTATAAACAACTGTACAACTGTACCCAAAATTATTATATCCTTTCAGTGACAACAACAAATTTGAAGAGTTGCGAGTACGCTTTGCGGATCACACTGGAGAGCTTAATGCTAGTCTTCCTATCAATATTCTTGAAGACACCTTGGGATATTCTGTAAGTAACGACTAAAAAATGTCCCATGTACATGTATCAGTAAAAGTTTAAATTAATTATTAATTAATTTAAACTTTAAATTGTAGAGATCCCCTTACTTTTTCCTGTTCATCAGCAAATCCTCAAGGTTCCAAATGTGTGAAGGCACCGTAGTCTTAGACATTTGAGCTCAAATTCAAACCGTCTAGCTATTACAGATCTGACATCAAATATCAATAGGAGATAATCCTGCAATGATTTACCACTAGAGGCGCCACCAGCACAACCGTACGTAGCTAATCAACATGTACGTTCCTTTCCACCAAGTCTTTTTTCCTTCAGACTCGCGCCACGCTGTCTTATCAGATTTTTTAGGTTTGCTATTTTGAAATGGCCATATGATGCCATGATATCATCACAATTTTACTACAGCTTTGAGAAATTATATTAAATTAACCCAAATAATGAGAAATTTGTGATATCTTCAAAAATAACTTTTCTGTTTAAGGAGTGTGCTCCATATACGCAAAGCTTTGCGTTTTATGTCCTATTAACGATAAATCCGCTTAAGAGTTTATATTAGTAATACGTTCGGATATTCACACCCTAAACCTTTTATCTTCAGTCGGCCCAGATAAGAGCGATGTCGGCAGAAGACCGGGCTGCAATTCGCTGGAGAGTCCTTCTAGAGCAGTGTAACGCGAAGCTTGCAGGTTCGCCGCCGAGACTCATCGTGTTGGCCTTGCGCCGGGCTTCGCCGGCTGATCCCATACCCTTGTATTGAATTTTGTATTTTGTTTTGTAGTAGATAGTTTCCTTTCCTAATACTAATAAATTGGTTTTGCATTAAATAATATACTTAAAACAGTAGTATTGTTTCATTTAGAAGATTCGAGGTTTCAAGGAGGTGACAACCCTCAAAAAGCTTGCAAATATTATGTACCTGGATTAGTCTAACCACAATACGGTTCAGAGGAGAGCATTCTCGAACCCAAGCTATTATTAGTCATTGCCGGTTCACAATTTGTTATCATTATTAGTTTTATTGTGAAACGAATCAAATATAGAGTATATCTATAAACATTAAATGTAGCGACGGTGATTCCTTGGTTACCAAGAACTTTGGATTTCATTGATCCAACAAAATTATTGTTAAGGATCTAACCACATTCTCTGTACAAAACAAAAATGGAAACAATGGATATTGCATCATCTACGACATCTAAACCAGAGAAAAATGCAGAATTCACTCACGAATACAAAAAGAAAAGAAAGGAATTCGGGAAACAGACCCTGTTTGAAGATCATGGCCCGATGATGTTATTCAGCATTCCAAATAACCCTGCACATTATAAGAACTATATCCTGAGGAACCCAGTCCACGTTGCTATACAAAACACTGGGACTATGTCAGAGCACTGGGTGAATTCGGTACGGTAAGTTTACAATTTTATTTTACTTTCCGATTTCGACCCTCGACTTTCGGACCTCATTTTCCATAAAAATAAAATTATTTCTAAATTTTTTTTAATTGGGATAGATGCAGGCAAACAAGTTCTACAACTGTGCCTTTCAAGTCGATAGCTTCAGTAATTCCAGCTGTAACATACAGACAAGACAGGCAGACGGACACCGAAGTCTCACCATAGGGGGTTCGTTTTTACCATTTTGGTACGGATACCCTAAATAGACCACTATCGGGAATCAATCTATCCATCGGTGAAAATCGGAACAAATTTCGATCAGTCGTTTTTCACGCACTGACAGACGGACGCGCCGATTGACTTTGTTTTATACTATGTAGTGAAACCGATGAGACTGCAGAAAGTCGATAGTTTTCGATTTACAAATTGAGGGCTCGCAGATACTGCAGACGGACTGGATTGAATCACAATATGTATTGTTGTTGTTTTAGGGCAGAATATACAACCTCCGGTATAAACCACATTGAAGGTGGTTGGCCTAAAGATATAAACAGGAACGATCCGGAAGCGACACAGAGATATCGACGTAAAATTGAGAAAGACGACGCTTACATCCATGCAGTCATGAATTTGGGACACGTAAGTGATCCAAATAGCATTATTATTCATTTATTGTGACCCTTCGGGAAACTGATTTGATGATGAGGCAGGATTCAGGTATTTGACTTTTACGTGAAACGAAAACTTTATCTAAACCCTTTAGCCCACTGCAGCAATTCTGAAACGGGATCGGATAGAAATATATTTTTCGGTTTTGTAGGTTCCTATTACTTCGGTCCGATTCCATTTTAAAATCGTTGCAGTGTGTTACATACGATCCAAAAGTCGAAAGTGTGTGAATTTCCAAAAGTCGTAGAACAAGTTAATTGATCACAATAATTTTAAAATACAGAGGCCCTAAATAAGTAAAGTAAAGCCTGATTCATCGTGATTCCACCAAGTAATACAGAGGGAGAGCTACTAGTCCGATTTCTGGGAATCACCATCACCCTTAACTTTTAGATCTGAAACCATTTTTGTTCTCGAATTTTCGCCAGAGCATGGAGCACAACATCCTACAAAACAATGCCATCGACATGTATCAATTATACTACTCGGACGTGCCCACGATACCGCCCGTGGAACGAAGCAGTTGCCATACGGTGAATGTATACCGAGAGCCCGGCACTCGGCGGCCCGTTCGAGCGTTGTCGTGGCAGGCTGATGGAGGCGCCAGATTGGCGACCGCCCACGCTGATGTGGACCTCGTCAAGAGTAATAGGATGCAGCAGTTTTCGTACATTTGGGATATTGGTAAGGCCTGGACTAAACGAGGCCGATTCCATTCCGGTTCGGTTCGCTGTATCCTATCACGAAGCGCTGAATTCAAGCGGGAGGAGGGCACGGAGCATGTGATTGGTTGCAGAGAAACGAACCGGAACTAGAACCAGACTCGTGTAGTCCGAGGCTAGAAGTCGAGGGATCAAATTAAATAGTCAAGATTAAACTTTAGAATCATTTTTGGTTATCTATGATAATGTGAGAAGAACCGAAGATCTGGCTCAATTGAACAGGGCGCGCCATTGAGCGCAGGCGGCAGCAGCCTATGTTCAGCATAGAACTACACTTGCCATAAAAAAAATCGGGTCACCATTTGCAATATCGATTTGATTTGACGATTACAGAAAACTTAAACTTAAAAACTAGTCTAAATTACTCTAAAATATAAAAACCGGATTTTGAATTATGGCTCCAAGCTGCCAGCATTTTAGTGGCATACTTTGATTTCTAATCGGATATATAGTTTTTCTGTAATCGTCAATCAAACCAATATTGAAATTTGCAAGGGTGGCTCATTTTTTTGATGACATTTTTTTGATGAAGTGTAGAGTAGGCTGATGATGATGTAGATGTCTAAACCACTAGCATACAATCAGTCGCCTTTGATATTTATTCATTTGTTGGACGAAATGCCGACAGAAACCAGATTGATCGTATAGAGAAACCAAGGAACAGATGACATAAACACGACACGCTTGCGGGTTCGACCTTTCGATCCAGCTTCCAGCACATGATCGCGACTCTTTATTAAAATAGCATTATTATCATTATTTTGAGCTAAAAGTAAGTTCTGTTTTGACAGAAAATGCCAATGCGCCAGAGTTAACAATAAAGCCGCCACAACCATTGCTAGACCTACAGTATAACCCTCGAGATCAACACACCCTCGTGGGTGGAATGATGAATGGACAGGTGAAATATTTGTTTTTAATGTACTCTCTTATTTTGCATAATCTTATTATTCAAGGTGTTCCTGAGGATATGCATTAACTTCGCCAAACACTTCTGTAACTTTTACGTAATATATTTGACAATGGAAGTGATTCTCATAAACGCTTCGTTTTCGACATACTTGCTTTTTTATTGAGTTTTACAATGAGTAAGAGTCTTTATTTATGCCCGTAAGAAAATTTGAAACAAAACAATAACAAACTATTTGCCTTTCATTTACACATGTCATTAATATAACTTATGTTATGTGATTGTCAAGTTCAAATTAATCAAAATGCGACGTTGCCAGCTCGGATAAAGAGTATGGCATACTAGGTAATTTTTGGTAAGGCATTTAATTTGTATGAAAATATTTTTATTTTTTTGATTAAAAATGTGACATTATGGAAATTAACTACTTCGATATTCTGAGTACAGTTTCGAAGTTAATGCATAACCAAAGGAACACCTTGTATAAAGCACAAAGCGTTTCTGGAATGTGGTAGTAGAAAGTGGACAGGCGAGTTTCGTTTTGAATTGTAATGGCTGTGGATAGGGGTTGAAATGGCCCTGTTATAGCTTGATATAGGTTTCAACTCGTGGAAAAACATTTGAAAACATTATTTTATAGGTAGGTTGGTGGGATATGCGAAAAGGTGGAGAACCAGTTGGAATCAGTCCACCCCATGTAGCGCATCGAGATCTGGTCCGAAATGTACTCTTCATAAATTCTAAAACAGGCGCAGAATTCTTCTCTTCATCACCCGACGGCGTTGTCAAATGGTAAGAAGAATGAGGAAAAGTTGTTCAAAAATTAGTTTGTAATTGTCACTCTCTAAATAAATATTCTAGGTGGGACACACGAAACATGAATGAACCAACAGACCAGATGATCATTGATCTAGTCAAATTACCAACCGATACACAAAGCATTGATAATGCCATTGGAATTTCTGCTCTTGAATATGAGCCCACAATACCGACGAGGTAAGAATCAAATACAAAATACAAGCATTTAGTAGAATCAGATCGATAAACAACGAGTATCATTTTCAGATTCATGGTTGGGACAGAAACTGGTCTAGTAATCGGTGGAAACCGTAAAGGTAAAAATCCTGTAGAAAAACTTCCAAATAAGGTAAACCTTATTTAAGATTTCATACACATTTCTGATCGCGAAACTTAACCTTCCGTCATAGAATATTATGTAATGCTTCTGTCGTATAAGTTTTCAAAATTTTCCTCAGTATGAAGCCCACCTGGGTCCAGTGTATTCTCTTCAGCGAAACCCGACATTCCTAAAGAACTTCCTAACTGTAGGAGATTGGACGGCTCGAGTGTGGAGCGAAGACTGTCGTGAATCATCAATTCTTTGGACCTATTCGCATCATACTAAGCTTACTGATGGTGCTTGGAATCCTATTAGGTAAATAAATTCTTCTTTCGTCATCATACACATGCCCATTGTCGGACATTAAATTAATTACTACAAACTAATTACATGACTGATTCGCCTAAAAGCGAATAAAATGATAAGATACCACCCCTACAGGGTCCGCCTGCCGCCAAATATCTTTGCTTCAAACGTTGATGTGTTCTAAGTAGTTCTAACGTTGATTAGAAGAGCTTGCAGCTATACTTTCTAAGACCTCGTGCTTTGTGATCTGTCACTTACCATCAGGCGCGATTGAGGTCGTAAATAAAGAAACAGTAGTGCCTGCATTCCTGCATGAACTAAAGCAAACACAATTCCCTTCCTATGTCTTTGTACTTTGAATTTGGATATTTTCTTGAGTAGGTTTTCAGTAATGTTGGTGACACAATGGGACGGATGCCTCTCCTGTTGGGACTTACTGCGCAGACGCAGTGCACCGATCGTCACAGCCCAGCTTTGTGACGAACCTTTACTACGCTTGCGCCCACATGAAGGGGTCAGTATCTTTAAACGACACCATAAAATAGCCATGTTCTTTTCTAAAGAGATAGTGATGGATGAACTTTCTCGTTCAGGGTTTACTTGTGGCCTGCGGTAGCAGCAGAGGGACTGTGTATTTAGCCGAGTTATCACAAAACCTCGGTACAGCTGATAAGAATGACAAGCAGCTCTTGACCCACGTAAGTATTGGTCCGAATAATAAATAACGTATTCATCGGCTAACTTGAAAACGTGTGCTATCGTTCCTGACATCTAAAGATCAAAATATCGAAAAAATAGAGGCCCTGTATTGTGATTCACTATTTATTTATTTATTTATTGGTTTTAAATGGCAATAAGCAAACTGTTATTTAAGATCCTGGAACGAGAGAACAAACGCGAACGCATACTAGAGGCCCGAATGAGAGAACTGCGTCTAAGAATGAGACAAGATCGCGACGGAGGACCTCAAATTACCGAGAACGATCCCACAGCCAACGACAAAGATTTGGAAGAAGCCACTGCTGAGTATATGCAGACTGTTAGCGAACTACAGGCGCAACAAAAAGGAGTAGAGTAAAATATTAGTAATGACAAGAATTTGCAAGTTAAAAGAGTAAAAAATACGGAAGTTGTGAAAATTCATGGAATGTAGGCTTTTAGTACTATCCTATAGCCTGAAAGGTGCTGTTTCAAACTATAACACCATTGTAAATGCACCAACCACGTTATTTTGTGCTCCAATATGAGGAACTGGATTGTTAGTTATATATTTGTTGGTATCTTCCGCTCAGACCGCACTTCGACTTCAGACATGATCAGCCAACATCATGTTGAATTCAATAACATAAAATAAAACAATTCATACGACACATTGACTTTATATCAAGAATGTTACACCTACACGAAAATAATAATTACAAGTACTTATAATCCATTATGATGGATAATTAATGATGATTGCAATAAATCAGTCAGACAGTTTTTGCTGTATCAATATCGAATACCGAATTACTTTTAATGTTACTCGGTAGAGTAACATAGTTACTTCAACACTACTTCATATACGTCATAGATATACTGAATGGTTTTATACGATATGACTTCTTACGTTTCTTCGATGGTTGCTAAGGGGAAGCAGTTTCCTTCTCCTTGTTTTGGAAGGCGACGAATGACCAGCGGTGCTCGATGTTAGCTCCGACTCCGCTGGTAGAGCGCTCGAAGACATCTGTGTGCTTCTGTAGCACGTGGTGGACTGTAGCTTGTGACACGTGGGGGAAGAGGGCGCGGACGTAGGAAACTACGTAGTCGAGACTGGCTCCTTGTGGGTGCACCTGTTGAAAAGGAAATAGGTCACGAGTTAGTGAGTATGCAGAAATATGAAATTTTTTGCTTCATCTGCACCACAGAAATGGACTAGTACAATACAGAGCGCGTCAATCTTTATGGCGGATATGAATTTTTTAATATTTTTTATTATAAAATAAGAGCAGACGAGCAAATAGGCCAACTGATGTAAAGTGGTCACCGTCGCCCAAAGCCATCTCACCTTACTGTATTAATATTAGAGGGTTTTTGATGCGCTGCTAACCTTGAGGACTAATGTGCTGGAAATTACGCTGACTCTCTTACCCTTCAAACCGATACACAGAAATGCAATCATTTCTACTTCACGGCAGAAATAAATAAGAGGGTGGTACCACGGACGTAGAAGAGCGAGGGATGAGTACGGGCCGCAGCGCGGTATGGAGGACATGCCCCGCTCCCTCGCTCTTCTACACCCCGCTGACACCTAAAAACATGTACTCTAGCGCCCTCTTTTCTAAATGATGATGTGAGCACTGACAGCGAGTCCAAGGGTTTGCCCAAATGCGCATATAATTTTGACAATTTTCAAACATTTGACATTTCAGTGGCCGACAGAGTACATATATGAGAAGTAGCTCACAGCGCATGACTGGCAGACGCGGTTTCCATGATAAAACTTCTTTAGCGAGCAATCTGCATAAGATGAATTTCAAAATCTTTGACTTCTCATTTATTTATGAGTGTTAAACCGAGTGTTAACGGTTGGCGTGAGACGGCCTAGGACGTGTGTAGTTACCTGTAGGAATGCCGATATGACACCAATCAACTTGGCTTCGCCGCAGCCAGCCTCGACCGCCTCCTTGATAAGCACCTTCGAGTCCAAATCCTCAGGGAGCGGCGGTGGTGGTGGGGGTTTCGACACGGGCTGGGGCAATGGCGGCTAAAATTAGGAAAAAATATATACAAAACCTTCGGATTCTTGAACCACATAGGCCAGCTTGCGCAAAAGTCGAATTGAAAGATAAGCCGAGAGTTAATGCCTAACCCGGATTAAATCACAAAAACACCAACGCAAACCCAAACGAAAATTGTTGTATGAAACTATAGACAATTCGCGAGCTAAAACTGGGTTATCTAACCCGGGTTAAGAACATTAAACCCGAACTTTCGCGCAAGTGGTTCTTACTGAAACTAACTTGAGTGTATAATATAACTCTCGCGTGCACAATCCCCGAGGGGGCAGACAGAGGTACCACCCTTATCATAGGTAGTTCCAACTTTTCGCCGTAAGATTTGGTGGACAAACGTGATAGGTAGCGAGCTTATCGCCACAGATTACACACAGAAGGTCCGCTCCGAGCGTCCGCGATTTTGAATACGTCACTCGAGCTACGGTCAGTTATAATTTGGGCATGGACAGTTATAATTTCCAGTTTTAAAGAAACAGCCTTGGGAAAAATATTTCTGGCAATGTATTTCGTTTATTTACAGTACAACAAATTATACTTACAACTCTATAGCGCCACAGCGCGTGTATTTCGCGCCGGAGTTCCTTTGACTTGCCCTGAGATCGCCTGTACGCAGAGCCCGTGTGTGCGTGAGCCGATTTCGCGCGTTTCTATTCTACCTTCTGTGTATTCTGCACTATCGCCGTATACTAGGTGTAAAATAGTTTCCACTAAGACCCTTAGTCGCCTCGTACGACACCCACGGGAAGAGTTGGGGTGGTGCTATTCTTATAGCCGGCACGACACGGTACAAACGGTATGGTACAACTTAAGTGATTTTCTTTAAAAAAATTATGAAAGCAGATTTCACTAGGAATTAGTAGAATTGACATCACGTCAGCAAGATAACGGAGTCTATTCATGAATAAGACTTGATACAGTCCGTGAGCTCTTACATAAGGGGATTCGGGTATTGGGTGAAATCGGTTTCCATTTCTGATTTACTATACGTTTTTAATACCTATTTTACATTCGCATATCACTATCAATAACCTAACACCCGAAACCCTTTCTAAAAACTCACGCACTGCAATTCATATGATTCCTTATGCAATTTTCTACTTACATTTTTTTCAAAGGATCCTGGTTTATTGTCGAAGGCTCCTTGCAATGCTTGGCGCGCGATGAATTGGGCTTTGAATTTCTCCATTTCTTTCTGGGCATCAGCTTTTATGACGTCCACTTCATTCTTGTAAGCTTCCAGTTGGAACAGAAGGCTCTCGTTTTCACGCTGAAAAAATATATAATACAATTGGTTTTATCAAAAGCAGGTGAGTGTCAGCAATATGTAAAGGACTTTGATGTACTTTCAATAAGCATGGAAGACTGAGTGTGAGGAAAACATGACCTACTGGTCAAGCTCTGCTGTGTCTATTACCTGGCTTGTCGTCATTTTTTTCCTTCCTCCTCCTTTGATTGAGCAAAAAGAGCAAAAGACCCACCTTTATCTGTTGAACTTCATCACTACTCCCGCTGTCAATAGCTCTGTTTGAGCTGTAGTTTGACATATCATTATCCTCACTATAGAACTTCTCATTGAACTCTTCCTTCAGTGAATTAAACTCCTGTAAATCAGTTTAATTTTGTGTTTCATTGATTTTTTTTACTATATTTACACCATAGAAAGAAACATGGTGCAAAGTATTATTGTGTTTACCCGTGTCTTTAACCTTTAATATAACATTACATACCTGTAGCTGTTGCCTGGATCATCAATATATACTATAATGTGGTATACACATTTTTCTTACTATGCATTATTATAATTTATATATGACATACATACATACCACTCCAGAACACATTGGTGAACCCAGTTGTAATAATAATAGGCTCAAATCAGAAACTCCTTTCCAATGAGCGAGCATAAATATCATAGTTTTCGCTTAGAAATCACACTCTGAATTGAGTGAATCTCTATGTTAGTAAATAAAATACTAATTTATTGAAACCTATAATTTTATGTAAAAGGTACCTGCGTCATTTTCTGCCATGTCTCAATATTCTTCCTTTGAGGTTTCGTAAAATGGTCCCATACGCGCTGGTGAGTGGCTGCTGTAAACACTTTCGCCACCTGTTCGACTGAGGTTCACAAATAATTATGTTAAGAGCATCCGATGTGTGACTGAACATACCGTCGTACATTCGCGACCGGCCGTCCCAGGCTCTATCGTTGTCGGTTACATAAGCTCGTAATGCAGCAGCGAGAGTACTTTTACTTAGGCAAAGGGTGGTGACGGGACTGTCGTGAATATTGCGAGCACGCAGGATCTGGTTTCGTGAAGTGGTATCAGGAGACACATGACAGTGTACCACTGAGAGGCACTATTAATTTTAAATGTATTGACAATGCACTTTTATCTTAATCAAGATCAGATCATAAATATGTGTGCAATGAAAAATGCAATTTGCTTAAATTGAATATGAATATGCTTATATTCTCAACCAGAATAAAAGAACACTGTCAAAACAATTTCTGAGTTCTAACTTACATATTACGCCCCAACTATTCCAGACTAAAAACTGATATTTGTACAAGATTACGAGACAGCCTTCTGCAGCATTCGGCGCGGTCCATTGACTGAGAATTACTATACAAGTTGTGACCATTGTCCAGACCGGAACAGAGTGACCATTATTTTTGTAAAGACCCTTTAACAATACATGTATAAGAACTTCCATACTGAAGTAACATTATCTCTTTGTGTTAGTCATAATTCTCATAAAAAAGACTGTCAGTATGCAAGTTCACTACAGTATTTTACGCTTTATTGGTTCAAAATTATTTGATTTCAGACACTGAAAACAAATTAACCTTTGAGTTCCATACATTCTTACCTTGGAGAAAATAATCTTTAGCAAGTTGTACAGCTTACAAGGATTTATTACTAAATCGCGAGAGTGAGAGAGAATATGACCAAGAGACTTGTTGCCTTTATGCTGACATGACTACATTATTGTAAGGTCTATGTCTGCCCATATAAGTACTCACGTTGTTCAATAACACTTTCAATATTATTTTTGATCCTTTCCCTGCATTCTTGTAATTCTTCTTCTGCCTGCATCTTCTCATTGAATAATCGGCGAATATGGGAATTTGTGACTTGAATCATGGTATAAAACTGAGTTGAGTTCTTTTTGGAACATTCACCACGCTCCAGCCACGCAATCAATGTCTGTAAAGAATTAAGAAAACTTAAAATCTTTCAAAATCTTAAACTGCACTATCACATATCTACCTACTTTGGAGTGCACAATTGTCGAGTTTAATGAACCTTAAGGTTAACAAACCACCATAATGGCGATGTCGATTTGTCGATGGTTTGATGAATTTATTCGTGATGGGTAAGATAATTAAAAAATCTAGTTTAGGACACAAAATAAGTGAATTCCACATGAATTAAACTATGGTTGATAGTCTGTGTTAGATCACAAACTAATATTTGTTTACATTGTGGAGAAGTTTCATTGACCTCGACTTTACATCACTGGCCATGATATGATAATGATAATTGATGAAATAACTTACTGGAAGAGTGGTTGCAAAATGTTCTTCATTCTTGACTTTTTCAGCAAGCTGGACAATTGCAGCATTGGAGAACGGTTGGATTCTCAGTGGAGACGGCGAGCGTCGGTACATGCCACCCATGTTATGGTTTGATAGTGCTTTTTGCTGAGCAGTCAGCTGCTGCATCTGTGCCTCTTGGACACGAAGAACTTGGCGCTGACGACGCTCGTACTCATTCTGATCATCTCGACTCTAAATTGTTAACAGAAATAAAATCAATGTAATTTAATTATCTTTGGTGTAGTGGGTTTGCTCATCCAGCTATCTTTTTACAAAGGAAGTGACAATTGTCTTGAAACAACAGATGAAGGTACATGGGAAGAAGTCACTAAGAACTGAAATAGTTTCTTGATGCCAACTGTGTTTAATGCAAAACTTATCTCTAACACCATATTATGGGGCCCGAGATAATCAAGTTAGAAAATTTGCTTTAGTATAGGGTAGTATAGTATTATTAATACAACTTTTAATGTTGTCTCCTGAAGATTTTACTCAAATGGACATATTCCCGTATCCTGTACCATTCAAATGTAACTTGCAACTTACCAAAGCATAATCAACATGTAACCAGCCAGTAGTTGCTTTCGAATCATCATTATCCTCCTCTTCTTTACCACTGAGCACTTTGATTTGATAGCCAGATAACATTATAGCTGCATCCACACAGCTCTCTCTATCAAACCGAATATGACAAAAGTTCTTCGTGGACAATCTCAGTGTGTGTATTCTACCATAGTTTTCAAATACTTCTCTCACATGACTCTCCCTGACCTTATCAGGTAAGCCGCCGACAAAAATAGTGCGACAACCAGGGGGTCGAGCCCTACGCGGCGGATCTTGACTGCCTGGGGATGGAGGTGTCAGTTTGCACTGCTTCAGAACAATTTCCTTCTTCTCTACAGCTGCCATCTCCCCCCCTGGATACATCCCCATCATTGATGGGTCCATCATCATGCCCCCCATCATCCCCATTTCCACTGGAGCACCAGTTGCACCTGCTATTGGTTGTGCAGCCATCGTTGACATGTCCATCGAACCCTGGGACATCATATCCATGGCGGTGCCAGACATCATCTCCATACCAGTTGTGGGCATCATAGAACTACCCATCATTGTATTTGGCATCATCATATTTGGGTACATTCCACCCATCATCATGTTTCCTGGTAAGTACAAATTAAAGTTAACATTTGTATGGTATGATGAATGATAATGCTAGGGGATTGTATGTCAGTAATAATCACTAAAACTAATTATGATCTTCTTAAAAATTTGGAAAAAATTTAGCATCAATTTTACCTGGTCATATGGTATTCAGCTGATCAAATTGGTTCATATCATTGCTGAACTTACCTTGTTGATACATATTAGCCATCATCATTGGGTTCATCATGTTATTATTGGACATGTCACCATTTTTATTATCATTTTTGTTATCTCTTCGACGTCCTACAGCATTCACTCTCATAGGAGATCGAGATCGATCTCTTCTAATACCTATTTAAAAAATACTGAATGTACTTTTCTGTCAGAGTATCATTAAGGGGCGCGAAGAGAAATCGAAGGAGGCTCTATGTGTGGTTGTGATCTTGCAACTTCTATGCAATCAACCATCGAACATTGGCTCGTGCGGCAGCCGCACGTAACGCCGTATCTATCTATCTTCTTGTCTCGAAAATATTTGAAGATAAGACATATGAGGTAAGTATTTTAAGACTACAAAGGCTTAAACAAAGGAAATAAATTTTATTTTAAAAAGTGCTAACTACTAACCAGACATGTTGCAGAATGATAAAACACAGAACCTTTTGACCTTTCTAACAATTTTATATGTATAACTGTTGACGGACACTGAACGAAATATTATAATATTTAGCGCAGTGATCTAAACATAAAAATTAAAATCTTTGATCTGTAATCCTATCAGAATCAGGGACTGACTGATTATTGTACTTTGTTTTTTTAAGGCAAAGGGAACTGTCCATACAGCCATGTCTGATGTAAACAACTCTTCAATTCTATTTATGAGAATCTTTCACGCTTCTGCATCATCCGAACCAAAGAAGAAGGCGTGCCGGACGCAGTATGGCTCTTCAAAAACCAGCCAAGTACAATTGATTTGACAGTTCGATATTTGACAGGAAGCCAATTCTCGCAGAGTTCGACATACAAAAGTCGAGCGTTACGAACGTCTTGTCACGCTCACATGTAATGTGAGCGAATGAGATAGGACTAATGTCGAATTCGACATTCCATCTGCGAGAATCGCCTTTCTGGTCTAAAATTAAAACAAACAAGGCATTGCCATAAATAAAAGAGTGACTGTGAAGGAATGTAATTCACAGATTAGAGTATATGTCTAAGGATGTAATTGTCAATGCAGCGTGACGTGAATCGTCCGTCAGTGGGTGTGTTGGTTGGTGTGTTGTGTTTGGTAAACAAACAAAACATTGAAATGAAAATCGAATAAAAATGTTTGTTTTATCAGAAATGAAAGACGTTATTCGGGTAACACCTGAATATTTTCATCAAAGCCTCACAGAATCTATTACGAGATTATTAAATAGAAAACTCGCTAATAAAGTAAGTAACTAGGTTAGGTTTTGTTTGAATGGGTTTTGATAATGTTTTGATACAAGATTAATAATGCCTCCTACTACTTACTACAATACTACATTCATTCCACATTACCTATTTTTTATATTTACTTTTCAGGTGGTGTTAAATGTAGGTTTATGTATTGCGTTATTTGACATCACACATATTGGACATTCATACATATTTCCCGGCGATGGTTCTTCACACACTGAAGTAAAGTTTCGATATATTGTGTTCAGGCCAATAGTTGAAGAAATTCTTATAGGCAAAATTAGAAGTTGCAGTAGAGAAGGTGTACATGGTACGTAATTACTCCTGAAATACCTTGTGAGACCTATAAATGAGATTGTATAGTTTTATTTTTATTTTTTAATACTGATACCTATACTATTGGTACAATATGTTATAGTGTTTTGTGTATGTTTAATTTAGTGACCCTCCATACAATACTTTAACTTTCTTTGTAAAGTGCCTGAAGGTAGGAACACCCGAGGGGGAGACTATATTCTTTTTCATCCATGGTAAAGTGAATAACCACAGTGAAAAATCTGTAAATGGACCATACAAAATGGTCACTTTGGTTTTAACCAAAGATTTTGAAATTGACCCTACTACTAGTACGATTTCTGTGGTTTTACCTAGTTTTACTTTCTCAAAAATATTGTTTGTGTGTAGTCAGTAAATATACTAAAATATATTCATTGATTTGATTACACACATACATGGTCACAACATTCTCACTACTAATTCTCACATGATACTTTTATTGCAGTAACATTAGGATTTTTTGATGACATTTTGATACCAGTAAATGCACTACAACACCCATCCAGATTTGATGAGACTGATCAAGCATGGGTTTGGGAGTACCCTAAAGAAGATGGTGAGAAGCACGACCTGTTTATGGACTCGGGTAATTTGTTTCATTAGTTTTTCTTCCATGCAGGAATACAAATTCCATATTTTTAGAATTGAAATGTAGTGAGACTTTCTTTAGTGAGTAAAGTTTACAGTATTTTTTGTAAGTTTTACAGTATTTACACAGCTGTTTAGTACCTAGATACAGATATAAGTAAATAACTGCAGTGAGTTGACTGTGTGAGTTGCCTCGCAAGGTAGACTTCTGTCTTCATTTATTTCGAAGAAAATAGTCTTTAAAATAGTCTTTAAATAAAAGAAAATAGCATTCAGTATGTGGCTTTTAACAAATACTCAAGATACAAAGATTCATATTATACATAATATAATAGTTTTTTTAAAATTACATTTTCAGGAGAATCAATAAGGTTTCGAGTGACAAGTGAGGCTTTTGAAGAGACCTTACCTACAGGACCTCCAGGCTCTGTATGTCCCGTACAAACAGTCGCTCCATACAGATTATTTGGTGGCATCAATGAACCCGGGCTTGGTCTTCTGTCATGGTGGGAAACGCCAGAGCAAGATGATGGTGATGACAATGATGAACAGGAGAATGATGAATAAATTATTTATAAGAACCCTTGGTTGTTTTCAGTTATAGTGTGCACTCAGATATGAATAATCTTCTCGATTCTTCAAATGGTAGCTCAGTGACTGCGTTGGGTTGATTGCAAATATTCAAAGGTGCTTTTGCCAGAGTTGTATTCACAAACACCATCATTACAACTAGGAAGCAGTGGAAATTTGTTAAATCCACTCGTCAGCCTACTGACAAATTTTTTTTTCCCTAGAAAAGAGGAAAAATAATCCACTTATTAGGACTTACAGTGTGTTCCAAAACCAGTTGAAATTATTCACACTGACAGCTATAAACGTTCAACTGCTCGTTTTGAATAAGTGTGATA
This sequence comes from Hofmannophila pseudospretella, assembly GCA_947369225.1. Taxonomy (NCBI): domain Eukaryota; kingdom Metazoa; phylum Arthropoda; class Insecta; order Lepidoptera; family Oecophoridae; genus Hofmannophila; species Hofmannophila pseudospretella. The sequence goes on along the minus strand of OX376323.1, from coordinate 7,290,032 downwards.
AATTTTCAGCTGTTAACATGGTAATGGAACATGCACATTAATACCATAAGCTGTTCCATTTATCACTTGATTTTGCCACAATACAGGTGGCTTTTGAATCTTTTAGTCAACTATAATAAATAAATAAAAAACGTAATTGCAATAAAATAACAATCTTTATTACTGTTATATAATTTTTTTTTACATTTTCAAATGCTCATTCAGAAAATACAACAACATTACAATACGTAATAATAAGTATAACATTGTCCTTTAATATAACTAAAGCTGTCCATGGACGGCACGTTTTTAGGGCCACATGAGAAAGATATAGAGACAATTAAGACAGAGAGGAGATGACGCATCTCCTCTCTGTCTTAATTGTCTCTATAATCGTGTCGTCTATGGCACCGCTTGAAGGATAAATAACAGCCATAGATCACAAAATTAAAATAATGAGCAAAACATATCGAGGTTTGTTCATTTTGCTCGTTTGACAATCTTGCTTCATTAGCTTTTTCTAATAAGTCATCATTAAGCTGGGTACAAACTTGAGACAGCCTTGATGCGAGATTGCCTCGGTATATGTCTGCCTTGGTACACCTTTGACACACATGTTGATGCCACTGACATATTTATGTCATATTTGGCTGTGTGTATCAATTACCGCGAGCACAATAAATATCGAGGCACCTTGGAGCGCGGTCGAAAAACGGACTAACTTTGAATAGACCGAGGTAAGCCTCGAGTCGAGGCATAGCCACACTTGAGCAAAACAGGCAAGCAAGGCTGCCTCAAGTTCGTACGCATCTGATATCACAAATTATAATTACTACAAAGATACTGAGATCATTAAAATTCCATTCAGATTTTATCACTTGATTTTATACATACCTAATTAAAACTACAGAAATATAATACCTGCATGTAGGAAGAAGCACTCTTAAATCTTAATAGATAACTACACAACAATCAAGTCATTATTATTTGGTCAATTCGAGCACCAAGAAAATAAAAACTCATTATTTACCTACCGTAAGGTTTTAGTCAAGCAGGAAAAATCTTAAATAATTTTTCGGTTTCTTTTTTTGTTACACGTGCTAAAAAATGGGCCTATTTGTCGACCGAAAACTGTGCGGGAAGTGCCACATCGCGCACTGAGTGCGGGAATTACAGTGGAAGACACATCAAGCTATACCTTGTGGAACCATATCGCATTACGTTTTTGTCACGATTTCTTGACATTTGTTTGAATGTGTAAAATAAGTGAAAGTGACAAAGTACTAAAGGCTAAGTAGCTTGATGTGTCTTCCACTGTACTCAACAATCCAGTCGCTATCTAATAAACCGATTAATAACCGAAATACAAACCGTCACTTCTAAACGAATGATTTTATTTAAATCGGTGATGATATTAAGTTATTAATATTTTTATACAATAATCTTATTTATTTTCTCGCAGGTGTAACAAAAAAACCCTATCTGACACGTGCGTTCAATAATATTTCATAGTAATATAATCCGTCCGTATTTTACTAACGCAACTTAAAAAATACTATTTATCGTTATCTATATCACACAGATTTTATTTCACTAGTCATATATTTTGAAATAACTCTAATAATAATACATAAGTTATTTATATTACCATAAAATTTCTCATAAATGTTTCCATGATATTGTGCTAAGGGAATATCAAGAGCTAAATCTTTTTATGGACAAATGAATAGAATAAGATTTAATCGTTCACCACTGTTCACCTATGTTGACATACTAATTAGCGAGTTATTTAACTAAATCAGGATAGTGATTTTGTTCGTTTTTGATACTTTGAACCTACTTTAAAATGATTAAACATCGATATTTTTTGATTTAGCTATTACCATTCTCAAAACGAAATAATATCACAAGATGGCGTGCTATCGCGTGGTCTACACTCCGTGAGCTCTTAAGGTTCGGGTATCGGGTAAAATAGGTCTGTCTCTATCTACAGTCTTAGTAAGTAATTTTAATTTTAATTTTAATTTTACTTATTTATTTAATTTTCACATGTGTGACATTGAAATTGTAAATATGGATGATGTATGATTAATACAAAATAAATAAATGATAAATGATAAGTATACCCTAACCAACTATAAAACCCTAACCATATTGCGGAATTAAATGGTACTATTTTTTTCACCTCACAAAACTATAAAACTACCAATGGCGCCCTCTTGACAGGGTTTTTAAGTTCCTGATCAGGGTATACTTACATTTATAACTATCAATTATCAATAACTGAAGTCTCAAGACCCGGAGCCCTATAAAAACTCACGCACTTTATTACCCCTGTTTAGCACGTGATCTCATCATGACATTCTTCGTTTTGAGTGCAGTAATATCTACCCTGATCGTGCGTTATAAAGTTACTTGAAGGTGTATAGCATAGGGGAATCGCTGAAGTGATGTGCGTTGTTGATGTGCGCTATGAGTCTGCCCTCAAGTAAATGACGACCGTACTGCATAGCTTCGTGCTCATCCTTGGCGAGCCCGCAGCTGATCAGCCAACGAACTAGGCATGCGCCGCGGAATACGCCGCGGTATGTGCGCATGCGCCACCTGAGAAGGAAGATACACGATATTTTATTTTTAGGACTATGTATCTATGTAGCAAGAGTAACAGGAAATAAATATTGGGCGTATTACACTTGACTGAATTCAGTTAACGCATTCAGTACGGTTAGTATGCGATTTACAGCATATAAACAGAAGCCGGTCTAATTATTCGACTAAATCATACTAAATTCAGCCAAGTGCAATAAGGGCCTACAGACTCCAATCGTATCCATTGTATTTTGACAAACAAACAGAACAAGAAAAAGAAGCTTGTATGTATGGAGATTAAATCTGCAGGATTTTGCGAAGTTTGTTTTCGGCAAGAGTCCAAAGCCGTAAACTTCTAGACGCTGAAGGTCAAACCCTCAAGGTCATTGGCGACTGTATAAGCCTTAAGCGCCACTGCCACGAAATAGTAGTTTGTCAACGATCTTTAGAAATGACCATTGTGTTACGGTCTGTGGTTTCGTATTGAGCAAATTATCGGAGTAAAAAAAGTTATTTCTCTCAAGTACAAGATTATTTTGAAATATGCATACATATTAGGGCAGTTGTTTTTATGTTCTTCAGTAGAACATTCCTCATTAGGAACTGAAACAGTTTATAGGCCTCTTTTAACTCGGCAAAATATTGGGATCTCACGGGAAACAATAAAAGTCTTATAAAACCGTTGTTACCCAATAAGACCTGCTTGCTCGAAAATGTAACCCCGGGTTAACTCGCCAACTGTCTTAAGTTTTTCATACAAAATTGACATCGGGTTAGACCCGAGAGTGAACGATTCAGACGGTCTAAGAGGCTCACCTGGTATCCTTGGCTATGGCTTCCTTACACCGCTCAAGGTGATGCGTGATGAACTGGTCGCAAACGTGCTTCGTTTCAAAGCTCAGGTCTTCGACTGGCGGCAATACCAGTGTGTCAGCTCCATGCCTGAATACAAGAAATCAATAAATACACTGGAGTCACATAGCACAAAACTACTGAAGTTTAAAAATCTCGTCCCGTAATAAAATAACCACATGTATATTGGTTACATAAAAACGACCGAGATTCTTCCAAAATAAGAATACGCTACGGCGCGACTAGACAAGCTAAAGTTAAAAACTAAAAAAGGTCTCAAAGACGCCACGATTTTAGGATACGGTTAAAATAATGGGACTATTCATAGGAGAAAATTATAAGTTTTCACTTCCTCCCATTTCCTAACAGTAATATCTGTCCCAATCAGGGTCTAAAATCGTTGCGTTTATAGGCCACTTTAATACAAATTTATTAAAATAGGCGCTGCAGACGTCGAGTTGCGGAAACCAGCCTGTTACCACAATACACTACGAATTTAATCAATAAGCACACCAACTCAAATTCTCATGAATCTGTATTACAAATCACAAGCTGTTATAAAGCCGTAAACAGCTTGTAATTATTTGCTTGTTTTATTTATAATTACTAATTAATTACCATTTCTTTCTGAAAAACTTGACGGCGGGAACAAATATCTCTTCGGGGTCCAGTCCGAATAGAATCAGCATGATCAATGCTTGTCCGTAGTTGACAGCCATGTCGAGGAATTCAATTTCCACAAACACACCATTTTCATCGTTGCTCATCATCTTCCATAATGTGTAAGTTAAGCACTGAAAAAAACAGCAGAAAAAATAAACAGATAAAGTAAGTAAATCCAGATGGCAGTGGCTCGAAATGAGAGAATAAAACATGTTATTAAAAACGTTACCCTCCCTCGTAGTCGGGTAAAAAGAAGACCAAGGTTACAGAAATTCTCATACTCATACCATTTATTGCTTTTCATGTGTTACAATTGGTCTTAAAAATATATATATTATCTGATACATGAAACCCTGAGTAGGGCACCGCAATATAAAATAAGATATTATAATAGTAATAAATGCTAACGAGATAAATAAAATTAAATGTCATTATAAGTTATACATAATAGATTTTATAGTTAAGTATTGGTTTTATCATCAAAAAACTCCTGCAGTGAATAGAAACATTTGTTATGAAGATATAACTTTAATCTTTTATTGAATATCGAGTCTTTTAATTCAATGTCGATGATTTGTGAAATTTTGTTATATATTTTTATTGACATAACGAACGGTCCAGAACTTCTACTAGAAACATGCATAAAAGTGTGCTATTTTAGAAACTATATTAAAAATTTGATGGGACCCGACCTCCAGTCACTAATCTGATGGGTATCGATCAGATGACTCTCAATTTTTCTATGGTCATGGTTGTACCCAGATGTTCAGTAGCAGTCCCAGACATTACGATTATATACAGGCTGTAACATTAAGAACGGTCAGTATGGGAAAGTCTGAAACTATAAGACATACGAAGATCTGTTCTTAGGAACCATGTCATCAATTTTAGTAACAAGAAAAACTGTATTCATACATTTTTTTAAAAACTGTACTCAGCCTGGGAATCGAACCCGGTTGTTTTGAAAAAAAATCCAACACTATTTCTATTTAGATATCGATTACGTTAAGGATGAAGTGCACAAAACAAGCTACGACACAATTGAAGACCTAGAGACCAGCAGCCATAGAGACAATTTTAACGCAAATTCACCACCTGAAGATACAACATTCAATAGTAAGATCGTTACCTAAACGAGTTGAATGTTGTATTTTACAAAATGGTAGTCATTTCGAACACCTACTAAAATAAATTAAAAGATATGGAAACAATGCGTTTTATTAATTTTAAACATCACGTTTCATACTAACATTTATTCCTTAAGACCTACACAATCGATATCTAAATAGAAATAGTGTTGGGTTTTTTTTTCAAAACAACCGGGTTCGATTCCCAGGCTGAGTACAGGTTTTTTTTTAAATGTATGAATACAGTGTTTCTTGTTACTAAAATTGATGACATGGTTCCTAAGAACAGATCTTCGTATGTCTTATAGTTTCAGACTTTCCCATACTGACCGTTCTTAATGTTACACCCTGTATAGTTATGATTTTGTACCTTAGAATAAGCTCTAAGATGTACTATATTTGTTTTATTGATTATAATTAAGAACTTTAAAACAAAAAGTCCCAGAAGTTCCGAGTTGCTGAGACAATATAATGACGAAGCAGCGTCTGCTTGGATGGCAACATGCTTATCTGGCAAACGTTGCTTCTGTTCTGTAAGACCATACCAAGAAACATCTGTGAGACTATTAAACCACAAGACAACCTATTGCTCACTAGAAACATTTGTAAGACAATTTTGAAAGTGGTTTGATGGTGGCCTTGATGTGAGAGAAGCAGCAATGCTTGCTGCATTGTTTTGTTTCCGTTTGAAGGGCAAGAGAACCAGTGTTATTACCGGCACATGAGGCACTCTACTTTAGTCCTCAAAGTTAGCAGCGCATCGAAAACCCTCTTGCAATATTTTAGTGAAGTGAGATGACTATGGGCGACGGTGACCGACCACTTAACATCAGGAGACCCATCTGCTCGTCTACATAATAATATAGGTATAAGGAACATTTGTGAGAACATACAAAAGATTTTGAATTAACTCTATGTAGCTAGATTGCTCGCCAGAGAAGTTTTATATGGAAACCGCCTATGCCAGGTGCATATGCGATGTGAGCATTTTTCCATACATTAGTCGGGCATTGAAATGTCAAACGTATGAAACTATTCTGCCCTAACCATCTTCCATTTGGCTCGCTGTCAGTGCTCACATCATCATTCCAGGGGAGAGGGCGCTACTATTCTATATGTGGACCATACTTACAAGAAACATGCTGAGACTGTACACGATGACCAGGACGGTATGTTTCAACAGCTGCCCGCCGCGGCCGCGCATTTGCTCGGGCGGCAGAAGCCCTAGTTGGCCCGCAGCGTGATCTAACTCGTTCAAGTATTGGCAAGCTTCACGGGACGCGCAACGGTGCTTTTGGGACGGAGGGCAAGCACAGTCTCTGAAAATAACAGTGTTCTTTAAAGGCTACAGGAGACGATCTATTGCTATTGACAATTGGAGAGGATGGCGCAATACAAAAAAGCGAGAAGGTTGTATTCCTTTTTATCTACGCATTTATTTCATATTTCAAATTGAACGCGTGACGCGTGAATTATTATTGACTGACAGTGACAGATCGCCCCTACGTGCGAGAGCCATCTATGAAAACAAAAACGAACTCAAAAAAAAACCTCCCATTGCAATTGATCGATTCGCGGACCCATAAAACCGACGTCGTCCTATGCCGTCGCTCTGCTGACCGCAATGCGAGACGAAAATTCGTCGCGTCGACATTGGACGTTTCGCACTCTCCGTGATCAAGGCCTTCGAAACAGGTCGAAATTAGTCGGAGGACTTCCGATTTCCATCAGTTTTTGTCGTGAAATTCTTTAGTTTTACTTTTCATCATCACAATTTCAAGGAAAAATATAATCGATTGGAGATTTTTTTACAATAATCTATCATTGAGTCAATCTCTAGACGATTCGGCGGTAGTATGTAACGATATAAATGAAATAATATTTAAATAAATAATAATTTGAATATAAAAATAGCAATAGCAGTTTTCAGTAGCAACATTTTAAGTTCTTATTTAGACATTATTGGCAAAACGCGACACATTTACGTTGTATGGCAGCTATCTAAAGGATTATCCCAAATTGTATAAAGTATAGGTATAGTTTCAATTCTAAAGTGTAATATAATAAGCGCATATTTATTATCAGACGACCCCAACGGCGACCATGCGTAAAAGAAAGGATGCCAAGATTCATGGCGCTCCATTCACTCTTCAGAAACTATTTCCCTCATACATGCACGTTTCTTCACAATACTTTCCTTTAACATTAGAGATGTACGTAAGTCTTCGAAAAATTCGGAAAAACTCATTGGTACATGACATTGCATGGTTTTGTACCCGGACTTCTCGCCACACCTCGTCACATCTCGTCCTCACCACACCAGTGGACCACTGGTGTGGTGAGGACGCCGCCGGTATCGCACGAATACCAACAACCCTTTACGCCAAGTAAGGTATTACTTTAAAAAATCTTATTTTCATTTTGTAATAGATGTCATGCACTTATAACTCTGTTCCGTCAGTTCAAATAGGGTTAAAAGGAATTCGTCCGTAAAAATTAAATTATGACAACGTCCTAATATAGTTGGTAGTCTTCAGTTCAGGCACATAATGTTCAGGGGTTTCTGATTGGAAAAACGTTACTACCAAAGATTTTAGAAATTCATCTATATGTGCATTTGCACAAACCTTTTGGCTCGTTGTCAGTGCTCACATCATCATTCTAGAAGAGAGGACGCTGCTAGTCCCATTTCTGTGATTTTTAATATGTAACAAAATGTGCAAGGCGAGAAATATCCAAGTTAAGATCAATTTGCGATTATGCGTTTACTATTTTTGGCTAGAACTATGACATAAGGAATCCTAAGATTGTGCACTACACGGTATTTTAGCGGATAGGTCATTTGCCGGACGGCATACTTCTATCTGATTGGTAATTGTTTCTCTTTAATTTTTTTAACCAATCAGGTACATTGATACCGTCCGGCAATGACTGAATTGATCAAACTTTTATTTGACACAAGCAATGGGACGTATACAGCTGTGAACGTGAATAATTTCAACTGGTTTTGGAACGCACTTACTTTTCATTACTGGCGATGTCTTCAATATCCTCCGTGTTTGTGTTAATCCTGTCGACACAGTTAGGGTCACCAGAGCAGCAATTGAGGTTTTTACTGGGCGACGGTGTGGCCGCTATTGCTCCATAGCAACCTGGGAGAAAAACAATCTCGATACATTAAAAAAAAATTAAAAGTCTAAGCCTCGGACTCAGAATCAGTTTTTTTTATTGTAGGTACCTTAAAGTACATTTTTACAACGTCAACTCTACCACCGCTTCGGAAGGTGCAATAGCTGAAGGAAAAGAAGCGGTGCAGAAACAATCAGCAGCACATCTTTTAAAATAAACATACTTATTAATATTTATGAATATAATCATATACACGACGTACAGAGCTGGAGCTGAATTTAGGACCACGCCTTTTTATAATTTAAATAGTCATTTATTTTATAATAACCCTTTTATATGGTCTATCTTATATGGGTCTTAATTTTTTTCTCTGTCATATTTGTTACAGTGTCAGGTATATGATTATAAAAACTTACACAGTGACACATAAATGATGTATTTACTTTACTAAGTCTAAACGAAACACGAGTCCAGTTTCAGCCTCAGTTCGATTCGCTGCAACCAATCACTTGCGCTTCCACCCTCCCCCCCACTTGAAATCAGCGTTTCGTGATTGAATATAGCAAATTGAACCGGGGCTGGAACCGGACGTGCTAGCCTAATGTTTAGTGCATCACTTATTAAAGCGGAAAAAGGGGGCTATTTCGTGCAAGCGTAAACGTTCGAAAGTACAGTCGACCACAAGCAATAGTATACCATCTGTCAGAAGTCTTTGATTAAATCTCAACCTTATGGCTGTGCAATATGATTCATTTCAGATTCTCAAATTTTGACGATTTGGGTAGGGTGACCTGTGGTCGACACGGTCGACTGTACGATTCTAATCCCGCACCCACGTCATACATGGTTCGAACATGAAATACACGTCCGATAGATATCGTTCTGGATGTTCGATCGAACGAACGACCGATCGATCGTATGTCTGCGCCTTGAAGCCGCGCAAACAATGTATAAAAAAGCGATAGAGTGAGACTTAGGCTCAATTTACATTGCCGCGGAATGGAATGGAAGCGAATTTTCTCAACGTAAATGTACATAGCATAATGAACTTTATGTCAATTGTGTAACATAGAAACTAAATACGAGCCAAAAAAGAAAAGTAGCTAGGGGAATTCTCGAGAATGCGCAAGGATTCCCCGGAAGACGCGCGACCCTTTTTTAGCTCGTATTTAGTTTGTATGTTACACAATATTGACATAAAGTTCATTATGCTATGTACAATTACGTTATGAGAATTCGCTTCCATTCCATTCTGCGGCAATGTAAATAGACCCAAAGCCGCTGTCAGATATAATACAATGTATTGGACGAGAATGGGTTGATTCCGGTTTATGTGCATGATGTATTATTTCTAGCAAGTATGATTTTTAGGGTTCCGTAACTTGTAGAAACTCTTATAGTTTCGACATGTATGTCTGTCCGTCTGTCTGTATGTCTCTGTAACTTTTGAAATAAAGTTACAATAAATTTTAAAAAATATATCTGAATACCTGTTAGCTACTTTCAATTAAAATTTTAATGGACCCAGTACTAAAGTTATGTTATGAAAAAGAACTCGACAAAGTTATAAATAGAACGGCTACGGAAACCTTTCATGTACAAGCCCGACGTGGTCGGTTTTCTTTCCGTGCACTTTAATACACGTAATAAATAATAATAAATTATAGTGACTAACCTTCTATTTTATCTTCTATCCCTAGAACAGCACCAAAAAAAATTGGGATATTATATTCATGAAGGACAATAGCACCTTTACAAAATAAATAACTGTTGCAAAGGTCATGATTTAACCATTTGTCAATTTCCGAATTTCCAAAAGTCAAGTAGAACAATTGGAAGAAAAGACATTAACTCAAAATACCGAAACACACTGATGACGATGTTTTCTACTACCATTTCGTAATTTTGTCAAAAGACTAATCCACATTCCACGATCAATAACACAAAGTGCTTTCTTCCTTATGGTCGTGTTTAAAATGAAATAGGTCAAGCATTTAGTACAGGAGATCGATTCCACTAAATACATCGTAACTAAATAGAATCTAAACTGCATTGTTATGACGTGTTTCGTATGCTACTATCCACTAACGATCCAATTTAAGTTAAGTTCCGATCGAGTCAACGATCGAACGAACAGTAACGTATTTGTACATTCTACTAAAACGTTTAGTTTATACTGAATCGCAGTTGAACGGTAACAAAACGGTTCAACTGTCAAATATAACGATCGAGCATTAGATCCTCCCAAGGTACTTTTGCCTATATATGATATAAATAGAACTACAAACGTTGTAATTAAGGCGAATTGGGCTCCAGGTGCCGTACTAAAATGTAACTGAGATACGATAATAATATGGACATTGTACAATGGAAATTGCACATTACCGCCATCTAATAACTGATTGCATGGTTTGTGGACAGTGCAAATTAGTTTGTAGATATTATTATTTTATTTAGGTTATCCATGGTCAATTTATCACTCCTGCTAGATATTGTTTGACATTGACAAGTTACTCTCGTGTTAAAATGGCTATCATTACGAGAACGTTGCATAAACTACTATTGCTACACTCGCCAATACTATTTTTCGGTTTTATAGCTTTCTATGGGTTCGGTCCGAATCTGTTTCAAAATTGATGCAGTGAGCTAAAGGCATGAGATCGGCTGGTCGCTGAGTCTGCGGAGTGAGTGTGAATTATTATAAGCAACAATGGCTCAAAGGGTAGGGTACACATCGAATCCACCTTTGGACCATTGTGGTGAACCACTCCTAGGAAGGGCATTTTAGCCTGGAGTGGTTAATGAAGAATATTGGTAATGTGTAAAACATTACCAATGTTTTTTAATAAAATAAAATAAAATACCGTTAGTCGAAATGGATTGCGTGTTCGATACTGGCTCGGCGTTGTCGACTAGGCTTGTTGTTTCGTCCGGCGGACTGGAACCCGCGACGTCGGCGGACAGGGAGGCAAACTGCGCGCTACGACGCCGGAAGCGAATATAAACGATGAGGGAACCAGTCGTCACTGAAAATAATATCACATTATAATTATAATATTACATTATAATGGAGAATATTATTGGAGAAACGAAAGCTAAATGCTAAGCTAACTCCGATGGCTCGGACACATGACTAGGATGGGGGAGGATCGGGCAGTTAAACGAGCGTATGTGGGACGCCCTAACGGACGACGTCCGGTCGGGCGTCCCAGATACCGCTGGCGCGATGAAGTGGAGAAAGATCTTCGTGAGCTCCAGGCGCCTGACTGGCTCGAAACTGTGCAAGAGAGAGAGAGCGATGGCGCCTTTGTTATCTGAGGCCAAGATCCACTTCGGGTCGCTGCGCCAGCGGAGTAAGTAAGTAATATTAAATTAATTCCAAGAACCTGATGGTTATTATTAAAGATATTTAAAAAGTAAGGAGAAATGAAATTCCAGACACGATGAGGCAACCAGTCGTCACTGAAAATAACATCATATTATAATACTAATTCCTAGAACCTGATGATGATTAATAGGGATATCGAAAAAGTAATGCAATGACAAAAAAATCCAGTACCCATCGATTTAAAAAACGCTAGTAATATTATAAGGTCTTCAGATGAACCATTTCCATATTAAAATTCTACCTTAAAGTTGGTTACAGGGACTCAATTTAATTTTTATCTGAACCCTACCGTGCTTCGAAATTACGTTAATAAACTGTCGATTCTGAAGGCTGTCGATTAACAGCAGCCGTTAGGCCATGTCTGAGGTATACGGGCGGCCTAAATAACCCTGAAGGCCTTATCACACACACTGGTGATTTGCGAGCTTATTTCCCTACAAATATAAACATTGGCCGATTCGCGAACGTGTTTTCTTCGATTTGCTGACAGCACTGACTGACAGATCGCCTCGTTGAAAACACGCTCATAAATCGCCATTGTGATTAATAAGGCCCTGACAATATGTATAACCGTCGACAAGAAGAAGAATATCATAACCCTTCGGAAATATCTGTGGACCTAGGGCAGTGATTATGACACATATCGACATTAATCCATCTCGTTCACTCACATAGACACGGAAATATGTGTGAGCGTAACAACTCATTCCCGCTTGACTTTGCAATCTTTGCATGTGGATCGTACAAGAAAGCCTCGCTCAGGTCCACAGATATTTCCGACGGGTTACACGTACCAGTGATACAGAAGACCAGAAGACAGAGGCGTATTGCGTCAGTGGCCTTTTCATCGAGTTCCCCAGTGCCCGCCCTGGTTATGAGTAGAACTGTCACCATAACAGCCGGGGCGCCCCACGCGACGAACCCTAGAACCGGCCACAGGGTCACCACGAAGCATGGCCCACGACTCTAAATGGTAAAACGAACATTTTAGATAAATGCATTGTAAATGAAAGATTTTTTAAAGTTTTTTTTTAATGAGCGGCTAATATTTAAACCATTAATTCATCTTTTGGTAAAATCTTGTAAAGAAGAATGGGCATTTGGTCCTTAAAGTGTAGCACTTTGTGATATATCAAATGAAAGGTCTAATGAAGCTCTTCAATTTATTCTATGGCAGCGAAGTTGTAACTAGATCCCGGACAGGGATAGACAATATTTTAGCTAAAATTATTTTTGTGTATTTTAGCTATTCTTACGGTTGTAACATGTTGATTTATATATCAAATAAAAACTTTAGACATATTCTACTATTTATTATATGGGGATAATGTTGTCACTGGACGCTGGACAGAGATAAAAAACATCTTGATTTTTTTTCATAAGACTATTAAAATACTTATAATCATGTCAAGTAATATATCAAATTAAAGTTCTGAGCTCTATATTCTCTTCATTTTATTCGTTACCATAGAATAAAATGAAGGGCTTCGTCAGAGCTTTCAGTTGACGTATCACTCGAAGTGCTACAGTTGTAGAACTGCTCCCATACTAAAGTGCCCATTCTTCTTTCATATGGAAATTGACCTGAAATTATTTCAATTTATTACACTTCGCATCTCTTCTCTTTCCATTGATAGTGTACGAGATGATGCCAAGAGACAAGGGCCACTTGCGCGAAATTGCGGGTTAAACGTTCTTAACCCTGTTAGATAAACCCTTGGGTAACTCGCGAATTGTCTATGGTTTCATTCAAAATTTTACAGGGGTTGCGTTGGTGCAAGACGTTTTTGTGATTTAAGCCGGGTTAGGCACTAAGTCTCGGGTTATCTTTTAACTCCACCTTCGCGCAAGCGGGCCTTAGTATTTGCGTTGATGTCCCCTATCGATTTAACAAGGTTTGGTTGCTAGCCGCTGGTTTTTTTTTTAAATAAAATTATAAAAATATCTTTAAGTATGCCAGTCATTTCCTAAGCATTTCTTATTATTATTATTACCTCTAACATAAGCATCCCAATGGACAGCATTGAAGTCCACAGCATACAGGAGAATATGCCAAATGTCCTGAGTGCTTGCTGCAACATCACTTGCCATGATGGAGTGTACGAGATCTGTGGCCCGCCCCATATCACGCTTACCGCCAATATTATCTGAAAATTACACATTCAATGAAGGTTTGCAAATACCTGACATTTTATTTTCCACAGATTTCGTAACTAGCGCACTGTCTGCAAAATTAAATCGCTGGCATTATCATAAATATCTAATTATTCTAATTAATATACTAATCTTATCGATAGAAACGAAAACATAATATATAGATTGTTCTTTAGATAAGTATGACAATAATAATCTTGCACTTTACATGGATGAGTGCAGTGTTCTAAGCACTTTCCTAAATAGAAAATGTTTATACAGTGAAAAATTTATCATTATTAATAAAAAATAAGGTTGCTAAAAAGGTAGAATAGAATAGAAATTATTTATTTGCAAAAATACAGTTATAAAGGGCTTAAATGAATTATAATAACTATGTGTATTTAACCTGCATGCAGGTGTGCAAATATTTTCTATAGCAGTGTGACAATTTTCGAAACTAACCCGTCATTTACAATTAAAATAACGGCAAAGTCGTCGTATATCGAAGTCCTCAAGGTTAGCAGTGCATCGAGAACCCTCTAATACAGTGAGCTGAGATGTCTAAGAGTGACGGTGACCACTTATCATCAGGTGTCCCTTTGCTCGTCTGCTCACCTTATTTAAAAAAAATGCTAATAATGTTACCTGAGATGTAATCAAACACAATGTCAATCTATGTGGCATCCGTTTGTATTTCTTAGTGCCAACGAACACGATGAGAACCCAAAGAGCGGCGATCAGCGCCACAATGGACAGATCAAAGCCAAACTTCTTCAATTGCTCCTGGTAATCTTTGGTTATAGATATCATTTGTGCAGACAAATACATCATTGGTGCAGACAAGAATGTGCAGATTACCATCGACGACGCCATCTAAAATAAAATATGTAAAATGAGTAAAGTTTAAATTAAAATTAACAAACAAGTACCACTTTTAGCAAATTTATTTTTTATGTGACTATTAGATAACTGTAAAATATATTTATGATTGTGTGAAGTTGTCTCACAATTCTAGCTACTTTGAGTCTATAGTGACATTTCCTAGTAAAGTTATGATGATAGAGAAAGGGCCAGAGTATGTTATAATGGAGGTTGAACTCTCAGGAAGCTACTTGTAAAGAAACCAAAAACAATTTAAAAGTTCTAATTTAAAAAAATGCTAACCAAATCAATCTCCAATTGATACAAATTCGAAAAGACAAAAACGGCTGGCGCAGTGGGAATCGTGCCATATAAGAATGCGTATGTCGACAGCGATGAGGTTTCCGACTCATTGTATCCAGCCCTGAGAGCACTGACGCACTCTCTCATCACTACTGGAAGAATTATCCTGAAATTAAAATAATTCTTTGGTCAAATAAAAAAATATATACTAATGTAATGATGTTTCCTGGGATACTCGAGATGACTTCGGATTGCAGTCAGAACTCATAGGAATTCATAGATAGTATTTATTTATATAGTATAATCAGATAAACACGTAATTTTTCTTAGTTAGCTCTTGGGCAGCCTAATCTAGCCCAATTTTTTTTCTGGCTAGGACAAAGAGTGGCATCTCATTCCTTTATGCCTGTTGCACACGATACACAATACTTGCGCAATCGCAATAGTGTTTATATGGTGCAAGTAGATTGCATCAAATGAACACTGATGCACACAAGTGCTTTGCATCATGTGCAATGGGATGGCAATATACACATCACAACAATGATATCTTCAGCAAAAGGTACTAAATTTAAATTAATAGTATCAGCTGGTTACCTACATTTTTACCATGATCAGTACACACGGCAGCACCAGTGCTGGACCTCTGAGTCTATGTATTTGACCAACCATTCGGAGTCCTAGTAAAAATAGTGCTGATGCTGTAAAAGACTGTCCAAATACCTGCAAAGAAGATATTTATTTAGATAGGATTTAATTGAAACAAAGTATGGTTAAAGTATACATTTAAAAATACAATACTTATTTGTTAAAAATAATTTATTTACTGATAGAAATAACTTATTCTGGAAAAGTTATACTTATGACTAGAATGACTATGAGATAATTAAAAATTATAATAGTTTTAAAAGAAAGATAAAGAAAATCACAAATAACAGACAGATATCTAGGAAGAAAAATAACCTAAATACCAACCTCAAGAAGACCTTCAATATAAACAGACAGTTTATGTTTAAACAAAATATTCCCAGCTATGCCCAAAATAGTCATAGCTAACACTGGATTATATGCAATGCCTTTTAGTATTTGTTTCAATAGCTTCAGCGTTGTTAAACTTTTCTTTCTCTCTTCCTCATTAGTGATAGCTTGTGTTGTCTCTCTCTGTTTATTGATCTCCATCAAAACAAATGCAATGGGGTTCAGGATTGCCAGTGAAATTGGAGCCATCAAATATAAGTATAAAGCATACTCAGGATGTGTCTTTTCATAAATTGCATTTACTGAAAGAGATATTATAAAATTTTGTAACCATAAGATGTAAATTAATTCAAAAACCGTCAAGAGTGTATGCAAGGTGGCACCAAAGTAAGTCAACTTTTTAAACAAATTCAGATTTTTCTTTTTCTTTAGTGCCCCCATAATGACACCCCAACCCAAAAAACAATTCAATGAGATATGTGTATGTAACAAAACCCCATAGAGTAGTAGATACATCAGTCACATTGTGATCAGCTTTCTGTAGCCTTAACCTTAATATTGTCATAAAGAGGATACAATAAAGTACTCACTAATTGGATATCCCAAAGCAAAATCATTACTTTGTGTACAAAATATGGCAAATATCCCTGCCCTTCCAAGGTTCAAAGGTTTTGAAACCAGTATGGTGACAATAATAACCATGAAGAACACTAGTCCTTTAGCCAGCAGTATTGCAGCAAGAAAGGTCCAGTTTACTGTACTGAAGTCTAGTTGAGCAAGAGAAAGGAATATCAGAGAAGGCAGGGCAAATGTTCCAACAAGTGTTGCAATCCCCTTTGATTCAGTAGGTGATACAACATTCAAACGGCCTGCTACGTACCTGAAAATAAATTCACATTTCACTGTAATTGAGAAAACCAATTAACCAAGTTGACTAGATATAAAATGAAAACTCACCCGCATAAAATGATAGCAAAGCATTGAAAAAGTGCTGGATACAGATTATCTGTAGTCGTGTCTCCGAGGTGAAGTTCACTGGCTTGCTCCATAGTTTTTAAGTCTAGAACAAGAAACAAATAGTCGGTTTGTTTTGTCTACACTGTGGAGCAAAAGAAATATAAAATTTCATATTACAAACCAAGAAATCCAGGAGAACGAAATAGGTACCTATTCAACTAGATCAAGAAATTCAGGAGAGCGATTTCGCCTACCTATTTAGGTATTCAACTAAAACCATTGAATTGTTTTATGCTTAGTAATTTTAGCGACTAACTTGTTTTATTAAGAGACAGTACCTATCACTTTTTATTTCCAATCATGGGTTGGAATCTAGCAACCCTGACGAGCGGCGTTAGTGACGCGAAAAGTACCATAGACAAATAGCCCTTATTCCTATGGGATAAGGGGGTACGAGAATTTTGACAGCCATTTGACGCTAATATCTAACATGGCTGCCGGTTTATTGTTGCCATGAAAAACCAAAAGAATATAAATAACATCGACTATCGATACTTTAATTTGCAGAATAAAATTATGAATTTACCTATATTAATTAATTAATTTGGTTTCAATAAATGATCGTCCCAGTTCATAAATTTAATTTTATAAGCTCTTGAATATTTATTTGTCAATCAGTCTATGGTTTCTTTTTATAGCGAGTCTATGTAAAATGTCGTTTTTCTTTTTCCGTCCATGTTCGTCCCTCGCTCTCGCTTTGAGAAAATTGTGAAGCTTTATCGGATGATAACCTTTAATACTTTGTTTTTTTCACAGTTTATTTGTTGTGTGTATACAGTTTTAGTGCAGTTCTTATCTAATTACAATATTTTCGTGTGTTTCAGGGAAAATGCCTGTTACGAGGTGTGCCGTCTTGGGATGCCGGTCTTCAGCCTCTACAACAACTCTCCATCAGTGGCTCCGTAGTGAAGATGTTGGCGAAGTGTGGATGAAGCTCTTAACACCGTGTAACCCTTCATTGGCTTCACTACCGAAAAAAACTCTTTCCAAACAGATGGTAACCATTGCTTTGCTTGCTTGCCTTCTACATTATGTAAACCTCATCATAATGAAACCTTGAATGGCTAGGTACACTACTTGAAGTTACAGCATAACCTAGAGGCCATAGAGTCACAATCCTCCGAAGGTCATCACAAGCTCCAATTGAGGACCTCAGCTAAGTCCCACTGGGTAGTACACATACCACCACACACACATACCCCAACACCCTAGTAAATAGTTGGATTAAGTTGTAAATAGTAACAGTTAACTAAGTTGTATGTACAGTCGACCACAGGTCAAACTACCCAAAGTGTCTTTTAGAATCTGAAATGTATCATATTGTGTTGGCATAAGGTTGAGCTTTAATCGATTTTTGATTGATGGTGTACTAAAGCTTGTGGTGGACTACATAGCTAGCTAGGTTAGATTGTAGATATTGTACATAACTAGGTAGGATTGAGCTAAAGTTCACCTGAGGTTGTCCCAGACGGTTGGGGGGGTAATTACATCCCGAAATTCCTTTTGGGAAAGGGGTTTGCCCTAAACCTGTACCTAGTCCATAGGGCACAGATGACCCGTAAGCTAAAAAAGTCTTGTTTCTAGTATAATTATAATTTCTCTCGAGTTAGGTAGGCACCTATCACATGTTGCTTTTGTTTTCCTTCTCCACCAATCTTACGATATTTTTTTCAAATCAATAACTTCACATAAACTGAGAAGACTGAAGTTAAAAAAGTTAAAAAATTAAAAAAACAAAAAAATCTAAATTATTCTGCAACAATAATGATCAGATCCCTAAGCTTCACAACAGTGGTATCTATAAATTGGAATGCGACACCTGTAAAAAAGTGTATGTGGGTCAAACGGGCAGAAAATTTCAAACACGTATTCTAGAACATACTAGAGCATGGAAGAATAAAAAACACACATCTACCTTTGCAGAACATTTGAAGTCGTGTAACCACTTTTTTGACCCTACCAAAAACTTTGATATTTTGCATAGAGGAGAAAAAGAAATGAAACTATTCTGTTGGAAGCCCTAGAAATTAACAAGGCGAAATTCCCAAACAAGGAAAATGTGCTGAATGAAGCCTCGTCTCCTCTTTTGAATTATTTTATATTATAATACAATAAGGTATGACACATTTATTTAATTTTTTTAACTTTGACAATATTTGTAAGTAAGTAGTTTTGGACCGTATCCTGTTGACTTTAGCTTAATTTGACATACAAAATATTATTAATGTGTTTCGGAACGTAACTTGACATTTTATTTGTAATTGCAAAAACAAAACCCAAAGCTGTATTTATCTACTTGCATGTAGTTAAGAAAATTATTATAAACAAATACCTGAAGATGTGTAAACGAAACCGGTCGTAATTAATAAAATACAGTAAAAACCCGTGAAACAGTATATTATTTAAATCTAATCATGTACTACAAGTTTCACCAAGTATCAACAACCGCAAGTATTAACCAATTCTTTTGATATTATTAAACTTCGTCTGTAGAGGCTTGATATGTATGGATCAGATGTATTTAGCAAAGCGTGGAAGACGTCTTCATTTGTAGCTGACCGGGAACACGTTCTGGCATGATGCAACCGAAACCTCTTGTAATCTTTATTCCTTGCTTCTTGGGCGTCTTCAGAAAGTTGACCAATTGGCAAAACTACGTAGTATTCTATAATTTGTGCGCCATGAATAAGAATCTTATGCACAGAAGAAGGCATGTAATACTAATTATCCTTGTTAATATATAACTGTGCTGTATGAAGTGTATAGTGGCCGAATTTTACAGGATTAATCGGAAGTCCTAAGGTCATAGTTTGAAGAATTATGTATAGTCTTCTTATTAATTCTTCGTCAACACCCATTATCTCTGCAGAGCATTGATAGTTTTGAAAGAATCTTCTTGACGTACCTATTACCGTCATTGGTATTACCAGTACTTTGTCTTGGTTTGTCTATAGGCAAGCCAAGTTCTTCACGAAAACGTCTTTGCACAAGCCTTTTCTTTTCTTCTTTACTTCTTTTGTTCTCAGGTGTTGTTGCTGACTACTTTTGAAAAGATAAATTGTATGAAATGTGTAGTTTCGATATGCTCTTGTATGGAGGGTTCCCACTGTGCGTAGGCTCAAACACCTAAATTCACGATTTTGTAAATATTTTGAACCACTAGATAATGAACTCTGAACTTTAAATTCGAGTTTGTATGGATGTTGTGTGAACGTGAAGTTTGAAAGGCTTGAACTTGAAGGTATGGAGTTTGTATGAGTTGTATGGAATTTGTACCTATGGATTGTATGGGTCATATGAAATTGGGCACTGACCAACAGAACACATTCATAGATTTTATCATTGTTTCCAGTTGAACATATCACTTTGAACTTGATTAATGTTAATCATGATCACAGTTACGGGAAAAATCCCCAGAAAAAGATAAAATTAGACGGTAACAAGGAAACAATATTTTGTAGTCGACTTTGTAGTTCATTCATTAGTAATGTAATTAATTACAGTAGTACCTAATTTATAACTTTTATTAGATACAAACACCCATTTCATGTCATGTAAGTTAATTTGTTTTACTATGTAGATTGAATATAAAATATCATCCTATATCAATCCTCCCTTTCCTTTCTAAAGTTCTCGAACGCCTCGTTCATCACCAACTGTCTTCTTTTCTCTCTATAAATAAAATTCTCAATCCTTTTCAGTCAGGTAATCGCCAGGGTCACAGCATGGACAGCAGGATTACGCAAATTGTCATTATTATTTCAGGCCCCACTGGAGACGTGCCTCCCCCTTCTCCGACTCCCTTCCCGCGACCGCGCCCGCTCACTCCGTCAGCTGGTGCTGCACCTGCACCTCAGGATTGTGCCTTTACAGCGCTGCCAAGTGAGTGTTGTCACAGAATACTTACTATAACATTCGAGTGTACCAACAACAGAAGGTCAATCTCAGATAATATTTTGGCAAGACTGTACTAACTAGGTAGCGACGGAACTTTGTAAACAGTGTAAAACAAAGTATAATACCACTATGTCAGGAATCGAACTCGAACTATTAATATTACGTAGACTACAGTTTGTGCAGCATAAGGCTTTTAGACGTCTTGTTGGATTTTGATAAATGGTATTATAGATTTGCACAATGGCACTACTTTTTTATTAAATCATGTGACTGATTGGCAATGGATGGTTTTATCGACTACTTGCTCCCTGAGCTTGCTCCGTCCACTCAATCCAAGTAGGTAATATAGGTAGTAGGTACAGGCTGACCAGCAAGGGCCGCTACCACAATCGTTATAGTTACAACTTTAAAATTACAGGTACAGCTAGAGATCCCAACAAAACTAGACAACGGATTGTGAAGAGTACAAAAAATTTGACACCTAACTGCAGGAAGATGTACACTAAATGTACTAAAATGCTAAAATCGAAGCGAAGGCTACTGTATGGATGTGAGGAAAGATTCGAAAAGGCCAAACAATTGAATGAAAAAGAGTCATTTAGGGCGATGGTTGAAAATATGACACCGCAGGCACAGGAATTATTCTCCATACAAGCGGCCAACGCTAATAAACATTGTAAAAGAAGAAGATTTCTTGCAAAACAGAAATTACTGGCTTTGACTCTTTTAAAACAGACCCCAAAGGGCTATAAATTGTTGCAAAAAATGTTTATATTGCCTAGCCGAAGAACTCTAAATATATTTACTCAGGGAGTTTCCAGGACTGAACTTACATGTAATGGCACAGTTAAAAGAAACGGTGAAAACATGGGACGACAAGAAAAAATGTTGCTCCATATTGTTTGACGAAGTTCAATTAACGCCCAATTTGACATTTGTCGAATCGGAAGACCGCATTGATGGTTTTGTCAATTTTGGACAGGAATGCGAGAGAAAGTTTTGTGACCATGCACTTGTCTTCATGGTAAGAGGAATTTGTTCTGCTTGGAGGGAGCCAGTAGCATATTATTTATGTGAAGGCACAACACCGACTTTGACTTTGAAAAATATTGTAAAGGTAGGTACTGGTAGGGGTTATTTACTTTTGTTCTGTAGATTTTAAATTAAAATTAAGGCCAAAACTTAAGTGAACACAAAGGGTACTTCTGATACCTTATGAGTACTTATTGTTGCATATTAAGCACTGGCTATTTATTACCTTCTTTTAATAACTTGTCACATTGACGTTCTCTCATGGTTTTGTTTTATATTAAAGCAGTCACAAAAAACTTACTTACTTACTTACTCCGCTGGCGCAGCGACCCGAAGTGGATCTTGGCCTCCGATACCAAAGAGCGCCATCGCTCTCTCTCCTGCGCAGTCTCGAGCCAGTCAGGCGCCCGGAGCTCCCGCAGATCCTTCTCCACTTCATCACGCCAGCGGTATCTGGGACGTCCGACCGAACGTCGTCCGTTAGACCGTCCCACATACGCTCGTTTAACTGCCCGATCCTCCCCCATCCTAGTGATGTGTCCGAGCCATCGGAGTCGAGCCGCTTTCGTCTCTCCTATGATGTTCAAGAGCAATACCGTCTTCACCATAAGGGCACACGGGGCCCGTGCCCAGGGCCCCCATTCTCGGGGGGCCCCGAAGGATCCACAATTTCTCTCACACATTTATTCTCAAAACATTTTTGTCGGGCACATTACACTTTTTTCACAAATCAGGAATCTTATCAGAAGGTTAGATTTACAAGGCATATCATATACTACGCCATTATATTATCGATGACTGCGACTTTTCCTACTGTACTTATTAATAATATTTCCGAACGCAATACCTATTTTACTACGTACTCCATCTAGCGGTCACTCACGCAATCACTCCAATTCCACTCATCACCGCAAGACAAAAGTACCTCTGAATATCACCAGGAAAAAGAGGTTATGTGTGATAAAAATGACAAACACACATTAGATCCTGAACCATCGACTTCAAGCTACTGTGAATTAATAACTGCAAGCTTAGATAATGTATCTGTGTCTCCTGACCCTGGTACTTACTGTGACGACATTTTACCAGAAGAAGTCCGGGATATTTGGATTCGAAAAGGGCCAGAGTTTTTCCAAAATATAAATAGTGACTTCTCCGAAACTTCTTCAAGTTTTCCAGATTCCAAAGGTAAAACGAAAACTAGATACTTGACTAAAAATATATTTTTTCGTAAATTGACGAATGGTGAGTCTTTAGAAAGAAAATGGCTCCTTTATTCACCAGCAAAGAAATCGGTATACTGTTATTGCTGCCGTCTATTTAATACCACTACTGGTACTGGACATAATTTAAGTTCTCCTAATGGATATAAAGATTGGAAGCATATAAGTAACTTATTGATAGAGCATGAGAACAGTTCACAGCACAGGGAATGTATGATGAAATATGTTGCAAGAATGAAAAGTACTGGACGGATTGATACTGAGTTACTGTCCCAATATAATACAGAAATTAACTATTGGAAGAATGTGCTTAGGAGGATTGTTGCAGTAGTGAAATTTTTGGCTTCAAGAGGACTTGCTTTTCGTGGTGATAATGAGACATTAGGATCGCAAAATAATGGTAATTATTTGGGGTGCTTAGAGCTGATTAGTGAATTTGATCCTTTTCTTGCTGATCACATACAAAACTACGGAAATCGTGGAAAAGGAAGTACATCATATTTATCGGCAAATATTTGTAATGAATTTATTAATTTAATGGGACAGCAAGTTTTGAAAACTATTGTCAAAGAACTTAAATCAGCGAAGTACTACTCTATTAGCGTAGATTCTACGCCAGATCTGTCCCACGTTGACCAACTGACATTCATAGTTAGATATGTAAAAGACGGACAGCCTATTGAGAGATTTTTGCAATTTATGCCTATGTATAAACATAAAGCGCAATACATAGCAGATATCATTTTAAACTTTTTTGAAAGCCTTGATATTCCTATAAAAGATTGTCGCGGGCAGAGCTACGACAATGCATCAAATATGTCTGGAAAGTACTCTGGTGTTCAGTCAAGAATAAAAGAAGTTTGCGAATTTGCGATTTACGTTCCTTGTGCGGCACATTCGCTAAATTTAGTGGGTGTTCAGGCTGTTGAGTGCATTACTGAAGCAGTAACATTCTTTCAATTTGTACAAAAATTGTTCAATTTTTTCTCGGCTTCGACAAAACGATGGAAAATTTTGACAGAACATTTAGGTGCAGATAGAGTCCTGAAATCTCTTTCCGAAACTAGATGGTCTGCACGTGCCAATGCTTTGCAAAGTGGTTATTCAAATATTTCTGAAGCATTGTCTTCAATCGCAAGTGACATCAATCAGCCAGGAGACACTAGAAACGAAGCCCAAAGCCTAGCAAAAAAAATGGAAAAATTTGAGACTGCTCTTCTAACGGAAATTTGGAATGATCTTTTGGGAATTATGAATAAAACTAGTCTAAGTTTACAGAATAGTACTATCACCATGGACGTTGTAACGAAACTTTACGAATCTCTGATCACTTATGTCAATACCGCACGCAATAATTTTGATCAGTACGAAACGGCTGCTAAAGAAAAAAATCCATATGCTGACTACAAAGATACATTTGAAAGAAAAAGATCTCGCAGCACACGCATCACTTTTTTTGAAGGATCATCAGAGGAGGCACAGTTGCGCGGCAAGGAAAAGTTTCGCGTAGATACTTTCATTCCCATAATTGACACATTAAATACACATTTAAAAAAACGTTCGGCAGCATACCAAGAAATAGATAGTCGATTTAGTTTTCTTTGTCAGTTCACAACAATGGAATCTGGTGAGTTGACCAAAAAATGCAAAGAATTTGCAGAATTTTATCATGAAGACATTAATGCAGATGAGCTTAAATCAGAATGTTTTCATTTAAGCCAATATTTAAAAAACATAGCAAAGGAATCAGCTGATTTAAAGATTTCAACCTTACATAACTTAATAAAATCAGATAAATTGGAAGAAACTTTTCCAAACGTAGAAATTGCTACAAGGATATTCCTTTGCCTAATGGCTACCAATTGTAGTGGAGAGCGGTCATTTTCGCACCTTAAGAATAAAAAATGAATTGCGAACAACAATGTTACAAGAACGACTGAGTAATTTGTCAATTATGTGCATAGAAAGTGATATCCTTCAAAAAATTGACTTCAAGGATATAATAGAAGATTTTGCTCAACAGAAATCGCGAAAGAAACCGCTAATGTAATTGTAACCAAAAAACCTATGCTGTATTTGATTACCTATAAATGGGTTCATAGGTACTTAGTACAAAATGGAAGTGTTTTTCTTTTTTTACTTTCCAATTCGCTTTCTTTACTTTCAAAAAGGGCCTCAAATTCTTGTGTGCCCAAGGGCCCCAGCCTAGTTTAAGACGGCGCTGTTCAAGAGAAGAGGAATTCAATATCCGAACTCAAAACGCCTTTATTAATCTCCTCTGTTCCACATACTCTGCTTTAATTTCAATAGGTTATGTAGTTCACATGCTCGGTATTAAGGTACAGCGTACTCCAAATGAATTAATTCTTAGTCAAGAACTTTACATCGAAAAAGTTTTAGAACGTTTTGATATGACTGATTGTAACCCGGTTTCAACGCCAATTGATGCAAGTTTAAAGTTCTCTGATAGTTGTTCTCATGAAGCTGTATTACCTTATCAGGAATTGATAGGTAGCCTTATGTATTTAGCTGTAACTACGCGGCCTGACATTTGTTTTACTGTAAGTTTTTTAAGTCAATTTAACACTCGTTATACTAATGAACATTGGTTAGCTGCTAAACGTGTGTTACGGTATTTAAAAGGTACGAAACAATTAAGTTTAGTATACACTAAGTCTGGCACTAAACCAAGGTTAATTGGCTTTACGGATGCTAACTGGGCAAACGGAGATGATCGCAAATCGTACACGGGATACTTGTTTAAGTTGTGTGACAATGTAGTATCATGGGGTTGTTATAAACAAAGTTGTATAGCGCTTTCGTCAACTGAGGCGGAGTATGTCGCATTAGCTGAAGCAGCTAAGGAAGCAGTTTACTGTCGCGCGTTGTTAGCTGAGCTGGTTGGTGACACTGTTCGAGTTGTTTTGTATAGTGACAACCAATCTGCAGCTAAATTAGCTTCTAATCCTGTTTTCCACAAACGTACCAAACATATTGATTTAAGGTACCACTACATTCGCGATGCAGTTGATTTAAAAATCGTTGACTTGCGTTATCTCTGTACCGGTGATATGATAGCGGACATATTAACGAAACCGTTAGCAAAAGCTCGACATCAGTTACTTGCAAAAATGTTAATTAATTAATTAATGTTAACTTTTATCAACTGTTAAGGGTTGTATACTTTAGCAGATAGCCATACTTAAGGGGGCGTGTTGCATATTAAGCACTGGCTATTTATTACCTTCTTTTAATATCTTGTCACATTGACGTTCTCTCATGGTTTTGTTTTATATTAAAGCAGTCACAAAAAACTAATATAATTTATTAATCTCCTATGTTCCACATACTCTGCTTTAATTTAAATACTTATGACGATGCTGAGATAATTCAGCAGTTAACTACAAGTTACTAAAGAAACTTAAGAGTTCAATTTCTTATTTACAGGACGTAGTACAAGCCGTCGCAGACACAGGCCTGGTACCGAAAGCTTTGATCTGCGATCAGGGATCGCCTTTCCAGTCTTGTATCAAAAGCTTTCAAGCCGACACACGAAGAGATCAATTATTAAAAGAAGAGCGTTTGGGTAAACTGCATTATTTTATTATGTACCACCACAGAGTACTATATGTATATCGACGTATCACAGCGAAACCATGGTTTTTCAATGTCGAAATAACAACAGAAATCGGACTATTGGTCTCTCCTCTAGAACGATGAGCACTGCCAGCGAACCAAAGAGTTTGTGCAATAGTTCCATACATTCGACATTTCAATGTCCGACTAATGTACGAGGAAACGCTCACATCGCATGCGCCAACTAGCAGACGCGATTTCCATAGAAAACGAGCAATCTACAGGGTGGACCAAAAGTCCGTTAACATTTAAAATGGTTATAAAAAATACAAATGCTACTTTAGTGAAAAACTGTTTATTTAATAATAAAGTAGACAAATTAGGATTTCACTTTTTAAAAATAACATCATTCAAATGTGACCCTTGTTCATCCTGGCACACCTGTAACCGGGAACGGAAATTTTGCATGACCGCCCGACAAGTGGTTGGTGAAATGTTCTGCATTTCCTCGCGTATATTTTCTTTTAATTCCTCAATAGACACTGGGTTGCTGATGTAAACTTTACTTTTGAGATATCCCCAAAGGTAAAAGTCCATTGGAGTTAAATCCGGGCTGCGGGGTGGCCAGTGAATGTCACCTCTTTTGGATATGACTTTTTGGCCAAAAATTTCACGAAGTGCTGCTATAGAGTCATTGGAGGTGTGACATGTTGCCCCATCTTGTTGGAACCAAGAGCTTCGATTAAAGCCTGAGAAGTCCTGTAATGCTGGAGCAAAAAAATTCTGTAGCATCACAATGTATCGCTCTGTATTAACGGTGACGGCGCGGTTTCTCTGATCTTCATAAAAATATGGACCAATGATTCCGCTGGCTGACAATGCGGCCCATACAGTAACCTTGGGCGAGTGTAAAGGTTTTTGGTGCTTCAAGTCCGGGTTAGTGTCACTCCAGTATCTGCAATTTTGTCGATTGACATGTCCATTTAGGTGGAAGTGTGCCTCGTCTGAGAAAAAGATGTTATTGAAGCTCGTAAACCTCTCAAGCACTTCGTTAGCAAACTGCAGTCTCTGAGCAGGGTCATTTGGCTTTAAAGCCTGTACAATTTGAATTTTGTAAGGATGTAAATGTAAATCTTTGTGTAGAATGCGATTTAGAGATGTTCTGGGCACATCTAAAGCACTAGACCGCTTTCGAGTAGAGAGACCAGGTTGTTCTCGAACAGACGCTCGTACACGCTCTATGTTTACTGGATCGCGCGATGTCCTAGGTCGGCCGGATCGTGGTTGACTTAAAGTTGAACCTGTTGTTTCGAACTTCTGTACCCATTTTTTAATCGTTTGAATTGTTGGTGCTTGATTTCTGTTCCGTATATTGTAATGATTACAAAATTTCCGTTTAGCTTCGGTCGTAGAATCGTTGTTTCGATAGTACTCGCGTACGCAAAATGCGCGTTGCGCTCCGCTGAATGACGCCATGGTACTAAATCCCTATTAGTAGCTCTCGCTTGTAGTAACACCCCCCGCGCCAATACCCCGCCCGCGCCGACGCAGCGACCTATTCAAATGTTAACGGACTTTTGGTCCACCCTGTACATAGGGTGAATTTCCAAATCGTTCGTCGTTACATTTTCGGTGTTAACAACACAAACATACGTGACTGTTATCTGAATTCAATTCCGTACAAAAAATACTACGTCGTATTTTTCACGCCCATAGAGCATAAAAGTTCGCTATCCTACTCTCTCCTTAATTTATAACAATCGTTTTGTTACAGACAATACGCTCATGATTAATGACAATAAATTAGGTATCATTTTTGATCCCCCACACCTTATTAAAAGTGTGCGGAATAATTTTTTGAGCAAGGACATGGTATTTGACGGCAAGATAGCCAAATGGAGCGACATAATCGAGGTATCTTGTGCTCTTAGTATTTGTAATCAGTAACCACAGTATTCCTTATACAGCGGTGTAATAAAAACAACCTATAGATCCGAAATAGGATGTTCAGTATTTACAACTCTGAAATGAAATCAGATGTGTCTTACAAAAGTTCAATACCTACAATACAACAGCTGCAATGCTAAGTTACACTTCAAAACATGGTAATTGAGTTTCTATCGTAACACTACAGCTAGTAAATTCGTCAATACCTATTTAGAAAGTCTTATGCAATTAAAATGCAAAACGTCGCAGAACTATCTCTAAATATATATGTACATGGTTGCTAGATTAAGAGTTTTATTATTATCTTTTTCATAACTGTGGAAGCTTATAAATGGCTATTACTTTTATATATGTATATGTAATTTGTAAATAAGGCTGTAAGCTACCCAAATAAAATAAAATAAAATATTGTACAAATAGCGCCTAAACCCTTAACCTTACATCAATTTTGTCACATACTTATATAATAATCATTAAATAATTAATATTTCCAAAACTTTAATATTGGACTCATGAGTACTAAATATTTTAGGGTTAAAATGAATCTTATTGATGGTGACAAAAAATAATATTCTAAACACACAAAAAAAGTTTTGACTCAGTACTTTAATAGGTATTTTAATCACATTTCAGCCACATATGTCGACGGCAGGCCAGTCAGCGGGACGTTGAAGAATACGGCGGAGGCGGTTCTGTTCTTCGACAGACTTTTCGACAGCGCCAATGGTTCACGAGGTGGTTCGGCTCCTGGGAAGATGAGAGGGCCCGTCAGGGAGGTTAGCGGCACCTGCAAACATGTATCGATTTGGCAGGAAGCCATTAAAATTCTTAACGACATTTATTTCATCGATACGTCTAGTAAACAGGCTATTTCAGTGGGGCATGAAATTCATAAACGCATCCCCAGTATCCAAAATTGGGTCACCGCATTAGAAAGCTTCATCAAAATCTGGTCCGACCTTCGAGCCATCGGGGTACAATTTTATTACACACGTAATTTGAACCAAGACCCCTTGGAAAACTTTTTTGGCCGTATTAGAGCACTCAATCATCGTAACGTCAACCCCGACGCATATTCATTCGAATGTGCTTTTAAATCATTATTGATTACCAACGTTATGGGCCCTCATTCACCCAGCTCCAATTGTGAAGATGATGTGGGAGACATTATTTTGAAATCTGGGTTATTATTCCCCGAACCCAATAAAGAAAGCGAGAACTTCTGATGTTGCTTGGCTGGGATGTCAACAGCACCACTCTGAACTGCTGAATGATTTTATAACACTAGTGTGTCGTGTTCAAATTCATAACTGGTGTAACGCAATCAACCAAATTATGAAAGGTTTATATTTGTAAAAAATAAAGTGCTTCATTTGTCTTCAATGCAACAACTGGCACTTAAAAAATATAGATCACAGAGTTAAAAGGTAATTTTTATCATTTACCAGGTTCTTCGGCCGAACAGCAAAACACTACCTTGCGTAACATCACTGGTCGCCGAAAGCGGTAGGCTTTTACCTTTTTACCTTTCCTTATTATATTACATGGTACATAATAATTATTATTCACAAACCCTATCGACAATAAAATGACGATAATAATAGATTATATCATAAGGGCCCGAAATATAGTATATTTACGGCGAGGGCGTTATGATACAATTTACTATGTCACTGCTTAATATTATACAAATTTACTGGCACTAATTCTGGCGTGTCGGTAGTTAAATTAAAATCTCGCTAAACGAAACGTCACTCTACGAGCGTGACATTTTCATTTATTTTAGGTTTATTAGCTACACAGGAATCAACGCCACTATTGTTATTTCCTATTCCAGAGTCCTCAGCGGATCAGCAGGAGACATTGGCCATAGCTCGACTCTTCATCACACCGAATTTTATTTTAAACCTGTGATAAGGTATGTTGTATGCAAATTCATAAAACAATCATGAGAGTATGTCACAGAAAATATATAACAAAATTTCACAAATCATCGACTTTGAATTAAAAGACTCGATATTCAATAAAAGATTAAAGTTATATCTTAACAAATGTTTCTATTCACTGCAGGAGTTTTTTGATGATAAAACCAATACTTAACTATAAAATCAATTATGTATAACTTATAATGACATTTAATTCAATTTATCTCGTTAGCATTTATTACTATTATAAATTGTTATAATCTCTTATTTAATATTGCGGTGCCCTATTGGTTTCATGTATGACCAGATAATATACATTTTAAGACCAATGAAAAGCAATAAATGGTATGAGTATAAGTATGAAATCAAATATTATATAGAGGAGTGTGTATGAGTTCTTAGGGAAACTTACCGCAACGCCTGGTGTTATCAAATATTGTAGACGATTTAACATTGTTGTTTTCTATTCCAGGTCACCGCGTGGATCAGCAGAATTCTGGGATTGTCCGGTGCAGTGGCGGCGGTTAATTCGCCCTTTTTCTTAGCATTTATGTTTAATTATTGTAGTTTAAATGTATTC
This sequence comes from Hofmannophila pseudospretella, assembly GCA_947369225.1. NCBI lineage: Eukaryota > Metazoa > Arthropoda > Insecta > Lepidoptera > Oecophoridae > Hofmannophila > Hofmannophila pseudospretella. The sequence goes on along the minus strand of OX376323.1, from coordinate 7,258,830 downwards.
TTGTAAATATTATACATCAATTGATGTTTATTTTAGTAAGTAGGCATGTACATACTAGTTTTAATACATAAATAGCTGTCTTTATTAAATTGTATTTTTTTAACCACCTAAATCAAACCTTAAACATCGATATATGCTTTTATCGTAGGTACATCCCTAATAGAAAGCATCGACTAGTCCCATCACTAGTTTCGTCACAGCAGAGCCCTCACAGGTTCTGTGGCGCTCACCGGAACTTTCACTATTGTCCGTCCCGTTCTATGAAGAGATTCCCATCTGTCCTTAGACATATACTCTAATCTGTGTTTCCAATCAAAACAAATTTGACAAAACGCACGAAAAAAAACTTTGAATGAATGATTTTTTTCAGATGTATTAGTTATCGAGAATCCTACCAAAACTTACCATAGGAATCTACTAAAAAACTGCGTTGTCTATGGTTTTCTCTTGCCGGCGGATCAATACTTTTTAATTTGATGTAGCAACCCTGAAGTTAACAAGGCGTTTTCGGTAATTTCCGTTTCCGTCGGCCATTATCGAGTTGTTCGTTCGCCGGGTCTGTGAGGGTCGCCAGTGAATGAAAAAATCCGATATTTTCAAATTCTCTCAGTTTTGAGAGGTAAGCGAGTTATTTTCGTATTTTCCAAAGTTCATTACATCATAGGAAGCAAAAATTTTGATGATAGAGATTCTTTGACTTTTATCCATTGTTCCAGATTCATACCTACTCAAGCGTTTATCACCACGTAGATATCGTCAACTTACAAAACCAACAAAATGCAGTACAACGGCTTCCACAATCAGCATCCGATGTAAGCATGAAGATTATCTTTATTTTTGTTGAAATATGTAGTTCGATTTTCCCAAGGGTCTGCTGTCTGGTTGTTAGGCGGCCATTTTGTGAAATAGTACAATCCTCTCATGCACAGCTGATGGTCGAAATACCTACTTGATTGGTTTTCTTGTAAAATGACCTGAAATTATCTTTGAGTAATATGCAACCTATTTATTTTCACCTGTAAGATGTCTGACCTAGGTAATTGCAAAAAATATTAATTTTCTAAGTTTTTGTTCACTCGCCTACTTTCTCTTCATTGTGTTCTTACCACTTACATGTATGCATAGTTCCACATATATGTATAATAGTTTAATAATTTGACAATACTGTAGTTTGTACAATGCCTGATCATGAGTAAATACAGCTATAATCAATATACAAAAAGTGGATTTAGGTGCTGTTTATAACTTATACGTGTGTATAGTTCAAATTAAACCTGACCTGAATAGGTGTGAAGTGACCATTATTATTATTATTGGTACCATTTATTCTGAAATGTATCTGGGTTCCGTTTCAATTGCATGCATACCTACCTAGACATTTGTTTATTTATTATACATACTTACATATTGAATTATAAAATAAGTAGCTATGAATAGGTATTACAGTCCTTATAAATTTTTAGGGTTCCCTTCCAAAATGTTAATAAAGGAACCCTTATGGTGAGACTTTGGTGTCCATCTGTCTGTCTGTATGTCACAGCTGTTTTAGTAAAGCTTAACTAAAGAAATTTGGCACAGTTTCATCCAAATTTCTTTAGCTTAAACTCATCTTTCTCAAAAAAATATGGAAATAATTTTAATTTATTGTAAATTGATTTCGAAATGATGGGTGGGGCAAGTGAGGTATGATATGAAAGGGCTTTATTTGTGCATTACAAAACAATTTTTTATTTTATGTTGTATAGTTTTTGACTTATGGCGAAAAATGTTCAAAAAATGACTTTCATCTGACCGATGGGGACCCCCCCCCCCCCAAGTTTGCCAGCCGAAAAATCTGAAATAATTCAACATAGTAATTTTACAGGATAAATAATTTTTTTTAAATACAAAAAAATTCTAAAATAATTAGTTCTAATAGAAGGAGTTATATATATTACGGAAAAAATAAAATAGTCTCAATATTTATAATTATTGATATACATATTTTTTTAAACAAAAATTACGTAAAATAATTATAATTATTGAGTTTAAAAATATTAAAACCTAATTATTTTTTACAAAAAATACTTATTTCTTTGAGAATGGAACCCTGGCGCCGGTGTGACTCGCACTCGGCCGGTTATTTACTTTTCAAACAGGTAGGTGTGAAACTATGTGGTCATTACTAGTGTATATCCAACATAATTTTATTTAAGAATTTTATGAATAGTTTTGTGAAAGTGAGTTTCCACCAACAATTTAGTGAAAAACGAGGAAATACTATTTATTTTGTCACGTTATTGCTGAAGAACTTACCTGAATATTGTTATTTCTTGGAAAAAATAATTGTCTTGATTTTTCAAGTTTTATAAAGTGATGGATGATACAACTAGGGGTTAAGGCAATACTGTTCACAGACAATCTCTTTTTCACATACATGTTGAATTCCAAATATTGTATGTATTGCACTATACTATATATTATTTGGTTTCGTTTTATACTTGGTTTCGGGTTCCTTTTGTGCCCTAGCCTAGGCCATATTATGGTGTGAGGCCACCTGATAATATTGTTGTTTTAATCGTTTCTAGTTTCAGACCTCGACCAGACCGGAATGAACAATTCGGAAAAATCCCTTTCTTCAATGGACTCCATGAATTTGGAGGACCAAAGAACTTTGGCCCTAGAAACAACATGGGCAACAAAAATAACTTTCGCCCAAGAAATGACTTTAATGGCGTAAGAAATGATTACAACAACCATAAAAATGAGAATAGTAATCAAAATGACTTTGGTGGGCCAAAGGAATACAAGCCTAGAAACAATTACAATAATCAGGCCCAGAAGAGAAATGATTACGATGTAGACAAAGCCACAGGAGGAAGTATGCAATTTTATAATGGAAAGGGTGATTTTGGAGGTCCTAAGCAGCCTTTCCAGAAAAATAACTTCAGCCCAAAAACTTTCAACAATCAGAATGGCCAACAGAGTTTTGGACAGAAAAAAATTTTTCAACATAACTCTAATGGTGGTCAGCAACCATTGGAGTTTAATGGACGTAAACTACAAAGCATGAAAGCAAAACATCCTGGAGATAGCCTTATTAAGCCCATGTGGGATTTGGCAAGTCTTGAGCCAATTGAAAAAGATTTCTACAAGCCACACGCTGATGTAGAAGGACGCACTGAAGAGGATGTTCAAATGTTTCGTACGGCAAAGGAAATCACTGTTAGTGGAAACAATGTTCCTCGCCCTAACCATGTGTTTGATGAGGGCAACTTCCCTGATCACGTAATGAGCACTATCAAGGAGCAGGGTTGGGTGGAACCTACTGGCATTCAAGCTCAAGGATGGCCTATTGCACTTTCTGGTCGTGATATGGTTGGCATTGCTTCAACTGGGTCAGGCAAAACTCTTGCCTACATGCTTCCAGCTGCAGTCCATATTGTTCATCAACAACGCATTCAGCGAGGTGATGGCCCCATTGCTCTTATTCTTGCTCCTACCAGGGAATTAGCCCAGCAGATCCAGTCTGTGGCTCAAGCTTATAGTGCACGTGGCTGCATCCGAAACACATGTCTCTTTGGTGGCTCTCCCAAAGGACCTCAAGCAAGGGATCTGGAGAGAGGAGTAGAGATTGTTATTGCTACACCTGGAAGATTGATCGATTTCTTAGAACGAGGCACTACCAATTTGCGCCGTTGCACATACTTGGTACTGGATGAAGCTGACAGAATGTTGGACATGGGCTTTGAGCCCCAAATCCGGAAGATTATTGAACAGATTCGCCCTGATCGCCAAGTTTTGATGTGGTCTGCTACATGGCCTAAAGAGATTCAAGCTCTTGCTGAAGATTTCTTGAATGATTATATTAAAGTGAACATTGGATCATTGAATCTATCTGCAAATAATAATATCAAGCAAATCGTTGAGCTATGTGAGGAACATGAGAAGGAAGTGAAACTAACTAACTTGTTAAAAGAAATTTCTTCTGAAAGGGATAATAAAGTCATTGTCTTTGTCGAGACAAAGAAAAAGGTAATGAATGAACCTTTTTATTTATTTTGAATATTTTTTTTTAACTTCAGTTTTTAATTAATTTAAAAAAAAAATATGTATGTTGTGGTATGGAAATCTAATTTTCTTTAAATATTAGGTGGACGATATCGCACGCGCCGTACGTCGCAACGGACACAAGGCTCTCGCCATTCACGGAGACAAGTCGCAGCCGGAGCGTGACGCTGTGCTCACGGAGTTCAGGAATGGAGCCACCACTATACTGATCGCCACCGACGTCGCCGCCCGCGGCCTCGATGTCGAAGACGTCAAGTTTGTTGTCAACTATGACTACCCCAACTCTTCCGAGGATTATATTCACAGGATTGGTAACTATTCAAGTTTTAACTAATATTATCCATTAGTCCAGAAAATTATGAGTATACATATACAAGAAATAGACTGCTTCACCGATACTTTGTGGTTCTGATCAACCTCTAGCAGTGTGTTACATTGCAATGGCTTCTAGCAGCGTTACCGCGTGGTTGGTCAATGTACGTCGAGCCAATCGAAAATCGCCAAAATGTATTATGATTGTGTAACTCCGTGTTCGGTACTGTGTGTGTGTCATGGAGCAAGTGATTAATGGTGGCACTACTTATAATGCCCGGGCAGTATGAATAACGACAAGTCGAATTGAGCACTATTTCACACAAATCTAAGTGGATGCGAAACCGACTCGAATATTGTAGGTTATTTATTTATTTACTTAAATTTACAGCTTTATGTTAGGTTGCATTATGACAACCACGCAACGAGCCCCGCCTAGCTCTCCTTCGACTTATCTTTGTGCCCCCTTAACGACACTTTGATCAGTCATAGTTATTACCATATTGCTGCCTCATTTTGGGCATTATTCAAACTGTCTGGACATTATGAATAAAATGTCCTATTAATCACTTGGTTCATAACATGTATAGTGCGTTTTGGTGTGTTATATTTCATTACTCTATATGAGCTCTGACTATGATATAAATATTGGACTATTATTATTTCGATTTGTTATTTATAATTTTAATCCAACAGGTCGTACTGGTCGTTGCCAGCAATCTGGAACAGCGTACACATTTTTCACGAGTGGCGATGCTAGACAGGCACGTGGTCTCGTAGCTGTCCTGCGCGAGACTGGCCAGAACCCGCCAGCTAAGCTTAGTGACATGGCAAGAAACAACAACAATAACTCTGGTAAGTGAAAGAAATAATTAATTTCCAAAAGTGCACACATACGAACAATTAGGTACAGAAGATAAAAGTACAAGTTTGAATTAAAGTTGAATCTTTAACCTAATATATTTTTTTTCTAATCATAGGCCGCAATCGCTGGCAACAGCGCAAAGAAAACAACAACAGCGGTTCCAGTTCGCCGCGCCAGCAAAGCAACCAATGGAACAATAAGATGGCTAACACCACCAGTGAAGACAATCAGAACACCTATCAGAATCGTAACACCAACATGCAGGCGCCTCGGTTCAACAACCAGAACCAAGGAAACCAGGGCTACAGGCCAAACAATTTCCAGAAGCAAGTGCCTTTCCCCAGTCCCAATGTGTTCGAGTCAATGGGAAGTTACCAGGGTGGCTACAACAGTGGATACCAAAATGGTTATAATAACCCGAATGCGTATGGTCAGCAGCGCACATACAACAGTGAGTATTCAATATCATCCATCACCATGCTCCGCCAGCCGAAAGATAACTTATTTCCTAGCAGTTGGTCAACGAACAACCCCACAGGTCTTTCATGCGATGGGTGGAGACGAGAGGGTTGTACCATCAACCATGCTGCCTACATAAATCGGACTAGTTACTACCTCTCGTCTAGAACAAAGACGTGAGCACTGACAGCGAGCCACAGTCTTGCCCCATAGGGCATATATTTTCGAACATTTGACATTTCAATGCCAGATTAATGTATGGGAAAATGTTAAATGCGCAAGCGCCAACTGGCAGACGCGGTTTCCATATGAAACTTCTCTAGCGAGCAATCTACTAGGGCGAATTTCAAAACCCTTGATGTTGCCTTTTGAATTATTTGGACTTGAAGGGTGCAGCTAGCACATATGGTTTTTTTCTTTTTCCAACGGCTTTTCAAGTCCTGTCGGCGTTCCTGCCAGTAAAGGGCGATGACACACTATATTTTACATTGTGATTGTAACTAGTATTTTCTTACTTCTGACAAGTAACTGACATGTAGGTAATTTGTTTTTATAAATGTACAATATTTTGTTGTAGATCCTCGCAATGGCGGACAACAATACCGCAACAATAACGCAAATGCCAACAAGTCGGGCGGGTCTGGCTCATCATTCGGCTCTCCCCCGCCGCATTTCGCAACGCCTCCGCACTACCCTCAAATGCACCCTCATCATCAGGATATGCTTGGTAAGTTAAGAATATATATCCTCAACACAATCGTCATCTATCAGTCTAATAACACGCGGAACTGTGCTTATTGCTGGATTTCACATGCCTTCTAAAAATTATTTCAACAACAACATAGTACGCGACATCCCCGGTACGCCGGTTCCTAGTGATGAGACAAATACGTTGGGTATATTATTTATAAACATATATTCTATTATCTATCGCATAGATCTGATAGAAAGGAATTATCGCGTTATCAGTGTCTTCTATATCTATGCTGGGACTTATTTGCTGCTCGATTCTGTATATAATAGAAAAGTGCCAAAGTTGAGCCTCCATTCTAACGGGCATTTTATCGCATAGAAAGCCTATTCACATTTATGTGCTTCATAGATATAATCAAATCGAACATAGAATAGAAGAAGTAAGAACATTCTCTAAGATCCTCGTGCCTTGTAATTGTAGTTAACCGATATCGAATAATCGACTCAAATCGCATCACCGTGCTAAGTGCCACTACAAACTGGCGTTTTGTGGTCATGATCTCTCTTCAAAATAAACCAAATCTAGATTATGTCCATAGCTTTTTCGGAACTGAACACTGTCGCATAGTACCTAAATTAACCTTTGTTTACGAACCATGCATATTCGATATCAAAGCGAACGTCAAGATTCGTTTCTAGTCGGACACGACGGATCGGATCTTTCATTCATTAGATCCGATCCGGCGAAACACGAAGTAGTGCACAACCGCCCTAAGTGATTCGTTTGCTGTGCCCTTAATTTGTCTAGCAACTATAAACAAAGGCCTTAGCAACGGCATTCCGAGGTTGTCGTATGTTAGGCACTGGTGTTAGGTGTTAGGTCTCAGTACGGCTATGACGACGTTCGTCTACACACATGTAATAGGTAAAATATTTATAATAAGCACAATAGAATCGATTAGAATCTGAAGATAAGCATGGTTAATGATAATGATTTAAGTACTTTAATTCACTGCAATGGTGCTATTTTACCATTTATGGCAACAAATCAATGCAGACGCTAATGACCATCGGCTACGGAAGAATGTGTCCCAGACAAGAGTGTAACGTAACCCTGTAGATGATAAAGGTGGTTGTTATTCAACAGGCGGGAAGTTCTACGGTGGCGGCGTTGGTGGCGGCGGGCCTTGCGGTTACCAGGCGGCCGTCGGCGCGGGTGTCCCGTACCCACATCTACCACCCGGGCCCCTGCTATACGCGGCCCCCGTCCAACAGTAACTTCTCTCAACACACACCGCTTTCTGCCCTCTTTAAATAACTGTGTCGCCGGTGAAACCGGCCACAAAGGGCATCATGCATAGCGTACTCGAATCATTACCCTCGAAGCCTCGATAAAAACACTCTATTAGTTTTCCAACCGATATTTTATTTGAAATTTTTTAACATCAGTTGGGGTGTTGAGGTTTCATTTCTTATGATTGTCATCTTTTTCAATATTATTATTTTGATTAGAATATTTTGTAGATCTGAACGAAAGCTAGCAAAATTGTTTTGATCACGATTTATGTGGACAATATTGTTACTGCTGTGTAACGGTAACATTTAAAGTTAATAGGCAGACAGCTACTTAGCTATCTTAGTATTGAATTCTTTAACAGAACTGTGTCATTCAGTGCACTTTTTGTAATTTTGAAATGTTTTGTGAATTCTCTTTCAGATCCACTTGAATTAAAGTAAACGAATATGTGTGTTAGTTTTACAAAAATAATGGATGATCCTTTGTTGGCCCAATTCAAATGTAACTTTGCAATTTCATTTCAGTTCGTAATACATATGCAGTAGTCAGATCACAATAAAAAGTCCATCTCCATAATAATGTACAACAATTGAATTGCAAATTGGGCGTATTGCATGTGATACCAACAAAGAATTGCAAATTGGGCGTATTGCATGTGATACCAACAAAGAATAATCCAGTATTATTATGATGTATGGTGGAATATGACGCGCCTAAATGAGGGCTGTTCCACTATTAGATTTAATCATTATATTTGTTAGAGTAGTTGGTGTGGGTACCCTCTTGTGTAATCCCGGGTGCCTTTCGTTTTTTCTTTTTAAAAAATGTCTGTATGATGTACGAAATGCACGAAACATTAGAAGATGAGTGAAATTTTTAGGGGGAGTAATATGACAGAATGTTATCTGAAATATTTTATATAAATTATTTTTATTGTTAATGATTGATCTTATCCAGTGGACAAGTGGAGAACTTAGTATTAGAGAAAATACTTATAATCGCGTTGAAATAATGCTTTTTGATATACTTCGTAATAACAATCTGTATTGCCAGATAAAATTGTGAATATTTTTCTTATGTAAAGTGATGTCAATGACATTTCAAGTCACTGATTTCGAGGTTATTTTTTTATTGAAGATTAGATCTTGATATACATACTTGAATATTAAATATGTTATGCCTAGGAAGTATTATATTAGTCTACGTATGTCGAATTGACTTCAGACCATGTTTGGGCTTGAAATGCAACACGAAACCATTTTTACCATCATCAAAAATGTAGATGTAAATAACATGCATTTACCTTAGGAAGATTAGTATTTTGAGCGTGATAGATAATCGAACAATGGTTATTTTCGTTTCTTAGCGAAATAAGTGATTTCTTCTTCGTATTTGTTTTTCGATTATTTTATGTGATTTCAGATAATTCGTCTAGTAGATTACTGGAGTTTCTTTGAACGTAAACGGGTTCTAAGGCTATAATAATAGGAAGACTAGGTACAAATTTTACTGATGCAGTGATTGATTGTGTATTTAGAAGCCCGTTACAGTCCAAAGATTTGGAAAAATCTGTGATATTTCATTACTATAAACCTGTCGTTGCGTTGGTCAATTGTTAATACATAAGAACGCTTCCTGTGTCTGGAACGTGTTTACTAGACAAAAATATATTTTTTGACTATTTGAACGAATTTCATGAATGATTGTGACTCGATGCTCGCAATACGTTCACAGATAATATAATAATATGATAGATATAAGATTTAATAATTTATTGTTATTCAATTTAGTTTTCAGTTTGCCGTTAGGTGACGAAATTGAACCAGTTCAAAGGGACGTAAAAGTTATTATCTACCTATGTAAGAATCCCGTTTAGGACAATCTCAAGGGTTACTAATTATAGCAACGGGTCTCATAACATAATGGATGGGGTGAACAACGTGTTTGTGGGTCTCGCATTACCACTCACTAGGATGCGGGATTTACTTTGTTATTTGTGTACATTATAAATAAGAGAAAGACTGCCAATGAAAGATGTGTATATGTGCAATTCGTCTCAAAGATGATTTTCTAAAGCTAGCCTGTCCTGGAACACATAGCTGGTTGTCTGAGATAGTGCGATGCTGCTGGCAGCAGGCGTAGGCGGTACAAGGCCGGGCTAGTTGCGTGCGTAGAGATCGGCGTATGTTGAGTCGTGTGAGCGCGGACCGCGGGTAGCTCCTGTATTATTATGTACAAAGTACTGCACCCACCTCTATTAAACAACTGTGATAATAACACTAAGTAGCGTAGCAGGCGATTTATATACTAGTTACGTCCAGAGAAGGGATGACATCATATCTGACATACTGTATTGTGATAAATAAATAAGTCGAAACGCGCCCACCACTGCGCGTTTCGACTGAACGTTTTCTCTAAACAAGACTGATTATTTCTTATTGATAAATATTTTATACATGTTCCACTTTGACTGAATGTATTAAGATGTCTGTATTTATATTGGTAGAATCTTCTCTTATGCTGTGTGTTTTCTCAAATTGAGTCTTCACTATGTTGGATATGTGTCAAAACGCCTTTCTAAGCAGTCACCGAATTGAAATTTAATATTCAATTGTTTTTACGTAATAATAACGTAACACATTGGTTTCCAATTTCCTTTATTGTGATGGAAAATGTTGTTGACAAATTATGTGGCAGCGACAGTTACACTAACTTTATGGAGAATATATTTTTTGTTGTTAATTTGCAAAATTTTATTTATTCAACTGGTATCTCATAGGCAATCGTACTTTTCATGCTTTATTGTACTATTTAAGATTTATTTTCAAAAATTGTGATTTGTGAAAAATATACATAGATTTTTAAGTATGTGGCAATGCAGATCTTCATAAATATTAATTCAATTATTACTAACGACAGAGTTTGTATTAAATTCAATAAAAATAAATGGAGAGAGGCTCCTTAATAAACTGTCCCAAAGGGAAGTCTTCTGAATGTTTGAGAAGTGCATTTCTTCTATGTAATACAGTATTAAATTCCGATTAATAAATGAATGTATAATTTACGAAAGTTAATTTTATTGTGGCTCTCTGTAACCACCTATACTACTTGTACCTCCATGTTGATTTCCTCGTGGTCTAATCATCTCATCATTGACATGACATTCCTCAAGAACATTTTTAAAGGCCATGCATTCACTAGGCAACATACATGCTGAGCGACGACGCGCAACTTTTGTCTGTCCAATTACATACAGTACCTACGTTAAGTTGCGCACCATATAGCAACGTGAAAGTGAAGTTCACTAACATTTCCTGGTCAACATTAGAGCCTCAAGGTTTCAGATGTCGGAAACGCACCGTGAACCTGAACATTTGAGCTCAAATTCGAACCATCTAGCTAAGTATTACCGTTCCAGAGATACCATCCGATATCAAAAATACTCTGACCTTGGAAACCACGGTCAAATTTGATGTTTTTATATTCACCCTAAATGGAAAGGCAAAGGACTATGATCCATACAGCCATGTCTAATATTTATATTTTCTTCTTGATCCATCTTTGTGTAAGGCCGCCGCAGTCTAATTTTTACCTGACCTAGCTAAGAATACTCGACAAAATTCTCTATTAAATAAAATAAAAACCGGGTCTAAATCGGATCATTGTCAAGTTATGATGCCACAGACAAACAGTCAGACAGACAAACGTCAAATTTAACGCCCTCCCTCGATCGGTTGGGGGTTAAAAAGCTTTGAAAATTCGGGAAAAATAAAAGTTGGGTGTGACAGCGCCATCTCTTCTTTACTATTGGTAGTTGAAACACACAAAGCTTGACTTGGAATTTTTATTAACTGTTTGTAGATGGCGCTCCATGCATAAATTAGTGCTTGCCTTCCTCTTGGGTTGAATGTCTGATAGTGATAGATAATTTTTTCATGAAAAATTTTGAGAAAATTGCAAATGTGAGTGTATGTGTTTTGGTACCAAGTTTTGTGATTATTTTGACTAGCGTTCAAGTGTACTTATTCTATTCACTGAATATTTTGTTGACAAATGTGATTGTAACGAAATTGGTAACAACGAATTATCTTGTGGTCATTTACAATGGCTGAAAACACATAATGGTATGTAATTTCGCATGTATTTAGCTTTTATTATATTCATGAATAAACTGTTCTTGAGTTGGCTTAGGAATTAATCTAAATATTGTATTGTAGAGTGTCACATAACCAAACTTTTTCGGTATCCAGACCAACCAATTATTAGACCAGACGGCCTTGATTCTAATCTTGTCAAGGCAATGTCGTTTGTTTATAATCTGCTACCTATTAGGATCAATTGCATATGAAATAACAGATTTTCCAATTAAAAATACGAATCTTAGTAGGTTGTAAAAGCCAGGGCCGTTCTAAGGTTTGTATTATACTACTCTGGGTTTAAATTGGAGTGAGTGAAGTGGATTTGAATGTATTGTGTGGGCATTTGGTACACGCAACGTTTTTTATTTATTTATAGGGTTTTTATGACTATAGAATTATTTAGCCACGACAAGCGATGCCTTCGCGACATGCTTAAATCGTCTGCAATAGACATAACAGGCCTATGAATGATGATGCTGACTTTGGGTATAACCGACATTGAGCCGGTTTTAATATTGTTAGGGATCCGTACCTACGTACGGATTCCTTATAATATTAAATAGCAATAGGGCTCCGTTTTCCGTAGGGAAAACAGTAGGTTGCTGTCGTTCCGACGTCCGTCCGTCTGCAGATCCGTTGCAGGGCCTGTGTCAGAAATTGAAAAAATCAGTGACCACCTTACGCCAACCTCTGATAATTGATCATGATGAAGCGAACACAAAATTTCAGCGCTGATACGACACAGGTGCATCAGGTTAGAAGGCTAGCTCAGGAGCGAACAGGGCGAGCTCGAAATTTTGGCGTAGATCCAACACAGATAGGTAGGACTAGAACGGGAGCGAGCTCGAAATTTCGGTGCGAATCCGACACAGATAGATTAGGTTAGAAGACAAGCGCATGAGCAAGCGAAGCTTGACATGAATTCAACGTGCATGGATTGAATTAGGAGGCTAGGGCGGGAGCGATCGAAGCGAGCTCAAAATTTTGGTGCTGATCCGACACAGTTGAGTCAGGTTAGAAGGTTAGTGCGAGAGCGAGCGAAGCGAACTTGAAATTTGGCATTGATCCGACACGTATGGATCAGATTAGAAGGTTAGAACGGGAGCGAGCGAAGAGAGCTTGCGGCGCAGATCCGACACAGATGCATTAGGTTAGAAGGGTAGCGCAGCTGCACGCAGGAGTGAAAGAAGCGATCTCGAAATTTTGGCGTGGATTCGACACGGATTCGACGATTAGATTAGGAGGCAAGGGCGTGAACGAGCGAAGCGACCATAAACTTTCGGCGCGAATGAGTCTCCAATACGTTAGGTTAAAAGAGTAGCACAGAAGCGAGCTCGTAACTTTGACGTGGTTCCGACACAGATTGGGTAGTTAGAAGGGTAGGATGGGAGCGAGCGAAGCGAACACGAAATTCACAGAATATCAAACATCAGACGATAGAAAGAAACGGCAATAGAGATTTATGACGTCACTGAGCTGTAGCGCCATACAAGCAGACCCTGCCTACATATAGAGAACTGTTTTGCTAAAAAGGGACAGATCATCTCTCCAGTACTAACTTAAATCATTAATATCTCTGATGTTAGTTGAGATATAGAAAAACGAAATTTAGATCCTTCTTCAGGATATCCATGTAAATTGATTGATGGATTAATTTTTTTTAGTCTAATACCGAATTGTTACACTTCTCATTAACTGTCCTATGTTCATTGAGATATCCCTTTTGCATCTTCCTGAATATCGTTCAAAATTCATATTTCTGATAGCCGTCATAAGTCTTTGGTTCACACTTACTTGTGAGTTAAAAAGATCTTTCATTCATTGTTTTCATTTATCCAGGCTCTAGTACAGCAGCAGATGGCCACCAAGGGCGGCAGCAACTAGGTTAAGGCGTCATACGTTGCACGTAACCGGGTCGCGATTGCGGAACGAGGTAAGAAACACCACCTAGTATGGTAACTCGGTCGTTCTAAAAATGCTATGTAAACACCGTGATTCATGCATGTTTCTGCAGCTGACTTTCCACGGCGGCGCACACGTTGCGTTGCATGCCTTTGCGTAACTTTCATGTTTTGATACAAACACACTTGTGACAGTAAGTAACAGCTGCTTTATGTAATCCCGGTGGTTCAACATAGCTGTGTTGAAGACTATATTTAGTTTTATTACATTACCATATCCTTCTATTTACCTTACATTGCCTGATGCTCAGTAAACGTCTAAGTAACACCGAGAAGCCGGATCTACGTGGATATTTTCTGTTCGCATTACAAAGGTTAACAAGATCAAACGCATGCCACGAATTTATACGCACTTGGCACGCACCGTTAGTTAGATCAAAACACCGCGTAAGTAGGACCATTTTAGGAGTAATTACTTCGCGAAATATCTGGAGTACTCTGGACGATTATCAATAGATACGTCTACGATCTAATCCAATAAATAAAGTAATGGTAAAGTAGAGAAAGTAGTGTACAGACACGGCACTGGTGAAACCGTCACAAATAGTGGCCAACCTTCAATGAACATGTTTACAAACAACACGTGACCGTGTTTGCGTGTGTCAGTTGTCGTATGCACACTCGCCGCGCATTGTGAAAGCGGACGGCTAGTTAATTTCCTCGAATTTCACAAAAACGCAATGCACATGTTGTAAACAAGGATGTTTTTTACCCACATTAAGCGTGAGTGCCGTTCTAGGTAATTTTTGGAATGTCTTTGGATTTTAAAGTAGTTGTTTCTGTAACTTTCGCTAAAAGGGAAATTACAGTGCCTTTGAAGCACCTCAGTACAGTATAGGCAGGCACAGAAAAACTACAGGTAGGGTACAGGGTACTGATTTTGTATTTGATTATTAATATCTGTATAAATCACATTTCTAAAATTCAGACTCTTTTGTTTTAGAATGTTCTGATTCTTAACTATGGGCGATTTCGAACACGTATTCGTAAATTCGTAATTCAGAGCCGGGGGATTCCACTCGTCTAAGTTAAGGTGAGTACAAGTAATTGTTATGTAATTTATTTGGCTAAACATCCTTGTTTTCACTTTTGTGAATGTCTTCATCTCATGCCAAGTACACCACTTACATTGCATGTGATCTACCTGTTATCACGTGTGGACGTACTCGAATGGGTGGACGTTGTAGTCTTATGATGACCGCGTGATTCAATCATTGTATTGTGTTGTAAGCATACCGACTGTATTATTATCTAGTTCGTTTTTAGACGAATTATTATTATCATAACTAAATGCTAATCTAAATCTGAATTTCTTAAATATTTACGAGATGATATGTGATCTGAAATTCTATTGAATCTAGTTGTTTTTGCAGATCATTCTACTTACTTTTTGTAGCCTATATTTCAGCTTTCTATGTTACGTAACGGTTGTTTGTTTTATTCTGCGTTTTTTGAAATAATTTGGTATCATAATCACAACAACGCTTTTTATAAATAACAACAATACCATCGATAGTTACAGTAATTTCTGAGAATTTATAAAAATAAATAAGGTTATTCAGAGATATTATAAAAAATAAGAAGCATTTAATTTTAAACGCCCATCACCTTCATCTCCATGTGTAGGATGTTCTGTTAAGGTTTGATCTAGATCTAATTCTAAAATTAATTTACATTAGATCTAAGGTTTTTTGTGCGTCTTCGTAGGTAGCCTTTGTTTGTTCCTGGAATCGAATTATTAGTCCTTTTAACTATTTTAATAACAAAAACTTATACCTACCTTAACCAAAAGAAACTAATCTATAAAAATTAATATGTTAAAATTGTATACGTATAAGTAAAATAGTACCAAGAGCAACAAAGTGAAAACTAAGTAGACTGCTTGATTGTGGCATCCGCGAGTGAACGGAATGCGAGCACGTTGCGCAATGTGTTTTGACGACGGAGAAACACATTGCTTACATTGCTTGCTGCTCACAATACAAACAGTGGATGTTTTCCACCTGGTCACATGATGTGGTGCCTTCTCCACTGGCACTGGAATCTCAATGACAATCGCATTTGTAGGTCGGTGACGGAGTGCTAATAATAGAGGCATTGTATTTTGTTACTTACGCAATAACGGCATTTCGTAAATTGCAAAATATTTGCAACATTATGGTGAAGACATTTGAATCACTTTTGACACGTTAGTGACATATTTTATGTGTAAACCGAGTTCGATTTGGCAAGTTGTTGCAAATTGATTCAAATGTGCTTCAGACTACTTGGTTTTCTTTACTGTAAGGGTAGCTAAGTGTAAGTGTAACATACCATACCATAGTATATTACTATTATTACCATTGTTTATTATTGTATTGACCTCATTGGGTCGGCCGGCACATACTGGTATACTGTTATGTCATTAAATGTCAAATCAGTATGTCGATGATTGACCACTATGAACAGAAGTATGTCGATTGACAATTTAATCACAAAACACCCGAACTTCTCATATTTATAATATAGCAACCCTCATAGTTATCGTAAAAATATTATAGTACTGCTTCTTCATTATTTTACATACGTACATACATAACTCTCACGTCCATTTTAGATGCAAATAATTTCAAAACATTATGTACGACTGTTGTTTACAGTTCTCAGGGTTTAGCCTTGCGTGACTTGCAATTCAAAGAGTGTGCCAGAACTGTGCCGCTAAGAATTATACAGTTCCGAAGAATATATAATGTATGTAATTAAGATATACAATAGTTTGCATATACAATAGTACAGGGTACATAAACAATAGTTGCTGAGAAATATACAGGTTACGCCTATAAACAAAAACATTAAGTTTGAAACGTAGTATCATAATCAGGTGCTCCGGAATAATATAGGCTAATCATTAATGATCAGAATTATATAATGGACTTCGATAAATTAGCAAATTACATATATTAATTTGTGATTTCGGATATTAATTATAGTAGAAGTGCTCTTGTGGTCTTGATCATTCACACGCACATTGGGAAAGGGTCTACAAACACAACACCAAAATTCACTTCCATACAAAGGTTGACCCAAACTTTGCTTTGTCACAAAGTAAAAGTATATTGTGAGGTGACGTCACGATCTATGGTACCTAGATAAATAATGTGCGTTTCTTAACAATCAGAATAACCATTAACTTAAACTAAAACTTAATATTCTACTTAAGGCGGGCCCTTAGAGTGCCTACTCTAATAGACAAGAAAAGGTTGAACATACTAAATATCGTAAAAACTCTGAATTAAAAAATTTAGACACCCCTGACCATTGTGGAGATCCCCTTACTTTTCCTAGTCATCATCAGGTCCTCAAGGTTCCAGATGTGGGAAGGTCACCATGGTCATAAACATTTGTGCTCAAACTCGAACCACCTGTCTGTTACCGTTCCAGAGATCTCATCATACTCCAACATCCCAAGATACTCCAAGATCTTAGAACCACTGGTCCGTTTTTCATCTGACATGGCTAAGAACATTCAGCAGGTTAGACCTCACCTGCGGCGCCTGAAGGCGGGGGGAAGGTCCGGGCTACGCCCTACGCAGATCTCGGCCTTCGGCCTCACCATGGCTATCTTAAAATTCCTAGCTCCACATCATTTCCACATATTTTTGGCCGCTATCTTTAAATATTTTTTTTTCTTGTAATATCTCAGAATTCCCTACAACTTTAGTTCGAGAAGACCCCATCTAACTATTATAGTTTCGGCATGCTGATAATCTTCCAATTCTTCCAGTTTCATATTGTGAAATTGAAGTTCATTTACTTTTTCCTGGTCATCATCTGATCCTCAAGGTTTCAGATGTCGGAAACGCACCATGAACCCGAACATTTGATCTCAAATTCGAACCATCTAGCTATTGCCGTTCCAGAGATCCCATCTCACATCAAAGATACTCCAAGATCTTGGAAACCACTGGTCCAATTCTTATCAGACCTAGCTAAGAACACTCCCGACAAAATTCTCTATTGAATTTAAAAAACCGGGTCCAAATCGGATCATCCGTTGCTAAGTTATGATGCCACAGACAAACACACAAACAGACAGATAAAGTCAAACTTATAACACGCCCTCGATCGATCGGGGGTTAAAAATACGACTGAAGTTACACTCACAACCTTGTAGTAAGGAACTTTGCGATCTCTTGCGGCAGCCAGCAAAGTTATTTCTTTCAAGCTATAGACATCAATGCGTAGTGAAATCTTTAGCGGGTTATAACGTTACTATACAAAATAATAAATTGATAGGTCTGTACTTCGGTTACGCAATCATATGAGTAAACACCTAGCGGTTTGCAATGGAGTGGGTAATATTACCAGCTGGTACCTTCTAGCGAACAGGATCCGGCGGCGGCGTCGGCGCACGAGTCTGCATCGTGTCGACAGCCTTGCCAGAGGCGATGTTTTTGCAAAACAAACAGCGTTGCAACATCTACTTCGGCTAGACTGACGACTCTCTCTTTGTTGTTGAGTAGCTTGGGACCCGTACACTGACATGAAGCTGTTAAAGAAAAATTTGAAAGTTACTTACTTCCGAGTAGTTAAAATGGTGAAACTGCTTCTGTTGTTGTTTATTCAGTTTATTTTATATGGTACCTTACCTTTAATTACGAATTGTCTTATGACTTATGTCATGACTGATGAAACGTTAATATAATAGGTAGGTACTCTAAAGTGTCTACTTTTCTTTTCTTGATTTCCAGTACCTATTGACATTTTTCCATCACGAGGACTCCATTCAAATGTCTTGGTGAAAATGTTTTTATTTACATATTTAGTAAAAGTCATACTTAATGTTACCGATTTTATTGCCGCTATAAATAAGAGATCCCAAAATACACAAACAAGTCTTACCACTTCTAGGTCTGAGCGATTGCCTCACGGATATTGACGTAAATTCTAAGCGTAAAACAATTTCGGCGACAAATGCTCACCTTGTTGTTTTTGATACTCATGCCAAAGCAGAACATACATATATTACCATGATTATGTCCCTTACGGGGTATGTAGAGCGAATGAAGTGCCACGAATGTCAATCTTGACACGTCTCTTTTACTTCCTCTACAGTTTCACGCATGCTTGCCGTTGGGTTCGTTTAGTGTGCTCTGTATGTTAAAATCTAGGAGAACTCTGTCAATTTGATCTTTAAATGTCATTCTAAGTCGATCGGCTATTCCTTACACTCCCCAGAACATACTCAGTTCGTAAACTTTACAAATATTCTTCTTATTATTGCTTCCTTTAAGTTGCACACATTACGTGTTTTCTGCGTAATTCACATCTGCTCAATGAATCAGATAAGGATTAAATTCGTATTAGTCATTATTCATCGTCATCTCAGCGTGCGTGACATAAGGGCCTGAGTAATTCACGAGTTACATTCAAGGATAGTCTCTATATACTACATATTTGTAGCAGTATTATCATTCATAAAATGAAACAGTGAGGTGAGACATCACCGTAAAATACCAATCTATGTATACCTTTGTGCTACGGGTATATAGGGGTAGTAGCTACAAATAAATATAAAACCACTCTGTTCTGGTAGTATTGATCGTGAAAACTGCAATGTCATGTTTACGTCGGCGGATGTCGGGGCCGTCATAAATAAATCGGGTAATCCTCGTGGCCAAACTAATTTGCCTATATAATGGCCAAACACAAATTATTCGCTGAAATTTTGCCATCTGTATCGACCGAACGTCTTGTTCTAGCTATAATGTTTAGATTTTGAAATTCTGAGAGGGAGCTGCCTAGTAGTAACCAGACTGCTACTTAGTCTGATTTCAGAGACTTCACCAATCAGCACTGGGCCCGCGCGGTGGAACATGGCCCGTACCCCCTTGTGTAAGGGGAGGCCTGTGACCCAACATTAATAGGCTGCTGATGATGATGATATGAAACGGCATTATAGTTTTGTTCTTGAAAGTGGTTTATTTAATTTAACGACAAGGAAAATTGTAGATAGTTGTTTATATTTTTCATTTTCCTCAATATAGTATAATGTTTTTTATTGAACATGACCGCGTTTTCAAAACTTATACTAAATCAGGTCACTGTCCTATTGAATAGCAGGTAAACAATAACAAAGATAAAATTTTCAGCTGAAATTCTCACACAATACTACAATAGGTACAAACAAATGACGATTTCAAAGCCATCGTCACGGAAAATTCATGACGCGCGTTGTACAACATAAAATCTCTCCGGTATG
Source organism: Hofmannophila pseudospretella (assembly GCA_947369225.1). Classification (NCBI taxonomy): domain Eukaryota; kingdom Metazoa; phylum Arthropoda; class Insecta; order Lepidoptera; family Oecophoridae; genus Hofmannophila; species Hofmannophila pseudospretella. The sequence goes on along the minus strand of OX376323.1, from coordinate 7,238,813 downwards.
TGATACCTCGTGTTATCTATTCTGTTTGTTCTCTTACATATTTTAGTGACAAGACAAGCAATTAATTCAATATTAATATCCACAGAATTTTTCCCAAAATAGATATGTTCTATAAATTCTAGGCCATTAATCACTTTGTTACAAATATTGTCAGAGCGTCAGTTCGATGCTTAAACAATAAAATTGCTGAACTTTAACCTTACCAAGGATTGCAGTCTTGAATTTCCTGTTTACAGTCTTTATTGCAGGTTGTGTTACCTTACCGCATGTTTTTGTTTAGTCGCGCTGACGTCTGTCTGTTCTGTTACTCGAGTCGAACGGCCACGGCAAGGTCGCCGGCGGCGGCGCTGCCGAGCTGTCATTCACGTGGTTCAAAGTGTTGTACTTGTGTTGTACTTGTACTACGACGACACAATAATGTTAGAACGTAGTAGTAAATTCACGTGAATGCGATAGAGTTTGTATTTACGTTTGGTTATACGCTACGCGAGTTTCGTATTTTATTTGTATTGTTTCTGACCACGAATGTATATGTATATGCTTACATCATGTTTATTAGAACCACTGTTTATTCTGTAATTCGAGGAATTTGTTTGTGTTGTTGCAGATGGTTTGTTATTGTACTGTTTCAAGGGCCAGTATACCGTACATAAACATTAAGATAAACATCAGAGTATTAACGATCTCTAAAAGAGCCCAATCACATTTCATACATTGTCTGTACTGTAATGGAAATTGGACACAGAATTATTATTTCCAGTTGTTTTGAAATGGTCGAGAAATTTGTGGATTTCAGTCAGTTGCAAGTGATATTGATCCATGTTCATTGTTCGCGATTCGCCGCAACTGTCAATCCGTACCAAGTCTGTCGAAATCGTGTCACCGCCAGCTCATAGTTGGCGCGCTGGGGTTTCACGCGAGCACTGAGTGTCGCTCGGCGCCGCTCAAGTGGGCTAAGGTCGCTTGCGTACATTTTTCATCGCTCTCCTATTTACCTGTGTCGTGTAACAAATGGTCTAGCCGCTTAGCGTAGTCGCTTAACCTATATTAGTCAGGCTTTATTCTTTGCTTTCCGCTTTCATTTTCATCCTTTTACAGTTGGAATGTGCCTATCTTCTTATATTATGTATCATTATAACGATGAAGTGGATAAAATTGGACGTCTTATGTTCATTTCCTTCTACTACACTCGTAAATCTTGACGACATTCATTGTACACTGTGGCCAACACAACAAGATGGTGTATTTTGTTTCTTTACTTATTTGAGTAATTCATATAATACCTACTTTTCGTAGCATTGATAATACCTTACATAGACTTTTGTTGTTGCCTTGGTAGGTTACTTTGTAATATTTTTTGTCCTTTGTATAGTGCCTACAAAGGACAAAAAATACTTCGTCATCTATTACTTACATCTTATTTACACATTTTAGGCCATCGCACATTGCAGCGACTTGACGCGAACCCGACACGAACTCAACTCAGAGCAAAGCATTGAAATGTGAGCTTTATATCGTATTACATACAGTAGGTTTTCAAAATTCAAGTGAAGTAGTTGTCGACGAGTGGCCCACGCGTTGACAACTCATCGACGACTAATTCACCTTCTACTTTTGAATTTTGAAAACCTATACTGTATGTAATACGATATAAAGCTCACATTTCAATGCTTTGCTCTGAGTTTAGTTCGTGCCGGGTTCGCGTCGAGATGGTATAATATACGATGGCCATTAACCTGTCCTAAATACTAATAGACTCTTTATTAGATAATAGACAATAGCGCTTCTGGCGTGGAGCCAGGGGCAGAAGGGGGAATGTGTATCGTTGTGAAATGCGCTTTCGTTGCGATGCGGCTGCGGTTGCGCCCGGGGAATCTGGGTCAGCCTTAGGGTTGCCTGACATTTTTCCACATAATGGGTGTAGAAGGCGGGAAACATATCTCTTTGCGTGTTCTACCATTTATATAATGGGGACTGCTCTGCGGAACTTTTTAACTTGGTGCCATCAACTGCCATCATCCACCTTTTAGAATCGCACCACGCGTCGCAGGCTTACAATTCACCCACATTACCTGGAATGGTACCGTGAGTGTCCACCACGTCCTGATTTATGTGGAATACTCTTCCTCCCGACGACGTATTTCCGCTGTGCTACGAAGTACGAACATGGGGTGCTTCTAAAAGAACGTAAAGAGAGTCCTATCCTTCCAAGGCCCAGCATTACCTCTGGTATTGCACATATCTCTAGGCAACGAAGTACTTACCATCAGATGGCCCGTTTGTCTTAAATCTATTTATTAAAAAACAGAAGGATAAGGAAACTACTATAATGACAGAGGCCAACCTCGTTTATTACAAGAAGAAGAAGGGGATGGCACACAAGACCAAACAAGACTTCCTTTACTTCACTTCGCTTCGCTCGAAGTACATTCTTAGTCGTCGCTCGAAGTACATACTTAGTGTGATAGATATAGACAGTTTGATGATGAACAGAAAGCAAAAATTATTCAACTTGCTCTACAAATTGGTCAACTTTTATAGACAGATAAAATATTTTCATGGGTGCTTTCTTTCACACCATATAGAGCCTGGCGGATTTTCTCATTACATCCTTTGTAATATTATTAATCCTGATCGCGCATGGCCAAAATAAAATAGGTTGCTGCGGATAATCCTATTTAGGCGAAAAATATAGGACGTTTGGCAACCCTAGTCAACAGAGTAAAACGAACCCGCGTTCGGTACGGGTTTACGGTTACGACCACCTCTTCCTGGCGCCACCTAAAACAAATCCAAGCACCGTTTGTACCAAGAATAGCGCGCGGAAACACAAACCGTGTCATTTAGGTTTATTCGAGGTACCTACACTACAGTCGCAAAAAGTTCGCATTATTATCTACAATCTACATACATTCTTATATTCCGGCCTTTATGTTTTATATTTATAGGCCTCCTCTATCTCTTTCCAAGCCTGGTAGTCATGCATGAGCCCTCGGCATCAAGTTCCCTCCACCAGTGACAGGACATCGTCAACGTCACCTAACGTATTGGTAGACGTGCTGCTTTATTTGGTGTTCCCTAATGGTCTCCACTTTACTTTTCCTTTCGTCCACCGATATCTGTTCATTCTGGAAATATGTCTTACCAACCAAGGACCAACCCAAATCCCCTTTCGTTCGGCGATCACTTTGACTCTTACTTTTGTCTTTTGCCGTATACTTAGCTATACATCCAACTTAGTAATTTATTTCACGAAAATTGTCAGTTGAGATAGGTACTTGTTCACCTGAATTACATTCATACTCATAAAAGTAAGGTACTTACCTACTTTTTTTTATTGAATAAGACGAGCAGACGATCAAATTACTTATAAAAACAATGCAATTTTTTTTAGTTGTCTTTTTAGGAAGTTTGTAGGTTAATGAAGTAAGTACCTATTTAGCGAATGACTGCTGACCTTTCAGAAAATATTTCTGCCTTGTTTCTTCTTGGTATTTCCATTTCCAATCGAGGATGAAATTAACGTTGAAAGTACCGAGAAGTAGAATTAATAAAAGTTTTCCTCAAATCGATATTACGGCGGTAAAAATGCAAAGCAAAACGCGGCTGTGTTCTCAGAAACGGCAATCAGTGTAATGTCAGTTGAAGTAATCAGCATTTCCCCTTTAACAGGGACGGGGATGCGATAAGCGATAAGGGCTACACACCGCCCACGGCCCAACCAACATACCGAGTCCGACTTGGCCGGTTTAGCGAATCTGCTTCTGAAATGTTTAATATTTTAGCTCCACGACATTCAACCCCACTTTATTATTATGATGCTGTCAGGTATGACTTTCCCGCTCAATCTACATACGTTTTGTTGTAATTTTCATGCTTTACCTCTGCTAACATTCTGTCTATGGCTTGAGACGTTTAACTATAAGGGACATACCTATCTTAAAAACACTACAGTAATATCTCTCTACCCTATAGCTATAAAAGAAGATAACACGAGACATAATGAAGCCATGCTTCGTGCAGTACGATAGGAAATAAGATTAGATAAAATAAATCTGATTAGGGATTGTAATGGCAGTGGGCTAGAGGCACAATCGAAGCTCGCAGCCCCCGCGCGAACAAGCAGGGCGGCGGCAGCGCGCGGGCGGGCGGGGCGGACGAACATGAATCATGCCCGCATCTTGTGCCCAGCCCGCAGACGCTGCCGGAATGTAGGTCACCTGCTTGCGATGGTTTGTTTGGGTCCCCCCGAATTAGAGTGTGTTAATAATACGACAACCTTTGCTCGTAGCGCCCGCCCCGACCGTCTCAACGCCGCCCGCAAACAGATACTTCACTCTATTTTTGTCAGCGGTTTTGAACGCATACCAACTCAGATGCATCTCGCTTTGATACTTTTAATCTTAATTATATGCCCCCGATTTGTTTACAATTAAATTGTGTGGGTGGTTTTATTATCCAATAACATGTTTATGGATTTCTGGAAAGCCATAACGCAATGTTTATCGGATTAAATAGAAACGTATCGCTTTTCCCTGTTTTCCCTTAGGTAGCGGGAAAATCTTAAGTAAATAAATTAATTGCTAAATAACTTAGTTACGTACAATCATGTAATTGGTTCTCATCTCATCATATCATATCAGTCACACAACAATAGTAAATTACTTCGTCTTGAGCTGGATGGTTTTTTTCGTCGATAAAAGTTTTATTATAAGAATATGGTTCGTTGTTGATCCGTATATAAAACAGATAAAGAAAGAAGTTATTCCGATTTGGTACATATTACTAATAACCAGATTAAATTACCTAAATCATTTTTATACCAGATTTAGGGTAGGCTGAAGAATAACTGTGAAAGAAGTGGCAATCAGTCGAGTTCCAGTCAGCGACATATTATAAATTCAATGTTTCCAGTAGCTACCGGTGTTGTAGGCAAATGAGGAAAACAACACTGCAATTCTTACGATTAAACAACTAAAATTATAGTCTAATGTTTTCAGATCTATCTAAGGAAAATATGCGCTTCGCTCACTAGAAGCTACTATTAATTGTGGGAAATCGACGAATGATGAATGCGATGAATGCATTCTAATCGGAACAACATTGTAACTGTTTGTAGTGGGTGTTTCAGCGGATAGTAGTAAATCCGGTTTGGGCAACATTGATGTTTGACTAATGCGATTTAATCGTCACAATACTGCACCGGCGGTGGCCGGGTCGCCGGTAAATAGGTCAGTCGCCCACGCCGCCGCAGCGCCCGTTTGTTTGGGTCCCGCGTATTGATCAAGCTCACTGCTACGGGTACGGGCTGTGCGCACGCATCGCAGTCAATAATCGTACATGGCCAGTGCAGTTCCTGCACCCTGACAGGCAAACTAGGTCGTGGTATATCGACTCGAACTCCATTCTTCCCGCATTATGGCGTTGCACAATCGGGATTGACACCGAAAGAATACAATTCGAAACCCAAATTGCCGTATTCCGGGTGCATATAGAAACCATAACTAACAAGTAACAAGATGCATAATAAATCTTTTATATTTGTCTTTTATAATAATTTTAGTTATGTTAGGATGCTTCCTAAGACTGACGTTCCCATGTTAGAACTATACACAGTTTCTCTTAGTAAACTCATCAATTGGTTGATTTCACAGGCAAATGTTGCACAGGTCAATAAAAATAAGCACAAGTCTGTGGTTTTAGAAGAGACAGAGGTTGTTTTACAGTATCATGTATTGCAGAGATGAATCTTGCGTAGTGTCCAATTTGAATTACACAATCTAATCGCAAAAAATACTCGCCCTGTATAGGTTGTCAATTGCCGTGTAAGCGACCGATAAATCCAACACGAGTGTTGACAGGTCGAGCGAGTGGCGTAGGTTATGTAAAGGATTGTAGGCTGACGGGCGAGTGCCTGGCGAGCGACCTGCAAAGGCGACCCAGTGACAACTAGGCCACGGCTACTAGCCACTGCATCGCCACTAACACTACTGTGTGAACAAGCCGATATGCTAGGCTATTTTCAGCAATATTCTCGTACTATGATCTGCAGATAACAAGGTTGACACAGGTTTTCGTTGCTAAGTTTAGATTCAGATAAAATAACATTGTGTGTACATAACCTAGGTCTGTTATAATTATAAATATTCGCAAGATAAGACTTTAAAGTATAGCAAAGCAACTCATCGCTCTGTTTGATTTTGCCAAATAGGTCATTAGTGGATCTTCAATCATGTCACGAAATTATTGCAAGTCAGATATCTTTTCATAATATGGCGTAATATTTTGATGACCTCGAAGTAAGATAATCATATAGACACAATGTACTATTGTGAGCTACGATGACATTGGACGTTGGTCTCATTATAAGTACAATTAAGACTTTTTTATTATTGCGCAATTGAATGCAGTTGATAATGAGCCTCCAATGTGGCGCGCTGCAAGGCGTATCGTCTGGCAAGTTCGAGGTGCGCGCCTGCGCCTCCCGCCAGTCTTGCCGCCCCCGTTCTCGGGAGCCTTCGATCGCGTTACGTAGACTCTACGTGAAACGTAATCGTAAGTAGGTCGGCTAGTGGATGCGCGCGCAGGCCTCGCCGCCCGCTCCCTCCGCCGCTTCTACGACGTCACTATTGATCGTGCACGTGGCGCCGTAAGTGACGTAGCGCCTGTCTCGTCGATAGTACACCCCGACACCCTGTCCGTACACCCCCTTTGCAGGGGTGGATGCCGCCCCCGGCCTCCCGCGATGTCGTCGTGTTGCAAACTGCAATTAATAATTGTTTTGCTTCTAGTCGCGCGTAAGCCTAGTTTTCTGTAGCGTTTAATGAATGCGAGAAGAGACTTTCATTCAATTTTAGCCACAGTGCAGTTTCTCTTTTCGAATGGCATATGTTATGTAGCAATCTTTTGATGAACATTATCAAAACTTTTAACCTTGTGGTTTCCATTTTTCAGTTCACTAGCGAAATAACTTCTGGTTGTACTTTGTACGAATTGCCGGCTTTTTTAAGCTGCCACAATTTATAGATGTCAAGACTTCCCCGAAACGTGAACCCTTCCGCTGATGTCCTGTCGTGTGTGACACATGTTTACATTTGCCTAGTGGTTTATCATCCGGGACTTTTCCCGGATTTGAGACTACGAAAATCTTCGTATTGCGTTGGTTTAGTTATATTATATATTACTTTCGTACACGTTTTTGAGAGAAGATTGAATGTAGCAAATAGGATTTGGCCTTATCTGTACTTGATTGACGGTTGTATCAAAATGTTTCAAATAATAACGCACGTTTGTATATCAACAGTATATCTGTTAGCCAGATCTGACTACGTTTCGACCTTATTACATGTGATCATGTGCCTACTAATAGTATTTTGTTTCTGATAGAAAATTTCTATTAGTAACACTTCTGACTTCAGAACATACACAAACATGAAATATGCAGTATGTATGTTAACAGGTGTACTTATTCAACATCAATAACTTATCGTTGTCGATACTGTTTATTACGTAGCAGCTGTATTTTGTATCATGACGTTTTATAAATACAGGGAAACATACGACATGTTTTAAAAAGCAGTATACGAAAGACTTAATTACAAGACCAGATGGTGTATTTCTGATTATATTATATCTTGTTAGAAAGGTATAAGGGCCGTTCATTAATTACGTAAGGACCATTTTTTGGACCCCTATACCCCCATGTAAGGAACTTCTTAAGGACACGTAAGAATTTTCGGACGAAAAAATTGTTTTGTCTTTGGAAAATGCGTTTTATAATGAAAAGTACGTACTATGTCCGGGGAAAAAAATCTGATTTTATAAATATGTCCAGGGTTTTTGAAGTCTTCGTCCGGTGATAGCAATTTAGGTGATGGCAACCTTATTCCCAGGCGAATTTCGACTCATAGTAAAATATTCCACCCCACCCTCACCCCCTCCACCCCACGTAAGGTCATGTAGAGATTTTTTAAACCCCCCATCCCCCTCGAGACCCTCACGTAATTAATGAACGGCCCCTAAGGTGTGCAGTGCATTTACGCGAACGGGTTTTAGGTGCAGGCAGGCGTAGACGCAAGCACATAGGCGCCAACTAATGCTGCCCTATGTATTTGTGAACACGCAAGGCTCACATTACCTACCAGGTTATCATAGTAGAGTACACTAGATAGTAAGACTACTTTAGAACCACCCGGGCCTCCGCCACTTACTAACCATACAGGAAACTGGCTGGAGTCTATACATGGAGCACCGCTGTAGTTACTTTGGCTCTTTTCTCTTTCTCTACATATGTACACCCAAAAAATTTCTGTGGTACCGACTTCAAAATTTCACGTATTATTATTATATGACTCTTGGTAGAGCCATTTGTATTTTAGATAAAATTTCGCTTTATGACCATACACAATGACTATTTTATTTATTGCATCAATCAACTTACATGGACATCCTGAAGATGGACCTGAAATCCGTTTATCGATATCTCAACTAACATCAGCTATATTAATGGTTAAAGTTAGTAGTGGGCGGATGCTCTGTGCCTTTCTAGCAAAACAGTCCTTATTATGTACCCAAGGAACTGCTTGTGTAGCGCTACATTACAGTGACGTCACAATTATCTATTGCCATCTCTTTCTACCGTTTGATTTTTGATTGCCTGTAGCTATTTTATTATTCAACGGATTTTAATTCTGTTTTCACATTTGACCATCAATTTAAGTCTATTTTCTTATTTTTAAGAAATGTATTTAATATTTGATACTTGTCAAATACCCTATTATTTGACTATGTTTTGGCGTATAAATGACTCTGCATTCCCGTTTTCGGTGACATCCCAAAACATGGCCGTGTGAGTAGATTTAAATGTTCCGCATTCAAACTAACCTGACTAAATGCGCTACATAACTCCCTTACCTTTACAATTGACTGCGTTTCAAAATGTTTACCCAGCGATGTATTGTATGTTATTACTACATTTACATAGATAACTGATGACTGCACACTCACAGTTAGTCTATTTATAGTTTTCTAAGAACTTAATACACACGTCATGAATAGGGTATATGCATGTATTATTTTTATGGTTTTAGTTGGTTGTTTATATATTGCTACATTACCGTTAAAAATATATCATATTTATTAAATAAATAAATATATAAAACTGCAATCAAATCGGGCGATTTATACGCCACCATTTTGGCGCGCTTTCTGTGACGTCAGCGTCCGCAACAGCATTGACATTTTGTGTGCTGTGGAGTGTTTAGCCAAAGGACATTACTTGTTTGTTGACAATCCAACATGGACGCTGACGTCACGTTTCGGTCTAACCAATAGCGTTCCGTTTTGCTATTTTGTATTTCTCACATTTTTCCTACTATTATTCATTTAAATTCCTAATTAAAAAGCGATTAAATAAAAAAAGGTATAGGTACTAATATAAGGTAATCTTTTTTCTGTAGTAATAAAGATTATAAAAAAAATACTTGACCTATATTTGAATTACATACATATTCCCTATTGCACGTAAGGTAGGTAGGTCTTTACTGGTTTTCCCTTTAAATTTGCAATAACAAACAATTAAATTGTTATTGTATGAGCTCCGATCCGACCGGAAAATATACAGCAGGCTGAAAATGTACGTTACCGTTAAAGTTTATTTGGGTAAGTTATGAGGAAAATGACTGCTTGACGAGGTTTATTTGTAATGAAATGACACTGTAGCTTTATACCTTTTGATAATTTTGTGGTGTTCAAGAGAATTTTTTTTCGTAGCCACCAATGAGTATTCTAATAATCACGATGCTATTTGTTTAAATTTCGGCGACATGTAATAATAATAATAAAAGAGTATTTATTCATTCACACATGAGTTAAAAGGTACAATATTGTTATATTATTCTAATTTTTAATCTATAAACAATATATATATATATAACACGCATTGACCTATGTGTAGAATGAAATGGTCGAGACCTCAGCGACACGCTGGTTTTCAGGTCTCGCCTAACATGCTAGATGGAGCGCTGGTTGCGGGACACAACACGATTATGCGCCCTTATAGTAATTATTTAACAAATATCGTTATAGCACCTCATCTTATAATGTTGTAGTAGTGACCTTTATAATTATAGCTATTACCTATCTGCAAACAACAAAAAATATAAACAACGTAGTTACGTGACCCAGACAAGCGACCTTATGCGCTTCAACCTTCAGCATTAGCGGAATTGTACGTAAGTACAGCTGCGCTTATGGATCTATAACTATCAAGCATAGTGCTCGCCTCCAAGACGCCTACCTGCATAGTGCAACCTAACCCCCTTTCACCTCCATTCCCACTCTCCCACGCCTGAAACTGCACCCACACTGCACCGCATTGCACCACGACCTATGGCCTTTAACGCCTCCACAACCCTGCTCCGCCTACGCTGCGCAGCCTCCACTAACCGTAGCTCGTAGCACTACCTACGACTGGCCTAACCCACTGACCTTTTTCAGCATCCCGCTGTTAAATGTCAAATGTGAATTCAATTAATCCTGGATTGAAATCCCACACTGCATTAAGCTCGTGGAAATCTAGCCGCTTTAGCGTATTGCACGTGACTACCAAATGATATAGTTAGTTACATCTTCATTTTCGGTCAGTTTTTGCCCAATCAGGATTCAGGTCTCATCCTTCTTACGTTACTCTATATCTAAAGGTTCTGTGGAAACCTTATTCACAGTTTGTCCTTAGCTTTTTCTAGGATATTGCCTACTTAGTCCTTCGTACATCGATTGCCTTTCCGAATAGCCAAGCACAGTTATATCTATAATTTAATTTACTCGTATTGAAATTGAAACCACAAGGTAGGAACCTTTGAAACACTTTTACGCCGTTATATTCCATTTTGAAATTACTCCAAAGCATCTTTTACGATCTCAAAGCTTTTGTACACACGTATTTAATTTCCTTACTGTTGTGCAATGGAAAACGATCGCACAAAATGCGCAGTATCCGATGAAAAGCTACGTCACGCGCGTGGCAGCGTGAGTTCTAGAGGGCAATTCTTGCACCTTCGAATGAATTGTCACGAGAGACTCTTGACGAAAAAACATGGTGGACGACAGCCTTATGGTATTCTTTTAAGGTTGCTATTTGACATGATGTCTTATACTCGAGATTTTACGTGACGCTCGATATAATTTAATTAAATCTGTGAAATTAAAATGATATAAATGTCCAGTACTTATAAATATTATCTTTGTCATTCCAGACCTCTTATTGTACTTCTTGTTTGACGGTTTAGGTATAAAGTACGTATTTTTAGCGGACATACCCACTAAACTTTATTTACTTTTTAGTTTTTTGATTCTCATAGCTTTATTATGTTCATTATTTTTCAAATAATTCAGTTTTACAAATAGAAACACCAATATTACTCTCTCAATTCTACTTCGCCAAAACTCTATACACACTCCCCACCACAGCGCCCACGACACAGGATTACCTACTGTACCTCTAACCTAACCTAACCGTAGGCTCGTTATTGGAAACTATGTATGTTTGTTTTATTGTAGTAATCATTGTAATGTACCTTCCATTTTATATTTGCATACAGTGTTGTCGTGAAATAAATTTATTTATATTTTTACCTTCGACTTTTTGCTGTCGAGATTTCTGGAAAGGAGGCATATTATGTCGATTGCCGAACGTTGCGAGGATCGCCCTCCGTGTCGCAAGCCGCCCTCGCCGCCGCCGCCTGCGCGTGGGCGGCTCGGCTAATGCGCACTTCGCCTTCAGCCTGTAGTGCACCGCCAAGCCAATGAAGTTTATGTTGCGCAACGACCCGCAATGAACAACAAAACCTGTTGTTATTCCTTCAATTAGGCCCGTCGATTCGGATAGATATTACTCGTAGGTAGTAGTTTGTATCGTAGGTATCTATAATCGCTAGTATCCGATATCTGTAGAACCAAGTTACATAATAGCGTTTTACAGACATGGAGTTCACTTTACTTCAAAGATAAAGTAATGTTACAGTGAAAACATCAAATAATCATTCATCCTATAATTTGTACTTTTATCTATCTATCTAGGAGTAAGTAAAGTGAGTATACTCGTATAACTTTCAAATCAAAGATAGTTTTTCATTGAAATTGTACGGATGAACGCTGGATAAATTCATTACTTAATTGACTTTATTTTATAACAAAGATGAGTTGGTATGTCGGGAAGTAACGGTGATTCACTAATTGAACATTGGATGAATTTGGATGTATACAATTATATGCCCTTTGACTTTGATGTTTGAGGAGTAGATTTTTCTGCATAATTCCTGATGCAAGAACTCTGATATATCCGAATCTAACTCGTATCGTGACGACCAAAATGCAGCAAAACATGTTTACTATTTACCATGGCTGAGTAATATAATGTTTTTCTACTAATTGGTGTCGCCACGCTGATAGTAACTAAACAAACAAACAGATACGTAATGCACGCGGTATTAGTTGTGTGAATGGAAAAGTGAATCATGTCATGTCAATATAACGAGTTGGTATGGTACTATGTGTGTCGCCAGCAAGCCCTATCAATATTTGATAAATAAATAAGAGTTCTGTGAAGCATATCGCTGTTTTTCAAGCGAATACCGAGAACTACAACCGTTGTGGCATTAGCTTGGCGCCATCGACTCGGCCCCTCAAAGATGTAATAATAATTGCCTATCTAGACTTTGCCCGATGCCACCGCCCTGTAATGATTCTGTTATTAGTGTCTTCAAACGTCACGATTTTTTTTCCACAAAAGAAATACAGTAAAAAACTAAACAACAACAGTCATGGCTGTTATGACGTAGGATATAAAATAAAATTACTTACTTAACTTATTTATATACGTTGTAGTTAATGTACACACTAGAATTATAGTCATTTTGTAAGAATAAACAAATGTCAATATATAGCCTGGACTGAAAAAACGTAAATACTAATGAGTCCTGACCGAGATTCAAATAAAAAATTGTAAGTAACCCTTTCGGTTTTGATTCTAATTAACTATTACAAAACTACTTATTACTCTTAAAATAATAGTCATTGTTTGAAATTAAAAGGTGACTCTTTAAACTAATCTGAAATAATAAACAATTGTTTTTTGTCAATTATAAATATTCAAACTAAAAATCTATAAAATGGACTCCTTCATTCGATAAGTATTCGTTATTTACGTTGACAGTTACGTAAACGGGGTTATCAATAATGAAAAAATTACGGTTTGTAATTATGTGATATTGTGATATTCTCATTTTGTGATATTTTGTACATATTTTTTACAGATATTTTTATATAGGGTCTATTAATAAAGGTTTTTCTATTTCTATTATGTACTATTATTACAACGTTTTGAAATATAAAGGTAGATACTTATTGAAAATATATAACTTATAACTTTTGACATGTATTCGAATGAATGTCTTGCGTTAGGTTAAAGGGGGGGGTGTCATCCAAGCAAATTTGGGTAACGAAAAATATGTACTTCCGAGAGCTTCGTGTAACGAAAGTTTAAGAGTTAGAAAAGTAATAGTTAACCATCGTAAACTCTGGTGGCGCCATTGGCCGCGCCAGTGAACACTGAAAATGAGGTGCTGCGCGGTTGGCGCTCAGTTTAAACTGAGCCAGCGTCGAAACTCCTCAATGGATTTAGACCATATTAACTGTATTTTAAAGAATAGTGTATATGCTACGGTTTGACGTTAAATAAATACAGTTTGCATTTTTTTCATTTGCATTGCAAGAATACAGATATTAATAAAGTTCTGACGTTGATTGCAAGTGAAAATGGCAATAAAACCATCAGTATAGTACTTCTACCTACCCCGATTTTTAAAGTTCAAAACAACCCCAAACCGTGGTAAAAATCCCGTGTCTAACTATAATAATGTAAAAAACTTGACCAATGTTGCTGTATATACTCAATGCTGTTGTATACTCGTAGAATTTGCAGGATCTTAACCTGAATTTATTTGGGATTTTTTTAAATCTCTTTACCATGAATCGTCACGGTAAAGAGATTTAAGTCAGTTGTTAATTTTATCGCCTCGTTTCTATTCATATTTATTATCGGATTTTGTCATTGCTATCTGTAAGCTATGCACCTCAATACATAAGTATACATATAAATATATAATAAATTACCTATTTTTATTAACCTATTTTTATTAGGTACCTTTATAAACTTACAGTGGTACCGTAACCAGGATGTACCTACGAACAAACGAAAAGTTACATGAAATCAAATGCGACAATGTAAAAAAAATCAAAATACTCTACAAAACACAGAAAAGTAGGGACATTTTGGAAGAAACATCTTAGCATAAACTTAGGTAAATACACAACGTATTAGCAATGCTAAAGTTTAACTATACCAAATAACAGATGGATCCGTTTCTATGAAAGACAGCATTAATGGCATAGTGGTGTTAACGTTTCTTCGAAACAGCGGTGGCCTCAGATGCATACCTGTACATATTACTCAAACAGGACATGCATGTTTTTCCGCGTTTGATTGTCCAGTACCAGCAATACTGGCAACTTTGCGGTTATCTTTAAAAATACCAACTACAAATTATTGATAATTTGTATTAGGTAATTCTAAGTAAACTGATAAGTGTTGACACTGATTGTACGGTTTGTAATAATATTGAGAGGTTATCTATGTATTGTGAATGAAGTTAACCCCATAATGATAATGACTTATTTTATAACACAATAATTATGTTTTTCTTTTCATTTAATTCGTAGTCATTCTTAATCGTTTTGAGGAAAATCAAATTAAACTTGCTTGACTGGGGTTTTTTCTTTAATTTGTTTAGGCAACTCGTTCTTGAACGGTGTAGGACACAACCTCGTGCAAGCAGTGGCTGCAATGACGCAAGTTGTTTTGCCAACTTCACTTAGTCACGACCCAACTGTTTTGCTAAAAGAAAGGTGCCCTCGTTTCCTTTTGTAAACAAACACCGTTGCAGATTCACTGGCTCGACTGTCGTCGCCATTATTCATTTTCATAAGTACCTACCTAATGAAAATAACGCGTATTTTTATTGGCAACTTATTCTGTGTAAGGGAAAATATTTGAATCAGTTGTTTTTACAGTTCATTAACCTGTACGGTTCGTGGTGGTTCTGAGATTTGTTTTGAAGACAGTTTCAAGAAATGTTGACATGTATAAATGATTCATATGTATAAAATGCAGTCGTACATACGAGTATATACCTGTGTTATATAGGTATTTCCAAGGAGTACTAGTCTGTGATAAAATTTCACACTCTTACAAATGGTTTGTTACAGGTACTTTGCACTTAGCTTCTTCATATTTTGTCTGCATTGTACCTAATTCTCTGCTTAAGATAATTCGTTCATAGGGATTCTTTGTCATCAATATCACACATTCTATAAATTATTCTAAAAATATTAATGTGACCCTATACTAGGTATTTATAAAGGGCTAATAAAGTGTCATATCTTATTAGTTTGATTGGCGAAACAGGATGTTTTGTCGCACGTGAATGCTTATCGACGATCGCGTTCGCTTATCTAATTCTAAACAATAGCGCCTGCGCATGCCAAGTGCTAGCACGTAGTTTGTAGCCTAGACTTTACCTTTAAACTATTATTAGATATTCTATGCCTTACCATTTTATACCTAGTCACTTCCGTCACTATTTTTGCTATATAGTTCCGTGTCTGCACTATTAATGTAACTAGTTAAGTTTCATGATTATAGATCAAAATCAAAGTTGAATTCTGACTGTTTAGTAGTATTACCAAGTTATTGTTGGAAGGCCTTTAAACTGCATATGTACAAAGATGATGATGATATGTACTCTTGATGATGTTGAGGATGTCAGTCAGGTACCTGTCTTTTTTTGAATGTTATCTGTCGTAAACTAGACCTAAAGCTTGCATTCTGACGTGATTCTCGATTTGCTTATTCAGTGTGACATTATAAGTGTAGTCCAATTTCGAGTGGAGATTGCTTGTTCTGTTATAATAGCAACGGCAAGTACTTATGATGCAGGGGTTTCCCACCCGGATGGCTGAGTAATCAACTATGTACAGTTACCAACACAGCCGCGCCACTGATCATTATTGAGCTTTGCCATTACAACCCATATTGACTTCTACATTGCGATCATATTCGCATAATCAAGTGCAAGAGTATGATGTCCAATCGAAGGTTATGTTTACGTTATTTACAACCGACAACTCTTGGGTAATTTTACGTAAATAAAATGAGGATTGTTTTTGTGTACAACAGTTGCAAGGAAAATGGAAACAAAAATATTTAATGTAATACTGCTGCTTCATTATGTGATATGGATTTTAGTTAATTACTTGTATTTCTTTGTCCTGACTTTTCTCTCTAATAATGAATAAATGAACATTATTTGATTCTCTAAACGCAAATCTCTGTGGCCTGGAGTGAGTCACAAAATCACAAAATAAAATGTATAAGATATATGAAATAGTATTTAGCTGAGGTAGTTCTTAGTATAATGTAAATGCCATGACGCTAGCTCAAAAGCGGGCGAAGCAGGGGTTGTTTTAGTACAGAAAGGTTTAATAAAATTAACGTTTGAGTAATCCTATTTTGTTAAGGTTTTTTTGTTTTATTAACAAACAACTTTGATCATATCTGATCAAATTGGGCCGGTGGTGTTCCGATGAAAGTCGAAGATTTTACCTCGAAATTTTCCCTTATCTTTGCAACAGCAATACATACTTAGTTAAGTTAAGACGCTCGAGTATGAGCTCAAAAGTTTAGGACCATGGTGCTTATACTGTGAGTGTGATGGTGCCATTCCCATTCCCCCACACGGTTTCTTGAAGATCTGATAATGATAGGAAGGTGGATGTCCACATTTAAGTAGGACAAATGTAGTGTTTCTTCATTTATCAATGTTGTGTCATCCATCTGTTATTCTGTACTTATTGTGTTTTGTAGTCTATAATAATATAAGAATAGTTACACTGACTAATGGATTTTACCAATCATGTTTTTTCCCTTCCAACTTTCTATGTACCTATATATTCCTACAGTTTGCTGTTTAAAAACACAAATTTATTGTATAATTTGTAATTAATAACAATATGTATGTACGTATTTAACTTTTCATTTATGGTTTGTGGTTTGAAAAACACAAATCTATTGACGTAAGTAATTCTATTATTGACGTAAATAATTCTATTATTGTAAAGTCTAAGTTAATCATATTATCTCCTTTTCATTTTCATTAAAATTAAACATAATCTCCTTAAAAATAAACATAATTCATGAAAATGAATAGGAGATAAAATGATTAACTTAGACATTCCATCTTATCAATTATCTTGGATAAGTAATTAATAAAACCCGTATACACTAGGGGTTTCCCATTTTAGATAAAATATATACACAAGTAAATAATCGTATAATGTTTTCCACGTAAGTTTTCATTTATGGTTTGTGGTTTGAAAAACTCAGATCTGTTGACGTAATTAATACTATTTATTGAGACAATACTCATTAGATTACAGTACGTCATTAGATTGTTTATTTTTGAAATGACATATCTATCATCATCATCGGGTGCCATCTTTAAAATGAAGTTTAGAAGTCAGTACGCAAAATCATTTGCGATCCCATACCTATGAAGGGAATCAGTAATATAATTTAAAAGCAGTTTTTCCGAATGTACTTTGTGTTATTTGTGTTCGTTACTATTTACATAGTGCGTCTAGATATCTGTCATTATTTTGATGATGATGATGAGTTCCTATGTCTCCCAAACTCCCAGGTGGAGCGAAGGGCCGCAGAAGTCACTCTCCATCTACACAGACGGCCGTAGATACATAGATATGGAGTGTATTTGTTTTGCTGCCCTCCAATAATTCCAGAATTCGGCCGAAATTATTAATTTTGTGTCAATATTCTCTATTTGGACTGGACTTCTTTGCAAGCCAGTATCCAATCAAGACAGTTTAATTATTCTTTTAGAGAGTTAAGTTGCAATAATACCGTTAAACCATTGTTCTATTTGACTTAACCCTACAGGTTCAGTAAATAAGTATGAGGATTAAATGGATCATGGTAAGTCAAGCTACCGTGGGATGGTAGTATGGGCATACTATACAACACGGGCATACTATACATACAGTATAGAAGTAATCTGTGTATTTATTGTGTATATTTGTATTTCCAATGGGAAACTATTTGTTATTAAGTATCAAATGATTGTCGCAACAGTGAATGTTGTAGTTCTCCACTATTGTTTAATATTCTGTTCTACCTGTTGACAAAGCTTTTAAAAACACAGACAACTAGCGTGTGAAATGTGAAATAATTCAGACGTCTAGACCACATTTGATCTTGGTTTTGTCTGTCTGGCTGGTCTGCAGTCTAGACGGGCCACGACCCCTTTAGCATAGTAGTAGATACACCAACGTAATGGAACTTAATTCCGAGAAAAAGGGTGATAGTGCCCCTTCACTTTAACCGGGACGTTGTTGTTTTTCAGAATAACTTGATATGCTTGCCATTACTTTATAACTTTCTCATATGTTTGCTTACTCACTGGCAAAGCAGAACATACCTTCACGATTTCACAGATTCCATAAGTTACCAACTAGTACGTTTACATTGGATCCTCTTTATGCTGATACACCTGTCAAAAAAATTTATTTACGGACAATTTCTGTGTTTACTAAGTATTTCCATATTAACGTGAAACTATCAACTAATCAATGAATTTTAGGTTCTTGAAGATTTTGATGGGGGGAGAATGACTCCTATGATTCCCTCGATAACGTCTAAGGATTTGTTATAAAGAATGTGGTTCAGTTAGAATATATTTAAAATGTTCTTGAAATAGACAAAGATGTGCATATGTGAATGATCTTCTTGGCAGTACCATCAAGCATGATGTGACGCACATGATCGAACACCATTAGCATTTTGTTTTCATTGTTTTCGACGGGAAAACGGTTCAAATAGAATTCAAATTAGCTTTCCATGTCATTGACCCAACACGGTACTACATTAAACAACAAACTCGTTTTAATTATACAACTTATTTATTCCCCGGACAGGCGGGCCTCTTACATAGATATTTTGCCAGTATACGATACTCACTTACCTCAATTAACATCCAGTTAGATTAAAGTCGGACAGTATACCATAAAACCAAACATTTATAAATCCGTTCAGACAACTATACGAATGGATGAACTGGCTTAGCTGCTAAAACTTAAAAAAATGCATGAGTATCAATCAAGAAAGGTCACTACGTAGTAAATACGTATATGTATGGTAACGATGCGGCAGCGATTAGAGCGGCCTCCAAAAGGCATGACTTCGCAAATTACTCGCTACTACTATAGTATTTTATGCAACTAACACGTAATTACAATTACAGCCAATGTAAAATGAGTTTTTAGTTTTTGACACGAGTGTAGCGAGAAAGAGCGTAGAACGTTATTAGCCATTGTAACGAGTTTTACAATATTTTTGCATACACATTGCATACAATACTTTTTCTACGACCTTGAAATACCTAAATAACGGAAAATACAAACTATTGTGAAGCGTCCAACACGCCATGACAGCTCGTCAAAACTTCGTTGACAGCAGTGCGTGGTCCAAGTTGTCATTTCGTGTCGTCGGCATTAAAAAAAATCATTTTTACTCGGCAATTTTTTTTCCGTGACAATTTTTATTTCCTAAAGTTTTAATATTGTATCAAATTTCATGAAACTATTAATAAATTTACTTTGTACTTAATAAGTTGACGGTATCGTAATGTACGTTCGCGGTGTTGTAATGAATATTACGACACCGCGACGTACATTACGTAACGACCCTTAGGAATGAAGTAGTTTGTGTTGCTGTTTGTGGTTTCACATTGAACAAGTTACCAAATGGGAGTAGAAAAAGTACTATTACGCACTAATTCAGCACCGATTGTCTTCTCAAACGGTAATATTATGAAATACAGGTGTAATACTACCGCAAACCATGTTTTCTGGTAAGCTGATAAGTGAGAAATTGAATCTAGTTATTACTAGTTAGTAGAGTACTTTACAATACGTTCGTTTTTATATAGCTGTTCAAAATGTTTTGAAGACACTTTACTACCCACTGCTACGTTCCTATTACCTTCCCTAACAAACATTATTCAGGAAATGTCATCAATAATGAAAAATGGAATTACCTAATTACTATATGTTCTAAATCGGGTTAAGAAATATCTACAATCCGCTAACCAGGCGATATTGTGCGTTACACCCGTAGTAAATTCTAAATAATGATTCAAAATTCTCCAACCTCTAAATTGTACTCGTAATGTTAGAAAAATCTCTGACTAACATTATTTTATTGTTTACATGTATATTCGCTATTGTTGTTGTTATCTCATTCATGTTGCTGTAAACACTGACAGTGTGCTCATCATGTCATTAAACAATCACACTGCACCATGCTCTGTCACGCACGCGATGTTTTGTTCGCGCAGAAGGACTTCAAGTGTACAGCGGAAATCACAAGTTCTGTCGGGTTATTGTCGGTTGGAGCTGGTACTTTGCGCTGTATACCGGTCTCTACATTAGTCGTATGATGCTGTTGCTGCTCGTCACTCTTTAGCTTTACCATTGTTAACCATTAGATCTCACTGGTGGTTTCATATACCGTTGGATCCACCTCTGTTCTTTGGTAGGGTACCGTTATTTATAGGTAGGTATAATTCGTGATTTTCATGTTTCGCGCTACTTATTACTACAATAAGGAGAGACGTATGTGTGTTCATTCAACTGATTTGATATATTATTACGATAATGATCGGCACGTTTCATGGCACGTGGTATACAATTAAAGAAGTTATAAGCTAATCATTGTTTATAAAATCCTTATATACATACAATTACGCGTATTTATTAATCTACGACTTTACTAATACTGTCTACAAATAGCCAGTAAGCATATAAAACATTTTTTCTACTCCCATTTCGTAATTTGTTTTAACATGAAATATTAATGAAATATTAAATAGCAGTTTTCGATTATAATATGTAAAATTTCTTTGGTGTATGGCGCTGCATACAAGAACTCTTTCGTATTATATGCACTACATTTCACTGGCCAACTTATTGGTACTTAGCCATAAAAAAACTCGACACCCGCGCCTGCGCGATGTCGACAATACGTCAAACATGTCTACGGTTTCCATAGTTACCAATAACATATTAAGCTGTCATGGCTTCGCTTCGTTTCATAAACAGTTCTCATGTTAAAATCGCTATCATTACGTGGCCATTGCATAAAGTACTATTTTATCCGTGCATGAGGTAGACAACGTAAATAATAAAGTACACTCTATTGCCGTTGCCAGCATACTTCTGTGTTAATTTCCTTGTCTTTCTATATCCATGAGTTCACATTCCCGAGTATTTACTATTCCCAATAGTACAACCTAACATAGTTTTCACTGGTTCTTGAGAATGAGCTCGGTTATTGTTGTCATGATATTACCCTTTATTTAGTGTATGCTGTAGTGATACCAATTCGGTAAGCTGACATGCGCATCGCTTGTTACACGTGGTCACCGAGGCGTTTCTTATTAGTCCTCGTTGCGGTGCTGACGACCCTTCGGTGTGAAGACGGCCGGGCTTGTTAGTTCCGCACTATTGCGATGTAACAGTTGTATTCCGGTTGCTTGCTCCCGACTGCCGCTACATTGCCGCCCCCTACATGTCTGCTACTTACCTACTTCTAGTACCTGTGTTACGTATCTAATATAAAATCAATTATGTTATGAGGGGGTTGGTTTGTTCAATAATCCTCTTACTCTATCTTTACGTAAACATTTCGCAGAAATTTTACCTACCCATACCTAATTTTCTTGTGAATCAGCAGCGAAATAGCAAATCTGATGATCACTGATCTGCCAGCTAGGATTCCGCAATCTGGAAAAAAATATACATGTATATACTTACTTACATATGATATGCTATTATTACGTTATGTTAGATATTATTTGACGAAATCACAAAAATATTTTTCTTTCTCTGTAAGTGACCGTAATTATATATTTCTACATCTCTTTGAAAGCAATACCATGTCGTAGGCGCCACGCGCCTTCCGGTGAAACCCATGCGCAGCATCGCGCGTGGGAATCGTATAGGCGATACACCGTTCCCACGTTTTATTGTTCAAAGACCGGCATCCAAGGCCCTGCCTTTGATTTTTCAATACCATTTGGCACCACCTACATTTACAAAGCCAGCTTAATATTACCAACCAAATCCTTTTATAAGTCAGCTCCGCTAAAGTTTTATTAGGTTGCTCTTTCTTACCCTCTCTGTTTTGTCCCGTCCCGTCCTTAGATATCTCGAACTTAGTTGTTTTCATCGTTACCACCATTGAGTGCTAAGAACTGTTCGAGTTCGTTCTTCCAGTCTGGTTCTGTGCTAATATTGTCTGATCCTGCTCCATTGCTTTCTCGGCATTGCTTACCGCCCGCCGCGCTGCGTTAGTGATAGTGACGTTGTTTTGTTTACGCACTCGTATGTTCATGAATTGTAAACCTGATCTTCTCCAATACCCACAGTTTTGATACAGTTGTGTCAATTAACAAATGTATTACGAACCAAAATACCATTGTCGAGCCTTTTGTTTGCAATATTCAACGTGTTCTCTTAACGCTCAACTTGAAATGTTTTTGTATTTAAGTTAAGTTTAATAAAAGCATTCATTAGTTACGTAATTATTATTTTAACTAATGTAGATATATCAAAGACAATGTATTTTGCGTCGGCGCCGTCAAGGTCGGGGTCATTGAACCTATTTACGTCTTAACAGGAGGTGCCGCCAGTGGAAATAAACTACGTAGATATGTAGTAGGTATACTATCAACCGCGCACACAATTATACAATTTTCAGTTAGGCATTGTTAAGAAAGAATCTTAATCTATTGATCAGAATCCAGCTAATAGCCGTCAGGATCGAAAAGCCTAATTTAGAGAATCACTAGTATGATGCAAATATCTATCTACCATGAATACCTACACCTACCGTACGTTATCCAATAAAAAAATGTGCAGACATTTTTCATCTGTGAGCAGTTCGACAAGTGCATCCCTCAAGGGATGTAACGTAAAATTTTTATGTACTCGTATGCATTGTACTTTTACTGTATGCTTATTTCAGAATATTTCAATAAACGGACGTGCATTCATCTCATATTTAAATTGAAGATTCGTTCTTTCAGTAGATCCGCTTCTTGTATGAAGGGTCGAATTTTAGATACTGACCCCGTAGGTTACTAATTGCTAACAGGTACAAATCACATGTTACCCTGTTTTCAAAATATAAGTACATATCAGGCAGACAGTCCCCTAACTTGTAATAAATTAAAATGCGAAAAGTTTGATATATAAGTTAAACAATTGTACATAATAATATGATTTTTATGTACAATTGTTCCATTTGACGTAATCGCAGCAGTGCCCCATAGGTATAGCTGGGTTTGTAAATTTTTGCATTGTAATGCGTGCGTAGGCAGGCACCTAACAAAATGGCGACAGACAATAGCGGGGTTTGTCGCTCGTTGTCAATATTTGTTGTGTCTGTGACGTCTTTCTCGGCACCATCCGTCGTCGACAATTCGAAAACAGTAAGGTAGACTCTGCCATTCGATATATAAAATAGCTATGTGATCTCTTACACTTATGCACATAAATTGAAATTATGTTTTAATATTTCTGTCGATTTTTACCTCATATAAAGTACCACATCACGTTGAACTGACACATAAGTTTGGAGAAAATCTTCTAGATTTTCTATCCATTCTAGTCTAGCAATAAGTGTTTCTCTGGAACATTCCTATTTACGAAATATATTTATGGGGTTCCTACCTAGTTCCTAGACCTATATTATCTGTGTCCTAAATAGACTTTGCTTTAGTTATGTAGGTCACACCAATTAAAAACCTCAAGGTAGGTCACACCATTTAAAAATCATCAATGAATTTTGTATGTAAGTAATTGGACTCTAAACTCTTCTGAAAGACCGACAATTACTTTTAAATAAATACGTAATGGGTGAGCGGTAAAGTCCATTAAATCGAAATAATTTAATTTTGAATTTTCCCTTTAGTCATTTAAGGTAGGTAGTAATTCGTCAAAATACCTTGGAAGAAAAGTTATTGACAACCGATAGATGCTTACCACATTATCGTGTGAGAATGCAACGTGTAATTATTACGCTATTGCAACCATCTTTGGTTATCTATCAATTATCGTAACATTTGAATTGCAGACATCACGTTCGATAAAATTATTGGAATGCATTCGAAATCAAGTTGATAAAAATGTGAACATTGTTTTTGTTTTTACACATAAGTTAAAAGACAAATGAAATTTAAGTAATATAAAATGATAACATTCAACACTTACAATACATACATAAAACAACAAAATTTTGTTTAATCACCTACATGCACATCAGCTATATGCTATTTAGTTAAAGTGTATTATTTTGCGGTGTAAGCATTTTTGTTTTAGAGTAATTAAAAAATAATTTAATACAATCAATCGATCGTTAACTTGGCAACATGTTTAAACTCCATTGTTTTCGCTGTTTTTCTTAATTACTTAGTTGTTATTTTATAAACGACAGCGATGATAACAGGTAATGGATAAAAACGAGTTCTGAAATATTTTTGGCATTCTTAAGTAAGGGCAATTATCTTGTTTGTAATACAAATGAGCGTGATGTTTGGAAGAAATTAATACTTAACAGTTTATATGTGTTAAATATTTGTTTTTACTTAAGTACTTACATACTTAAATTATCCTCACGCTGAATAAGCATGTAGGTACTTTCCTTATGATTTCAATTCAATTTCATATCACAATCTTTTAAAATAAAAATAATTAAGTATCTACTTACATAGGTAATGTTTTACAAATTTTTTTCTTTAACCACCCGAACTAAGCGTGGTTCACAACAATGGTTCAGAAGTGGAGTGGATTCGATCGTGCTCTAGCCTTAACCATTGTCGATTTGTCGCCTCATTTTTATAACGCTCAAAATTTTGAGATTTTGTTTACTAATTACTTACCTTGAACAACAAATGTCTTGTAATCGACACCAAAATTCGGATTGCTAGCCGGTCTGACAGTGGCCACACACACACACCCTGTATAAAATTACGATTTCTGGACTGAGTGATAGATAACTGTCAAGCTTAAAAAATTGGGTTGACATTTCGGAAATAAATTCGTTGCTTAATGCCTAGACCAGTGATTATTTTCTCATTGGTCTAAACTAGACAATGCGGATAAGATTTGAATTTTCTGTAGAATTCTTTCCACGCAGACTACATCCCGCTTAAATTTTCTGGATTCCCTCTGAAATTGTTACGGGTGGTGCGCAGGAGCTATAAGTTTGACACGATCTCGCAAATCGCAGGTTTAGTCTAGTGTAGCTAGATTGATTAGTGCCCAAAAAACTTCGATAGTACGTCTTCTAGTAATTTAGGGTTTACGAACCCTGTCGAAGGCCACAGAGGCCAATGTCTTAACTAGTCGTAGTCGGTAATGGTTCACATAAAATCCATATTTGCACAGACCTTGGATCAACTAACCATACCGGTGACTGACCGTCGCGGTTACTGACACTATCGAGCAAAAACTGAGGCCCAAATAAATAACTCCAGTTTTGGGTTACGTACTTTACAATAAATTAAATTTAGTATTTTCCGACACCAACTTTCGTGAATTTCTATGTCACCTATGTATAATAGTATTTTTTTCAATCAGTGTCATAGATAAGTTTTATTCAACGAGTAAACTAATGCGACGGATGCATCGCTATATGTATTTATTGTTCTATTTCTAATTGTTTCAGTTTATCTTAGATTATAATAGGCATCATTGTCACATGGCAACGAAATTATTATACTGATGGCGCCATTTTTTCTACTACCACATTACAACATCCATTTATTTGAGTGTACCATTTGGCTTGTTTATTTATCTTTTGTTTTTATAAAGCTTGTTTTGTGTATTCATTCCATTACTGACGTCTTAAAAATATTTTCTGCATATTACTTTCAGGGTTTATTATGACCACTTTTTGGTTTCTTCTGTTCTGACTTCTGACGTAGTTTTTACTTTGGAGTTCTTACTTCTGGTTTGGTTTCTCTAATAATGTCAATGTCATTTTTTGTTTTGTTTACTAATGCTCTTTTAGAAATATAATGTATTTATTGAGGATTGAGTTGACTCGTGCTAAGCATGGTTAAAAGCGGCGTGGCATAATTTATGTTTTAACTAGGATGTCAGTCATATAGATATTTACAATGTAGGTAAATGTTTTTGAAAACAGAGCTGCAATTGGCTGTGCAATCGGAATTTCCGGAATGATGCGTCAGTCTCCAGTGGAATATTCTTGGAGTTGTTTTGCTGTGAATGAGCGATCGAACTCTGCTCCGTGTTTACCTTTACTATGTTCTTATACGACCGAAACGAATGCACTCTGCTGTTTACTTTGAACACTATTTATCATCCGTGCACGAGGACTTGTATGCTAAATGATACACAGCCTCTTCCTCTTGGTACTAAAACGCATATACCCATACGATTGCGTGTGCCACTCAAACTACATAATTATTATGGCGTAGAGATTTATTTAGTATTCGTGATCAATTTACCTTCACAAAACTAATGTACTAATCATTCATGCTGTCATACAGCCAATTTATTACATCACACTATTTAAATTTGACCTTTCACCATGAAATCGTTTGGGTGTGCGTAGAATTTGAGGCCGCCCTGTTATGTTTACAAACATGGCCTTCTGAAAATAGGTTATCGAGCTTTTATACTTCGCTGCATTGATATTGATTATATGGATGAATGACTCTAGTGAAATGATTCAAACTATTCGCGTTTTGTATTGGGATGGCGGTATTGTTTACAATACGAGGAATTCGTGGAATGAAACACTAGGCTTGTGTTCTATTCATAGCGGATGATGAGCTGTGTGATGGATGGATGGATGACGCGACCTCGCCGACGCCGGCGCTGCATCGCCGCCTTGGCGCGACGCCTGCCACGATCACGAGTCCCTGCTCTCTATACGTGTATGTATGTACCCATGAACGTACGTATGTTTAACACGTCTTACACAACTCAATTATGTTCCGTACATAACTACCTACCTCACAAGATGACGCTCCCGCCGCCGTCTACTGATGATGTAATATTATGCTGATCTCAGGATGTTGAATGAAAATTATTTTTATACCGTGATGATAACCTTAATATTGATGACTCATCAATGATGACGATAGATTATATCTTGCTATATCGTTGTGCTTCCTTACATATTGCTATCAATAATATCGACGCAGTGTATACTCATGTACTCCTGCTCTGAGATGCATTACAAATAATCATTTCATAATCTACGTATTAATGGCCACGTATAACTAACTCATTTTTTGTATCCTGGAAGTGTGAATGGAATCAGTGCGCCAATGGGCCAATTAATGGAATTGAGTCATAACTTCGCCGTATAAAATAACCGGAACACCAACCAGATCACTAAACTAGGAAAACCCGAACGGATATAGCCGTAATTAAATGTTACAACTAATTTACATTTTGCATGTTTTGCATTACTATTAGATTTGTTCCTAACTATGAAGTTATCTACTTCAATATCCTGGGTGGGAATCAAGCAACGGCAACGTTAATACTAGACTTCCTAAAATTTTGCGTGAATAATTGTCCGCAGTCATACCTACCAGCTACCAGTGGTATACCAACCGGAGTTAACCTGACAACACCGTGCTCATTTTGTATTTTACATCGTATTAAAAAACAAAATACATAAACAATTCCGTGACGTCCGTTATTTTGATGATTTTCTACGGGCTGGCGTCATTGTAATTCGTCAGAAAAGATTATTTATAGGGTCAGGTTAAAAACAGCACGGCGGCGCGGCAGGACAGGACCGATTTGGTCGCCGCTGCTGCTTGCGCCCACGCCACACGTGATTCATTACCTTGGCGGCGCAACGGTAAACAGTACTGTAATTACATTACACAGTTGCAAACCGTCCAGCACTATGCATATGCCTTGTTTTGTCAATGTTCCACCAAAATAACACTTCTCGACCCATCTAGACGATTCGCCAAAAGTTTATGATCGCCTCCCCAAGTGCAGATTCCAACCGAATCAGTACACTCGTTCAACACGCGTAAGGCTTATCTCAAATCTTAATACGAGTACTACTTTGCATTACGGATTGATCAAGATAAATTTTGTTCGTCAAAATTAGTGTATAGTCCGTAGTAGAGTGTTAATTTAAACAATTGCTTAGTAAAGCAATTCCAGTAGGAAACTGTGTAGTATTGAAATGCAATCCTGTCTGTCGCGAAACGAGACGATGCATCCGGCATCCGGATATACCAAGTCCGAAGACAGATGGAGCGATCTATCTTCTTAGCGCGAAAACATCGTCGCCCGCTTCACATCGACGATTTGTCTTGCTTATAGCTGAGACATGTTTAGTCTCAAACCTATTTCTTTCATTTTTAGTGGTGAAAAAAATTAGACTTAAAAACTTCTAATATCAATAATTAATATTAACTTTGGTACTTATTCTCTCATGTTATTTTCTCCTATATATTTGTTAATATGATTAGCATTATGAATTGATATGCGTAACATAAAATTCATCTTTGTAATTGCATGTTGTTTTGATTTTATTTTTAGATTAGATTTACACGAAGTGGTAATTTTAGGTTAAATTTTCCCCAGTTCCCATCCCTGATCGTTTTGACTGCATAATTTGCCGTAGAGAGAGAGAGAGATCAGTGAAAGGTTTTAAAGGAAATGCCTCTATGTAAATTATTCGGAAAATGAACTGCTTGTTCAATTTTGCATCCTTCGTATGTGTACTGTAGAGCTTAAAATATCAAATAATGAGCTATTCGAATAACCTCGGAAAATAGAATCCGGATTTCAGGTTCGAAACATCGAAGTATACAAATGGTTTTTAATTTGTTTATTTCATAACATCACATGCAGTAAGTCCATCGAGGATTTGTATTCATCCTAAATGTGTTGGTGCTTTGTCCGTTTACTATACAGATTTATTTCTGCATGGGCTTCAAAGTTGTTTGTTTGCGTTTATTTCTGCGTGTGTTTCGTTCCGCATTTAGCCGCAACATGAGCCGGCGCGTGCACGCAGCGGCACTGACATGTCGATGCATCGCCGACGCCGATGCCGCCGCCGCCGCCGACGAGCCAACAATAGGACGTCGCGACGATATTCTTGTTTTAAATTCCAACGCATAGTAGACACAAAAGAATAGTTTACGGATTGGAATGAAACAGGAAATAATAAATTATAGACACCGATGCAACCGCTATAAATTTGCGCTAGTTTGTCTAATCTTTTAAAGCATACTGTAGTCTAGACAAGAATTAAGTAGGTAACAACTTAAATTAGGAAGCCCTACATATATAATACCTAATAACAAATATGTACTAAACTTTAAGACCCGATCGTTTTTCTTGACCCTGACAGTCTACTTATCTTATCTAATCTTATGATAGGGGGCCGGGAATAACTCCAGCGGCATTTCGACCTTTGACGATCTTTTGTGCCTATCCCATTTTACACACTGGTTATCTCAGTGTGTAGGTTTCTTCACGATGTTTTCCACCGTTAGAGCAGTACGTAAATGTACGTAAGTCTTCGAAAAATACTAAAAACTCATTGGTGCATGGCACTGCACGGTTTCGAACCTGGACCTTCCGCATGGGAGTCCGGTGTCCTAGCCACTAGGCCACCGACGACGCTCTGACAGTCTCCTTAGTAATAAGTTTATTACCATTAAATGTCTGAATAACTTTTCGGAACCCGGGCTGCTTTAACGAGATAATTGTAAAGTAACTAATAAGTATGGAAATGCTCAAGATGGTAGGTTTAGCTAAATATCGTCACAGCACAGACGTTGTGTGCTTCAATTTCTGGAACAGAAATCAGTACCTATATTACAAGTTATTATGATATTTGGTAGAACCTTTTATTTTTTTGTATGTTAGTACATATTTTGAGCTTATTTATTTTCGACCTCCATTTTATGACTAGATACAAAAAAAAGATATAAAGGATAGGTGTCATTTATTCATGCAGGCCTTATTACGTTGTATTTCTTCTACCTATTAATCCTTTGTTGTATCAAAGCGAATTAAATTAACACGGCTGGTTTTCCCGACGGAATGACTTTGTTATTTCCTCTTCCGACTTTATTTATCCAAATGCGACATGTCAAAACATCCTTTACATCCCTTTTCACGTCTGTCACTGTCTGGTAGTTTTCCTCATGTCAAGATTTGTATATTGGTTCGAAAAAAAAGAAAAGTAATCAGATATTTTGTGGAACTTTTTAAAATTTTATATGACTACTTTCTCGGGCGTGTCAAGTTGCAATGTGGCGACATGGGTTACGAACGGTGCCGGCGACTGAATGAAAATATAAATAAATCACGCAGACGGCCGCCTTGCTGATCTGTTTTCCATTCCGCGAAACATCCGAACTGCGCCCAACATGTTGAAATATAGTATACAAGCGATCAAACTTAGTTTTCCAATACGTGTAAATAATTATGCAGAACGTTTTCTTCTTGCTTTCAATGAGTGTGGGTAAATAAGTACTGGGATAATTTTCATGATTAGCGACCGGCTCCGGCTTTACATGGATTCATTTAAGGGTAAAATGAATTGGGATTCAATCTGTACACGAGGAAAATCGGAACAAAATCCATCCAGACGTTTCCGAGATTAGCGTTCACAGACAGACACACTCGCTAGGGGACTTTGTTTTATACTATGTAGTGATTAAGTATTTTAATGCACAAGTAATTTAATTAGGTCGAATAATACATCAAATGTTGTGTTATTTATTGCGTGTCGTGCCCCGAATGCGTATGCGCAGGCGTCGGGATCGAAGTCCGTCTAACGAACATGCCGTCATTTTTGTATTAGTGTCATAGATAACAATCAGTGTGAGAAATAAACGAGTTTAAAAAATATATAAGTAAGTCATAACTTCATAAGATAAATATGTAAGCAAGTACCTAAATATAAATAATTATAGATATTCAATATATGAAGTTTATTAAGTTGGTTCGTTTACAAAACAACAACAACACAAAACAATAGAAAATCAAAACAGAACAATACAAAATCTTAATATTATTATTATGAATTCTTGTACTTAATTATAATTTATACATAGATAGGATACATTACACTCTTATTTTGTTTTTAGAGAACTTATTAGAATTACATAATAAAAGGAGAATAATTATAATATAGTGGATCAACACTATTTCACCTCGTGTAAGTAGTAAGGTACCTAACCTAGGTTATCAAACCAATAGCACCTAACCGTAGAAAACGCGTAGTTAGATTGAATGACCCTATAATGTTCCACGTGCGGTTGCAATACGCTAGTCGTGTTTGTTTTCATTCGAGTTCACAGCGATAATGGAAAATTTCATTGGTTTTTCGTGCTCGCCAATATTGTAACTTGTCGCTGATAAGAAGCTTAATGTGGCACGGTGCAGTGTAGCGTATAGCGTACACCACGTGTAAAGTGCACGCGCCGGTTTTATTGTAGCTTTTTATACAACTGAAAGCTAAAGGCGTGACACGATGAACAATTGAATTTTATTATTAATATACGTAACTCCCCGTATTGACTGAGCCAACAGTCTCGGAGGGCTGTCTTTCAGGGAATAAGACATTACGAGGACTAGTTCAGGGAATAGGACATTTGGGGAAATGGACGTTCAGGGAATTATAGATGTACCTAATGAAGCGCTCCGCTTTCGTCTTTGTTTTTATAATTGAAAAAGACGAAGACAAAAGACTACCTCACGATGCTGCCTAGGGTTGGGAGTAGTTGATAGTGATTTTGAATCAATTTAAAAATATATATCTATGGACTAACAAGGAAAGGACCCCAAGTGACCGGCTCCGATTTGATTCATTTTAAGATATATTGCAGAGCATTGAAAAATAACCTACCCGCATATATTTTTTCGACCCAAATACATATTTAGTGGGAGAAATCGCCCTTTAAAGTTTTCGAATGTATGGGAATGACCCTTTTTTTATCACCCCAAATTCATATTTAGTGGGGGATTCGACCTTCAAAGTTTTCGAATTTATGGACATAGTGAAATCGGTGATTTCCGCCACTAAATTATTATTTGGTCCGGAAAAAAATATACGGGCCGGTTATTTTTAATGCTCTGCAATATACTTTAAAATGAATCAAATTGGAGCCGGACACTTGGGGTACTTTCCTTGTAAGTTGGCCAAAAAAATCCACTTGGATCCACAGGATGACGGGATCCAAGTGGACATAGCGCCTCGCCTGCTTCGGAGAGTAGAGTCCCTTATACGTATGATAGAATAGGGGAAAAACTGAAATACTTAGTTTGGTTATTTGTTTGCATTTATGTTAGTAAACATTTCAAAATATAAGGTTCAAAATTTTAATTAAAAACAACGGAGATGATGCGGAAATTTAAAAGTTGACCTCATTGTGATCTTTCTGATACAGAATTATTATTATTACATACCTACTTACCTACCTACCTACTTTTGTAAGTTGCCGATTTACGAACTTCGTAATAATTTTATTCCATTTGCGTACGTAGGTACATAAGTATTTTCTCAATAAATGTTGCGTAGGTTACATTACATCACTTACGTATTTTGTATATGACGTAGGTACAAAAGTAAATAACTTGGGCAATAGTAGGTACATACTCGTACTTTTGATTATCAAAAGATTACGCAACCCCTAGAGTACGTCTACGGTAGCCTTCAAAGAACCATGTAAAATCGTTAAATTGGTACCTGCTACCTGCACGCAATGCAGTTGTACGAGTACTTGCACTCTTATCAGTATCACCTTACACGTGCTCCCAGTTTACTATGCCACAATCATAGTACCTCGTGTGCTATTGTGAAAAAGCGCGCGAGTTGCATTACCATCGCGTTAAATGTGTGAGAAGTAAAAAGCAAACTCATTCAATTTTAATCGTTATTAACGCTGAACTCGAATTCAGGGTCTATTTACCAGAATTAGTAATATATGTGGGCGGTGGGAGATTTATTGAAAATCAAAGCGGAGTTATTCCGCTTATTGTATCCCCAGCCCGCATGGTGTCCAGCTGCCATGCCGACGCGATGTCCATAAATTGATAAATATGGACACGTGACAGCCCTTCCTATTCGTAATAAATAATGTAGACAAAATTGTAAACCAACTCCGTTCGTTTTCACACGAGCTGCGTTTAAAACCTGTTTCCAAAACATATTTATGTCGATACTCAGTGAAAGTAATGAACTGAGTATGTGTCGTCGTGGAGATCCAAAATGCATATTTAAATGTAAATCACTTGTATTGAGTAGCCGGATGTGTATATGTCGTAGCTGATGGTCCAACTTAGTACTTCACGAAGAGCATGGACACATCATGGAGTGCGCTCAAAGTTGACAAAACGCTGAAATATGGCAGTCATTGTTTCATGTCATTCACTAGAGTCCAAATATTTTTTTGGGAATTTCGTTAAATGCAGCTAGAGTTTATATTACTACTCGTATTCGTGAAGTATTTCCAGATGATAAAATATGATCTGGTCGTTTCATGTCGTGCGAATCTGAGCTTAAGACAGGCTGATGACGATCATATTGAAAAGGAGAGCACACGAGCAAACGGACCCACCTGATGGTAAGTGGTCACCGTCGCCCATCTATATCTCACCTCATTATATAATGTTATTAGAGGGTTTTCTATGCGCTGCTTATTGCTAACTGCTTGAGGACTTAAATGGAGAGCATCATGTACCGGTAATTACGCTGGCTCTCTTACCCTTCAAACCGAAACAGCAATGCAAGAATTGCTGCATGCAGACAAAGTTAAAAGGGGGATTCCACACCAGGCTGACTCTGCACACTTGCACAGTCATAGCACCTTCACCTTCTGTGTCCAGGCACTTCTTGAAGTGTGAATTTCTATCATCTGTTTACAACATAATACTCTTTTAAGAGTCTGAGGTGGGTTCAGTCCAAGGTGAGCAGACGGCGAGGCGGCGAGACGTGCGACGACCTTTATGCTCGACTTACTGGTTTTCTAAATAAATCATATCTTTTATATTCCATACTATAGGAATTCAATACCGTCTGGCCTGACTAACGAAACAATAAGCGTCTGCTGTTCATTTAACCTTTATTGATATTTCGCGGCGGACTAGTTTATTAGGGCAAAGAAACATAGCAATAAACAGGAAATATTTTCATCCAAGACCGAGATCCAAGAGTATAAATAAATGTCACTATGTATTCCCCGATTGAAATACCTAATTGACGACAGAAGAGGTAAATGCAAGTTTTCCTCACCAACAACTCTTTTGAACTCTATTTATTTATAAATTTAATGTATTTTTATTCCCAAATGCGGCGAAAATATGTTAGAATAGGCGGATACATACATTTTATTATTGTTGTTTGTAAAGTGTGGGCAGGGCACGCAATAAAGACTTATATTTATATTCATAAGTCTGGGTGTAGGTTCGTGTTCGTACAGGTGTTCACTTTGCATTGTTGTCCAATTTATTAGCGAGAGCTTTATTCAAAGCTTTATTATACATGGAATCTGATGTTGCTAATACTGTATATTTATAATATTCATAATCATGACATTCCGTGTTTCAAAGTCGTATGGGTATCTTGCAAAATTCCAAGCCGCGTTTTTTATCTTATTTTATCACGCTATTGCTGCCAGAGTACCAGACCAGCAACGCCCCGCCAAGTCCGAACACTCGAATGAAACGGATGTCACGCCGACATAGGGTGGAATAATTGCTTCATGCTTGGAATTTTATAGCTTTATTACACTATTATACACCTCGTAAAGAATTTTGTTAACGGCTTTGGAAACACTGCGAACCATAATAGGTGCCAAAACTAGTTTAATATTTATAGGTTATTTTTCGCGAACATCAACGTCATAAATTTCTTTAAAATTCGACTACCTTGGGTCTAACTCGAGACATTTCTATCTACAGACGTAGCAATGATCTATCTGTCGCAACCCGTCGTTTTACATAGGTACCTAGCCGTTTTTCAAAACGGCGCCCTTATGTATTACGGCTAAATGACGTTCATTTAGCCGTAATACATAAGGATTGACAATGCGTTACGTTCTACAATATGGCTGTCCACGTTTAGTCGGAATGTAAAATGGCTATATTGCAGCCGTATTGTATAATTTTCAAATGATCTCCGGTAATTCGCGGTATTTCCCGGTGTCCTAGTGAAATGCGTAATTTCCGATAATTCACACTGATATGTATTTGATAATTTAAAATAATAATAATCTATAAGTACTTGACGAGTTGACGCCATATTTGTTGTTATGGATCATAACAACAAACATAATTTATGTTTAAGCAGAGTCACGAACGCTAAAAATTGGAAGTCTCTTTTCACGACGTTATTCAAAAAGGATAAACGTTGACCCGCCAGATTGATGAACGCAAAACGTTCATACAATCGGGGGTGTTGAGGTTCAGTCCTTATGTAAAACGGCCGTAATACAAAATAGCGCCGTTTCGCAAAATGGCTAGCCATTATGTCAAACGGCGGATTATACAATCGGGCTGCAACATATCGATGATGATTTGATTGAGCGAGGTTGCATTCATCCCTTCAAGCAAGTTTTAGATGTATAGTGCTAGATAATTCCTACTTCTACAAGTTCCTTACGGACTTTCAATCAAGGCGTGCAATGTGTGGTTCTCACTTCTCATGTCTGAGGTGTGTACATTTTCATAATTGTAGATTCTATGCTATAAAACGAACATTTGACTGAGATGAAAAGTTAGTAGTAGATATGTCAGACGGGCGCTAGACGCCAGACGCGAGGAAGCAGGGGAAAAGGGCGACATTAAAGTATTTAGCGGGCGTACGTCCTCTCCTCTAAGGGCTGAGGGCGCCGCCGCGCCGGGTGAACGATCGCAGGCCCGCGCGGTACCTCATTCCTTGGAACAGGGTACAGACAGAGTATATAGTATAGACTTTTTAGGCGGGCTAACTCGACTAAGCTGAGCAATAATGGAGGGCGCATACGGCATACTTAAATAATAAACATTATTGTAACATATTGTATAGTGACTTATCTATTTCGTCTTATTTATTACTATTAGAAACTTGGCAGTGATTTTGGTACATACCTGTATGTGTTATTATTAAACATTTTATGATAAGACTGATTTCCATTTCACATGTCGTGCTACCTTACAGGCGCGGTCGTTGGGTTAATCTAAAAAAGGAAGCGAAAGCTACATACTGTGTCCAACATATTTTATCAGGGTATTTCTTATTATAAGTATTTAAGACCATCTCACACTTTATCAGTAAATCTGGAACTACAGTAGACGCAGGATGAATTAGCATATTTTAAAGGCGCTTCATTGTAGGTCGACATTTCTCAGGAACGGTTCAACAACCGCACCAATAAAAGTCCTGGAGGGCGCACGGTCGAAGGATGGAGGTCGCCGCCGCTTACTCTCCAGACCTGACGCCCCTCTTGACCTCGCACTCCCCTCTGTGCAAACCAGGGTTGACAGATTGGGGATTTTTTTCGCGATTTTGATGATACATTTGGTGTTTGGGGAAAGTTTGGGGAAAAAATTAATGACATGGCTCAATACCTTTACCTATCCGTATAGTTGAATTTTAAAACTATGCCTGATTGATAACCGTCAAAACTAAAGAGGATATAATGAATTTCGCCTGATAGGTGTAAAAATCACTCGTTTCGAAACGCACCCCAAGTGAATCGTAAGTTGTGTGCGTTTGCGTTGGTCATGCGTTCTTTTTCAACAAACAAAAGTGAATTTATTAATGTTCAGATAAAATGGCTAGAAGTTATAGGCCGGCTTGGGAAGCCGAACATAAATTTTCTGGTGAGTTTTACTTAAGTGATACAGCGTCTGTAACAAAAATGTTAACTGATTACCAGAATTTACAGGTTGAGGACTAAGATATTTCTACAAAAACAAATATGGGGATTTTTTTATTAATCTGGGGTACTTTGAAAAATCACATCTGGCAACCCTGGTGCAAACGTCTCCATCTTGCCTTTGCCTCCAGACATACTCTGACACACGCAGTGCTATTCTATACCTGGCTATACAATTTGATCTGTAGAAAAAACTGACCTATTTATTTGTTGCTTATTGAGAATGATTAATGTGATGTGATGACTATAATCACGTTATTTTTGTCGCTTTTATTCAGACTTATCTTGACGATGTTATTGGGTGATGTTACTGCGTACCTTTGTAAGGAGGGCTAATAATACCTAAAGGAATAATAATACTCTGTCTGCGAAGCGTCTCGGTGTCTTGTGTCGACGACACAGCTCGTGTTCGAGACGCAATAAACAACTGAATATAGCGCACCTTGTAATTATATCAATTAACCAGTCACTAGTAAAGTAACCGAATACTTTCAGGTACTCAAATATTGGCGCAGTAGAAATCGTGGGGATAGACCACCTACCTTGACTTTGGTCGAAAAGTACGTCGACAGGTTTTTAAAATAATATCTCGAACATATTGTAGAATTCCGAATTCCATTGCTTGTAAATGGATCCGGTTTATTGCGGGACTTCCAAATATTTTAGTTGTTTAAAACAATCCTTTTCACATACAAAAACTTTTAGTTCAGTACAATGTCTTTTATGTAACCATATGTAACATGTACCAGTTTTAATAACCATTTTCAGCAGGGATAGATATTAGAGCAGGGATAGTTATATAGATATTCTAAGCTTGCTTTTTGTGTTCAGTTTTGTATGTGCTGCAAAATAAACTCTTTAGGTAGGTACCTGATTTTCACCAGGTAGGTGTCTCATGTGGCTTATACTTCGTCTGGCACAAACAAGGGTCGAGATTTGCGACGGTGTGGTCGTTGCCCAATATGTGCATGTAGTGGGAAGGCGCCAGGGCCAGGTCGTGAATGGGCACAAACAATGAGCGCGCGAGCATGCGCCCGCGTCGTCGGCACTGACTCATGCACAGACCACCCACATGCGCGCTCCAACGCCTCTTGTACTTCCCTATTATGGAGTCTAATTAGATTTACAAACTTCAAACAGTTTAAAATACTTTTTGAACTCTGTTACTAATAAGAACGTTAAACTGGTGCAACCCAGTCAGTAAGGCGAACCTATGTAATTTGTATGATGTGTATGGTGTATGCATTCTTATATTCTTCTTTTGTTTAGCTTTTTCATTTGTAGGTATGTATATCGATTATGAAACTTTATTTTTCGTCTTGACTCGTTATTTATAGGAGACAAAATGATGTGGAAAGTGCCTATTTAAAATACATTTTCAAAGCGAAGTCTTCATATAAGTAGAAAAGTTCGTACCGAAAGCTTACACATAGAGGTGCCTCTAATGGCTCCACTAACGGTAATGGAAGCTTCTCGCTTGTTACACAGTACATGACGTGACTCCGAATCTGTGTGAAAGTTTCACATGTATAAGAACATCGTTCAGCACTTCATATTTGAAGTAAGTGCTTAGTGAATAAGCCTGATTGATGTTTCTGTCGCACGTGGTCGCTCTACCGTGTTTAAAATTATGAAAAGCACATTCGCTTTTAATGTTCATACATATTTGACCAAACATTAATCTCCGAAAATAATGAGATATACTCGTATATCTATTAACCAACTGTTCCTTTGTTTTAGAGTTCTAATACGATTAGCCATAAAAGCATGTTTGTATGGTTATAGAATGGATTATTGAGATGAGACCAGTCATCAACAAACATTGTTGTTATAATGAAGTAGCGATGCGAGTGCCCGAAGAGTGCGGGTGAATGACTGGGTCTATAACCCTGGCCCCTTATAAGATGACGCATCCATGTCCAAGCTAGCTCCTGACGTGTCCTTGTATCGCCATTTCGGACGGACAGCAATATAACTCAACAATTACCGGTTTATTTATATAGACTTAGTATAGATACATTTAGACCAAGAACATAAATCCTAAAATAAGACCTAGGTACATATTATTGGCCACAAATAGAAAGAAACAAGACGAAGACAATTAAGTTATATTAGGTACATGTATAGAAATCTTTTACATTACATATTATTCAACTGTCAACGTTGGGAAATATTAAACGCCTTTCCATTTTTTTCTGTAGCCGATCTAAAGCAAACTCACAAAATACTTGGTTCCCATTTTAATCACCGATTTGAATAGAAGCCGTAACGTAACTACTTAACTAATAAAACAAATGGTTTCCCGCCACAAATAGAAAGAAACAAGGCGGAGACAGTTCAACAACCGGATACGGGAGGTTTTTCCGGAGCTAGTCTTGCGTGTGTGAAGGAAGACTGAAGAGGGACGGGAGTGGCGAGACTTGGTATGATCGGAATGCGGCCGCGTCTCGCGAACGATGCAATGCAGCAGAGTGCAACATCGGCGAACGACCGCGTTGGCGCACCAGTTAGCCGAGCCGACCATCTTGCATTCCCAATGCTTGATTCACACAACACTACGGGTTGATCGACCATTTCTAATTTAGTTTATTAAAAAAAATCCGATACTTACTACAGAATTTACCCAGATTTTTCTTACAGACATTATTCCTATGATCCTTTATTTTTTAGTTTATTTTTAGTTTAGACCTCCTCCTACTTGTATAGCTGTGATTAATGAGCATTAATGAACATGCGTACTTACTGTAAAGTTTTTCTCGACTCAAAAACCTGGCTGGTTTCGTAATATCCGGCTAGCTGTATCCGCTGCAAAATGATTAAGTGAAAACTGGCCACGTGACTTTGTTTTCGTTTATTTTTCCGTTACATTGCCTCGCGCCTGCTCGCGCGCCGCCTCTAGTGGGGCAATCAAATGATGCACTTTTTGGCGCCAAATCAGATATACCAGTGAAATATTATAGACCAGTTAACCAATAAGTGTTCAAAATTGTTTGTACTATAGAGACAATCAATTGATTTTAAACGCAAAAGTGATACCAGAGGTCACCAAAATATTAACATATTCGAAAATAATCTGGTAATAATATTATCTTGTGCCGTGGATACAGGTGTTATAGACTGTACGTGTACGGCTATATCGATGTTAATAAAACAAACCTGATATTTTAATTTAAGAAGAATTTGGCATCTTATCTACCTTTACCGGTTTTATGTTTAGGAATTTGTAATTTATTATTCAACAAATACCTATATTGCTACACTGATATTATACTTTTTATAATTAACAACAAGGATTTCTAATCTTTTGTTAATTGCAACTTAAAGTTTAAACGAATTGTGGGTACCTACTTGTGCAATAAATGAATAATTAGTTGTGAAATGCGCAGCAAACTGTGGTTCTACGAACTTAGTGGGTCATGGACCTCCAAAAATGACGCGTAGAAAACTGACTGAGGTTTTTCATCTCTCCGAGGTTATTACGGCTCCGTTTAGTTTTCCACGACAAGTTTAAACTTGTTTGTGTTGTATGTAATATATATTTTTTCTACTCCCATTTGGTAATTTGTTCAATGTGAAACCACAAACAACATAACAAACTACTTCATTACCAAGGGTCGTT
Organism: Hofmannophila pseudospretella; assembly: GCA_947369225.1. Classification (NCBI taxonomy): domain Eukaryota; kingdom Metazoa; phylum Arthropoda; class Insecta; order Lepidoptera; family Oecophoridae; genus Hofmannophila; species Hofmannophila pseudospretella. The sequence goes on along the minus strand of OX376323.1, from coordinate 7,198,061 downwards.
ACGTAATTAACGTCGCGGTGTCGTAATATTCATTACGACACCGCGAACCTACTTTCAATGAAATTCGATACAAAATTAGTAATTTAGGGAAAACATTGTTTAAATGCCGACGACATTTGACAACAACTTGGACCACGCACTGTTGTCAACGGAGTTGACGAGCTGTCATGGGCGTGTTGGACGATTAAAAGTCACTAGTTGGTTTTGCAAAAAATTATAAATATGGAATTAGAAAACGCAAATTCGGATTTTAATTATGAATATTTACATCGTCGAGTTGTCGGCTTGAACGCCCCTGGCAGCGAAGGTGCATATTCCCCATCGTAGGTTGCGCAACTGTGGTGAAATCGTTTTCACGTCGTCATCGTGGATTCATCAAATCGGGTTCACATCGTGAATTACTGGGAGACCAATAACGACAGTTCTGTCGACTTACGTACTCCTGAACCGTTGAAAATGTGCTTCGTCGCTGAAGAAAACCTCGTCCATACCATTATCCGGTCCAAAATTCTTAACATTTGTTCACATCCATTTTTCCGTGTGATAAGGTCGTCAGGTTTAATTTTTTTAATAAATTGAATCTTGTAAGGGTGGAACTTGAGGTGCAAATTCAAAATTTGATGAACAATGGAACGCTGAACGTTCAGTGACGCCGCAATGTTTTTTGATTGAACGCCACGGTCGATGGAGAACAGCAGTTATTCGTACGATTTAAATCTTTGGCCTCTAACTCGTACGCGCAGTGCGCCCCAGACCTCTGGGCTATAGTGACAAAAAATCCGATAAACTAAGCTTTCGAATATTGTCAGCACCCCCTCCCTAATGCTACCACGTGCGACTTATTTAATATTAAAGTTTAAAAATCTCGTGAGTCAGCCAGTAGATTTTTTAAATTTTTATATGATTATTTGTAGCTAATAAAACTATGTTAAGGTAGGTACTTACTCGTACATCTTACATGCCCTTCTCGAAGTTCGAAGGCAAAACATGTTTTACTTTTATTGTGAGCGGGGCTGAGCGGTGCGAAGCCCACTACCTGGGCGGCCACTTACAAAGACCGAAACGCGAATTCGATCACACACAAGCAAAGTTAACGAGAGATATCCTCGAAGCTGGAGGTATTTCAATTAGAAGTGTATCAATCAGGCTTTTTGCCGCTTTACCGCCCATTCCACAGTTCAACGGCCAGACGGACGGTCCGGATTGTTGATTTTTTCGCTTGATCGCATTTGTACAAAATGTTTTGATCTTGTTTTGAAGTCGATACTGTGATGTTTACCTTAAATACACAACTACTTAATACATTTTATTTTATACCGTACTTACTTGCTTTATTGTTAAAACGAGTTGAAAGTCATAGCAAGATATGACGGGGCCATTTCAACTCTCACCCACAGCGGCACATTGCGCTTTATGTGATAGATAGGATAACCTTTCAGACAAAGATTTTGAAGGGCTACCTACTAATCCAATTTCTTTACTTTGAGCTTTATTATAGCGAGCAAGCTCTAGTATAAGCTTTTCAGATTGTGTTTTCAGAAAACTGCTTAAACTATTCTTTTGTAGCATTAAAATTATACATATAAAAGTATACCTACGAATAACTACAAAAGTTTATAAACAATTATATTTTTAGAATATTTACAAACTGAATGTTGAATTTGTATTACTGCTAGGTGTCATGTTTGTGTAGCCTCTACCTCGTATGTTATCTGCATGTAAAACTAAGCGTTCTGGTCGTTTGCTTGCAATTTCAAATGAAACGGTCACTGCCGTCTTCGTTGGACTGCGAGCCGGTTCAGCCAAGTTGAACGCATTGCCAGGCATCTCACCCTTCGCGGAATTTGCACCCACACATATAGCGCATGAACCGCACCTCGAAGCTTATCCTCCCTATAACAGTTTTTGCAAGTCTACCATCTTTGTTCGAATTTTCTTTGTTTGATGCCGACCATTTTATTTTTTTACGAGTCCAGCTTTCATAGTCTAACTGAAACATTCATTACTTCTTTCTATTTGTTAATAAAAATAGGTGTTATTTTTGTACTTACTACTCACTCCTGCGGGAAAAGAATATTCTTTACAACAACCTTAGGTACTTATTATCCTGTTAGCTGTAGTTTTGTTGGTTTTTCGGAAAATAGTTTTTTTTTCAATACTTATGTATTGAAAATTTTTGTTTATGTTTGGGGTTATTTACCAACTGGTCAATTATGAATGCAGTATAAATAACGCAGGGCGGGCTGTACTGTACAGGGCAGAACCCACACACACGTTCCTAGAATGACACCGGCAGCGATCGTAATACAATGAAATTATTCGCAAATTTTCTACCTATTACTCGTACATGTTCTATCAAATACATATCCTTCGAATGATGAGTAAATGATTTTTTTTGGTACGGAACGGGACGTGCTATCAAAAACCGTAGAATCGGTCGATAAATGCCCGCCGACACGTCACACCACGTGGAGGCAGCCATCTTGAAAGCGGGAGAGCTTTTGGCGCCAAGACTCACCGCATGGTTATGTTTGAGATTTCCGTTGTTTTTAATATTTACCGACAAAATTGTATTATGTGTCCATAATAATTTTATACCTATTGTTTTCGTTACTGTCTGTCTGAAGAGGTGGCTAAGTAATAGCAAGCACAATGTTGTAATTAATTATTTAATTGGTAAAAAAAATATATTTAAATAAGTAAATAAAATAACGTAGGTAGCTACCTACATATTATAAATAATGAAATTACAACAATTCGTAACACTAGAGACAGCAATGACAACTTTATAGCTGTCATTATACAGCCTTCAGTACCTACACCATTATCAGTTTTTCGAATACAGTCCACAAAAGATGCGAATTTACCTACCACAACGTGTTTTGCGCAAATATTTGTTTTGCGTATAGGTACATTTAGCTGCAATAGTTCTCTTATTCATTTCGTCTAGACGAGGGAGAGGGCGCCTACCTACCCTTGTGTCGGGTGAATCTAAATACCTACGATGCGGAGAGCGATCGGTAAATTAAACATCATCACATCACTAATCTATACCTACTGACATAAACATAAAGACTTTATTTTGGCAAACATCTTTTTTGATACTTTTTATCTTAGAGAATTAATAACTACTTTTTATAATACCCTCCTTCCTTCCTTTTAAATTGTTGAAGTAGGTAACAGAACTATGGTTATAAAAGTTCCATTAACTATATGGGGATCAGTTGGCGCCAAAACGCTAGCGTGGTCTGTGGGGTACTTCCACGTCCGCCGTTCATTGCGCTCGCTGAGTGTATTGGCCGGGGCCCGCCACGCGCATCCTGCCTACTACGTTTCTTCCATCCTACTCGTACCCATTTCCCATGTTTGAACCAAAACGAGATGTCTACATCACGTGCATAGCGATTTTTGTGCTGCAGAAGGACGCGCCCCGAGATCAATGCACTTTCCCGAGGACAGCAGGCTCGGTTTTATTACGCTTTAAAGTTTTAAAGAAACGCCGCGAGGCGCCGCCGCCGTTGAAGAAATTGTTAGGAGGTGGTCGCAAGAATGAAACTTGGGCGGCAAAAGTCAATGTCTAAAGCACAGTACAAGCGGAAGTAGTACATAAGTCTTAAGTAATAAAATAGGTACCTTCCTAGTAAAAAGCAATCCGAATTCCATAATTGTGTTGTAGTTTGTTGTGGCGTCTTATATCACTCAACATCGGGCCGTACTTTACCATAGCGTTCGCCACTGAGCATGCATCTTGCGACCACTAACTATAGTATAGTCACCTCGCAGTGTATTTTTAACTTGTGCAGGATAAAATAGAATACATACGTAGGTACAAGAACAGCTATTTATATTGACCAGAAAGTACTAGACTGCCTACTCATTATTTGAGATTTTCAGCTACGATTGTTGTGTCATTTTGAATGAATGAATGAATACTCTAGGGTACCTACTGAAAATGTTGAATGAGTTACACCTACCCTCTAAAATCTAACCGTAACCACAATTTATATATCTACCCAATGTAAGTACGAGTATAATAGGTGTACCTACCTATACACAATTTACATCCTGGCTGGGCTGAAATATATTAGGGTATGTACATGTATGTAATATTTATGTTGGTTACAAATAAATACATCTACTAATTTTGTGACTCTGATTTGACTTTAAGCTGTATCTTCATTGGTTCATACTTCGTTTTCGAACAGCCAAGATAAAACGGTTGTATCAGCTCTTGGTTGTACTTTGACCCGGAGTACTATCTCTGGAACAACAACAAAATGTTTGTTACGCGTTAATTGTTTTCCAATGACCAATGAGACAAGAGACAACACAGCGTTGTCCATTATATTATTGATATTATTCGTGGGTGGGTGGCGTGCTGGCCACGTGCCTTTCCACTGACAATTTTATAGCTGCAATGTCAAAGAGAAGACAATTCATCTTGAGTCTTGTTGACTAAACAACAGTAAATAATTATTTTTAATCTACACTTTTTGATGCAGTACACTGACTACCTACTTTAATTGTAATAATCGTACAATTATTCATGTTTAACCTTGATTCGGATTAAGAACTATCTTTATTCAAATCGGAATTCGGATTCTGTTAAAACTTAACGTAGACTCGTTTCCAAAAATATGGTTAATTAAGGCAATATCTACAGCAGTCAAAGTTTCTTCGCCTTCAGTTTAAAATTTACCCTACTGTTTCCAGCGAGTCCTAGAGGCCATCACACTCATGGAATGAGGACTTATTCATCTCGGTGAGTTAATAAAATCCTCTGGGCCGAGATAGGCCTTTAAACAATATTCAAAATCTCTCCCATTTTTCGTTTCGCTGACGTTTTCTGTTCTTTTTCAATACTTTCGTTAGTATGTTTTTGTGTAAGTAGAGTAGGTATTTAAAAATAATATTGACAGTAGTTGTTAGTATCATTAAATCAGAGTAAATATTACTTAGTGCAGACATTCACTGGCGCCTCAGCTACAAAACACTTCTGTTTGTAACGAATGTGTCATCGTACTCTACATCCGTTGTCGTCGGTACTTAATCAGAAAAAAAAATACTGCCTCGCACCTTAAACATGGGGCCATGTTTTGAAGGTTATCAGGAAAACACGTACCAACATTTAAGGCCCTTGAATATTATTCATCGGTCATCGCCCTGCTGCCAGTTATAAGCTTCGCGATATAAATAATACCTATTAGGTACCTGTATTTTTAACTTAATATTTATCATACTTTTAATGAGTCCGTTAATATAAACAAGTTTAAAATAATCGAGTATCATATATCGAACCGCAAAGAAGTCAACGCGAAGCTAAGATAAGTAATTTCTGTTGTATTTTTTTGTATTGATTAATGATAATAAATGCATTTTTAGCAGTCTTCGTCCTCAAAAGAATCTAGGCATGAACTAGTTTATCTTTGATTTGTCAGTGGTCTGATTCACCATCTGATATTGTGCTCCGTCATGGGTGACTAACAGAGAGAAGACGCTCCTCCAGACCAGTCCATAGTCCAGAACTCCAGACAGTCACAGTCATTCATTATTTTTGTTGCGTACATATTTTTGTTTGTGCGGTTACAAATCCTGTTGAGATATCCTCATCGGTTATTTTTTATGATCCAGTTTATTTATATCGCTGGTATTTAAGATCTGAGAGTGAGTAAGTAAAGTTCCTTAAGGGCGATGACCGTCTTGCTCAGTCGCATATTCCGAGAATTGTTTTTTGAAACCATATTGATTTACCTTAAGGTAAATGTTTTCCTTTGCATGTTTTTGTACTTAATAATAACATGTTTTAAAGACAGACCACCTACCGGATATATTTTAACATTCGCTCGTTTATAGTAATTCATTTACTTCTGTGTTTATAGTCTCATCATAAAATCATGCTTTCTTCGTTCTCTTAATTTACAGTCTACATCTAAGTATGTTTAAGTACGTTTTAGCACCTACGGTATCTTTCATTCGGATGTTCAGATAAATTCAAAAAACTGACTTCAGGTAACAAAAAAATTTTTCTTTTCACTTAGCTGAAACTATTATGTCATCCGCTTAAGTACGAATTCGTCCAAAAGACGATTTCTTTAACAATTCAACTATTTTATCTTGTAAGCAACTTAATTTAACTTAATTCGATTAGATATTTTGAGACTTTAGATACTATGAGACTAATCGTAAATAACGACCGTTAAGAGATTTGAATGTCCAACGTGCGAGGGGCACTCGAGCAGGTGGCTCGCAGGCTTCGGGTACTGCCTCCGGTATCGGGTTGAAGGACCCGCTCAAGGCCGAGGCCAAGACATTTTCGCAGCGTCGACAACCTTCGCAAGGCGCCTTTTGACTGTCAATAGGTGCATGTACTCTAGCCATACATACCTATGTTGGTCCATATTACTCCATATCTCATTAATTAAACCATAGGTACTTCCTATATGTTACGCGTTGAATTTTAGACTGGCTAAAGTCAGGAATTTGTAAACTAAATTATATGTTCTAAATTAAAAGAAAGTGAAATTGGCAAAGGAGACTTTATGTATGACACAGACCTGGCTAGAGTCCTGGACACATATACGATGATTTTGATTAATAACGTACATAATAGGTTGTACTTAGCTAGGCAGTACACTAGAGTGCGACTTTTTATCTACATTTTACTATTATTGATTGATATTTGCGTGTGAATTACGCATGTGGCCTTGTTGTTTCTATACAGGGCTTATTTTATGCCTAAGATAAAACCTGTAGAGGTGGCGGTAGTTTATTTAGCAGTTGAGTTAGCTAAGTATGACACAGTGTGTCCATTATTATCTCCACCTGCCACATTCAGTGCTTCAACATCAGTAGATTAACATCTGCCGCGGTTGATTGTCTCTGTCATTGTTATCATGAGACGCCGCCGGCTGGATCATTTTTTGTCTCCTTCCTCAGGTAGGATTCTTTATATTGAATAGAAAGCTCTATTTTGAAAAGTCGTACTTACAATGCCATTGGTAAGTCCACCACCATTCACAATCGTGTAACTTTTGTCTTTCTTAGGTTTGTCATCAATGTTATAGGAATGTTGTTTTTGTTTAAACCATTGATCGTGGTTGTTTTGAAGTGAATCATTTCAAGTGTTTCTCTTATCTTTGTCATCATGATCACCTGTGGGAGTGACGGAAAATGAGTAAAAGAAAATACACCATCAACACGATATGAAAAATCTGATGCAATAACTTACCTACTAACCTAAAACCTACATAAAAAGTTTTCTGCAAGGTCATACCGTTAATATGTCGCAATGTTTACAGATATCAGCGATTCTTTGGAAGTTGATAAAATAGTTTAGAACTACGATAATTATATTGATTGATTCGATAGCAGTCGCCGGCGCAACTCGTCATCGGGCGCCTGAGGTGTCGACGTTTGGCGCCAGTCAACGCATATCATATCAATCAATACATTACGTTCTTTTCAGGGTTAATAGTGCGGAGGAGGGTTAATACTGAGGAGCTCGTAGCCTAGTTGCGAGCACGGTCCGAAAGTGATCGTGCAGGTTAAACGACGTTGGCGCGGTCGGTACCAGGATGGGTGACCGCTAGTGGCATATTTCATCTGAGCTCCTCCGTGCCTCGGAAAGCACGTTAAGCAGTCGGTCCCGGTTGTTGTCGTTCGACAGCAGTCGTTAAGCCATGTCAGAGGCCTACGGGCGGCCTGAACAACTCTGACAAATAGGTTGGCCACTAACCATACGATAAGCAAGCAAGCAAGGGTTAATAGTTGAATTTAGAACTCTTTTCTTAATTTTCAATTCATCTGTATAATACTTACCTACATATATTTTTTAAACTTACAGTTTATCATTCATTAGTTTCATTCATTACTGAATTACTGATAGTTATATTATCGTAGCCTATTACAAGTGAGTCCTTCACTTGAAACACTCATTTATGTGAAAGTTAAACCAGCGATCGACAACCCTAGTGTCGTATGCATCTTATCAAATTGTTATTGTACATAAACATGATAAATATTCACGTGAATCACAAGTGGTATTATGACCAGAGTATACCTATACTATATCGCGAAAAAAACATTTTTTTTAGTTATGCCTTAATAGGTCAGGTAGGTAACTATAGATATGAAATGAATTTAATTCAATTAATGAAAAAAATATTTATTTAAATACATTCTATTCACGTGCGCTTAGAAAATAGATAGATAAGAGCTATTTATTTGTTAAGTATCTATACCCACCGTATAGGTACTTAACAAATAAATAGCTCTAATAATAAACTAAAGTCTTTTCAAAAGTTTCTTCCACCGAATAAATTAATGCACCTATAAGTACCTAACCTACATAGTTCCTTCTTTTAATAAATGCAGTTTTATAATGTTAAAATAATGATACAAGTTTTATTTTTTCTTGCCCGCCATGTGGATTCCGTATCAAACATTGCCAGGTGGCAAGTTCAATGTTCGACGCAGCTTTTATTTTGAAACGAAGGTTCCTCGACGCTTGGGGGTTGGCTTTGCTCTGAGACAGCAAAAAAGCGTTTCACCCACCTGGCTTCGTTGATGTATACAGGGTGTAATGTAAACCGATCTCACCGGAATACTTATATGTATTTGATTAGGTTTGTCACATTAAATTTTGGTACATTGTTTTGTTTAGATACGTACTTTATTGAGAAAGAAGTTAACAAAATGAAAAATTATGGACATTTTGCACATGGTTTATTTATTTATAACCTAACCTAACCTAACCACTAACCAGATTCAAACTTCAACTGATACGAAGTGCAGGAACATAAGAATAGATAAGTAGTTAAGTAATGAAAAGGACTCTCTGGAGAGTAATATAGATGATAAACATAAAGATTAAAACAATTGACAAAATAATTGTCAATTTATTTGGAAACCCAACAAACAATAATAACTACGGTCATATCAGTCATTCATAACATTTTGTTATACTTGCGTAATGTGTTACAATATTTATCATACTTTTGTTTTATTACTATTTACTAGCTGTCGCCCGCAACTTCGTTCGCGTTCCATACTAACGTTATCCCCCCATTTAATCAATTTATAAGTAGAATTTTCAAAACGTCTATGGCCTAGATGTCAATCTGGAATTATTTAAATATATCCGTGAAAACTCCATCCAAATCCGTTCGGTAGTTTTTACGCGATGTGCGTTCAAACTACTTCAAACAGACAGACAGACAAACAAAAATATTACCTTTAAGATTTTATTATATGTAAGTACTTTCTTAATAGAATATCATTTTTTATTCCTGCCTGGTATTGAAAGTTGTTATATCCAGTCTTTGCTCAAGGTATCTATTTAAAGAAATTTGTCTGTACTGTGTATTAAATAGGCTTCACTGCGAACCTTCGAGCATGCACGTGCCAACGGCAGCTGCACACTGACTGAAAGCAAACTATCTCACCAGTGCCGGATTAAGTGACTCGGATGCCCCGAGCAATTCAAAACTGCGGAGCCCTCTTCTCTTCCTTAAGTACCACAAACCATCATTATTTATTAGATTAGATACGCAATGCAGTTTACGCGGGACATTATAATTTCATTCCGCGTGGATTGTCAACTAATTTGTGTAGATGAATTATTTATCTGGGACTTTGTGAGACCGAAAGAGGAGGTAAGGTAAGGTGCAACATGCGTGGTCGCGGGGGCGTGAGAAGAGTGGTCCCCCAAAAACACATGATACATGTTTTTTTTTCTTTTAGTGATTAGAAAGCTAGGGCGGGAGCGAGCGAAGCGAGTTCGAATTTTCAGGCCAGATCAGACTCAGATAGTGGATTCGATTAGAAGGCTAGGACGGGAGCGAGCGAAACGAGGTCGAAATTTCTGCGCAGGTCCGACACAGATAATGAATTAGTTTAGAAAGATAGGGCGGGAGCGAGCGAAGCGAGCTCAAAATTTCGGAGCAGTTTCGTAACAGATGACGGTTAAGATAGCTAGGACAGAAGCGAGCTCAAAATTTCGTCGTCAGTGACCTTCTGGAGTCTTGGGGCCGCGCCTGGCGGGCAACACTCGCATGTCTTTTCTGTGGACTTGGTGCCCCCCGAGACGTGGTGTCTTAAGCAAACTGCTTACTTAGTTTATTGGCTAATTCGGCACTGCGTCTCACAATCCCGAATCATGAGATGGCTGTCCTAAAAAATAAGAATGTATTCTCAAAATATATTAAAGGGCATTTAATACAATTTATAAAGCTGCACGTGCTGACGACGATGGCAGCTGCGTCTGTTAAATATCTACGAAGTTCCCAATGATTGATAAGCTACCTGCTGTCTCTCCCTTTAGCGCAAAATAAGGTTAGCTTTATATTCCACCTTTCTCTTCATTTTCTATTTTATTTTACGCTTTGTTTTTGTAGTCTCTGGTTCAACTATATTTATACAAAGATACTATGCCTCTATTTCCAATGCATTTACCTACACATATAAGATAACACCTGTATATACTTAACCGATTTTCAGGAAAGTAATATGCTATAAACTACTATCGACGTCAAATGTTCAGTGACGAAGACAACGCTGTAAAATAAATAAACATCTATGTGGTCGTTACTCCCTACACGCGCCCGCATGTATTTACATTCTTATTGCGTCGGCGGCGGCGCATCCTCACAAATCGGTGCATAACGGCTGGCTCATTCAAGCGACGCCTTTCGATACAGATTCTATTTTTAGGATTTCTTACCTAACCGGTAAAAAAGGAACCCTTATAGTGAGACTTCGGTGTCCGTCCGTCTGTCCGTGTGTCACAGCTATTTTTCTCAAGGACTACTAAAGCTATCGGCTTGAAATTTGGCACAGTCGTAGTACTTGTTTGCCCGCATCTATTCTAGGTAAAGGAAATTTGGAAATCATTGTATTTTCATTGAAAATGGAATCTGAAATCCAAAATCTGAAAGTGCGACAACAATGCGGCAAGTTGGGTGTCATATTACAAGACTTTGTTTACACATTATAAAACTTTTTTTAAAGTTTATATGCCATAGTTTTTTACTTATGGCCAAAAATGTGCGAAAAATACCGTTCCTCCCCTTATCTCCGAAGTTCGCAAGCTAAATAATCTGAAATAATTCAGACTCGTAGACGCAGACTCATAGAAAACCTATGTTCAAAACTTTAGTTTTAAGATATTAAAAACTAGGTACTAATTATTTGTATTTTACAACGAAAAATTAAAATAATTAGGAATGATAGAAGGTGTAGTATGTACTCGTATTCCGGGAAAATTAAACGTAGTTCTAAACATTTACGGTTAAAAATTAAAATTGATATTTTTTTTCAATACGTATCTACGAAAAAGATTTCTATTGAGAAGGGAAAGCGAGGTGCGCGAATCCGACTCGTACTTGGCCGTTTTTTTAAAACTTTTCTACAAAACACTGTACCTACTTTATAATAAATCACTTCATTTTGCTAGACGGCCTAGATCTAGATGACATTTTAAAAGCTCAACAGAGTCATAAAATAGCATAACCTGCAAATCATTGTCGCACGCGTCGCACGTGATCATGTCTCTGAAGAATGAACTGCTCTTTGGCTCTTTGTTTCATTCATTTGTGTGTATTAATAATTATAATTTTATTATCTACGAGCAAGTTAATGTATTCATGATTAAAATTATTGCTTGTTTTGATACATTGTTTACACATGATAGCAAGATTAGCTGTTTATTTCACTTCAACGCACAATGTTGTTGTTACTATGTAAGTACAAGGTGCATCCAATCGGGGCGCCATAGGCTCCGTGGCATTGGCAAAATGGCAACGGCCGGCATACACGAGTTTCCTTGTTTACATTGTTGTATATAGGTAAATAGCGCGATAAATCCTTCGTTTTGTTGATTACTATTTTAATACCGATATCCTACTAACATTAACAAGTTGATATTTACTTCAGGCTCTTCGAAATTAGCTTCCGTTTAAAAAAATATTTGTTTAAGAAATTGGGTAAAATACGTGCTCGAAAATTTGTTTGGAATCTGGGATAAGTATACTGTGTGTGTGCCTAGGCTAACACTTGGTTTTTAATAATTAATCAGACGTATAAATTGTTCAAGATGACAAGAAAGCGAACATGTGTAGTTAAATTGTCTTTCGTATAGGATAGACTATGACATGTTTGATTAGGATGGTATGGTGTGGCGAAGGTGCGGAGCGAACGGAAAATGCATATCCGCTCGTGCAGTCGCCATTGCTTGCTGCACATCTTGATATTGATTTTGTTCCCGTTTCCCGCGCTGCCGTACCGCCCTCCTCCCCGTGCTCCGTTCCACTCCCTTCCCGCTTTTCTAGCTCGCCCCGGAGACATCCAAAACATAGTCACGTGCATCGTCGTCATTTTTGTACATCAATTAAACGCAAATGGATAAAATAGAGGTACAGTCCATAGGTGAACCAATAATTTATGGGTTTTATGTATGACCAAATTAATATCTAATAGTAGATTCGGATAGGCAACTCACTGAGAGGCGAGGGGGGCTGATGGGATGCATCGTATTCGTCCTACAACACGGAGGTTAGGTGACGGAGGGTGGAGAGGTGAGGGGGAGGGGGCGGGCCTGTACATCAACATCCATACCCAAGCAGCGCCGTACGTAATATGCGATTATACCGTCTAGCGCGGTGCGGAGGACGTACTCGTTTGCTTGCGTCAAGTAGAGCGCTCCACTCGCTGTGTTGTGCTTCTACTCGTTCAAAACGTTCAGTCCGCAACGCGCCTTTCAACGGATCGGACGTGCGCTCTTACTGAGAAAGTAAAACGTTTGTTTATTTGTTATTTTTCTCAGCATTCTGCATTCCCTAGTAAATTTTATTGTTTATTATAAATTCAATTTGTGATTTCTGCGTTTTCTAAAGACTGAATAAACAAGCTTCATGAACTGTGATCGTGTTTTGCGCCGTTTGGAACATTAATAAAACGGTAAACCTTCGTGTGAGACGGGTCGAAATGAGCGGATTGACCATCAGAGTGAAAAGAGGATCGAGGGGTAGTGCAACTCTTCTCGAGGCAGCTAACAGAATTCTGCGATTACTCGGCGTGAGCTCCACGAAGCGCGGGAAACAGCCCTCGCCCAAATCTAAGGTAAGGTCAACGACTCCTCGCGCGTCTGCTGTCTGTACCCACTTGTTTGTGTTTGGCTGTCTGGTAATAAAATTTAGTACCTATTTTAAAATTAATTACTTTCTATACCTACCTTTTCTTTTATTATTTATATTTTACCTGTTCGATGAGTTAATAATCTTGTCTTAAAAACAAATTGTATTTACATTACGACGAAAGTGAAAGGGTGGGAACAAACGTTAAAAGCGTGTCAAGTGACTGGGGCTGTCACATTCTTAGCATAACTGTTTACTACCACCATTATGTTTTAGTTTGTAGTTTTTTTTAAAATTTGTATGTATTTGTTATACTCAGTTTAGGCTAGCTAGTAGACAGTCAAACAAACATACATTCAGCCATATATCCGGTTCGTAGTCTAAATTATCGTCGTTAATCATTATCATCAGTAAAATATTGAAGAGTATAATCAGTACAAGATTGTTGGATATTATTGAACAAAATTTCTCAATTGTAGATTTCAATTTTTTTTTGAATTTCTATATTTCATGTTTACGTATGCTAACGAGTGTACGCCATATTCCTTTAAAAAAAATAACTTGATGGTTTGTCTCCTGCAAATGCCCTCATTTGCAGGAGACAAACCATCAAGTTATTTTTTTTAAAGATATATGGCACTCGATGACAACGTGGCTCTTTCATGGATATGAAGGTAGGTTATCTTATATGCAACATCGCTGATAAACTTTCGCTGCATAGCGCAGTGTATTGCCGCCGAGGTGGGTGGAACACGAGCCCGCCGCCGGCGCCGCGCCGCCGCCACTCACAGTGAAGAGCGCATCTCATATGATGCAAACAAACGAACGACGGCGAGCGCGGCGCGGACATGACACTTGTTTGTTCACGCGTCGCCGGCGTGACCACCTTGTTTACCAGTCACTACGAATGCCTCGCGATCCACATTCATCCGTCCGTTTGTAATGATGACCTACTATAAAAAAATAATAAAACTGATCAGTCCATACCGCTGATTCCACCTTATAAATAGAAATTCACGAATTAACCTGTTTTACAACTATCAATACCATATCGATTGGAAAAACCTAACGATGACAATAAATTCCTATCTATTAAGAACATTTGCATTGCATATTATTATTACCAAGAAGATCATAAGGTAGATAGGTACTTCGGATCTATTGGTATGCTGATCAATAAGTGATCATCAGTTTTTAATGTAAGATCGGTCATATTAATTATATTAATGACATGTAACATACTAAAATAACTGTTAGTGTTGTTATGAAATTAGTAAATAAACAATATTTAAAACCACTGTTGTGGGTAAAATAAAGTAAAATTGCAAGATCATTGGTCATAAGTTCATAACTCATAACTCACTCACTCAACCTATATCATCATCACGTACATTCTTCTTTTCTTAGGACGCTAGCTTTCACAAAACATGTACTGGAATCAAGTGTAACCTAAGCAGCAATATTGAAAGTATCTAAAATATTTTATAGTTAAATTTTGCTCTCTACATTACAATTTGTTATCTACGTCAAATACTGTTTGTCGATACGTCATCATCAGATACGATGGCGTATGTAGCGTCCTGCAATAATGACAAACGCCCACATTCCTTATCTAGCGATACGCTCAATGGAACACCTATAGTTCAGTACAAATCACTGATTGCTCCTGCATGTAAACAACAACAAAGTTTTTGATCGCCTATTTTTCAGTACCTAATATACTGGTAGTGATCTTTTGAACAGATCGTTATCTAATATAATCCGTCGCTTCACTGAACTGAGTTTGAGTTTAAAAACAAGTTCTGCGTATATAGATAAAAGTTTTTGTTCCGAGGTAGAGCTGATTACGACATTAACAGCCACTCAAATAGAACGTGGACATGACTGGCGCCTTAGTGAATGTACGCTGATAAGAATAAATACATTAATACTTAGGTACTGTAATCATTTGCCACAATTAAACAAAAAGGTAAGTATGTTTGTTTTGCAAGAATATGTATAAATTGTTTGAAGGTATATTAAGCAATAATGCGCTATACGTTAGATCGATCACTCGCTCAGCTGTAGCCGGATGCAAGCAGTGCGGATTTGCGGAGGGGATAGTCTTGGCTTGCATTGCAATCAGATTGCAATGCAATACAGCGCTCCACATCCGCCCAAGTATTGGATACAAGGTCGCTGTAGAGGCCGCTGCCACGCCAACCACGGTCTTGTTCAAATTAAGTAAACTAAAGGCATTACCATAGGTATTGTTTTACTTTGATTTGACAGATAGGTAGGTAGTATGTTATTGCGTAGTTTTCACTCGGAATACCTTGGTATGTTGATTTTGTTCACATATGTGTGTTAAATGTTTGGCTGCGTCTACAAGTAGGTCAAAGTACAAATCGATTAGTTTAGATTTTGTTCGTGTGTCGTTTCTTTGCAGTATTGCAATGCAGTGTGTCAATAATTCAATATCATTTAGGTACTCGTGACAGTCTTGCGCAAACCATATTTCATTTCTATCAAGTCTTATCAAAGAGTTCAAGACGCGTAATTTTAAGTGAACGCTGCGCACTACGCCTACTCATTTCGTTTACCAATTTCACTATATATGCGCAGTTGATTGATAATGTAACGAATGCAGATAATGTAATTGTCGGTAACTTCAAAGCTTGCCGCTTATGACACGACAATTGTTCAATAAATGCGTTTAAAGTAGGTGTTGTGTAGGTGCAGACAGCGCCCGCAGTGTCGTGAAGGGTCTGGTGGGAATCGAGGTCGACAGTGAACGAAGTGGGTACGCGCGGCGCAGCGGCGCACGGAATGTGTTGCGTTGCTGTGGGAATGCGCTCCCGAGTACCGTTGCGGCGGCGGCGTATAGAATACCGCACCGCGCCGCCTCGCCATGGAATGTGAGACCCACTTGCGACCCGCGTGGACAAACTCAATGTTATTTAGTGACTCATGCATGCGTCGTCCCGCCATGCCGCCGCCGCCTGCCCTACAGTTGTTACCGTTGTCCTTTTAAATCCTTGCAAATCTTAGGATAATGAAATAACAATTCTCAGAAGGATAACAAACAACACATAAATTCGAACCATTTAATTCTTAGAAGGACTAGGGAGGTAGGAAATTCCAAGAGTCGGTCGCAAACTTGATTCAAAAGTCAGCGGACAACGGGTCGCCTACCTGTTTCGGTGGTTGCAAAATGATGTATAGGCATCTACTCTATGTATATGTACATATTTTAGATGAACTATGTGTATACTCGCCAAGAGTAATTTTCCACAAAACAAAAATAAATGTGTCCATAAAAGCTATAGTTGCGGGAGTTGAAGTTCTCAAGCATCCAGAATTTTCCTACGGAAAGCAGATACTTAGAAGGTATTGTGGGTAGAAGTGCTCTGAAGATAGATTTTAATTATCGAAGGCGCTGTCTAACCTACGCTGATTCCGTTTAGGTTTAAAAGGTCAATTTCACATCATATTTCTATTTTGCATTTGGTGGCAACTGGGAATATACGTTTCTAATCTGTTAACACACATCCGTCGGTCAGTTCAGCAATACCTACCTAAAAATTCAGCAACGGAACTTTGTTTCGTACTTTCATTTGCTTTTCGAACTTTGTTTTTTTTTGTTCATAAACCGTTACCCACGAATTCGCTGTCTGTGGTCATGTTGATAGAAAGAGTGAGAATTGCGAACTGTACCGCTCTCTCTTTCTATCTTGGCTCGCGTTATTGAATGGATGTGGCATTTTTTGTGAGACGCCTCCGTAAGAAAATGAACAAAAAACTCGAGCCGCGAACTCCAGAAACTGGATCATCGAACTGTAGGTGAGGCCAGTGAACGTGGCAAGCGACGCCACACTATTCGGCCACTTAGCTTGTAGTACACTTTCATAATACCTACCTACTTACTTTCTACTGTCTGCATTCTAGCTAAGTGTTAATAGTTTTATTTTCGGAAAACTGTTACTTATTGGTCAGACATCAGATAATAATTTTAGTATAATAGTGTAGGTAGGTATCTTACTTGAGCCAAATACATTATTTATTGCCTGCTGGCCCATTTTTGACGGCAAATATAATACCACAAAAATCCAAATTAAGTAGTTAAGTACGATAAAAACATCTTTTAAATGCTTTAAAAGAGTGCGTTCCAAAACCAGTTGAAATTATTCACGTTGACAGCTGTACACGTTCCATTGCTTGTGTCAAATAAAAGTTTGATAAATGTTCAGTTGTTAACGCGGTAATGGAACATGGACAGTTGTCAACGAGAATTATTTCAACTGGTTATGGAACGCTCTCTAAAATTTATTTGCCTAACACCTACTGGATCTGACATTATTATTGACATTAGGTAACAACAATGTCAACATAATGGGAAGTTTCACCTTCAAACCTGGTAAAACTTGATTCAACCGATCGTTTGCGTTATGTGGACCTTGTGATCACCTAATTTCTAAGACACGCACGGCAGACAGCGTGTTGTCTGCTCGATCCCCTCCGCGCTTGCCGTGTGTCCGGCCACCGACGCCGCCGCCGCTGCGCCCGCCGCCATCGCCGCCGACCGATAAACAAGTGCCTCTCAAAGCGCGTCGACGCGCCGCGCCGCACGGCTCTACGAGCCACGAGCTGCCATTCACAAGACTGTGTCCGTGATATTTTACAGTTTGACTGACGTGAAGTACCTAGCACGAGTTTGGCTGACTGTTCGTTTCCATTGTTACAGACGAGCCGGGCGACGAGTGAAATAAGAGCTCCGATCGCCGCGGCCGAGTCAACTGTAGAGTCGCCGGTGAAGATGGCCGCGGCACAGGCGCCAGCTGCGCCCGCGCCTCCGCCCGCTACAGTACCGACGCCCAGCCAGAACTCCAAACCCACCAAACGATCAGCTAAAGACTACATTTTCGGAAAATTGATCGGCGAAGGCTGCTACAGTACAGTGTTTCTCGCTAAGGACATCCACACCGGAAAAGAATATGCAAGTGAGTACAATAAGTAATAATTATGTCATGTTAGCTCCTAGGTGCAAGACTAGCGACGGTGTATCGATATCATCATATCAGAACCGTGTTGTCAATATGATGATGCATCGTAGCATAAATTGAATTTAGAAATCTATTTCATGAGTTGTCTTTTGAAATCGGGACAAATTATATAAAAAGCTAGTGTCTTTAGGTAAAGAAATTATACGTAGATACTTACATCTTATATCAGAATTGTGTTTTAATAATGTTTATATATTCTTTCCAGTTAAAGTCTGCGAAAAACTTCATATCATCCGAACAAAGAAAAGTGAATACATAAAACGGGAGAAAGATGCTTTGAATATGCTGTTCAATGTTCCACACGGTTTTGTGAAGCTTTATTGTACGTTCCAAGACGAAGAGAGGCTATACTTTGTGCTGTCGTACGCGAAGAACGGCGAACTGTTGCCTTATATTAATAAAGTTGGCTCTTTCGAGCTGAATGTAGCTAAATATTACGCTGCCGAGTTATTGCTGGCATTAGAAAAGATGCACGCTAAAGGCATAATCCACCGTGATTTGAAACCCGAGAATATTTTATTAGATGAAAACATGCACTTACAAATTGCTGATTTTGGAACAGCCAAAATTCTAGACCCAGAGGAAATCCGCGCAATGCCCGGCAAGCCTGAGGATGACCAGGACGGTAACAATGAACGTTCGCGAAAGATAAGCTTTGTCGGCACGGCACAATATGTTAGTCCTGAACTATTGCATAACCATGTTGACACTCGTGCCTCTGACTTATGGGCGTTGGGTTGCATAATTTACCAGATGATATCTGGCTTGCCACCTTTCCGCGCTCCCGGAGACTTCCTAACCTTCCAGAAAATATTCAAAATGGACTACGAATTCCCAGAAGGCTTTCCAGCTGATGCTAAAGATTTAGTAGAGCAACTTCTAGTTTTGGATCCCACAAAGAGGCTAGGCGCTGAGGACCAAGGAGATATTTATGAAAGCATTCGGAAACATCCGTTCTTCGATGGCATCGACTGGGAGAATATATGGGAGCATACGCCGCCTACTATTAGTCCATATTTGCCTGGTGGTTCATTCGAAGAGGAATACACTGTACCTGATCACTTGGAACCAGGACTAGGAAACAACCAGCTCGTGCGGCTATGGGAATTTGATCTCTCTACCTCTAAAGGTAATTGAATTAATTGTATGTACCTCCCTTCTTTCTAGACCATATTTTTTTTATTCGTACGAACAATTCACATCCGGAAACTGATGCGTATTGAAGTTCTCCAAACATCATTGTTAGTTGGAACCATAACATAATTGTTTTGACGAAATCGTCTTCATATTGTACTACCAGACGTTCCTCTACAAAATCTTACTCATTTTACTTCTGTATTTCGAGCATTCGTTATGAAACATAAGTACATACGTACAGCTTTATTATTCTCAGTTTAGTGTATAGTTCAATATCTGATGTGGACAATTACAAAGAGTCGAGTGCAGTGAAGCGACGAGTAAGAGGCAACTGGAGCGTCCGTGACCTAAATTCTTTGCAATTTATACGCGTCTCGTTTCGTATCCGTCCGAAACATAGAATACCCAGTTTAACGGATTCCTTGCAGTTTAGATGTAATGTGCATAGTTATTCAGTGTAGTTTATTAGGTTTGTCCAAAAATAGTTATCGTGCGATCTTTGCTTGACTGATTCTATGCACTTTACTCGCCTACCTCACATGGTGTATGTGGAGTTTTGAATCATTGTACTCATTGTGTTCGCTGCATTTCACATTCAGAACGGACGTCGTCGGTTCTTGACTTACAGTTCTATAGATAGTATGAATAACATATAGTAGATATGACGTCAGTTTTCCGGCTTGCCACGTTCTCAGCCGCCCGCGCCTGTCATGAATGACTCGCGTCCGGCGTTCATTAAAGACGGTTTTACACGATCAGCTGAGCGGCTGAGCGCGTTGCATGGCTTCCAGTCGATACACTTTCTAATTATATTCATCATTTGTGAATTGTTCGCTATCTTCTTCTTTCTGTAATTCATCATTATCCTTTGAATGCTAAAATCATATTATTTATTCCTCAGGAATCTTGGACATAAGCCCTGAAGAAAAGCGTCGTCGTCTTGAAGTACAAGCTCGCGAAAACAAATGGCATCAATTTGTAGACGGGGAGTTAATATTGAAGCAAGGCCAGGTGGACAAAAGGAAGGGCCTGTTCGCACGTCGGCGTATGCTTCTGCTGACGACTGGCCCACGCCTGTTCTACGTGGACCCCGTCAATATGGTGTTAAAAGGCGAGATTCCCTGGTCACCCGAATTGCGCGTAGAAGCCAAGAACTTTAGAATATTTTTAGTGCACACGGTGAGTTACCCAACCATCCTTCAACATTTGCATTCTCTCTTTCTTCATTCCGTTACTAGATGTCTCCATGCAGAAGCATAGATTATCAAGATAGAAATCTTACGCCAGGTCGCAAATATTTGCATTGGTTATTATGTATTTGGTAATTCCATTTAAACCGGTATTTGTCATTGATCAGAAAGTTATTCGCTGATTAATGGATTATGCTGTTCGCCTTGGTTAAATTCAGACATATTGCCCAATACTTTAATCTGACGCTCTTCTCATAGTTTGTTTTTATTTGTTTACAGCCCAACCGCACATACTACCTAGAAGACCCGAAATCTTTCGCGTTGGAATGGGCGCGTGTAATAGACGAGGTTCGCATCGGCACCTATGGGCGGGACACGACTTAAGCGAGGGCGCGGCCGCCGCCCCGAGTCGCGCCCGTGCCGCCGCCGCGGCCCCCGGGCCCCGCGCCCGCCCCCGCCGAGTGCACTTTTGTAGGATACTACTAGCCTTCATTTTCACGGGAACCATCCAGACAGCTTTCGCGATGATGATGACTGACTTCGTGTTCTACCTGAGGCGAGTCGGCAGGCGTCCTGTAAGTTTAAGCGGCCCGAAAGGGAGCCCTGAAGCGGCCGCTAGCGGACGCGCGTGTCTAGGCTGCAGAAGGTGCGCAGAAGTCGCGGGCGGCGCCACATATGTTCCAGAGCGCTCGAGACGCCCGCGCGGCGCAAGCGCGAGCGCACCGTAGAGCAGAAGCCCGTGCGCCCGCGCCCCACGCTCGTCGCCCCGCGCACCCGCGCATCGGAGACTAAACGAGACGACGACGTCAATACCCGATCGATCACTGTCGATATTGAATGACTGATTCCTATTAGTATGTCCAGACTATCTTAAATTATTATTCTAATTTAAGTTTCTTATTTAAATAATATCGATAATGGCGATGATCTGTAAATATTTGTCTTAAATTATTATTATTGCAATCGCTTAGGTATAGTGTAATGTGTAATCGTGGGCCGTTAACTTTAAAGTATATGGGCCTCTTGTAAGAATGGACTTTTTATTCACCACCCGCGTGTTCACTAAGCCCATTCCGGTTGGTACTAGGCAATTTATAGCTAAATTAATATTATTTATTTTAATTTTAATTATTTGCCAACGGAATGTGACTGCTGTACAGTTATAAAGTAGGAAAATATTGTATGTTTCCAGTTCTTTTGCTGGTAACAATGGAGGTAGATCTTGATGTAGCCACAAATTAAGTAATGAGTCGATGACCCATTGTTACAAGGGCAGTGTGTATGAATGGAAACAGTGAAACTGTAAGAAGGATAGCTTCTAACTGGCCGGTGAGAGCCGGCCGCGCCGTCGAAGGCCTCAATCAATGCTTCGTTACGTGCATCTTATGCAATAAATTATGCATGCACTATAATCCTAACTTAGCAAAAGTATACGGATAAGCACCAGGTGACTACTATGCTATGACTATTGGAACGCTTACAATTTAGTCCCATTATTTGTTAATTTCAATATTGATTTTGGTATTGTATTGTATAATGGGTAAAACACTTTGATTTGAGATTGCAAGTTTCGTATTACTCTAATGAACAATTTACAAAGCCATCTGTAGTGTTTGTTCAATGTCATGGCTTTTAGTTTTTAGAATTCATGTGGATTCTCTCAAAATTAATCAAATATTTACTGTAATACATACCCCGTTTATAATAGTGTATTTATATTAACATGCCTAAAACTTGCCTGGAGTATTTAAAATTAGGGCTTATTGTGGAATTAAATCCATAGTTCAATATAAAACCCTCATTTAGTAAAAATATAGGACATTTTATAGTATTTGAGCCTTAGTACAGACATTGTTTTGATTATTATGTAAAGATACATGTATGCAACACGGACATAGGGAAACAATAGTTGGGAGCTAAATTGGACATCTCCATGACATTGTTGATAATTGAATGATAATTCTGCATTTAAAATTTAATAACTGTTAACTATTGTAATTATATTTTACAACATTTGTATTGCATAAATTCCATAAAGTATCAAAGTAAGAGATTGAAAATAAAATTGAAGTTGATTTTTTAATGCTTTTGTTTTATTTCTTATTAAAAATGGGTTCTTTCTAATTCAATTGACACTGAAAGAAAAGTTGCACTTCATAGGTAGGTACTTGATAAAAAAAAAGTTTATAATCTCTTTCAGATATTCCTTTCTTCTAAATTTTAATTCATTCATTCTCCTAAACTCATACTACTGATAGTGCTAGAGGAGTATATTATGGTAAAATAAAAGAGTATAGGTATTTTTGATTGGTTAAAATATTATTCCAAATAACATTTGAAAATTTAACAGGTAACTTGTTACAGTCCAGTCCATGAGTCCAGTCTATCTGGATCATGCAATTAGTAATACATACATGTAACTATGTGCACAAGTGTTAACTAAAGGCCTACAACTTAACTGAGTCGACGCGACGCCTAGGTTTATGGGCGATGCGGGAAGGGTGACGGATGACGTAACGGGATAGTCATCGAAGCGGACATCCCGCACTCCTAGGCCTCCTAGCTTAGCCATAGCCAGCGCCAACTTGCTTTGCTAGTTACAACAGTATATATTGTTTACCGAGGACGAGAGGGACCAGATTACCGGCACGAGTCTACTTCGTAACATGAGCCGCAGGCGAGGGATGCGACAGATGAGTGCGACAAGTGGTCCTCTCGCACGAGTTAAACACGATATTTTTTGTTACATCTGCGAGAATATGAATTTAAAAAAAATTGTATATAACTAAAGCACTTCGCAACATTAGCCGCAGGCGAGGGATGCGGACAGACGTGTGCGACAAATGGTCCTCTCGCACGAGTTAAACACGATATTTTGGGTTAGAAGCTATTACATCTGCGAGAAATGAATTTAAAAATATGTATATAACTAAAGCACTAACTACACATACTTTTTGTTTTGAGTTATCCGGTAGCAAATTAACTTCACAGTTCACTAGATTCTCATATAAAATCTTTCGATTACAAGATATTTGTTTGTAATTGATATATAATTGCTACTTCACTTATTGTCGAGACTTCCGATCGTGAGTAATAGATTTCCGCCCTAGGGCGTGAATGTGGTGCTTTACGCCGAGTTTTCGGTGGAAAAATAGGCCAATTTTTGAGCAGATGTAACAAAAATATTATTATATTCCAAAGTACTGTTGTGAAAGGCATGGCGATAGCTCCAGGCTCACTCAATTTGATCGGTGTAGGTATATGGGATTTACCGGCGGTTATAGTAACATAGCGAGTGATTGAAAATTAGCGTCTATACTATAGGTACTTTCAGGCTAGCTCAGACTAATCTATTGCTGATAGCTATATAGTTGTGAACATATCTGTTTAATCACACGTGTTGCATATACAACACGGTTGTTGTATATGCCAATATGTAATTTTACTTCTATCTTTTGTATATTTTTCACATGTTTAAAAAAACGCTACCTACCTCTAAGAAATTACAGGCCACAATAATAGTAATTGGACTACTGGCGCCCCCTTTTGATAGCCCACGATAAATATAAAACTCGAACGTCAAAGCAGTGTTGGTTGCCATATTACGGAATTTTCCCCCAAATTCGGGGAGTTTAGGCGTATTGCAGGTTTATTTAGGAAATAGGTTTAGTGCGATATAGGCCTGTTTCACGAAAATACCGAGGAACGGTCACTTATCGCACATTTTTGGCCTAACAAAAACTATAATAGCACATAAAATAAAAAATAGTTTTTTAATGTGCAAGTAAAGCCCTTTCATATGATATCCAACTTGCCTCAGTTGCCTCACTTTCAGATTTCAACCCCCCCATTTCGGACCCCAATTTTCATAAAAATAAAATTATTTCCAAATGTCTTTTTCTTGGGATACATACGGGCAAGCAAGTCCTATTATAGGCATTATTGGCACAATTACAATAATTGTGCCAAAATTCAAATGGACAGCATTAGTAGTTCCTGAGAAAAATAGCTGTGACATACAGACGGACGGATACCGAAGTCTCACCTTTAGGGTTCCTTTTTTACCGTTTTGGTACGGAACCCTGTAAAAGTTTTTTTTAATTAAAATTGTATGGCCTAGATTTCCTTCTTTTGATATTCGAGTACACAGTCAGCGCCATCTGTTGTGATAATTGAATGGATGGAAGCTATCAAAAATTCCCTCCTTGATTTCGGGATATTAGAGATTGCTAATCGGCAACATTGGTCGAAAGTCGAAAGGGAAGTTTCCTTTGTTTTATTTTATTCAATTTCATTTTCTTCACTGTTTCCATCAAAATAATTAAATTTCTCGAGAGTTGATTTTGAAATGACTTCACCGGTGGTCAAATATGTAGGAAGAACAACCGATTTTAAGGGTAAGACTTTATGGGAAATTGTTGGCAGCCTTAAAAACTTTGGTGTTGGAAGAATTGTGGTTCGCAACGTTTTCGAGCGATATCCTGAACCTAGTTTTATGAAAATCGTCAAAGTTGAGACATGTCCTGATGAGGTAAGTCAATGTGTAGAATTTTTACTACAATCACAGTCAGTATAATCTAGCTTCTTCAAAAACTTGTATCCTTGTTGATTCTAGGTTATGTTTTCTATTTTGGTTATGAAATAGGGGTACATGAACATCCAATACTTGTAGATCAACTGAAGGGATTTTAAACAAATTTCAGGAAAGGCGCAGAGTGAGAGTTTGGGTTGAGAAGACATTCAGAGGGCGTAAGCTACCAAATTTGACAGAAATTTACCGTACTTCTTACAAACCAGATTACAAACTTATACCAAAGAATGAGGAAGCCAAGCTACTGAATTCTATTCAAAATGTGCATGAATTCCCTGAAGTGATTTTGCCACGAACTATAGAAATGCCACCGTTGATGAGGAAATTTATTGTTAAAGACCACGAGAAGAAGGGTTTAGAGGTATGTAATCCTGTCCTTTTTACATGTTTGCAGGGTTGGGGTGTCGCTAGAGGGCACTGAGGGTTTTTACCCTCGGTGCCAGTTTTCTAACTCTTGAGTTAGAAAACTGTTTCACAGAAACCTAATGGACGAGAAACTGACTCGGACATATTAGGTTAGGTTGCATTATGACAACCAAACATAGAACCCCACTTTGGGGTTCCTTCAGCTTCTGTGCGCACCCCTCTAACAACACTCAATTCAATGCCATCTTCAATTCACCAAAAGCAATATGCAATGTCATTCATTTCAGTCAAGGTGGCCATTAGGTATTTAAAATCAGACATTATGTGATGTTTGTTCGTAACAACCACTAGATACTCTAATCCTTTATCAGGCATAGTATGTTTCATCAACCACAAATAATTTGAGTTTGTTAGAGACCCTTAGCATTTTTTTAATTTGCAAAATATTATTTTATTAGATGTGTAGTTTTCGTTTCGTTTCGTAAGTCACCAGAACATTAATCACTGGCACCACAGTTCATATTCAATGTACTAGTATGCAGTTTCCTTTGCGTAGGTATAATGGAAATTGATATAAACTAGGGCATAAAAGTTGTTTTATGCCCTAGTTTTATTTTATTTTATTAAAGGTAAAAATATAGATGACATATTGAAATATATTTTTTGTCTGTACTTATGGGTCCTGATAAAAGGCTAAACCACAAAAATCGGAGCAATGACAGTGAGTCACGAAGTTGACTCATAGGTCACTTTCATACATTTGGCATTCAGTGCCTGACGGGGTTTCCTTATAAAATTGACGGTCTCGCGGACCCTTTAAACTTCTCAAGCGAGCAATCTTTTTTTTATTTTTTTTATTTACTTCTAAACCCGCATTTGACCTCGATCTCGCCTGATGGTAAGCGACGATGAGGTCGACGATGGAGCATGCGGGTCCAGTAAATGCCTATTCACTCTGGCCTTGAAGATCCCAAGGTTGTAGGTTTCGGGAAATACAGACGCCGGCAGGCTGTTCCATTCCTTAGCCGTTCGCATAATGAATGAAGAAGCAAATCGCTTCGTACGAGCAGATGGTATATCAACAACATAAGGATGGAACCCCTCCCCGCGCCTGGTAGTCCGAAGGCGGAATGGAGATGCTGGAATTAGGTCGTGCAATTCCGATGCGCACTCTCCGAAATGTATCCTATAAAATACCGATAGACAGGCAACCTTGCGCCGATGTTCCAGACTTTGCAGTCTAGCTTCCACCAGCGATTCGTCACCTATAAGGCGCTTAGCGCGTTTCTCCACTGAGTCAAGGGCAGCCAGTTGGTATTTAGCTGAGCCGTCCCACAGGTGGCAGCAGTACTCCATGCACGACCGGACTTGAGCTTGGTAAAGGTTTAAAAGCTGTCCCGGCGTGAAGTACCGCCTAACCTTACTCAGGATGCCCAATTTTTTGGCTGCGGTCTGAGCTTTTGACTCAATGGAGCGCCCAAAGTTGAGATTGGAAGTCAGATCCAACCCCAAAAGGCTGAGGTGGTCGGTAATCGGTACGGATACATCCCGGAAAGTCGGAGTCAGGTGGAAGGGACTCCGTTTAGCGGTGAATAGACACGCCTGCGTTTTAGTGGCGTTAAACTTGACCAAATTGGCATCGCCCCAATCGGCCACGGCCTTTAAGGTCAAGTCGATACGCTCAACCATGGCCTCTCTTTGAGTCTGGATCTCACCAGCACCAGCGCGCGCAACAGGAAGATAAGAAAATTAAAACAAGAAAATTTGAAACAAGAAAATTGCGAGTCGATGACCAGCTATGTAACGCAAATTGTAGAAACATCCCAGAGACTACGTGGAACGGGATTCAACATCAACGACGAGTGGGTTGGATCTTTATTACTCGCCGGCTTACCAGACCGTTTTTCACCGATGATAATGGCCATCGAACATTCTGGAATATCGATTACAGCTGATTCCATCAAGACCAAACTAATCGATATGGAAGTTCCGGAAAGTGAAAGTAGTTCCGCATTCGTGGCGAAATCGAGAACTAAATGGAAAACCGGTAAAGCGGGCAGCACTAGTAAAAATGGCGCGTCGGGGTCTACTTTGTCTACTGCTGCAAAAATGACAGGTGGAAAAATTATTACTTGTTACAAATGTAAACAAACGGGTCATTATAGAAATCAATGCCCGGTTAAGGATAATTCGAGCAAGTATAGTCAGTCGAATGCTTTTAGTGTTGTTTTTCTAAGTGGGAATTTCAACAAAAGTGACTGGTACGTTGATTCTGGCGCAAGTAAACATATGACTGCGAATCAAGAATTGCTGAAAAATACGTCGAGTTCGTCGAGTTTTCCCGACATAATAGTGGCAAACAGAACAAAGGTACCTGTTTCGTGTGTGGGAGACGTGAATATCATTACAACCTTCAACTACGAGATCACAGTAAAAGATGTGTTGTGCGTGCCGAGTCTTACGACAAACTTGCTGTCGGTCAGTGAACTGATAAGAAATGGAAATGACGTAGTCTTCGAATCAAATCGCTGCTTAATTCGTAACCAAAACAGTGAATTAGTAGCTGAAGCCGACTTGATTGACGGTGTGTATAAATTGAGACTTCAGAGGCAGAGTTTACTGGCAGCATCGACAACGGTGGATGGTCATACATGGCACAGAAGGCTAGGACACATCAACAGCAACGACATGAATACTATGAAGAATGGTGTAGTTGCTGGGCTTGATTATAAAGGTGCTGTAGTTATCAACAAGGCGACATGTGAAGTATGCTGTGAAGGGAAACAGTGTAGGTTGCCATTCTCTCACGTTGGCACCAGAAGCACTGAAACACTACAGATTATACATTCCGATGTCTGCGGGCCTATGGAGGACAAATCTCTCGGAGCTGCAAAGTATTTTGTCCTGTTTGTTGATGACTATAGTCGGATGACTTTTATTTACTTTTTGAAGGCAAAGAGCGAGGTGTTCAGCTGCTTCAAGGCTTTCAAGGCATATGTGGAGAATCAACAAAATAAGAAAATTAAGATTCTAAGAACCGATAATGGATGCGAGTACTGCAGCAATGAGTTTGAAGCTTTCTTAAAAGATGAAGGTATTCTGCACCAGAAGTCGAACCCTTATACTCCAGAGCAGAATGGACTGTGTGAAAGGGCCAACCGTACCGTAGTTGAGAGGGCGAGATGCCTATTGTTTGAAGCCAACTTGGAAAAGAAGTTCTGGGCAGAGGCCGCGAATACGGCTGTCTATTTGAAGAACCGATCAGTTGCATCAGGGTTGGACAAAACTCCATACGAAATATGGACAGGAAATAAACCAGACTTGAGCCATATTCGCATCTTTGGCAGTCACGTCATGGTACATATACCAAAAGAAAAGCGTCTCAAGTGGGACAGAAAGTCTAAACAACAGATTCTTGTTGGTTTTTCTGAAAATGTAAAGGGTTACAGAATCTATGACCCTAGTACAAACAAAGTAACTACAAGTAGAGACGTAATCATTATAGAAAAGCCACAGAATAATGATGAAGTTGTTGTTGAGCTTGGGAGCGAAGTTTCAGTGGGGGAGTCACCTAAACTAGAATTTTCTGAAGATGAATCAGAAATGCAGAAAACCTCTGAATATGAACCAGAATTACTAGAAACTTCTAGCTCCAGCACGTTGAGTTTTAAAGATGTAGACGAGTCACAGGAAAGTCCTGAAAAAGAAAGTTCACAGATTAGAGAATCAGATGGTGAAACAGAAGTCGTACCAGAAGTGATCGCTGAAAATTCTTCAAGAGAAAAAAGACAAAGAAAGCTCGTTGAGAGGTATGGTATCAGCAACATGTGCGCTACGAGTACTCCTGAAGTTCCTGATGTCGCTGATGAAATCACATATGCAGAGGCTATCAGAGGACCTGAAAGCAGAATGTGGAAGCATGCGATTGCAGAGGAGCTACAGTCGTTTGATGACAATGAAGCGTGGGAGCTTGTCGATGTTCCAACTGGTGTCAGTGTAGTGCAGTGTAAGTGGGTGCTGAAAAAGAAATTCGACTGTGACAATAATGTGCGGTATCGTGCGCGATTAGTTGCGAAAGGTTTCACGCAGAAAGCCGGAGTGGACTATACTGAAACTTTTTCCCCAGTTGTCCGACACTCAACTCTGAGAATGTTGTTTGCTCTGAGTGTACAACTAGGCTTGGATATCACGCATTTAGACGTCACAACAGCTTTTCTTAATGGTCATTTGACTGAAAATATTTTTATGTCTTTGCCAGAAGGTTTTCCTATGAAAAACACAGATAATAAAGTTTTGAAATTAAAAAAGGCTGTTTATGGGCTAAAGCAATCTTCTTTAGCTTGGTACAAGCGTGTTGATGAAACTTTGTGTAATTTAGGATATAAGAAAAGTAAACTTGAACCTTGTTTGTTTGTAAAAACTGCTGAAAATAATAAGAAAACTATTGTAGGGCTTTATGTAGATGATTTTTTGATATTCTCAAATGATAAGTCTGAAACGGAATTTTTGAAAAAGAAATTGAGTTCACAATTTAAAATTAAAGATTTAGGACGGGTAAAACAGTATCTAGGCATGAGAATTAATATAAATAAAAACTTAAGTGTTATTACTATTGATCAGCAGCATTATATCGAGCAATTGTTAAAAAAATTTGATATGTCTGACTGTAAGAACGCAGATACGCCTATAGAACATAAATTGAATGTTGAAAAAGCCAATGTATGTGATAGCAAATTGCCTTATCAGAAATTGATCGGGAGCCTCATGTATTTGGCTGTGTTGACAAGGCCCGACATTGCATATTCTGTTAATTATTTAAGCCAGTTTAATAATGCATATGATCATGTTCATTGGAACTATGCAAAAAGAATTTTAAAATATTTGCAAAGAACTAAAGACTATTGTTTGAGGTATTCTCAGGAAAGAGTAGATCTAGAAGGTTTTGTAGATGCCGATTGGGCAAGTAATGCGATAGATAGGAGGTCCTATACGGGCTATTGTTTCTTGATGTCTGGATCTGCAATTTCCTGGGAAAGCAGGAAACAAAGAACTATAGCTTTGAGTAGCACTGAGGCTGAATACATGGCTATGTCCGAAGCGTGTCGTGAAGCTGTGTATTTGCGGAGCCTACAGTCTGAAATCACTGATTGTTCATTTAAAATTACTTTACACAGTGATAGTCAGAGTGCATTAAAGTTGGCAAATAATCATCAGTCGCATAAGCGATCTAAACACATCGATGTTCGATATCATTTTATTCGTGATGTTATTAGTAAAAATGTTATTCAAACTGAATATTTGCCTACAGCTGAAATGCCCGCTGACTTATTGACCAAAGGCTTGTGTGCTAACGTTCGAATCGAATACTTCGTTTTATTTTAGGTTATGGGCCCAGCATTTTAATTTTCGATAAAAAGTGAAAAGTTTAGCTAGTTTTAGTCTTTTATCGGTGTGATTACGTTATACGCGAACAATGAGTGCGAATTACGTGAGCAGTGTGCCGAAGTTAAAAGGCAGAGAAAACTATGAAGAGTGGGCGTTTGCAGCGGAGAATTTGCTTGTCTTGGAGGGCATGAGTTTGTGCATCAAGCAAGAAGTTGCATCAGACAAAGCAGCCGCAGTTGCAGAAAACGACTCGAAAGCGAAAGCTAGACTTGTTTTGACGATCGATCCGTCATTATACGTGCACATAAAGGACACGAAATCCTCGAAAGAATTGTGGCAAAAATTGAAACAACAAAATTAAACAAGAGCGCAGCAAAATTAAAATAAAACGAAGTATTCGATTCGAACGTTAGCACACAAGTAAGTTTTATTTTTCTTTTTTTTCTTTTACATAAGCAATATGTATAGACAACTTAATCATAAACAATAGAAATCGAATAAGTTTCTAGATGATTCAATAGGTGTCGTTACTATATACTATTTTGATATATTTCAACACCCCCACTATATCAAAACAAAAAAAAAAAAAAAAAATACATTTTTACTTTTTTACAATGCCTAACTTTTGCATCAAATAATAATGTTTTGTTGCACACAAACCTTTGGTCAATAAGTCAGCGGGCATTTCAGCTGTAGGCAAATATTCAGTTTGAATAACATTTTTACTAATAACATCACGAATAAAATGATATCGAACATCGATGTGTTTAGATCGCTTATGCGACTGATGATTATTTGCCAACTTTAATGCACTCTGACTATCACTGTGTAAAGTAATTTTAAATGAACAATCAGTGATTTCAGACTGTAGGCTCCGCAAATACACAGCTTCACGACACGCTTCGGACATAGCCATGTATTCAGCCTCAGTGCTACTCAAAGCTATAGTTCTTTGTTTCCTGCTTTCCCAGGAAATTGCAGATCCAGACATCAAGAAACAATAGCCCGTATAGGACCTCCTATCTATCGCATTACTTGCCCAATCGGCATCTACAAAACCTTCTAGATCTACTCTTTCCTGAGAATACCTCAAACAATAGTCTTTAGTTCTTTGCAAATATTTTAAAATTCTTTTTGCATAGTTCCAATGAACATGATCATATGCATTATTAAACTGGCTTAAATAATTAACAGAATATGCAATGTCGGGCCTTGTCAACACAGCCAAATACATGAGGCTCCCGATCAATTTCTGATAAGGCAATTTGCTATCACATACATTGGCTTTTTCAACATTCAATTTATGTTCTATAGGCGTATCTGCGTTCTTACAGTCAGACATATCAAATTTTTTTAACAATTGCTCGATATAATGCTGCTGATCAATAGTAATAACACTTAAGTTTTTATTTATATTAATTCTCATGCCTAGATACTGTTTTACCCGTCCTAAATCTTTAATTTTAAATTGTGAACTCAATTTCTTTTTCAAAAATTCTGTTTCAGACTTATCATTTGAGAATATCAAAAAATCATCTACATA
This sequence comes from Hofmannophila pseudospretella, assembly GCA_947369225.1. NCBI lineage: Eukaryota > Metazoa > Arthropoda > Insecta > Lepidoptera > Oecophoridae > Hofmannophila > Hofmannophila pseudospretella. Next base: position 7,165,677 of record OX376323.1, on the reverse strand, counting down.
AAGCCCTACAATAGTTTTCTTATTATTTTCAGCAGTTTTTACAAACAAACAAGGTTTAAGTTTACTTTTCTTATATCCTAAATTACACAAAGTTTCATCAACACGCTTGTACCAAGCTAAAGAAGATTGCTTTAGCCCATAAACAGCCTTTTTTAATTTCAAAACTTTATTATCTGTGTTTTTCATAGGAAAACCTTCTGGCAAAGACATAAAAATATTTTCAGTCAAATGACCATTAAGAAAAGCTGTTGTGACGTCTAAATGCGTGATATCCAAGCCTAGTTGTACACTCAGAGCAAACAACATTCTCAGAGTTGAGTGTCGGACAACTGGGGAAAAAGTTTCAGTATAGTCCACTCCGGCTTTCTGCGTGAAACCTTTCGCAACTAATCGCGCACGATACCGCACATTATTGTCACAGTCGAATTTCTTTTTCAGCACCCACTTACACTGCACTACACTGACACCAGTTGGAACATCGACAAGCTCCCACGCTTCATTGTCATCAAACGACTGTAGCTCCTCTGCAATCGCATGCTTCCACATTCTGCTTTCAGGTCCTCTGATAGCCTCTGCATATGTGATTTCATCAGCGACATCAGGAACTTCAGGAGTACTCGTAGCGCACATGTTGCTGATACCATACCTCTCAACGAGCTTTCTTTGTCTTTTTTCTCTTGAAGAATTTTCAGCGATCACTTCTGGTACGACTTCTGTTTCACCATCTGATTCTCTAATCTGTGAACTTTCTTTTTCAGGACTTTCCTGTGACTCGTCTACATCTTTAAAACTCAACGTGCTGGAGCTAGAAGTTTCTAGTAATTCTGGTTCATATTCAGAGGTTTTCTGCATTTCTGATTCATCTTCAGAAAATTCTAGTTTAGGTGACTCCCCCACTGAAACTTCGCTCCCAAGCTCAACAACAACTTCATCATTATTCTGTGGCTTTTCTATAATGATTACGTCTCTACTTGTAGTTACTTTGTTTGTACTAGGGTCATAGATTCTGTAACCCTTTACATTTTCAGAAAAACCAACAAGAATCTGTTGTTTAGACTTTCTGTCCCACTTGAGACGCTTTTCTTTTGGTATATGTACCATGACGTGACTGCCAAAGATGCGAATATGGCTCAAGTCTGGTTTATTTCCTGTCCATATTTCGTATGGAGTTTTGTCCAACCCTGATGCAACTGATCGGTTCTTCAAATAGACAGCCGTATTCGCGGCCTCTGCCCAGAACTTCTTTTCCAAGTTGGCTTCAAACAATAGGCATCTCGCCCTCTCAACTACGGTACGGTTGGCCCTTTCACACAGTCCATTCTGCTCTGGAGTATAAGGGTTCGACTTCTGGTGCAGAATACCTTCATCTTTTAAGAAAGCTTCAAACTCATTGCTGCAGTACTCGCATCCATTATCGGTTCTTAGAATCTTAATTTTCTTATTTTGTTGATTCTCCACATATGCCTTGAAAGCCTTGAAGCAGCTGAACACCTCGCTCTTTGCCTTCAAAAAGTAAATAAAAGTCATCCGACTATAGTCATCAACAAACAGGACAAAATACTTTGCAGCTCCGAGAGATTTGTCCTCCATAGGCCCGCAGACATCGGAATGTATAATCTGTAGTGTTTCAGTGCTTCTGGTGCCAACGTGAGAGAATGGCAACCTACACTGTTTCCCTTCACAGCATACTTCACATGTCGCCTTGTTGATAACTACAGCACCTTTATAATCAAGCCCAGCAACTACACCATTCTTCATAGTATTCATGTCGTTGCTGTTGATGTGTCCTAGCCTTCTGTGCCATGTATGACCATCCACCGTTGTCGATGCTGCCAGTAAACTCTGCCTCTGAAGTCTCAATTTATACACACCGTCAATCAAGTCGGCTTCAGCTACTAATTCACTGTTTTGGTTACGAATTAAGCAGCGATTTGATTCGAAGACTACGTCATTTCCATTTCTTATCAGTTCACTGACCGACAGCAAGTTTGTCGTAAGACTCGGCACGCACAACACATCTTTTACTGTGATCTCGTAGTTGAAGGTTGTAATGATATTCACGTCTCCCACACACGAAACAGGTACCTTTGTTCTGTTTGCCACTATTATGTCGGGAAAACTCGACGAACTCGACGTATTTTTCAGCAATTCTTGATTCGCAGTCATATGTTTACTTGCGCCAGAATCAACGTACCAGTCACTTTTGTTGAAATTCCCACTTAGAAAAACAACACTAAAAGCATTCGACTGACTATACTTGCTCGAATTATCCTTAACCGGGCATTGATTTCTATAATGACCCGTTTGTTTACATTTGTAACAAGTAATAATTTTTCCACCTGTCATTTTTGCAGCAGTAGACAAAGTAGACCCCGACGCGCCATTTTTACTAGTGCTGCCCGCTTTACCGGTTTTCCATTTAGTTCTCGATTTCGCCACGAATGCGGAACTACTTTCACTTTCCGGAACTTCCATATCGATTAGTTTGGTCTTGATGGAATCAGCTGTAATCGATATTCCAGAATGTTCGATGGCCATTATCATCGGTGAAAAACGGTCTGGTAAGCCGGCGAGTAATAAAGATCCAACCCACTCGTCGTTGATGTTGAATCCCGTTCCACGTAGTCTCTGGGATGTTTCTACAATTTGCGTTACATAGCTGGTCATCGACTCGCAATTTTCTTGTCGGATAGAAATCAAATGACGAAGCAACGAAATCCTTCTCGAAAATCCTGAATCGTCGAATAGCGTTTTCAATTTTTGCCACAATTCTTTCGAGGATTTCGTGTCCTTTATGTGCACGTATAATGACGGATCGATCGTCAAAACAAGTCTAGCTTTCGCTTTCGAGTCGTTTTCTGCAACTGCGGCTGCTTTGTCTGATGCAACTTCTTGCTTGATGCACAAACTCATGCCCTCCAAGACAAGCAAATTCTCCGCTGCAAACGCCCACTCTTCATAGTTTTCTCTGCCTTTTAACTTCGGCACACTGCTCACGTAATTCGCACTCATTGTTCGCGTATAACGTAATCACACCGATAAAAGACTAAAACTAGCTAAACTTTTCACTTTTTATCGAAAATTAAAATGCTGGGCCCATAACCTAAAATAAAACGAAGTATTCGATTCGAACGTTAGCACACAAGTAAGTTTTATTTTTCTTTTTTTTCTTTTACATAAGCAATATGTATAGACAACTTAATCATAAACAATAGAAATCGAATAAGTTTCTAGATGATTCAATAGGTGTCGTTACTATATACTATTTTGATATATTTCAACATCTCTCCGTAACCGTGCTGTCATCTGCGTACCCAAAAATACCCGATATGAGCAGATCATTTATGTGTAGCAGGAATAGGGTTGCAGAGAGGACAGATCCTTGTGGAACTCCGGCGTTGATAGCCAGTTGGTCAGACGAGCAGCCATCTAGGACCACTCGTATTGACCGTTCACTCAAGAAATCCGCGATCCATATGCGCAAACTGGCTGGGATTCCATATGAAGGAAGCTTGCTTAATAGGCTACCGTGCCAGACCCTGTCAAATGCCTTAGAAATGTCTAGTGTCACGGCAAGAGCTTCGCCGGTTTTCTCAATGGCTTCGCCCCAGAAGTGAGTGGCACGAACCAGAAGGTCCCCAGTAGACCGGTTTTGGCGAAAACCATACTGTCGGTCACTGAGGAGATCGTTACCTTCTAGGTATGCCAGGAGCTTGGTGTTCAATACACGTTCCATAACCTTGCAGAGAATGGAAGTGATTGCAATGGGTCTATAATTGGCGGGGTCAGCACGGGGTCAATCAATCAACAAAGGGGTGAATTTCAAAATCTTTGCTCTAACTAAATTACTAGTTTATTCGATAAATTTTTGTCTATAAGCCTTTGTACTGTCGACCACAGGTCAACATACCCAAAACATCAAAATTTGAGAATCTGAAATGTATCATGTTACACAGGCATAAGGTTGAGATTTAATCGAAAGTTTTTGACAGATGGTATACCATAGCTTGTGGCAGACTGTACTTCCTAAAACTGTACAAAATTGTTGAAAAAATGTTTAATATGATTGCTTTTAAATTTCAGCCAATGAAGGAGTTTGTGATGCCCCTTGGCTACAACTACAGCCCAAACAGAGTACAAAGGATTGCCCAGGGTGATGAAAAACCTACAATTCAATTCACCATGCGGCTTGGGAAGCCAATCAGTCCATCACTCTATGAAGGTGTCCCTTTGGATTAGTAATTCTGGTAAACATTACTCTTAACATGTAAATAATAGTCATAATCGTAGTCATATTGAATAAAATGTTGAATACCCACAAAACAATTTTATTTTTTAGTCAACAATAAAAGTTGACCTAAAACGAATAGGCGCTGTTTTCCACTTCGGGTCGCTGCGCCAGTGGAGTAAGTAAGTAAGTAAGTAAGCAAAAAGAATAATATATAAAATAGTGTTTGTGCCTGATGTTCCCAATCACTTTTTATGAATACTAGGTTCTGAAGCAAACTTTTTGGCTAAAAATGGATTCGTTTCCATATCAGGCAAGTAGCGCTCCATGTCCAGTTTCTGAAAGCAGATACCAATATTATTTTATAGGCGATAGAATTCAAATTGATGTAAATAAGAAAAAAAACATTTAAGAAGAGAGTCTGCAGTAGTGCCAGGGATTTTTTATTATTATAATTCAATCAGATTTTGTTGTACAATTATCTGTACATACGTAATATAATCCTTGTAATGCAGCAAAGCAGATAATGGATGGACGAGCTTTATTAAATTTTTAACGGCTATGGGTGGGAGTTAAAATGGTCCCTCTATAGTTTGCTATGGCTTTCAACTCGTTCTATTATGGATTTGAGAAAGTTAAATATTCAGTCATTATGATTTTACCCTCCAGAATTCACGCATTTCCTGCACTTCCACGTTTCTTTGAACGAAGTACTGACGAATAGATTTCTGAATCAGTGTAGCTGCATAATCTTCAGGCCATAACCAAGATTTCGGGTAATAAGGGCGTGGTCTGGAATAAAATCGAAGTAAAAGTAGTTTTTTAAAGAGAGTAATATTTTGCATATATCTAATAATCCAACTAAGCTTGAAGCTAGTGCTACTGCTGGGTGTTAGGGAGTTAGTTCACCAGAATCAGGCGGCGGCGCACAAATTCTGGGGTCCATAGTTTTCTTTATATGTTTTGCGTATTTGAGGCACAAATATGTTGGAACTTTGTCATACATTAATTGAAAATTGAATTATATGAATTCAGAAATGTATTAAAAAATAGGTAGATACATACTGCTTTTCAAGATATTGACGAACCCAGGGCATGTTAAAAACGTGTAAATCATTAATTTTACGATGCCGGTAACGAGGGTTGTTATTCCACAATAGCTGAAAAAAATGGTTTAGCTTTGAAAAAAGAGAAATGATTTTTCGTAGTATCTGGACATTAGCAACTTTATGAAACTAATAAATAATTAAACAAAAATAAGGGCAGAGGGAGTTAACTGCTTTTGTAATATAATGCTGTTATAATTATTTTATTTTATTTATTTTTATTAAATAAGGAGAGCAGACGAGCAAACGGACCACCTGATGTTAAGTGGTCACCGTCGCCCATAGACTCACATCTCACCTCACTTATTAATATTAGAGGGTTTTCGATGCGCTGCTAACCTTGAGGACTAAGACGGATTGCCTCATGTGCCGGAAATTACGCTGGCTCTCTTACCCTTCAAACTGAAACACAGAAAAGCAAACATCTCTGCTTCACGGCAGAAATAGATAAGAGAGTGGTACCACCCCAGGCGATCCTTCACATTAGGATCTACCACTACTAATTACCTGAGCTATGTGGTCTATCCCATTAAAAAAACATTTCTGCCTATTTAAAGCTTCCCATAGCTTGGCTTTGTTAAGTGTTTCTTCTAAAGCAGGTATAAGAACAAGGAAGACTTCATTTTGGATGTAATCACATTCACTCTCTGCAAAGAATTAAGATGATAAGTGATAAATACTCTAAAATAACACTTTTTGAAATTCAAGAGGGCGCCACTTGTCCGATTTCTGTGGTTATTATTATATACTAAATATTACAATGCAACGACTCGTCAGATTTCGAAGAAATCCCACATAGAGCGACCTGGTTTTCAGTTTTTATACAAAAATACAAATCTTGGGAAGAGGTCTTTATGATAAAAAAAAAACAACAAAACCCGTGCACGGTACAACAGAAATGTCCCACTAGTTGTTTTTGTACACAATCAGTGGGACATTTCAGTTGTACCACGCACGGGTAATAACCCCATTAGATTAAATCAGAAAATAATCCTTTTATGTATAACTTCCTTTCAATATAATAAAAAAATTAGTAATGTAGGTATTATAACCTACATTACTATTTTTTATTGTATAAGGAAAGCAGACGAGCAAACGGACTATCTGACGTCGCCCATAGACATCTCACCTCACTATATTAATTGTAGATTTTGGAATTCACGAGAGCGTTACTAGTCCGATTTCTGAAATTAGGGGTGCTACACATGCTCGGCTCGCCACGTTTGGGTCGGCTTTAACTATCAAATCAGTATAGCGTTGAACAGCCCCTTCTCACGATTCCCGTTTGAACATCTCTAACTGGGACACCCTGCATATGCGGTGTAAACAACAAATAAAAAATTATCCTGAAAGGAAGATATTTAGGGCATATGCGTCCACAAACTCTAATAAGCTAGTGGAACGCGCGGATTGCATCGATTGCGGAGTCATCAGGGGTGGCCTGAACCAGTACTTACTGATAAAAGGTGACGTTGGCACCGGCTCCTTCATGCTTTCTTCATACTGCTCAATCTCTCGGAATTTTTGATGACTTTCCGCTAGTACGTCTTTCCATTTTGCCTTCATTTTTCTCTGAATCAATACTGGGAAATCGACCTCTGAACATGGAAGGCTGTGCGGCAGCGTGAAGGCAGCTAGGTTCTCAGTCATTTCCCTTTCTTTACCGGCATCTTTATCTTTACCTTTTCCCCTACGGTCGGTTAGCTTCCCGGCCATCCTATTAAAACGGAATTTACTACGGATTCGAGTCTAAATATAATATAATAGCCCTGTTTTAAAATCCCTAACTCCCCTGAAAAAGGATTTCGAAATTGTCCAGATACTTTTATTTTATATCATTACTTGACAGTATAAATATCTCTTTTGACGTGTTTTCATAGATACGCGATGGTTAATTAATTTCGTATTTAGAATTAGGTATACGGAGTTATACTCATGAAACATTAATCTTTGATCTATCTAAAAAATCTATTTACAAGTTGATAATCTGACGGAAGAACAGAATAGACAAAAATTCCAATTTGTTGTATGTATTTGTGTTATTTTAGTATTACTTTATTTTATTTATTAAATTACCAAAATATTTGTTCTATATTTTGATTCATAATTCACTTAATATTAATGTGATGATTATTTTTAAAGAATGCCATCTAGTGGTAAGTCTTTAAATGCTACTAAGGCAAGGCAAGATATCAAGAAAAGAACCATTTCAACAACCTTTGTGACGATCCAAGCGCACCTGGTTTTCATCTTGTATTTAGTGAAGATGACAGATGTCTCTGGTCATTTTAGAAAGACTAGTTATAGACTGACACACCTGAAACGAGTTGTTCGAAACGGGATGATGAGGAAATGTCACCTCCTCTACGAGTAAGAGGAAGGACTACGTGCCATTCATTTTCCACAAGGATCTGTCCTCTCTGCAACCCTATTCCTGCTGCACATAAATGATCTGCTCATATCGGGTATTTTTGGGTACGCAGACGACAGCACGGTTACGGAGAGATATCTTCCTGTTGCGCGCGCTGGTGCTGGTGAGATCCAGACTCGAAGAGAGGCCATGGTTGAGCGTATCAACTTGACCTTAAAGGCCGTGGCCGATTGGGGCGATGCCAATTTGGTCAATTTTAACGCCACTAAAACGCAGGCGTGTCTATTCACCGCTAAACGGAGTCCCTTCCACCTGACTCCGACTTTCCGGGATGTATCCGTACCGATTACCGACCACCTTAGCCTTTTGGGGTTGGATCTGACTTCCAATCTTAACTTTGGGCGCTCCATTGAGTCAAAAGCTAAGACCGCAGCCAAAAAATTGGGCATCCTGAGTAAGGTTAGGCGGTACTTCACGCCGGGACAGCTCTTAAACCTTTACCAAGCCCAAGTCCGGTCGTGCATGGAGTACTGCTGCCACCTGTGGGACGGCTCAGCTAGGTACCAACTGGCTGCCCTTGACTCAGTGGAGAAACGCGCTAAGCGCCTTATAGGTGACGAATCGCTGGTGGAGGCTAGACTGCAAAGTCTGGAACATCGGCGCAAGGTTGCCTGTCTATCGGTATTTTATAGGATACATTTCGGAGAGTGCGCATCGGAATTGCACGACCTAATTCCAGCATCTCCATTCCGCCTTCGGACTACCAGGCGCGGGGAGGGGTTCCATCCTTATGTTGTTGATATCCCATCTGTTCGTACGAAGCGATTTGCTTCTTCGTTCATTATGCGAACCGCTAAGGAATGGAACAGCCTGCCGGCGTCTGTATTTCCCGAAAACTACAACCTTGGGATCTTCAAGGCCAGAGTGAATAGGCATTTACTGGACCCGCATGCTCCATCGTCGACCTCATCGTCGCTTACCATCAGGCGAGATCGAGGTCAAATGCGGGTTTAGTTATACATAAAAAAAAAATTCTACTGCTTGATAGGACTACGAAAAGGATACTAAAATGAGATGTTGTTTGAACGGGTTCTCCGTATTTCAATACGTTACTCTAATAATAATTGTATAGATAGGTAGGTACTTAATTAACTACTACCCGCAAAATATTAAAAAAGCGATAAAATTATTTCAAATCATTGACGGACAATAAAGTGAAAATAAATAGTGTTTGATTTGATTACCGATAGTTGGTAAAAATGATACGAACCGAAAATACTTTATTTCAATCGTTTATTTTATTACAAAATCTGCATATGCAATTACTTCATTTCTCTGGATATTACCATCCAAAGCTTATCTAATAATAATAATAAATAGGTATAACATAAATATCTACCTAAATAATAAATTAGAGTCGTTCAGTCAGTTTGCCACTAACACGTCAGTAGGGCGAAAATTTCCCAGTAATTTGAGAGATCCAGTCTAGATAGTGAGCAACTTTAACATAGACGCCGGGCACGCCGGCCTGTCCGCAACCGATGCCCCATGATACTACTCCTACCAGCTGCCAGGTGCCACCTCGTTCGCACACCAGAGGACCGCCTCCGTCTCCCTTGCAGGCGTCCTTTCCCTCCTCACCTCCGGCGCAGAGGAAACCAGGATTCAATTCGTAATTGTATCCCAATCTAGTTTGCCTCAGCTGTTGCTGACATTGCCCGTGAGGAAGAATGGGCACGTCCACCTCTTTCAGGATATTTTGATACTTTCCGTTGTCTCCGAAGGCATCCTTGCCCCAGCCGGTGGTCCAGCACCTTTGTCCAGCGTAGTCGGTGTATTTATCAGGTAAGCAAGCCGGGCTAATGTGGGGGTATTTGGTCCAGTCGACGGGGTGCTCCAGCTTAAGGATGGCGAGGTCATTGTCCAAGGTGCCCGCGTAGTAGAGAGGGTGCACATGCACTGAGACCACGTCTCTTTCAATGTAAGGGTAGAACTCGACGTCGTGGTTGACATCCCATTCACCAAGACGAACTCGGAGCTCGAATCCCTTGTATCTAAAATGAAATGAATAACTTAGCTATACGTATTCCCAGTACCAAATATAATAACATTCGATAATTCATGTAGATTCAGATAAATTGAATATTAGAAAATACTCACGATTTGATGCAATGAGCCGCAGTCATAATGTGAAGACCGTCGATGAGTGTTCCTCCACAAGCGTATACCGATTCCTTAGGGTCTTTCTTGAGAATAGCGGCTTGCCATGGGTACTCTCCGAATTCACTGTCACCATCCACATAAGCGGGAGTCTTAATTCTGCCATTGATGCCTTGCGAGTGCCTGATGCCGCACTGGCCTTTGTTAGCAGCCTGTGGTCTCAGGGGGCGACGACAGCACACCTGGTTCTGTCTGCATTGTTGAACTTGAGGGCGGCCGGAGTATCCCTGGCGCTGGAATTAATAGAATTAACAATGTAGTTTATGTTACAATTTTATAACTGTCATAATTATTGAGGAATTATGTAATTTAGGATGGGTTACCTCCTCTATTGTTTCACTTATTGATTTTTCTACAGCAACATCCCTCTTCTTTCGGTCTTTAGGAAATCGTACGGTTTGGCCTCCCCGGTTTGCCCCAGGACGTTTTGAAGGAAGGGTAAGGGAACGGGAATACGCAAATCGATTAGCATAGCCCTGTTTACGTTTCGCAGTACCATTTGCTGATCTTTCAAAACCAGGGTTATAAAAGCCACTTTGATAGGGATCGTTGTAATCGACATTGTCGCCAACGTTGTCGTCATCATAATAGTCATCGTTATCTGCTGGTGTATCGTGGACACCATAGGGGTTTAATTTAGAATAACCCGCTTCATAATGAGTGTAATGAGGGGAATAAATTGGGGGTCCATAGTGAGATGGGTAGTGAGAAGGGTTGTGCGGAGGGTGTGGATGGGGAGAATGTATTATTGGTTTGTGATGGTGATATTGGTGGCCGTAAGCATGAGGATTGTGATGGTGGTAATGTTCATGCTTATTAAGCAAGTATGACTTTTTCTCATGGAACAAATTCCCGAGTTTATTGACGACGTGTTCATTCGGTGTCACGTGTAAATTAACAAAAGGTTTAACAATTTTTTCCCCATAGTCGTTTTTAGTCACTTGAACGGATAGTAGAGGATTAACAGAAACAAGGCCTAAGTTAAGACCGCCTCCGTTAAGTGCGGGGCCATAGGGATTGTAAATAGGATTTGAACCATAGGGATTGATGGGATAACCACCGTGGGAAGGCTGGGGCAACCCAAAAGAGACACCAAACGTGGGCTGCACTTGTTTGTTGCCATTGCCGCCATGACCGCCGTAGCCGGCCAATCCAATGAGGCGCTGCAGTGACATTTTTACTTATGTAATTAAATGAATCTTTAATGAAGTGTTAGATAACGTCAGTGCCCATTGTTTAGTTGTTCTTTTGTAAGCCGTTGCAATCGGGCAAACATAGAAATGTAAAATTATTCTGTCCGATTGCAACAAACGTGTTACCCCAGTCTGATTGAAATCATTTGTTGAAACAAATGACTATGTAAGTTGTAATTTTAACTGAGGATAATTTTCAGGTGAAATAGGATGAGATTAAGTTAGTATGGGTAATGAAAATATTAGTAAGTATGATTTGGAAAATGTATTGAATTACTTACAGGTTCGATTTCTTTTGTGGTTTCATCTGCTACTGAGTCGTCTTTGACGTCTCGTTTGCTGACTTTCTTGCTCTCAGTTTCAGTAGCATTTTGAATCTTCTCGTTTACTTCTGAAGATTCGGTTTTTGTTAAATTGTCTAGTTGTTCTTCAGTAAGAGCGGTAATTTCACTACCTTTGTTACGAGGATCAATGGGCAAGTACAAGTCATCTCTGCGACCAATAATTTCCTGGCTGGGACATTGATCATAATTCACACAAACACATTCAAATCCTTGAGCCTTGGCCTCATGATAATTCTGCTGATATCCATTGCTTTGACCAAAAGTAGCCGGGCCCTGATTGTACAAATTGTTACCAGATCCCACGTGAAGTTCCTTTTTGTAAAACTCTGTGTTCTGTGTAGAGTAAGCACCTAAAGAGTTTCCGTACTTCTGATCTTCAAATCCAGTACTGGGGTACGGCTTAGGTAAAGCTTGAGTTAAACCACTGGCGCTTCCTTTATTGAAACTATTGTGGCTGTATTGCGATCCATAAATTGTATCAGGGTTGTCCAAATTGTAGACCCCGGTCATAGGTTTAAAGCCGCCTGTGGAGAAGCCACTATAGTCGCCTCCTCCAGCTGTGATTACATCGGTGGACTGTTGGCTTAGGGAATGCGATCCCAGGTGTCCCACAGAGCCTACAGGTATCGCAACTGGTTTGATTATAACTTTAGGTTCTTTGTTATCGTCGCCGTGCACGTAGTGGTGGTGAACGTGCTGCTGGACTATAGAATCCGGTTTGGAGGCAGTTTGTGGTACAGGTGGAACTTTGTTGTAGCTTGGCTTGGAATTTTCGAAGGCATAAGGGTTTTCGTTAGTATAGCTGGGAGGTCTTGTCACGTAGTTAGTTTCGTGGCCGTTGAAAAATCCGCCGCTTTGGGAGAACTGAACATTGCTGCTTGAACCATATTTTTCTGCGAAACCAGGTCGGTAGCCGCCTCCGTATCCTATTCTTTTTGGTGGAATCTTCTGAGGGCGTGGAGGGTATGGCATGGGCCTGGCAGGTCCGTACGCTCTTGGTGGGCCACGAATCGGAATAGATGCGACGGGCTTTCCGATAGGCTTAATGTCAACAGGTTGTGCGTAAATCAAATCGGAAGGCGACACGTAACGTTTTTCTTGCGTATCTTCTTCTTCACACTGGAATAGAAAATAATTAGATTTGCTTTAAAAATATTATTACCGATAATGAATTATATTATAAGATTATCTGGAAGATATCGCTTTTAGCGATAAGACCGCCTATATTGTGTTCCACCATTACATAAGCAATGTCTTATTATTAAGTTTTGTGCAATAAATTATATTCTATTCTATATAGTAGGTAAGAATTTGTAAGAATAACCTACTTGAATAAGTCCTAAAGTGCAGAGGCGGTCTTTAATAAGGTTTCTAGCTTCAGCATCGTCCCCAGAATCTAGGGCTTCCTTGATCGTTGGGTCACTGTATACATCATCAAAACCGCCCAGGCTTCTGCCTTGTTTGCTGCTGACCAGTTCGTCGACGATGTCATCTAGCACGGTGCCATTAGATTCAAAACTCTTCCTCTGTGCTTCGGGTAACTCTTCACCTTGTAGCAATTCTGTAGTCTTGGTATTGGCTTGTTCTTCAGGTTTCTCATTTTTCTCTCCACCCCATGCCCATTCAGCTGATGCGTTAGCTATTATTAACGATAGCAGTAAACAACTGACTGTGAACCACCGCATGGTCTGTGGAAAAGTAAAGAAAACGGTAAAACATTGAAATAAGCTGCAACAATATTTCAACTGGCTAAAATTAGCAGTGATTTGATCCTTATTTAGCAAAGCATGTCATTATTTCGAAACCCCAGTAGGCGGCGGATCACTTTTACTTTCGCGGACAGACTATCGTTATATAAGCCTCCATAATGTCAGCGCTCCGTTGCGGCTGCGTTGGCGCAAGGAGTGGGCACGCGAAAGCACTCTCACGTGTGTAAGTGGATAGAGTTACGTATAGGTATGACGAATAATACAAAACATCAGTTACTATTACAAAACATCAATATGTACCATTTTTAAATAAATTTTGTAGATTTTTTAGATGTGAAACTACAAGTAAACTAATTATTTATCAAACTGTCCATCATAGCTATACTCGTATTTAACACAGGATTTTAAAACATTTCTGGTGCAAAGAAAGATTTATAAAATAAATGATGTCATCCTTTGTTTTTGTTGTGAAAGAAAGTGGTGTATTGGTGTCAGTGTCGCCTCAAAACCAGCACAAGTGGTCCATTGGTAAGCGCCGCGCGTCTGATGCGTCAGAGTTCGTGTAACACTTTGTAACACTGTTATGCAACTTCCCAAACGTTCATCTTGTTTACTTGTTGCCGGTTACGTAGTAAGCAATAAAATAAAATGATATCAATAGTAGAGAAAATTAGTGTCAACAACATTTTAATTGGAACTTAACTATTTATATATAGCGGGAGCTGCATGAGGTATGCTATGCTCATATGATAATCTCGACGGCCGGTCAAAATCATATTAATAAGTATATTTAAGTACGCCCAACACGACTAGAGTGAAGTGAGGGTAGGGTAGGAGTTTAATAAAGTTCTAGGCATGTTCGTACTGCCAAATGTGATAGTCTGGCTGAATGACATTAGTCTTGTAAGATAGAGTCTAATATCTAAAACTACCGAGTCCCAACAAAATTAACCAACTTCGCTGTTTCATGTTTTGTTTAATCCACGGACAGATTTATTTTTTACAATGATCGTAGGTAATTCATAGCTATAGGTACTTGACAATTCGTAGGGAAACACCTCAACTATTGTTATGTCCGTAATAATGGAAGATCGAAATCGAGATTTCATTCTATTATAATTTCGCTGTGTGAATGCATCACAAGAATACAGAAACAATGTGAAAAGACCGTTTCCTTTTACTTTACGTAGGTACAATGCTTTAGTTTCTGCACTAACAATAGCATAATATATTAGCGTATCGTATCTATACTTGTAACTACATATAAACATTTCATTACATAATTTAATTTTCATGAAATTGGGCAAATAAAGTACGAGTAGGTTCTTTTGAATTCTATTCAAAGATAATGTTTAAGCTTTATTAGCACGGACTCGCATTCGAAAGCTTTTTGGCGTTCATGTTTTTTAAACAGATTTTCTGAAATTTCACGGCAATTGGAATTTCAGACAACCGTAAGTCGCTAACAAATCAAAATATATGAGCAGCGCTGAACACTGTCAGAATTACGATCATCTTTTGTTTTACTTATCTGCTTTTCTGTATTCTTGAACTCGGTAAATCATTTTATGGTTAAATGCATTACAGTTTATAATTACGATTTTCTTATTGCACGCTTGTTTCTGTAATCCTGGTAATCTCGCCATGCGCCTGAGTCTGAGTACACTCACTTTATGCTCGGTTGGAAAGTGAAAGTTATCAGCGAGGATTCAACTTATTTAAAGCTTTAAGAACTAGAGAAACCAGAAAATTTTAATCTCATTGCTCTAAATTGTTGACAGAAAAGTTGGAAATGTCGTTTGCAAAGTTATCGTCTTAAAATATTTGAATTGTTTGTAAGCATTAGGATGACACCAATATTAAAAATAAATGGAATATGCACTACTATTAATATGAGATGTTTGTTATTAGTCAATTAGATGTACAACATATCCAATGTATCTACATCTGGTGCAATAAAATAACATATCTAATAATAATTAATTATTATGTAAACCAACTGTTTCATCCGGTTTGTCAGTATGTAATTTTTTTGGCAATTGTTTGATATTTATCGGAATTATTTTTAGGGTTTCGAACCTCAAAAGGTAAAAACGAAACCCTTAAAGGATTGTTATGTATGTGTCCGTCAATACCGTTTTAAAATACTTCTATTGTTTTTATTTATTGAATCGCTTATCAACACTTCCACTTTTCTTATCAAAACACTTATTAAAACTTACTTTTTGTTTCGGCAATCCTTTGTTTATCACTAACAGATTGTGTTTAAGTTCTACCACTTCACCGGCGCAGTGTTTGCGTCCGAATGCCATCAACATAGACCACCACTACTCTTTATACTTCGAGCTGCGCAAAGATGCATGCGCTCTGATTTTGTAAGACGTTTGGCGCAGCCTCCTACCATGATACCTTAACTTTAATCACAATCGCCTATATATAGTCACATCTTGAAGGTGACTGAATTAAGTTGCGGAGTTTAAAGGTGCATTGGTACAGGGTATGACGTCTGTGGGATGTCATTGATCAACCCTTGGGTTATTTCATTCATGTGTTGTTCCGAGTAGATGTTAGGCAATAGGGTTTGAGGTCACAATTGCGGATCTTTGAATGTGTTAGTTTTTATTTTGAAACTGTTCGTTCAGAAAAAGGGCGGAGGCGCCACTAACGTTAATTGTCATGATATCGTATATGGGCCACTTTATGGTAAGGGTCACCGTTTCACCTCAATAGTGTTATTGGAGGGTTTTTGATGCACTACTGACATTGAGGACTTAAATGGAATGCCTCATGTGCCGGCACTTTTGCTGGTTCTCTTATCCTTCAAACCGAAACACAGCGATGCAAGTATTGCTGATTTGCGGCAGAAATAGGTAATAGTAGGTGTCCGCACATAGTCATACATGCATTTCTATCATACAGGCAACCAACATCTATCTATTTACTATCTTTCAATGTGAATGCGTTGCTATTATACAGACATGCACTTTATTGAATCGCAGTGTATCCGATAATAAGATAAGAATCGTTTATAAAGGCATGGCGGTACTCTCAGCCCTTGGGAGTGACACTATTAAATCCAGCTTGATTCTCGAATGACATAACTTTGCAGAGTGTAACCACTAACAACAGGCTAACTCGTCAATGGATCAAGGGTTACAGTGTTACACTAGGCAATGATGCCGTCTGTGAATTGCCCTGGAGGGGGTCTGATACGATACTGGCTGGGCAATTCTACCTCTTCAGTTTAGTCAATTTCGCTCGTGGATGCGCAGACGTACCAGACAGCAGTATGATGACCGATGGGCAAACGTCAGACTGCAGCAGTCCCAGGAAGCACTGCCACAAACGCTGCGATTATCGCGAAAGGAACTCAGTCTTAAAACAGGAGACTTACACACAGTAGTCGGAACCCAAGCTGGCCATTGCCAACTTAACTATACCATTTACACAAGCTGGAGATCATCGACAGTCCTCTATGTCGTGGTTGCATGGAGGCTGAGGAAACGACCGCTCATGCAGTGTTTAACTGCTCAGCAGTGGCAGATCAACGGGCTCAACTCCTTGGCGCACCAAGGACGCTTCGTGAAGCCTGTCAATGTCCTAAGAGACTTCTGAGCTTCTGGACGGAGCTGGGTTGACTGGAAGTCTAGCTAACCCGATAGACCTGCACGCATGAAGGACAATTTATGTGTCTAAATGCGGACAAAGGAGCCTAACAATCTAACCTAACCACCCTTTTAATCTGCCAAGACAAGAATGTTGTTCTACTATGTAATTAATTCCATAGAATGATCACCACCATCATCCTTGTGGATTACGAAAATGAAAACCATCCTTGAAGCTCTCCAGGTCTCGTCGACGACCTATAGAAGGTCTGTTAAATTTATTAAACCAAATGCTTCTGTAAATGTAACTTTATTACGATTTGCGACATTGTTATCTAACTCAGGCGCCCGGCCAAGTATGTCGTGTACCATAATAGGCCAATAAGCCGCTTTCTCTGTTTCATCCATTAATCCCACAAAGGACAACCGACCCACTAACTAATTGGTTATGTAATGTTAGTCAATACAATGTTAGTCAATATAGATTTAGAGTAGGTTATTGCAATCAGTAAAACTTGTCTTTTTTATTGTATAAGGAGAGCAGACGAGCAAACGAGCCAACTGTCACCGTCGCCCATCGCCCGCAAGTGGTCACCGTCGCCCATTTCAACTTATTTTAATGTTATTAGGGGGTTTTCGATGCGCTGTCTATTTATTTATATGCAAAGACTACCGCGTGTACTTTACATGTTAAATAAAATAAAAATCATATTACGAGGTACTCATCTGGCTGATTGATAACATGATTGATGAATAATTAGATTCTTGCTAATTTGTAATTTGTAACAAAGTAATTACTTTAACTTGGTATCAATCGTAAATAATATAATTAATTTTGCACATGACACTGTGTACAAAATGCCCATACAAAAGACATCAACGAGCTACCCTCTACGCCATGCCTCTACGCGAAGTGACTGTTAAAAAAATATCCCTTAATCGATGTTAATTTGTCCAGATTGTTTATAGGATTTTATGTTGATTTTTTGTCTATCTTTACGTAAAGCCCGTCCAGGAATATAAGAGTCGCGGAATTTTATATTGACGATATTTTATAGTTATCTTTAACGCACATTTTAAACGTACCACTGGCATTCTCTTAACAACTCTATGCTAAATAATATTTCGATTAATTCCAATTTCGTCTGATTTCGCACGTAAGTAAACCTATAAAAAAATACAACAACCCATAAATTTGTATATTAAGTATCATTCAAGTCCAAACAACACATAAAAATAACTCACATGATACGTGTATATATCTAAACTCGAAAAAACTGTGTTACTGACGTCATGAAAAAATGCTTCAGGGCATACAATTACTATGTCCTAGATTTTTGTTAATGATTTTCGTAAAGCAGGATTTAGTTTTTCGTCACTGCACGCAGTGGCTGGGGTCGCTTGCACAAGAGGGCTTTCCAGCGCACAGCGATCCATCGCGAGCCGGACCTGGGCCACAGCATAAAAAAAATCAACAGTATAGAATCTTTGTACTAACGCGCAAGGTACACACACACTGCCTTGATGCGGATGAAACCGCCAGGTGCAAAATGTGATTTTTGAGAAAATGGCAAATAACGCGTCAAATTGGTTTTCAAATTTATTTATTTTTATAAATAGGCTAAGACAAACAGACAAACGGAAAAATCTTGTGGAATTCTATGGAAATTGCGTAATTTTTAAAGAACAATTGCAGAAAACACTAGGAAACGATATTTGGCACTTTTTTGACATAGTTTGTTTGTTTGTTTGTGTGTAGTCTCTTTATTGTACACAAAAATATGTACAAAGAAGGGCTTATCCCATAGGGATCTCTTCCAGCCAACAATTCATCAGTGTTAACGATGATTTTCAAAATTTTCGCGTATGCCGCTCGCGAACTTTTGTAAAATGCCTCGCGAAATGAGTGCTCTACTATATAGAGCGCCTAGAGACTATTTTTGACAGGTCTCTTCAGACAGTGGCTCAAACGCTAGGACACGAGACTGCGGCGCCAAGCGTCGCCGCCGGATCGAATCCACTTTTGGATTTTAGTCTAGTTAGGAACATTGCTAATGTTTTATAAAAACGTGTCTCCCATTCTACTTTTGGGTGTAATAATATTAGTCAGTGTCTACATTTTAATAAATACCAAATAAATAAAAACTATTTAAATATCGGAAAATCGCAGATTTTCGTCGATATGTCGAAAATAGTTTCTCTATAAATATAATAAATAAATAAAAGAGTTAGTCTTAGCTTGGTGCAGAATACTACTGAAATCAGACTAAAATTCAGTAGGTACTGTTATTTATTACACTGCGCCTGCGCGCGCTTCGCTCGGCGCAATGCACTGCTGACGCTACGCCCGCTTGCGCAACAGTTCGCTGAACCATTTCTATGACTACTGTTTATCGACTGAACTTGCGTATTCATCGAAGCCTATCATGTCTTACACATTTTTTATTTACAACCAAATTAGTGTACGTACAGTGGCCAACACATAAGGCCCTTTAACACTTTGTGGCTTTAACATATTTGACACATTTAAGGCCATCGCACATCGCACCACTCAGAGCAAAGCATTGAAATGTGAGCTTTATATCGTATTACATACAATAGGTTTTCAAAATTCAAGTGAAACAGTTGTCGACGAGTGGCCCACGTGTTGACAACTCATCCACGATTACTTCACCTTCTACTTTTGAAAACCTACTGTATGTAAGTACGATATAAAGCTCACATTTTAATGCTTTGCTCTGAGTTGAGTTCGTGCCGGGTTTGCGTCGAGTTGCAATGGCCATTATACGAATGACAAGAATAACGAAAACTTATTGCGACAGGGTTTCACAGATATAGCTATAGCTTGATGTGTCTTCCACAGTGCCCATATGGGTACAGAATATCTATTAATCATTTGCAGTTGCGGACGATTCAGTTTTGGCAAATGTACCTATACTTAATTCCATGTGAATTAGGTTTTTCATAAATGAACCAATCGGTCTTTGTGTTGAGCAAAAATGTTTTAGCAAAAGTAAGGTTTGTCTAGTTATCAAGTAAGGTTTGTCTAGTTATCAAGTAAGGTTTGTCTAGTTATCAAGTAAGGTTTGTCTAGTTATCAAGTAAGGTTTGTCTAGTTATCAAGTAAGGTTTGTCTAGTTATCAAGTAAGGTTTGTCTAGTTATCAAGACTGTTCCAAAAATATTCTAAACTGATCAATGAATGTTAAACTTGAACTGAGATGATTTCATTTAAAATCCAAAGCGTTATTTTTTAATTCGTGCGGCTCTTGTGTATGTTGTTGTTAAATAAGTTCATGTAATGTAAATGTTTGTTTCTTCCTAGATAATTTACTACGTCCACACACGTTTCCTCGTCGTCAATATAACGTAACTTAACTAAAATGTATGTTACTAGATTGTAGACTAATTAATAGGCGGAAGAATTAGTAGGCGGATTCAGTAGTTACTACTGCATTTTTAAAACAGACTTCAAACAGCAAAAATAAGTCATATAAAAAGAGTCTTTTATAAAGGGGGCCTTTTTGACTAAGCTCTTTAACTCTTCGGTGTAGTGACAATGGTTTAGCTTAAATTTAGGATTAACTAATGATAATTATTTATCTGTTATGTTATTATAAATAAAAGAATTTTTTTTTACATGAATGTAATTCAAATGAGTCATTTACTACGACTATTTTCCTCGTCGGGACTTATACGTACGTAGAAAGACACTAAACAAAAATAAAGTTGCGTACTTAACAGAAAGGGTCGGGTCTACACTAGGATTCTCTGAATTTTCGATTCTAATAATGTTTTAATGATATTCTAAGAACAACTACATAAACATAGCTAGTGTAACTAATATGTATTTTTTTATTATTGGCAGCACGATGTCTTGCAATGACAACCAATCGAAACATAAACAGAACACAGGTGTATTGTAGTATACTTTACCTATAGGTAAGCTTATAGGTAACTACACCGAGGTTCATTGCCTATCTCTACTATAGAGTGCATCGAACTCAACTTCAATCTCGGTCACTTACTCTCATCTCGACCGCTGACAATCCATCCGCTACCGTATGATATGCATGACAAAACCGGTCGCGTATGTTTATATTTTTTTACATGTGGATTCACCGGTTCACCGTGTCGCAATTTCCGGTCAGTACATTTGAGTTGGTTTTCATCATGAAGTAAGTAAGTATTACATTTTTCATCAATATCGTTTATAATATCGGTTATGTTATGGTGAAGAGAAACGGATTGCAGTGTTCAGATCAACTTGCAGTTGTGAGATTGATTGAGATTGTCAAAACATTGTCGGCGTACTTAAAAAGAAAAGTTTACTTGTAGCGTTAAGCACCTGATTTTTTCAGTTCATAAAAACTAAAAAAAATATATATATTTCCAACAAAACTTTCACTCGGTACCTAGGGAAGGGTGGAAGCTGATCCTGTTCGGTAAGGGATCAGTATGTAGAAAATAATTCCACTTTTACCGCTCCCCCAATTTTTTGGCACCAAGGGTTCTAAGCTCCACAGGACATGAAGACTAAAGTTCGGTTTCAAAATGCAAGGACAGGATTTATCATTGTTACTTGCAGGAATTTGTTCATTCAGTAAAAATAAACTTACCTAATAAATAATAAAAAAATATTTATTAACATTTATATTTATTTACTTTTTTTCGTTTATTTTATAATAAAAATACTTCCCGTGTTAGCAAATACAGGTGTCTAGAAGATAGAAAGAGTATTTTGTTAAATTACTGGGAACTAATGTTGCAAGTGCAAGGCACGGGTTTTCCGAACCGCCAGCTATTGCAACGTGCCGAGGCCATCACGCGTTGTTTATTGACGGAACAGCCACTAGAGTGGAGTAGTTCAAATTATATTCTTTTTAGGTAACCGTATACCAAAAGTCACTATCACTGCTTGGTCCGTTTGTCCGTCCATCCGTCTGTCACGGTCGTCTATCACCTAAACGGAATATGGTACAGACAAACTTATAACCAAATAGCTGTAGTGATCTTCTACACGGCGGCGCCTCATTATCGGAAACTGAATAATTTTTTCCAAGGTTTTGAAAAGTAGCAAACCATAAATTTTCCTATATTGGTCCCTATTCGGGGTTGCAGCGATTTTGTTAATTGCAGCCCAAGATAAATTATGCAAATTTTAGTAAACTGCATGGCATAATTAATTTAGTTATCGATACTGAATCGTCCTGCATGACAAGTATTTTGTTGCACTCTGTATTTATGTAACTGTACTAAACCCATTTTTCCATTAGCTCCAGATACCCGTCACACTGACAGCACCTAAAATATGATTCATTTTTATGAAATACATATTTTTGTATAAGAAGTGATCAAATTTCGGCATTAAAATGCAAAACTATACATTATTTTGATAAATTTTCGTCAATAAAATTTATGTTTCCTCGAAATTATCTTCAAATTTGACAGTTATTTGTGATGGGTATCTGCAGCTAATGAATTAAAAAAATCCGTCACTCGCTTTCTTGTTAGGTTCCTTTCTTGTTAGGTTCCTACACGTCTATTAAAGCCTTAGATGCAGTTATTATAGTAAAGTGAAGGCGACTCTACTTCATTTTCTGTGTTAATTGATTCGATGACCTAGTTATGGCCGATTGTGCGAGCTGCCACGTAACGCCGGGCTTCCCTACGTTCCTGCCAAGGACTACAAATTAAATCGTAATCGGGACACCGGCGGGTTTTTACCCAAATTATGAAACTTTATGTATATTTGAAGGTTTTAGCGTGAGTAATGTTGAGGAGGAAAAAAATAAAAGTTTGAATTAATTACTTACTTACATCAGGGTTACCACTAGATTAGATACTCTTGTCTTCCGAATTGACTTAACATACTATGACCGAGTTTTTCGGAAAGTCCTTCTTTCGTTTGATATTAGAACGAAGGTGGTAAACATGTGATTCAATACTCTTGTTCAAAATATCCTAGCTAGCCCTCTGTCGTCCCGCCCCGCGCCCCTCTTGCCGCGCAGGCGATCCCACACTTTTTTCTATCTAGTCAGGATTACAATCAGGCATAGTGGTCATGCCAAAGTAACGCATACCAGGTTTTCTTTGTTTATTATGCACGAATTGTATGTTACATCATTGTGATAACTAAGTACCTATATTAAATTCATTCCTACATACGTAATGTAATGTTACATCAATTTTATAAGCGCGTGTTCACTGATGTGATCACAATTGTCTTGTCTACTTATCTATACGTCCGTAGCTCTAATAAAATTGAGATGGAAATTCTGCCGTAGTCGCTTAGCCATCGGTCCATGACGTGACGGTGATGTCATATCCGTTTGCTTTCTCTGCAACCGTAGTTTGCAAACACTACTGCTTTTCTCGTAACCCTGACCAGAAATATAAAAACATTCGCCATACTGCGGAATTAAATGGAACTACTTTTTAATTTTTTTTATAATAAATAAGGAGAGCGTCCGTGCGAGCATGCGGGAGGTCCGGGTTCGAAACCATGCCATGTATCAATGAGTTTATCGGATTTTTTCAAAGACTTGTGTACATTTACCGACTGCTCTAACTGTGAAGGAACACATCGTGAGGAAACCTGCATGTCTGAGGAAATAAAATTCCAAAGGCGTGTGAAATCCACCAATCAGCACTAGGCCCGCTCTTTGGATCATGGCCCATATCTCGCTTGTGCAAGGGGAGGCCTGTGCCCCAATAGAGGGGATATTAATAGGCTGCTGATGAAGGAGAGCAGAAGAGCAAACGGGCCACCTGAGGTTAAGTGGTCACCGTTGTCCATAGACATCTCACCTCACTGTATTACTATTAGAGGGTTTTTAATACGCTGCTAACCTTGAGTACTAAGATGGATTGCCTCATGTGCCGGAAATTACACTGGCTCTCTTACCCTTCAAACCAAAACACAGAAATGCAAGCATGCCTGCTACATGGCAGAAATAGATAAGAGGGTGGTACAATCCCAGGCGATCCTTCACATTAGGATCTACCACTACTATATATACAATTATAGCGAATTCTATAACACACACTAGAAAAGTACTATCTTGACAGAGTTTTTGATGAAATGATCTTCCTAGAGTAAGTGGTAATTGATCTTTGCAAGTGACAATTGAAGATTTTGCAATGCAATGTAAAGATATTATCTACACTAAACCTACACCTTAGTATGGGTACATTCTCTTCAATCAAAATGTTGTTCCTTTCTGGTTCCTAGATTAGTTTGTAAAAATTTCTGAGGAATCTAGAATACCTAGCCAGGTAGAGAGAAGTTACAAATCAATTAATTGCAGTCCGTAATACAAAAGGTAAAAGTTAAGTCTTAAGTCTATGCACAGTCAGTCTGGGGCTGGTGAGTTACTAGCCTTTACCTATTTCTGCCGCAAAGCAGCAATGTTATGTTCCGGTTTGAAGGGTATGATAGCCAGCTTAATTACATGCACATGAGGCACTCCATTTAAACCTGCAAGGTTAGCAGTGTATCGAAAACCCTTTAATAGCATGAGGTAAGATGCCGAGGATGATCATCACTTACCATCAGATGCTCTAGTTATACAATAAAAAATATTTGTATATTATATGTACAGTGACATCTGTGTTTTTGCTATAATACCGACTTCGAACTGATTCAACATGACTGAAGAACGGGCATTCGTTTGTAGTTAGTTCCACTATCTGCTTGGTTTGATTGGAAGGAGGTTACATACAGTCCGTTGTATTTTAAACCTCACTCTACAGATGGCGTTAAGTTAGTTACTTGATGGAAAATCGTCAAATTATTTGATCCCAGATATTATCTCATATCATAAGTGGCGAAGTCACATCAACAAGCTAGTTTGTAGAACCCTGCCGCAATAAGTTTTTCTGATGATTTCATAAATTCATATAATTGTATAAAATAACAATTCTGTTGGCCACAGTACACGAGACAAATTGTTTTTTGTTAGTATTTCAGTAAAATCCTGAAGCTTTATTTATGATAATATTATCTGATCTCTGATATAATCATTTTTCGAGGCTTACCTAAGTATTTGTTTTTGTCCAATGCATGGTCCAATGACCTGGGTCAAAATGTCAATCGACTTTAGACTGTTTATACCAGTTTCAGTTTATTGTTGGTAGAGAGTCTGAGCTTTTCATCAGTTGATTCTTTGCATTTGTAACCCCCGACCGATCGAGGGAGGTCATGTTATATCATCTATGTTACATTATTTATTATGTTCTCTCTGTATTGCACAGGCCTGGCTCGAAGAAATATCTTTTTAGAGATAATCTCTACCGATGTAGGTACATCATATTTCATTTGTTAACGTATGAAGTAAAGTAGGTACTCGACGAGTATCTCAGTACATTATATAACTCTCGTGGAATGTAAAAAAGCTTGCCAAACTTGATATGTAAATCTGAATATTAAATTACTAAAATACGAGTAATTGCTCTTTAGATTGGTACTTATTTATTGCGGATATCAGACGGACGTGTTCGCCCTTGGTGAGGTAAATGTTTCTAGATCACAATATGTAATGAGCTTTTTGCGCGTTAACGCCTCCGGATGTCGTCGACAACAGCTCAGCAAATGCCACGCTTCCATTAGCGCGGCTACCGGCACCGACTCTTAGCCACACGCGACAATTGCGACCTTTTGCTGTTTTCGGCGACAAGGTCGGTAAGTTTTGTATTCCTCGACGCCCTAAATACGATCTCAATACGCTCTTGCATAGATATTTATCATCTGTATAAATAGCGGGACGATTCACATTTGGGCATCAGTCGTCCGTGCTCGGTGCGAAGTGATCTTCCTGTACGGATTCCAACACAGACCTCGTTCGCGATGAGATCGTTGGTGGTGTTGTTCGCTGTGATAGTCGCGGCCGTTGCCGCTCCTCAATTCCTGGTGCAGCCGTATAATACCCCGGCTGTCGTTCTGGACCCCTACGGCAGACCACTCGACACTGCCGAAGTGGCGTCTGCTAGAGCGTTACACTACCAGGCTAAAGCTTTGGAAGGTCACTTCCTGAAGAAGAGGTCTATTGGCCATGCTGTGACGTATTCGGTGCCGGCGGCGGTGTCTCATCAATCCCGAGTGGATGTCCACTCTTCTCCAGCTGTGTTAGCAGCGGCTCCGGTGGTGGAGGCTCGCACTGTGTATGCTGCCCCCGCCGCGTCTGTGTATGCTGCCCCCGCCGCGTCTGTGTATGCCGCACCCACTGCAACTGTGTACGCTGGTGGTTCAGCTGTGTCCCACCAGTCCCGCGTAGATGTTCGCACGTCTCCTGTGGTGGAGACTCACGCCGTATATGCAGCTCCTGCCGCGGCGGTTTATGCTGCTCCCGCCACGACTGTTTATGCTGCTCCCGCTGCCACAGTGTATGCCGCTCCCGCTGCCACAGTGTACACTGGTGGTTCAGCAGTGTCTCACCAGTCCCGTGTGGACGTCCGCACGTCTCCTGCCGTTGTGGCCGCCGCGCCTGTGGTCGCCGCACCCTCTGTGGTAGAAGCCCGAGCCGTCTACCCCGCCGCTACCGTCTACTCCGGCGGATCTGCCGTCACCCACCAGTCCCGCGTCGACGTTCACTCGTCCCCCGCGGTGGTGACCGATGTGGTCGCTCCCGCTGTGGTTGAGGCGCGATCCGCTTGGGCACCTTCCGTTTACGCTTCCGTTTGGTAAATGAAATAGTCAAGAATTACAGCGATAAGGATCCGACAGTATATTTATACGTAAACAAAACCAAATAATGTATGTAAAAATAAATATTTTTTTATAAATCTTTGTTCATTTTCATTTTACTCTATACAGTCGTAGGTTTGTACAGGAAATTGATTTATTGTTTTGTAGTGAAATTGTTTATATCTGTCATTTATTTTATTACACAGATGAGTAAATTATCTCACTAAATACCTAAGGTAGAGATTGGAAAAAGTAAGGAGGACGAATCTGCTATACTTACATATCTAAGTAGATTATTTTGTATCGCGGAATTTGTCGAGGACTCGCGACATGCTGACGGCGTCGGAAGCGAGTTCAACTGCACTGCGCAAAGCCGCCCTAGAGCGAGGTCGATCACTTTCATCCGACTATTGACATTGCTGTTTTACTAATATGCATTTTAAGGTTTAAAATAATAAGCTAATTATTTAACTGGTGTCAGTATAAAAGCGCTAAATGTTAACGTAACTGTATCAGTCAACCGACAGACGGTTTGAAGTGATCATTCTTGAATTTCGTCGAATCAAAACACAGACCACGTTCACAATGAGATCGATGGTGGTGTTGTTCGCTGTGTGCGCGGCCGCGTGCGGCTCGCTGGTGCCGCTGGCGCAGCCGCCGCACCACCCCGCTCTGTTGCTGGACCCGCATGGCCGCCCGCTCGACACAGCGGAGGTCATCGGCGCACGCGCGCTGCACCTGCAGGCCAAGGCTCTGGAGGGCCACCATTACGCGCCCCTCGTGCATGCCGCGCCCGCAGTGTACGCCGCGCACGCCGCTACCGTATGGGGTGGGCACGCCGCCCTAGCCTCTCCTCTGCTGGGACACTCCGCCTACGGTCTGGCCGGACACGGTCACTACCTGAAGAAGCGCTCCCTGGGTCACCTGGCGTACAGCGCCCCCTTGGTCGCCGCCCCCGCCGCCGTCTCGCACCAGTCCCGCGTGGACGTCATCTCTAGCCCCGCCGTGGTGTCGCACGCCGTGGCCGTGCCTGTCGTCGCTCATGCCGCTCCAATTGCTACTACTTACGTCGGGGGTTCGGCTGTGTCCCACCAGTCCCGCGTGGACGTGCACTCTAGCCCTGCTTTGGTATCTCACTCTGTTGTCGCTCCTGTGGTGTCCCACTCTGTTTACGCTGCGCCTTTGGTCTCCTCTCACTCCGTTTGGGGTGCCCCTGCCTACGGTGCTCACGGTTACAGTGCTCACGGATACGGTGCTCACGGCTATGGTGCTCACGGCTATGGTGCTCACGGCTACGGTGCTCACGGTCACCTGCTGAAGAAGCGCTCCCTCGCCCTGGCTCACTTCCTGCCTGCTGCTGTCTCTCACCAGTCCCGCGTCGACGTCATCTCGAGCCATCACGCCGCTCCCGTAGCCTTCGCTCACGCCGCTCCCGTGGCTATCGCTCACGCCGCTCCCGTGGCCATCGCTCACGCCGCTCCCGCCGTGTCCCACCAGTCCCGCGTAGATGTGATCTCGTCGCCCGCGCACGTGGCCCCCCTCGCGCACTCCGCGGTGTGGACCGCCCCAGCGCATTGGTCCCATTCGGGCTTACATTCCTCGCCCCTCGCCTACGCGGCTCACTGGTGAAGCGGATATTTGATTCGACGAACAATGTAGTTTTCATTTTAGAATTATTTCAAATGAATAGACAAATAAAATGTACGAGTATTTATTATAAATCTATTCTTAATTTTTATTTTCCTAATAATTACCCCTTAATTAATTTAACATAATTATTTTATAGTTCATTACCTCTTTGATATACAAATTAGGACTGAGAGACGGATCATTTACGGAACTTATATTACCACAAGAAAATGCAAATCATTCCCTCAGATAACCACGTTCTCAGTGCCTATTTACCTACAAGTGTAAGCGAAAATACTTACACAGTATGAATAACTCTACCGGAAAAAAGCGATCGCTCTCAGTATATCTATTAGTCAGATCCACGATAAAGTATGAAATCGCGATTTTTCTTTGGTAAATATTGATCGTTTACCGTTTAATATGGGAAATCGATTAAAAATCTGAATTTTAAAATGTTTTATATTTCGTGTTAGTCGTTCATACTATAAGTATTTGTGGTTTGAATTAATATTAGGTTTTACAACTTTAACAAAAGCGGATTTAATACTTCATTAAACAGGCACTCAAGTTTCTGAAATTTTTCAGCGATAATCAATAGTTGAAGTAAGTTAGTTAACGAACTAGTTTCCTATCTAAAATTATTGGATTATAACATAACGTTCGTAAACTCTCACGTTCATAATCCCTGAGTAAGTAGACAGAGGAACCATCTTCAATCACAGGTAGTAGTTTTATTAGTTATTATTCGATTACGAACCCTATCTACAATTATTGGAATACTATATTCAGATATATCATCAATCAATTGGAAATATACAACACATAACTTCCATAGTAACTGGCCAGTAAATCCATGTCGTGCAGGCTGGACATAATGGATAATGGATACAGGCAATTGTATCGTAACTACATGGCACCGGTTCCAGCGCCGGTTCGGTTCGCTGCAGCCAATCACAAGCCTCCCGCTGATTTCCGCCCTCCCCCCACTTGAAGTCAGCGCCTCGTGTTTGGTTGCAGCGAACCGAACCGGCGCTGGTACTGGCGCATGAAGTCCAGGCCTAAGAGTAAGAGGTGATCAGTGTGCGAGACTCAAAATATTTTACAGTTATTAGGTAAGCACGTATTTTTTCTTCGATGTTTTTTATAACGTAAGTAGTATATTATGCCAGGATAAAACAAAATGCCTACACTTACAAACAATTTTCATCGTATCTATGTATAAATCGCATAAGTAATCCTTATTAAATTTTAATTAAAAGTAGGTGTCTACAGTATAAGGCAGTTCAATAACTTATTTAGCATAAAAAACATTGCATAAAATCGAACAATATAACATCATTCATTATCTTAATAAAAATAAGATACAAAAAAGTAGCAATAGCTACTTCACTTTGTTTTGTTCTTGTTATACCAGAGTCAAATAGCGGGAAAAAAATAATCAATAATTTATACAAATAAAATCATAATCATCATAAGTATCATCGTAATTGAAAAATTTGTTTGTTGTTTGATATTCTAAAAATAAAAACTATTGTTAGTATATTAGTAGTATAGTAATAGTTTTTACAGTATTTGAATACTCAGTTGGGGTATGTTATTATTTTTTTGGAGCGAAAATCATCTGCACTGAAACTGTCGTCTGTAATCGACTGGCGGGAAAATTGAAGGTTACTTCGAAATTGGAAGTTTCTGAGCAATACGGTAACGCCTCAAGAAAGAACGCCACTACATATTGTCATACAACCTGTATACGACTATTTAATTTATGCAAAAAAAAAAACGACTCCCCATATACACTGAGGGGCCAGCTGAAAATCAGCGCTGTGGCTTGCCTCAGCATTATGCTGAGCTGGTGTACCCTTTTTGGCACTGTACCACATCAGATGTTCTGTGCTGCATGTATTAAACTTTGTATACTTCTGTATTCTGTATTCTGGTGTTTACAGCGCTAAATAAACGATTTCAATTTCAATTTTTATATATACAAATTGATCAGCTGACCGATACAAAAGAGATAGCTGTTTGTAAGTATAGGGAAAATTCAAATGTCGTAGAACAATAATTATTCATTGTGTACACTCCCCTTTCGCCTTACAACGAGTTTTGTTAGTTTTGACAGCGTCTGATGTCTGTGTAAAAAGGAGTTATTTTGAGGGTGGTATAACTTTGTGCGGTAACGTTGTCAGCCTGGTGTGATACCACCCTTTTACTCATTTCTATCGCGAAACAGCAATACCTTACTGCATTGCTGTGTTTCGTTTTGAAGGGTATTAGAGCGTCTGCGTAATTACCGGCACATGAGGCACTCCACAAGTCCTCAAGGTCAGCAGCGCTTCGAAAACCCTCTAATAACATTATAGCGAGGTGAGTACTTTGGGAGACGGTGACCATTTACCATCAAGTGACCTGAATGCTCGTCCTGCTTCCTTATATAATAAAAAATATAGATATAATCAATCGTGTACCTATACACGATCGAATAGTCCGTTAGCTTGTACTAAATTGAACAATCTAATAAGTAAATCAATATTAAATCAATTAATACAAAAGTATTTAGGATTGTTCTACCTTTGTTTTGAGAGGCAATTTTGGAGGTAAGGGTAATTTTATTAAGGGGCATTCACTCGACCCGGGTATAGAACTACTTTTATTAGGTTTGTACCTGGTATTGGGTTAAAAGATGCTGGGGGTGGGTGCGTGGCGGCTGCCCTGCATAAATGTCGGTAATTGAATTTCAGAGTGCCAAAATCACATTTTTTTAATAAATAGATCCTCAAACTTGCTTGCCATCAATTATTTATAAATAAATTAATGGATACCCAGGTATTGATTCATAATTAAATTATTATGTACAGTGGATGGCACATCAAGCTATACTTACTCTGTGCAATTCTGTCGCAATAAGTTTTTGTTATGATTCTTTGACATTTGACATATGTGTAAAATAAGGTAAAGCGACAAAGTACTAAAGGTTAAATAAGTTAACGGCAAAGTACCTGATATATTGACATCTGTACAGCAAAATAATTAATATACTTATAATAAATATTATGAGAGAAAGAAGAGCAAGTGTTGCTCATCTATCTACCTTGGTACAATGCGTTCGATAAATAAGAATGGCCTAACTCTAACATTCTAAGAATTTAATTTTACGGCACTACTCTTATAATTCTTTGTTTAAAATAACTAAGATTACAAAAAGGTGTAGGTTAAAAGATAATTAAATAAATTATTCAATTTCCAATCGTTTTATTTTTTTTATAAATTATTTTTTACATTTTCTATATTTTATTATATTATCGTATATTCTTAGATGTTCGTCAGGTTCGCTGTTCACCAACCATGGACTAAGGGGCTGGAATGGACAAGTCCGGAATGCGAGTAAGGGGCAGCGTAAGCAGCGCCGTGATGGGCATAAGGAGCGGCGTAAGCTGCGCCGTGATGGGCATAAGGGGCGGCGTAACCCACGCTGTGAGCGAGGGGCGCGGCGTAGGCCACGGAGTGGGACACAACAGCGGGGCTAGAGTGCACATCCACGCGGGACTGGTGGGACACAGCCGAGCCACCGACGTACGCGACGGGAGCGGCGTGAGCGAAGACAGGCGCGGCGACGGCGTGCGACACCACGGCGGGGCTAGAGATGACGTCCACGCGGGACTGGTGCGAGACGGCGGCGGGGGCGGCGATCAAGGGGGCGCTGTACGCCAGGTGACCCAGGGAGCGCTTCTTCAGGTAGTGGCCGTGTCCGGCCAGGCCGTAAGCGGAGTGTCCGGCCAGGCCGTAGGCGGAGTGTCCAGCCAGGCCGTAGGCGGAGTGTCCCAGCAGAGGAGAGGCGAGGGCGGCATGCGCGCCCCACACGGGAGCGGCGTGCGCGGCGATGACGGCAGGGCTGGAGTGCACATCCACACGGGATTGGTGGGACACGGCGGCGGGCGCGGCGACGAGAGCGGGTGCGGCGTACACTGCGGGTGCCGCGTGCACGAGGGGCGCGTAGTGGTGGCCCTCCAGAGCCTTGGCCTGCAGGTGAAGCGCGCGCGCGCCGATGACCTCCGCTGTGTCGAGCGGGCGGCCGTGCGGGTCCAGCACCAGCGCGGGGTGATGCGGCGGCTGCGCCAGCGGCACCAGCGAGCCGCATGCGGCCGCACACACAGCGAACAACACCACCAGCGATCTCATTCTGAACGTGGTCTGTGTTTTTTCTGACGAACTAGATCACTTCAAACCGAACACGGTCGACTGATAAATTCGACTTGCAATTCGCCGTATTTATACTGACCGGACATAATTAAAAGGTAAGGTAATTTCAGTGGGCAATAGGTAGTACTCGTATATGTTAGAACAATGTCAGCTGTCATAAAGTGAGTGACCTCGGTGTGTGTGGCGGTCATAACGAAAGAATTTCGTGGCCGGAGTATGTAGTGCGCAACGACGCGAAGCACACCGGTAGTCATACATAACATTAATTTAAATAATTATAATAATAAAAAATAAGGTGTTTGACGCGCTGGTATTAGTTATGATACTGCTGATCATGACTTAGACTTTTCATTTTGCGAGTACTTTCCAATACCTATAACTCTATAATATATACTCGTAGTGTAATTGTATACTTAGGTTAAGTATACCTCTAAGGCCTGGACTACATGCGCCGGTTCGGTTCTCTGCAGCTAATCACGAGGTGCTGACTTGCAGGGGGGGGGGGGGGGGATTGGTTACAGCAAACCGAACCGGCGCTGGAACCGGCGCATGCAATCCCAGACTTCATCCAGAATCCATCATCTTCATTTCTAATCTTTCACTTTTAGAGGTGATATACCTAAGTAGGTATATTCTCGCATAATTGCCTAAATAGCGTACTGTCTACGTAGTAGAAAAACCCATGATGGTCCTAATACTAGAAGAACACAGGAAATCGAGCGGGGCTCCATACAATTTTGGGTCTGAATTTAAATGCTATTGAGAATTAGGAACTGGATCTAAGAAATTTTATTAATTTTCTTAGAGATTGATTCCGGACTCACTGAGAGCCTTATACGACGTTAGTATTGGAAACTGATATTCTCTCTTACAAAAAGGACTAATTAATTAAGTAAAACGTAGAAATTAACCTTATACCTAAGTGCATATTTGCCTAACCTTTGTAGGTAATAATATATTCACAGAAGTACGTAATAAAATAAAGGATAGATACGTATGCGTCAATGTGAACGGATCGCCGCGCCCGCGCCGGCCAGCCTTGCCGAAGTACGCCAAAGCCGGCAGCAGGCAGCACAAAGAAAGGCACTAATGACGCTTTCAGGTGATACCTTGATACGCAACGTTTTCGATGCAAGCCAGTTAAATAATTTGACAGAATTTTACAAATCACTTTAGATTTTCCTTGGTGCACAGAGCTATAAATTTCCATTTACCTATATAACCTACTCGTACATCTTTCTTAGTATAACTTTAAAGTATATCATTCTTAGATTCTATAATTTTCACTGGTACCTATACTGCATGAAATGGTTTAAAATTCCATATTGTCACATCCAACATCTACTTTACGTGTCAAATCTCATTCCATAGTATGAATACTTCCTCGCCTGTAATGCCATACCTGGTTATAGTTATTCTCATAACGCGCGGTTATTCCGAGTGTCTAAAAGTATCTTTACGAGTAGGCGCGTGCGGTCGCAAACCAACAACCCAAGGAACTACATGCGCACAAGAAAATTACTGTATCCAATTACTATAGAAAAAAGTTCCGGGTCGCATTTGTATCACCTCCATTTGCGATTCTGCTATATTATTATTTTGTCCAAAACTCAATCAGAATTAATAAATACTTATTGTTGTTCCCGAAGTTATTTTCGACCGTTTTTCTCTTTATATACCAATGTCTGTTATGTTGTGACATGTGATCTTTCCCGTGTCCCGTTCATATTGTGTCCAAACCAAAATCGGTCTGCCTGTCACATGTTCTGGCCTAAATATCAAGGTACAATGTTTATTCTTTTGTCCACAGAATAAGTAATAGTATGCTTGTTTATAACTACATTATACTATTAGTAGCTTGCGATTATGAAGCAGATTTTATGATGTAGGTATAACTTATAAGTAGCCACAGCTTGGAAGAAACCTTTATACTGTGACTGACTTCAAGATAAATAAAACGAAAGACAGTTGAACATTACGCACTACGTTTATATTATAATACTGATGAAATATAGAGTTAGATCCTGTTTTACCTGTATACAATAAATATTATTTGACTGTATTAACCTGTAGAGAACTTAGCTTACTATAAATTATTTTGGTGAAACTTCGGTGTCCGTCCACCTGTTTTAAATCTTAAGTACGGAATATATTGATTGCATAGGTATATGCATTTTCCGAGGTTGCCTTCATGCTTTATAAAATGGTGTTAGGTGTCGACTATTCTATTAATTCCAATAATTAATGCGTCACTTATTTTTTATTACAGTTGTATCGAATGTGTACCGAATTTGTCCAGTACCGGAAATAACAAGAAGCTGGTTAGTATGCATTTATACCTACTTAAATTGACATTCTATTTTAAAAGTAAGCACAGTTGCCCTCTACTCTATATTCTAAGGAATAATATAAATTTTAATACTGTAGATACTTATTAAGTAGACAATACAATATAGTTATCTAGAGACTGCCTCTACCCATATGATTATGAAACGATAGAAGTGGATGACATAATTTGATTTATATTTGCTATGTAAATATGAACTATATAAGTTTGAGAACACACAACTTGTATAAGTAAGCCTGGGTTCTAGGGTTCGTTCCTTTTCCCACGGTCAACGACCTACGATTCAATTTTGTTGGCCTCGAATAGCAGCACTCAAATTAGAAATTGTGGAAAATGATCGACATCCTGAAACTCCTGAAACTTTAGTTTCACAACTTTGTTCATTGGAAATATTCTACTTAATAAGTTGGGTAATAGATTGAAAATGTATTCGCCTTCTTGTAGGCTTATTCTTGTAATGAAGTGGTTTATATTATCCGCACATATTGTAGCATATTTTGTCTGCTTTTTTTATACATCCTGAGAGTAGATATATGACTTCAATATACCACCCAGTTGAACGACATTGGCATATGTAGATAAATTAAAAACTATAACTTTAATACGACGAAATCTACATTTGTCGCGTAGAAAGTACTTATGATATGAGAGCGATACATTTTATATTTTACGAGTATAGCGGATTATGATTGCGAAAAAGTTTTACATCATTCCATTTACGCCACTAAATTGAAGTTTTACATCATTCCATTTACGCCACTAATTAGAAGACGGAAATTGTTTGCAAATTTCGGTATTATTTTTGTGGACAGTTGGATTCTACTAGGTATAAAATAGAAAATGTGTAGTTCTCATATCAGAGACGTTGTACTTACCTACAGGCATAACTAAAAATACCTTCTTACTTTTGATATGAAAATTAAAAAAACAAGTAAGTAGTCACTAATTTTTAATAACTTGATTTGGGTACAAGTTCATAGAGTAGATAGTAGCAGCTCTGCACCTCACTGTCTTTGTAGATTTGTATTTCCATTTTTTGTTCTCCATAGACTTTAGGAACGTTGAATTTGTTGTTGTTGAAATAAAAGTTGTTTACTTTGTGGATACCCTAAAAGTAATGTTTCATATTACAAAAAAAATTAAGTAAAGTAAAACTAAAGTAAAATACACGATATAAATAATAATAATAATATATATTATGTGATTATAATATCTTTATTATAATCACATAATTACTTTGGAATCTAAGGATTGATTGTCCATTTTGGTTATGATGGAGTATGTCCGCGGACTATCTCTTTTAAACACTGCAGAAATCATGATATTATTGTCAATTTAGTTTAGTTACCCAGAACCGACTTTTTTGCAACGACTGGTTCAGTTAGCGATATTAATTCGCCCTTCAAACGGTCACGTCACTGCCAGGTAGACATCCTGTAGAATACGATATACCGATATGCAAATACGACACGTTTCCCCAAAAACAAAAGGGAGGTATTCTCATCTGTCTTATAAAGATAGGGTTATATGTACAGAGTACTGACTCCAAAAATCCACCCCCATACTGATAGGGGTGAATTTTTTGAAACGTGCACATAGCGTAGACAATTTTAAAATCATTCAGCGTAATTATGGTTTAAAATTATTTATTTTTAACAAGCACCCCTTGCTTGCTAATTTATTTTATTTCGCAAAAAATATTGATATCGCTAAAAATTAGTTTTTAATAAAAAAAATATCCATATTTTGGTGATGTGCACGTTTCAAAAAATCCACCTATTGGACAACGTAACGCAACAAGTCAGCTCAGCACTGTTACAGAACTTGTACTATTTTCGAATATAACTCGTACCATTTTGGAGTCAGCACTGACTCCGTAAAACCTTGCCATTAACTTACTGCAGGTAATGGACAATCTTCTACTCCAGTCGAACGAAGTACTTCTTGGAATATGTCTCCCAGCATGAGATTTAGAGTCTTGCACATTGTGTCTTTCATGTAAAA
Source organism: Hofmannophila pseudospretella (assembly GCA_947369225.1). NCBI lineage: Eukaryota > Metazoa > Arthropoda > Insecta > Lepidoptera > Oecophoridae > Hofmannophila > Hofmannophila pseudospretella. The sequence continues at coordinate 7,129,037 of OX376323.1, read as the reverse complement.
TGATCCCGGTTTGTAGCCTCCTTCCTTTTTTGTCCATCCTTGGAGCTCTATCTAAAAAACCGGCCAAGTGGAGTCGGACCAAGGGGTCCGTTCTCAAAAAAATAAGTAGTTTTAGTAATGAAAAATAATGTTTTAATTTTTTATCCCAAAAATTATAAACAATTATACTTTATTTTATTTTTCGCGGAATACACATTTATAACACCTATCGGTACTAATGATTTCAGATTAGATTTCGACCCCCCATTTCGGACCCCATTTTCAATAAAAATAAAATAATTTCCAATATTTTTTACCTGAGATGATGCGGGTAAGCAAGTTCTACAACTGTGCCAAATTTCAAGTCAATAGCTTTAGTACTTCCTGAGAAAAACAGCTGTGACATACAGACGGACACCGAAGTCCCACCATAAGGGTTCCTTTTCACTATTTTGGTACGGAACCCAAAAAGTAAAAAGTTACCTATTGAATTTTGAAAAAAGTAGTTTCATTTGGGAAATTTCTAAAATGTTACTCGTATTTCAGTGCATTCAGAGACCAGAGACGTGGGAAAAAGCTAGTTTATAATAAAATAAATTAAAATGTATTCATGTAGACAAGGTATTGCAAAATAATAATAATTATTGGTACTCGCGAATAATTAATACTGTTGTATCTCACCAAAATCGTGTCGTCGAGGTCATAAGGATTTTTTATGGTTATGTCGAACACTTTTGTGGTCCTGTTGAATGATTTATGCTCTACCAGAAACTCGACGATATGTAGAGGTGGGTCGCATTCCTCTAAAGTTCTGTATTCCATGTCTGCTGGGCCCTGTGAAAAATAAAATACATTTTTATCTATTTTACCTTTGGTAAAATGTAGTAGGTAGCCTGAATCAAGTTTAGTAGGTACGTCATCGCTGTAAATTAAGCAAAATTGCTTGTGATTTCATCATAGATACTCGTACCACGTTAGATCTTGGGAATAAGTAATTATTAATTTTATAAGTAAGTAGGTACCTATTTATTAAGATTTTTTTCCAAAGTTTTTAGATGATGATCTCACCCATAGTATCTACTTAACATGATTTTTGTGTTTAATGAAGCATGAGGATATTTTAGTTTTATATCTTTGACTTCTATAGCTCTGACACATGACTATGTCCGCGAAAATACATAATTAATAGATAAAAATACATAATTTTCTGCGTGGTTTTACCTATCTTTCAGAAAATTCGTTCGTAAAAAAACCACACAAACACACTTTTGCTCCCATCCTCCCCATTTCCGCGCCTGACTACTAGGTATACCTAGTTTTTCGTAATTCCGGTACAAGAACATCGATTGACGTTTATAATTAGTTTTCTGTTTATTACGTTATTTATATTTATATTGTATTTATTAAGGAACACAAACAGTTTACAAACAGATAGAAATACATATAAACAAAAAAAATTACACAGAAACAAAAAGGGTTCACAAATATTATAAACGTAAATAACATATTTCAGTTCATGTAGACAAGACAAGTACACACTAGTTATATATAAACATAGAAAATTAAATATTCAAAGGAAGTAAATGTAGAATAATGTAGAGGGATATAAAACAATGCTATTAAAACAAATAAACAAAATTATATGCTATTAAAACAAATAACATATTTAATATAAATACTTAGGCTGTACTATACTTATTCACCAACATGCCGATGCCCAGAGCAAATACCAATAAATCAAAGACCGGTAATAGAGACAACGGAAACCGGAACATTATCAACTGTGCACCATTTATTTGTGGTAAATTAAAAAAATATACTACATTTAAATGGTGCAGTAGACTCGTTCCGGTTATATAGGTTGTTTGTTCACATTGCGTGTGTTTAATAATGAATAATGATATAACTGATAGGTGATACAATCTAGAAATCGTGACAGGTATTTATTTTTCACCATAGATGATAGTGTTCCATAGTTTATACACTTTATTTCTAAGTCACCACAATTTTTAAGTTAAACTTTAAAATAAAATTCATAAAAAAGAAAATTAAGCGAGATTTTTGTTGTATAGGTACGGGCATAGGAGAAGGTATTTTTTATAAATATACTTAAATGATGTTATAAAACTGCATGAACTTCGCAATAAAAGTACTTAAGTATACTTAAATTAATGGATAATACGTGACATAATTTTGGGGTTAGCTTATCTTTAAAATGAAAAGTTAATATGCGTTGTTGACGAAATTGATGAAAGAAATGTGGGTCGTCACGTCATTTTAAGCACCCGAATGGCATTGTGGCGATGACGTCATGGATATATATGTATTTAGTCACTCATACCATGAATGACCTACCCACATCTATAGAAATGTCACAGTTATGAAATAGGCTTCAGTTTGTAGTTGTCCACGCAGGTGTGACGTAAGGGGCACCCTCTTAGGGTTATCCAACCAAACCACAGAAAAACAATCTTCTTTCTTCTTCTTCTAAGTCGTATTCCTCATTGCTGAGGGTCGTGATCATTCTAAGGAATAATCACATAGAACGACTCTCGTGGCAGATTTAATGGGGTGGTTTGCCATTGCCTTCCCCATTTCACATACTGGTTATCTCAGTGTGCAGGTTTCCTCACGATGTTTTCCTGACACCGTCAGAGCAGTCGGTAAATGTACGTAAGGCTTTCGAAAAACTCATTGGTACATGGCATTGCCTGGTTTTGAACTCGGACCTCCCGCATGTGAGTCCGACGTCCTAGCCACGACGCCACCGACGCTCTAACTCTGCTCTGTTAAAGAAAAACAATATAGGTCAATAAATTACTTCGATCTCATCATCACTTACCACCAGGTGAGATTGAGGTCAAACGCGAATTTAAAAAAATAAAATAAAAAATAATAATTCTTTAGTAAAAATAGAAATGGAATTGCCGATTTCCATAATTGTCATAAAAAGAATTTTAAAAAAATGGCATTTAATATATATCTTTTAAATGTCATTTTTAGGGTTAAGTATCAAAATGGTAAAAAAGGAACCCTACGGCGTCTGCCTGTCTGTCTCTGTGTCACAGCTGTTTTTCACAGGAACTACTGAAGCTATCGACTTAAAATTTGGCACAGGTATAGGACTTGCTTGCTCGCATCTTTCCCAAGTAAAAGAAATTTGAAAATATTTTTATTTTTATGAAAAATGGGGTTCGAAAGTGGGGCAAGTGGTATATCATAATATGAAAGGGCTTTATTTGTAAATTACGAAACCATTTTTTATTTTATTTTGTACCAAAAATTTTCAAATAATGACCGGTTTGGAGATAAGGGGGAACCTTATCTCCGAAGTTTGCAATCAGAAAAATCTGGAATAATTCGGACTAATAGAAATTAAGTTTCAAAACTTTATAATATTTGAGAAATTAAAAAAAAATATAATATTTTTATACGATAAAAAATCTAAAATAATTAGTACTGATAGAAGTTGTTATATGTATTGTGCAAAAAATAAAACGAAGTCTAAATATTTATGATTTTTGAGAAAAAAAATTAAAGCATATTTTTTAGAACGAAAAAAATATTCCATTTGAGAACGGAACCGCGAGTGCGTGCGGGTCTAACTCGCACTTGGCCGGTTTTTCTTATTGTATCTCACTTCGCGACATATACATATACATAGAATCTGGTGGATCCCCAGGCTGTTCAGCACAGAGTCACCATAATACCACCTTCAAGAAGTTACATTCAGTGACGTGCACGTTCATTCATAATACCCTACTTCAATGATAATACTGTAACCTGAATGAGATGAGACGTAGGAAATATGTTTATTTTAGCCAATAATAGTGAGAACAATATGGCGTCCTCTGAGTGACAGGTATATTTCCGTAGAGAAAGCGGGGGTGGTAGAACAGACAACAGTTCCTTTGTGACCAAGTAGAGCAATCTGATAAACCGCTGCGGTGTCGACAGCACTACGTGATACAATTCGCGTTTGTGTCAAGACAAGATTGTAGAGTCGACTTACTTATATGGCTATTTAGAATTGTGAGCAGTTTGTACAATTTATATCTACTTAAGTATTATATCACATTATATAAATAATTAAGTAACATAGGTTATTATTTTCGCATTTATGTACATATATACATACTCGTAGATTCGGTAGAGCTCAAGTTATGATCACATTTATTTGTTATAGATTTTCACTTTATATTTCGGCGTCAATAGGAGACAATCCTGCAATGGTTTACCAATAGAGGCGCCACCAGCACTGTTACAAAAATACATTCAAAATTAAGACGTACCTGTACGACTTAAAGATGGTTTTGTTCTAAATATAACATAACCTTAATTTATTGCTTCCAATGACAATAATTTGATAAATAAATAATGATTATTTTGAATATTGGATGATTTTAAAAGATTTTTGTTAAATAAACTTAAAATCAGCACATAAAGCCAAATATCAACATGTAGTACTCGTACATACCTTTCCACCTAATTCCTTCAGACTCGCGCCACGCTGTTTTAACAGTTTTTTAGGTTTGCTATTTTGAAATGGCCATATGATGCCATGATAGCATCACAATTTTATTATAGCTTTGAGAAATTAAATTAAATTAATCCAAATAACGAGAAATTTGTGATATCTTCAAAAGGGACGTACCGTTTTGCTTTTCTGTTTACGGAGCGTGCTCGTGACTCCATCGTGACGTTTTATGTCGTATTCCGAAACAAACTGTCACATTCACTCATATGCTAGAATGAGGGGGACGTTCCGTTTAGTGATTGTTTCATTAAGCGAGTGGATCCCAGAATTAGGGTAACTATGAAGTATTTCGCATTATTTAGCTATGACTAAGACAGTTTTCAATTAATAAGGGCTGGATACTGGCAGCTTAGCTTTACTAGATCAAGGCAAACCACGTGGGACAAGCCATAAAGCCAGCCACAAGTCCACACCGGCCTCTACAATATGATAAACGGATTGCACGTTATAACAAAATGAAGTCGCACAAAGGAATATCGTTGTTTAATAAAAATATAAAATCACCTAACGTGCGAATTTATTTTTTTGAGATTTATTGTTTAAATTTATCTAATTAGATAAATAATTCGATGCTAAATTTTCTCTCACAGGTATTACAAAAAGTATTGTGTGTATGACGTGCCAGATGAGCTCTTGTCGCATTCGTATAAATATCTTATATGACAAAGTTCCCCATCGAGTATACTTGTTACACAATGTATTGTAACGGAATCCACATATGGGCGTCGCCATGATTTACTATGCATTTGATAGGTGATTCATCGTGACTGATGGAAGCAGCTCGCGGGTGACAGAGATGCATGGAGGAAACGTATTCGGGAGGGATGTCAGGAACACGATGGAAAGTGGTTCGAAGCACTGGCGGCCAGGAGAGCAATCAAACACCGAGAGATCATTCATCTACCCGGCGCACCACTGGCTTGCCGCGCGTGCGGGCGTGTGGGCTGCTCCCGAATAGGGTTATTTAGCCACGAAAAGCGATGCCTTCGCGACGCTGCTTAAATCGTCTGCAATAGACGTACCAGTCCTATGATGATGATAATAGGTGATTGGATTGTCCTGTTTTTCTTACACTCTGTTCTTGTAGTTTCTTGAGGTTCGTTTTACGAATCCAAAATACGTATTCCATTTGGCATCTATTGTATCTATGTTTACATTCCCAGTAACTATTTAAATAAATATTTACTTAGAGGTAAGTACTTACGTATAAAATGTAATCTGTTGTAGCTGGCAAATACAAATTAGAGCAATAAAATATAGTTTGCATTTAACCTGGGAGGTTAACCGTTAACCACGACAGTAATTATACAAGAATGCGTCAATGGTATAACTGCAATTTACTACTAGTGGGGCAACAGTTATGAATTACCTCTTAAATGTACTTACTTAAAACATACGAATTATATGTAGATGCGGTTGTAGTGTAAGATAAGTATCATTTAGTTAGCACATTAGGTACTTTAAATACTTATTGTAAAAATAAACAAAACTAAAGAACACTTAATCCTAATTTGTTGAAATAAAGAAATACGATAGACGATACTTCTAAGTTAGTGTTCCGCATTGAAAAGGGTCGTGACCATTTTCCATAGAATTAGTTACAAGAAGTTAATTATGGAGTTAACCATATAGAAGACTCTCTTGGCAGATTTAATAATAATAATAAATAAATAAATTTATTTCACGACAACATTGTATGCAAATATACAATGGAAGGTACAGTACAATGATTACTACAATAAAACAGACATACGAGTACATATTTTCTAATAACGAGCCTACGGTTAGCACCCACTAGGTAATAAAAAATATATTTAATGGAGTACTCCGATTTGGTTTGGCTTTGCATTCCCCATTTTACACATTGGTTATCTCAGTGTGCTGGTTTCCTCATTACGTTTTCATTCACTTCAATAAAGCAAAAAACTCATAACATTGCCTTGTCTGTCCTAGCCCTAGTCGTTTTGCCACCAACTCTCTCTGCACAAAGACATAACTAATAATGTCCATATACAGAGCTAATAATGTAAAAAAAAAACTCTTCTTATTAGAAGTGTTTTGCCCACCTGGCGTTCATTGTACGCTTTATTGGGTAGTTCAGTGGACTTTCTTTATATCATGATGAGTTTAGTCCCTGATCAGCTTCGAGGAAGGGAGGGCCAAAACCGCAAACTAATTAGATAAGTACTTATAACTACCTCAGTACACGCGATTGCTCCGTAACTTCAGCGCAAAATAAATAAATTCAGAAGGGAATTGCGCAGTAAAGCGCAAAACAAACACAAGCGCTGCGCTGACGGCACGCCGCGGTCGGCACACCTCTTGTGTATGTTTTGCGCCGCTTCACTTTCATATATTTTGTAGGATAATAGTTAAAATAGTTAAATAGTAGGGGGCGAAACTCGGGCACAACGGCAAGCGCTCCGCCTCTTAATCTAAATGTATGAAAGCGACGGGTGCAAAACAGACAGAGGCGGCGCGCTGACGTTACGCTGGCAACGCTCTGCCGGAACGCCTCTTGTATGTTTTGCGCTTGACACAGAGCGGAATTTCGTTCTATCGTCGTAGCTACGTGTATACAGCAAGCACCATAATATCACCACATCCAGTGATTGTTGTGCGTGAACTTCGAGTAAATTTGTTTCAAGCCTTACACGGACGGGAATACAGACAATACCAACCCCGAAGTTGGGGTAGATGATCTGTGGACGTGAACTTCTGTTAGACCAGCCCTGCGAAGATATATGATCTTTGATCGTAGAGCTAACTTATTCTGTAGGTAGAGAGCCTCGCGGTGTGTGATTGTAGAGTCCCTCTCTCGCGCCGCGAACGTTAGTAAGGAATAAGTTTCCTTTCTGTAAGTACTCACTTATTTATTTTATACTTCGGCGCCTTCGAGTAAAATCCGACAAAGCCCTACGTTATTTACAGACACCCAAGTGTGAAATTTATTTCCTTTTGTAGATGGGTTAGGATCTAATTTAGAAGTAATTTATTTCGGCGTATACAAATTAATTTGACGGTGGAATATTATCACAAAAACCTAAGAATTTCTGTTACTATGTAAGTACCTGTCTATGTACTTTCGATTTCACAAGTTTATTAAAGCAGGTTGTGTCTTTGTAGTAAGTAGGTCAATAATATTATATCCAGTTTTCGTACGTAGATACCTATATACTTTGAGTTGATAATTAACTGCGAATTAAACCATGTCGAGGAAGTGAACTAAATATGGAACATAATATTTTTTTGCACCGCCAGACCTTGAAGTTACAGATTAAATTGAATATTGGAATGCAATGTTTATTGTATCGACAAAGTATCAACAGACTCCAAATATACATAGTTACTAGTAACAATAAAAAAATGGGGGCTTATATTTTCGCCATGGTAGGGCGAGCAAAGAAGGTTGGGTACCTATTTACATTTCACGTAGCCTGACTCTGTTTACAAGTATTGTTTATAAGTACTGTATATTGTTATAAACTGTATTTTTGCTAAAACAAATACAAATCGATCAATCGTTGCGAGGTCGTTCACCTTCACCTTGGCGGGAGATTAGGCCGGTTCCGTCATCTCACCAGTCACTACCAGACAGCACGAACTATCAAATCAATGTAAGATGCAAAGTGCATATTTTTTTAAATCTTTTTTTTTGAGGCTACGCTGCTGCCCTGACGACGCTCGATATAGCTGAAAAGTTCTATCGCTGTTTCGGAAAGTGACTGATTTAACTGTAATTATCTGGCCATTACACCCCTCCTTGTCACCCAACCAGCGCTGTCTCTGGACCGTTCTACGAAAAGTGCATGTTAATATTTATTTATGTTAAACCGGAGTAGTTTTAAAGACAAAAAGATCCCTATCTACCTAAAAAGGCGAATGTACGAGCAGTGTATCCTCCCAGTTATGACATACGGAGCAGAAACCTGGACACTAACTGAACAGGCGATTGAAAGGCTCCAAGTGACACAAAGAGCGATGGAGCGTGCCATGATAGGCATTTCCCTCGTGGACAGAGTGCCGAATATCGAGATCCGGAAAAAGACGAGGGTGCCGGATATAGCCAGTATAGTGTCCAGGTCTAAGTGGAGATGGGCAGGCACGTGTGTAGAATGCAGGACGATAGGTGGCCCCGAAGACTGCTCGAGTGGCGACCCCGAGTGGGGCGCAGAAGTGTTGGTAGGCAGCCCGCGAGGTGGACCGACGACATTGTGAAGACGGCGGGGAGGATGTGGATGCGAACGGCTAGAGATCGAGGAGAATGTCGTGCACATGGAGAGGCCTATACCCAACGATGCGTTACGTTAGGCTGAAAAGAAGAAGAAGTTTTAAAGTACTCTGGTATATACGATGATAGTACCACCTATGTGAGAGTCAAATATCGATGTTACCATAGTACAGACAGCTATTTTCGTATTTGGGCCATTTTTTTTGTACACGTGGCGACGCACCACGCGCGCTACTACGATGAGTACCTACTCACATCGGTGTAGAACGCGCTATCGAAATTTTCCTGGGACTTCGTATATATACGACATCCATAGTTCCAAACATCCATAGTTGGACCAGGACATCTCGTCACCAGGCACAACACCCCGCCTGGTTGAAGATCTTCCCTTTTCCCTTTCACACAACTGACATTACGTCATCCATGTCCTCACATAGCGCGTTTCTACAGTACATAATAAAAAAACTTCATTTTCCTGTTTGCTACATTTTTTAACTTATACATACCAGTTTATCCTGGAGAGTTCGAATTCATACTAGGATGAACTATTTTGGCCTAGGCTAAAACTGGTTGATCCTATAGGACTTAGGATGACCTAGTTAGGCCTAGGCTTTACCGGTTAATCCTATCGCGTTTAAAATTAGTTTAGCTTAGGCAAAACTAGTTCGTCCTGATATCGGGTTTGGGCGGTAGCGGTAACATATACAACATTGTACGCTTATAGGCATCCTTTTTTGACCGGTTAAATCTTAACTACATGTGACGTCACCGTGGGTGTGGTGTGGACAAACAGCAATTCATGTTGTTCTTACATAATTAACAAATATTTTGACCCACCCTATCTTATCTTATGTTACCATACCGGGGTAACAGTAATAGTAAAAGGGGCCGGGAATAACCACAGCGGCACTTCGACCCTTGAGGATCTTTTGTGACTACCCCATTTTACACAATGGTCTCTCAGTTTCTCATGATGTTTTCCTACACCGTTAGAGCAGTCGGTAAATGTACGTATGTCTTCGAAAAATACGAAAAACTCATTGGTGCATGGCACTGCCCAGTTTCGAACCCGGACTTTTCGCATTGGAGTCCGATGTCCTAGCCACTACGCCACCGACGTTCTTGATACATCCTATGGGCGCTTTTAAGATTACCGTTCCGTTGCCGTCTACGACATTATCGTGGACGTCCACGATTTTATCGTCTACGGTTAACGCTTTCATAATTTACCTATCGGTAGGTGGGGGGGGGGGGGGGGGGGGGGGGGGGCGACCTCACTCACATATCTGTAATATTGTTGTAGGTACACACTACTCTTCATACATTTCCAGAAAAGCGTCTTCTTACATTTCCATACATTTTGCTTCCCTGTTAAATCGTGATGGTTACCGTACAAAATTATAAAAGCAGCTTATACGGATGCTGAATTGTAAACAGAACTGTGTAATAAATAATTGTAGAAATCTCTTGCAGGACGATTCAGTAACAAAAACTATTTATGCCGAGAATTTTTAGGAAAAACGCATTAAAAATTGTTCGGTACCTGTTTTGCACGAAACGTCCTTACTGTTAAAGCTTCCTTAAGTCTCGTGTTATCTCTTAATCCGTAATCATACGGATTCATTTGTGCATTGTTTGTATAAATAAACTAGCATAATTATTTTTTTATGAATAGTCGAAATTGGAGGTTTCTTGACGATACGACATTAAGGTCCCATCTTCTGTCTAATAGATGAATGAATTAATGAATACATTTTATTGTTTAGACTTGTGTTAACAAGTCTTAACAAAGTGTAAACTTTAGATGTCGATGTACTATGCAAATATAAAATTGAAAATTATTTAGTCGACCTCATTCAATCATCAAGTAGATAAGGGTAAACGTGATAGAATAATGCCGAATTTAAATCTAGAGCCGCAGGACGGTCAATATTTTGACCGAGGTTACTGACCGTATAGTTTTAGGTAACCCAAACAATTTCCACTCATTTTCCAGTCTCCGTTCATAAACTCTTGTTGAAAACATTTAGAGAACAACGCCTTTTCATAGGAACAAGACCAAGTAAGTACACTTACCTACATTTTTTATACAATGCAATATGAAAAGAGAGAAAATTTTGTTTTGTTTCATCTAGCTTAAATCTTAAGCAATAATTTACACATTATAAAGATTATAAAAAATTTCTGTATATATAAAAAATGGGATGTAAGGGGGGTCACCAACATCTAGACCTCCAAATGTCAAACTCACCTGCACGTGGTGCATCCTGCCGATTAACGAACGAGTCCCTGGCGACCGACTAGTGGCGGTATAACCACTCAAATTATGGCTGCGTCAAAATACCAGAAGCACGATGACGGGCAGCAGCGTCATCGGGGCAAGCGACCCGGCTACTGCGATCGCCAACCTGCAGGCCTAGCGTGGCGATTATGGCATCACCTCCTATGGACAGCGCAAAAAGAAAACGGCCCCCAGTTCCCGGCCGCCCCACTATTCCTGGTCACGGTGGCGGCCATGGTAGCGACGATCTGCGTAAGGTGGCTGGCAGCGACTGGATGAGAAGAGCCGAAGATCGGGCTCAATGGCGCACCCTGGGAGAGGCCTATGTCCAGCAGTGGACTAGAATAGGCTGCTGATGATGATGATGAATATATAAAAAATAAACTATTTATGTAGTTTTTAAAATTTTTTGTGAGGTATAGTTTTTTTTCTATTACCTTTTTTTCCAAAAAATATTTTCCAAATAAAATTTTTAGAGGTAACTAATGTTATTAGGCCCCAATTCTGGTGTGCCACTCGCTAATTTAATTCATCGCTAAACGAAATTTCATCGTCACTCTTTCACAGCTTGTATATATGTGAGCGTGACAGATTTGGCGGCAATGCAGGAATTGACGCCAATATGAACTTATGAAATACCTATATTATATACATTTGATTTTATCTGATTTACCGATATCTATTCGCACTATGACCAGGAAGTTAGTGTATTTTGGCAAACGATTAATTAACCATACCGTGGCTTTTATTTATGCAATAAACAGGTATGGAATTGAGTTTGATACCTGACGTTGGAGTTTTCTCGACAAAGGAACAAGTTATAGATGCGTGATGTGATGATCGTTAGATTCTGGTTTCCACGTGTTTAGTCAGAGGTACTGATGGTCCGCGCTGTAGTCAGAGCCGCTGATATAAAAGTTGGAGGTCAGAGGAGCATCACCAGTCATACACAGACACCACGTTGTGACAACTTACCCGACAAAACTTCAAAGCTTTCAACATGTACAAATTGGTACGTTAAATATATTTCTAAACGACTTTTACTCTTTATATTTGTTTGTACATTCTAAGTAAAACATGCTAATTCACTGTGCCCTTTGACCTTAAAATGTACTTTTTCGTGATTTTAGTGTGATGCGTAGATTTCTCAATTTTTTTGTATACCATTAAATTCAGGAGCTGAAAGGGCTCCAATTAAGGGACGGGTTCAATGCCCGACCCTTGCGTCGAAGCCGTTAACTCTAGCCTTCTTTTTATTACACTTTTATCATTTTCGAGTTCTGGTTATTATCTTGGATGGAGCCAGATGCCTTTTTAACAGACTGCGGAGGCAAAAATAAAGTTTTCTAGGGAAGTGGTGGCCGGGTGTTAACATTTAATAATTCCGTTTTTCTACCCTGGCTGCAGTAATTAAGCTTAGTAAGTGACAGTGAAATTAATATCAAATATATATAATAGTTGGCAAGTGTCAGTTGAATTAATTTCAAAGTTATTTACTCATAGGTACTTAGTGTAGTTTTTATCCCTTTAATGCTAATGTACTCGTAGCTATACCACCAAAAACATACCCATTTTCTTTCAAACTAATAAATATTTTGTATTTATATTTGACATATTTTTACAGCAGCTAATTAATAGGACAGTGATCAATTTAATTAAGTTTATGTCTAATATATCCTGATTAGAATAAGTGGTTATATTCTTCGTTCGCTGCCTGGGGAGGTTTTTAATTGGATAGTGCGAATTTGCGGTCTTCTCAAAGGTTTTCTCACGATGATTTCAGTCATTTCATCCATGTCTATAAGGGTGTTCCAGGAAACAGTGTCAAGTAGAGATGAACCTCTAGGCCTATCCGAATCACTCCCATGCCATCATAAATATAAAAAAGAATGTGACTTTTTTGACTTTATTTGATACGGGCGAAAGAGCATCGCACCGGGTTCAATAGGAGTTAGGTTTGATTACCTAATTATACAAAAGCATTATTATTATATTACAATGGATTCTATATATTTCGTGATTTTTATCACACATGAAATAAATTTTAGTCATTATTTTGAAGAAATCTTCAGGATTTAGGTTATACTCCCTGTCACGTCACATTTATATCTTGACGGACGGACTAAAAGGATGACAAATGACTCGGACCCCGAATAGGAATTGTAGTAGGTACGTGACGAGAGCTTTCGTTTGAGCTAGGTTGTTGAAATGGCCGGGGACTGGGAGTCTGAGCAAAAAAACATTGTATAGCTTTTCTGTAAATGACATAATTGACTTGGATCCTTAACATTAATACCTACTACAATACTTATACGATGAGAGCTTTCGTTTAAGCTAGGTTTCTAAAGAGGCCGCGAACTTTTGTTCTTGGACCAAATCATATTTTATTCCAGTGGGTATTAATAAAATTATTAAAATTTTGTAAACTTGTTCTACATTTATTTTCAAGGTTGCATTCTTCGCTCTGCTGGCTGTGTGCGCTGCGGCTCCCAAGCCCAGCTATGTGTACACTTCACCAGTGGTCGCGCCATTGGTCCCTGCGGTGACCAGCTACTCCGCTTACTCCTCCGACGTGGTCCATGGAAGTCCCGTGGTCTCGGTGCCCGTGGTCCATGCAGCGCCTTTGGTCCATTCTGTTCCACTCACCTACTCCGGTCTCACTTACTATTGAATAGTTTATGGAAAATTGCATGAAGCGTCCTTAAAATTCCGGCAACCTTAAGTCTAGTGACATTTCTTTCTAGATCTATAGCGTAGGAAGAAATTATTGGGGCTTGCTAGCGTAGAAGTTTATTGGGGCTTGAATTTTCAGGCTGTTTCCTGCAACTGGCGGTTAGTCTTAAAAGGAACTGTGTAAAGCATTTAGAATACTGAATAGGGATTGACGTTAGATTTTAAGAGCAAAAAAAATTGTTTTTTTAAATCGGTTTGTTTTTTTGAGGGTTTGTTATGTATTTTTTTACAACATTATTTCAGTGTAATGAAAAGTTATGTTTGAGACAGTTTGTCAATAGGTATTTTAAATAAAGTACAATTCCCATCCATAACACTAATAACATTGTTTTAATAGTCTTATCTTATTTAGTAAAGACCATATTAAATAACAACTTACTTGTATGAACTAGTTTTTTTTTCGCTTTATTTTAATGTCTCTATACTCTGTAGGGACTGTTAGTTTACATTATATTCATTTACTTAGTTACGTATTTTCGTATATGTAATTAAGTTAAATAATTTATGTATTATCAAATATCTATGAAACTGGGATACAAAAAGCCCAATAATTTTACAGACTTTTTTTCCAAGAGAAACAACCAGTAGAAGTTGATTAAACTCATCCCAAAATAATTTCCAAAAAGCTTCCCATCTGCGGCCCTTTTCACGAAGTTCGTAAACTCGTAATTAATTAATATCAAGATTTTCATAGCGGTTGTCGACAAAACTTTCGACAGCGTGGAGTCAATGAACGATTACAATGGTAAAACTGTAACGAGGTTAAAGATTTAACAGGATAACGGCCATCGCATATTATACCAACTCGACGCGAACCCGACACGAACTCAACTCAGAGCAAAGCATTGAAATGTGAGTTTTATATCGTATTACATACAGTAGGTTTTCAAAATTCGAAAGGAGAAGGTGAAGTAGTCGTCGATGAGTTGTTAACGCGTGGGCCACTCGTCGACAACTACTTCACTTTTTGAAAACCTACTTTAATACGATATAAAACTCACATTTCAATGCTTTGCTCTGAGTTGAGTTCGTGTCGGGTTCGCGTCGAGTCGCTGCAATGTGCGATGGCCTTAATAATAGGACAAAATTGAATATTATTATGTACTTTTACCAAGGACCTTTCTTTACTCATACTGAAACTGAAGTTTTACATATGGCTTTATATTATATAAACAACAAATACAAGGATGATGTAACAAATCAGTTTGTTTGTCCATCTATTTTACATAATCAGTTAAAGTGAATGGCCCTTATCAAACGTCCAAGGTAAACACGAAAGCTAGTACCAACTTATTGTGTTCCCGTTAAAATTGTTTTGAAATTAATTCCAATGGGTTTAGAGTCTAAAGTGGTCACAGAGGTGGTCTGCGCAGCCCGTGGCGCCCGCGCAGCCCAGGGCTTTTCTTTCCGCGAATGATCTGTAGCCAACGCCCTATTGCATATTTGCCATCGTCACAAAGGTATTTGGAATAACGCCTACAAAATGCACAGATATAAAAGCTAATGCCGATAGGGTGCATTGAACAGTTAGTCGCTGAGTAGTAAACAACACAGACCACAATGTTGAAGCTGGTGGTGTTGTCCTCTGTGCTGGCCCTAGCGGCGTCGAGTGCCATTGCTCCCCTGGGTTTGGGTCTGGCTGGGATTGGGTGGGGTGGTCATTTGGGTCTGGGGCACGTAGCCGCTCCGCTAGCAGCGCCCGTAGCTTTTGGAGCGCCCGTGCTCGGCGCGTACAACTACCGCGGGCCGCTGTCGCTGGCGCCCGGTCAGCCCGCCAGCATTCTAGCGACCGACGGCAGGCCGTTGGATACCCTCAGTGTGAACTTGGACCGTGCTGCTCATTACACCGCGAGAGCCGTGGACGGGCATGGACTGCACTACCTGAAGAAACGCTCAGCGGTGTTGGCGCCCGCCGCGTGGTCGCACACGGCCCGTATTGACGTGCCGGCTGCCCGCTTGGTTGCGCCCGCTCACCTCGATATAGCGGCTCCTCTTGCCGCCCCTCTAGCCTGGCGTGCTCCCGTGGGCCTAGGATCCCATCTAGGTTTTGGAGCCCCGTTGGGTTTCGCCGCACCTCTAGGACACGCCACCGCTTGGGGTCGTCCTGCCGCCTTGGGCCATCATTGGTGAAAATGTTGTAAATAAAATTTAGATTAAGTTGTGTGCAAAAATGTATCTATTAAATTAAATAAAAGAGAGTTACCCATAAAATATATTTTATTGTAATGTTATCCTCCCGTGGAATATCTTTCATAACAAAAACCTACGTAGGTATTTCCTATATTCTTAATTAGGTACTTGTCCGCATATATTAATATTTGAGTCGCTTTATTATTTAAAATACCGATGCAAAGCTTAGCGAAACAATGCACAATTTCATTATGTTATTATACTCGTAAATGACCATCCTAGCGGAACAATGTGAAAAACTTTACAATTGAAAAAGCTTAAAGCTAGTAAAAAAGAACTATATATCCCATAAAAAACATTTCTGTAAAAAGAGGTCACGTATCGTGGCCAAACGGCCAGGCCATAAAAAGTACCTAGTGAGATCTCTACGTTTGGACCTTTTCCGTACGGAACCCTAAAATAGGACGAAAATGATATATTTTTTAACTTTTCCTTTATTTGTGTGCACAACCCTATGTATATGCCATTTTCAGCTTTTTAGGACTAACGGAAGAACCTTAGATGTTTAATGATCAGTGACTGAGTAAGTGAATCAGTGTCAAAATAGCCTAACTTTTCATTTGATTTACTAAGAAACTAGAAGAAATTGGAACATGAAACTTAGAAGTTTACTTTAGCTTGTGAATCTCTCCCGACGTCGAAACTTTAGCCTAAACCTAACCTAAGTTTACTTTAAATCTTCTAGTAATCTCTGATACAAAGTTATAGGCAGATTAAAACAGGCCGAAAAGTGCTCCCAGAAAAGGGTGGCATGCTCGACTTGGCGGCGACACTACCGTGCCCCCAGAACTAAACTACTGGGAAATGCCTTTCATTTGTTTTGTTGGCTACTAACTAGTGAGAAAAAATTCAACTTGTTCAGAACAATCGATCAATCGATTTATCCACAAACATAATAATAATGAAAAAAAAAAACCAGAAATGTACGACAGAACTACTGGGAACTAGCTAATTTAATAACTATAACCTTCGGTATGTGCCTAATAAAAAACCTAAATTCTGTATTCAAAGTTCACATCAACATTTTAGTTTTTGAATAGGTAGAGATTACTTTTCACTGTGATACCGGAGTTTCTCGATGAATGCAATCGTTTATAATAGGTATGAAGTGACCTACTCAAATTACCTAAATATTAAGTTGTGCCAAAAGGACAATAGAACATACCTACTGACATTTAATTAGGAAAAGTCGTAAAAACTTAAAATCAAAAACTATATTTTCTGCCATACGATAAATATTAAATCAACAACTGGCGTTCAGGCTTCTCTATTTACCAAAGTCACTGATTGAAATACCAAGTAGGTACTTGTACCTACTCATAAATGGTTCGATAAATTAAAACTAACTTTATTAAATTCACTGTCATATGTTCGCGCCTATTTATGTTATTAAGATGAGTGGTGAGAGTTATTAAAAATATATCTATACATGAAATTGGTAAATATCACAGTAAAAGGTAAGTTTTAGGTATACTTAATGAAAAATAATCAGTTGACTCTCAAATATTATATTTACAGTGCAAGCCAAGATCAGGTTCCCTTAGTACAGAGCGTGGGCCAGGGGAGCGGTGTAGGAAATAGGGGTGTAGGGGTGAAAAGCGGGGGTGAGGTGTGCGGCGTAGGCAAGGGGGGAGGGGTGGGCGAGCAGCGGCGCGTTGTACGCGATGTGGCTGTAGGCAGGTGTGGCTAGCACTGCCGAGCGCTTCTTCAGCAGATGGATACCGCCGTTGAGAGCCTTCGCAGTGAAGTGGGCAGAGCGGTCCAGGTTGACATCGAGGGTGTCCAACGGCCTGCCGTCAGCCGCCAGGATGTTAGCGGGCTGGCCGGGCGCCAGCGACAACGGCCCACGATAGTTGTAAGGCGCAAACAAGGGGGCGCTATAGGCGATGTGGCCGTACGCGGGGAAAGCCAGAGAACGCTTTTTCAGCAGGTGGATACCAGCACCATCGAGCGCCTTCGCAGTGTAGTGCGCGGAGCGGTCCAAGTTCACATCCAGCGTGTCCAGAGGTCTTCCATCAGCCGCCAAGATGTTAGCAGGCTGGCCCGGAGCTAGTGACAGCGGCCCACGGTAATTGTAAGGCGTCAGGAATGGAGTGCTGTACGCTATAGGCGCTGCGTACCCGAAGTAAGAGGACGCCGCCGCCGCCGCCACTAGGCAAGACAACACCACCAACTTCATCATTTTTAAGTGGTCTGTGTTGTTATCTGCACTCAGAAACACTGATGCAACTGCACGGGAGCGCTCCGCTTTTATACGATAAACAAGTGCATTATTGAGTTTATCCGATGGGCGTCGCCGGAAGGCATCGTTGACCGTGAAAGGACCACTTTGTGGAGAATAAGAATATTATTACGCTTATGTTTATTTTTTCTGAACACATTATGAATATATACGAGTACCTTCTCGTATTTTATTTATTGCAAATCAATCTAAATTAAATTAAGTTTTTTTATCAGTCAAACAGGTTTACAGTTAACATTATTAACTATTATTAGAACTATATAGGTACTTACGTGATATGGATATTGTATAGAAAATACGAAAAATAGTTTTGCCTCTACAATTGCTCAAAAATTTTCATTGCTCGATCAGTGCTGTTAATACGAGTATACCTACTAAATACGAAAACGGCATAAAATGATCAATATAGGTACGAGATAGGAGTAGGCATCTTATAGCTAGAGTGTCTCCTAGTTGCTATCATGCGCGTGCGTGTCCAACATTATTGGCTCCGTCTTCACCGGTCAGCGGATCCCGAACCTGGTACCTACTTACATTTTCATAATTTTACCACACGGACGTCCATAAAGGGTTCTCGATTCCAGAACTCTTGACTCTGGCGAAATGTGGACATCAACTTCGGATTCACGGTACCAATTTTTTCAAGTGACCTGTCAATTGAAAGCCCTCGACGAGTACCTACATTACGGTTAATGGTAGATGGTATAAAATTTCTCATACGTATCTGCATTCTGGAGATACTATAGTTAGACACGGGATTCTTACCATGGTGTGGAGTTGTTTTGAGCTCTCGATATTTCTATTTATATTGATTTATGCTTTCTGGAGGCCCCAGAGGTCAAATAAGCATCACTACCTGAATCCTTTCGTCGCATATAGCCTTTTTCAAATTTTATTTGGTCTGTTCCTAAATGTAGCTAATAAATCACCAGAAATTAAAAAGATCCGGAGGGCAAATTCGAGGTGTACAGGTGAAAGGCTACCGGGGCGCGTATAGCATTACTTCTATAGGTACTATTGAAAGAAAGAAAGAAAGAATTTATTTGAAGGTTGCCCGGAAGAGATCGCTCTTAGCGATAAGGCCGCCTAAATAGTACTTCACTATTTCCTTTTCTATCTCATGTTTGTTGTTTTCTATTTGTGCAATAGAGTGTATTTTACTTTTACTTTACTTTACTTACTTTATATCCAAGAGCGCACATAACTACAAACAATTAGGTACAGAATATAAAAATGATCATAATTTTAGACAAATATAAGATAAAAATAATAAATAAACTAAAGTAATTAAGTTTGATGAAGGTAGTGTAGCACCGGAAAAAGGAGACTGCCTCAGCCTGTTTCCGTAGCAGATTTCTATTGGATTTCTATTTCAGATTTTTCTATTGCTATGCTTAACTTACCCTATATGTAAAAGATAAAAGCACTTGAATACTCCTTAGAAACCGTAGGGTGGCAACGAGTAGACGTGTTGATCAGGTATAGACGTCACCATCTCAATGAGTTCAATCATAAATTATTCATTAAATTAGAGCCTTTCACTATTTGTCTAGTGCGTCATAATATCAGGGGAGGTTACGTACCTACTAGATAAAATAAGGACTACCTATATAACCTTGTAGGAATGTAGGGGTAGGTATTACTACTGAATAAAAATTAGCGCTTTCAAATAAAATGGAGACACAACACAGATAATCCTTGCATAAATTAAATAATCTAATAGCCTAGAACCTTTTACATGTTTGCAAAATATCTATATAAGTGATATATGCATAAGAAACTAAAAGATCCAACTAAGTGATTAAAAGGATCAATTTTATTTTATTTATACTCTGAATAAGAAAATGCTTGTTTAGCTACGTAATTTCCTTGTTCGTTAACTTAGTTGTCGCAATTACAAAAACTAAATTTACATTTTTCCCACGCAATCTAGTTAAATTTCCAAAAATAATGGAGCAAAATCTTAAAGGGAACCTGGATCCCACGGACGTTATAAATAAACAAACTATTTAACTATTATTACAGAGGCTTGGATGAAAGAAAAAATAGTCTATCCCCTCTAGGGGATGTAGTCTACTACAGTATAGGGGCGGGCGTTCGTTCCTTTATGTACAAGCGGTTATTTTATTGCAAAATGAAAATTTTAACTTTCGATAGTCGCAGCCGACCAAGGAAACCATAAATACTTGTGCCTATTTTATGTTTTAAGTTAACACAAGTAGTTCTCGTGAATAGTCTTAGTAGGTACTTATGTGAAAACTGTCCTTGAATTTCAGAAATGTTGAAGGTGTAATTAATCGGATTTACATTTACATTACGGTTGAATTCACTTATCTAGTTACACTATAGCTATAGATTACGCATCCTAAATACAGCCAGCAATCTATTTACTAAACAGGGCGGGGTATATATCACATTATGAGAGTATGCCGTATATAGCTTTTGTGTAGTTACTACACGGTTTCAGGATATGAATAACTGAAATAACGCCGAAGTCGAAAATATGTGACTATGAAGTTTCCGTTTTATCTTTTAAGATAAAACGGAAACTTTATAGTTAAGATTAATAAGAAAAACATTTCAACTTTCTAACCATTTGTTGATGATAATAAATGATCTTATTTTTGAAGATTTCGCACGTGAGCGTCCGATTGCATTTGCTTTTGTTAACGTGCGGTCACGACGGTGATGCACTGACTAGCCCGAGTTAACTTGTTGACCTCGATATGTGTAAATATCAGCTTCCTGGACGACTGCCTTGCACCGGTTCGCAAAACGAGATCGCCCTTATCTTTTAGGATTACTTTCTATAAATACGATGCGTAGCATTGTTTGGAATCAGTCGTTCCCTGTTCGAACATCACAGACCACAATGTTTAAGCTGGTGGTGTTGTGTGTATTTGCCGCGGTGGTGGCTGCGGAACCCGGCGCGCTGTTAGCGACGGCGCCGCTAACTTATTCGTCGACGGTGCTATCGCCGGCGACTACCACTATAACCAAGCAGGCCAGCAGCGTCGTGCACCCATCGCCATACTACTACTCTGCATACCCCTTCGGCTACGCGCACTTCATCAAGAAGCGCTCGGCGCCCCTGGCCCTGGCCGGCGGCTACTTCGCTCCTACCTCGTACTCGTACATCGCCGCCGCTCCGCTGACGACGCATGCGTACTCCGCGCCGCTGTTCCGCGCTCCCATCTACTCGCCGGCCCTGACTTACGCCGCTCCTGCGCACTTCATCAAGAAGCGGTCCGTTGCCCTGGCGCTGCCCGCTACCTACATCGCGCCCGCCACATACGCCGCGCATGCGCCCCTGCTGACTCCCACTTACACGGCCCCCATCTTGCCCGCCGCTTCCCTGATCTCGCACGCTCCCATCGCTTACTCTCACTACATCAAAAAGCGCTCGGCGCCTCTTCTTGCGACCAGCTACCTCGCCCCTACTTCCTATTCTACTCAGTCCAGGGTTGATGTCCATCATTCCGCTCCTCTCCTCACAACCTACAACACACCTCTTGCTTATTCTAGTCCCATTATCTACTCTCACTTATATTAAGTTGTAAACAAGATTTATTAAGGGAGCGATGCACATATAAGACTGGAAATCTAAAATTTTACTGGAAGTCCTCGTTTCAAATATACTCATAGGCGTACTCGAATACTGTTGATAAAATAAACAAACTTCACACACAGTAAACTAATTACATTTATTTTAATATCCCTTTATATTCCTAGTTATAAAATAAACCTAACTACTTACAAAACTTAGGACAAGGTAAGTATAAATTTATTTTCTTTTATTTATCAAAATAAATTAGGAATTACTTTAACAGTTATCATAAAAAAGATAAAATTAATAATTTTGAAAAAACCTACGCCGGAATAATATTAAGCTGTAATAAAAGTAATGATATGAAAATGTTATCCTTTAATTTAAAAAACATGCTCTAAAAAAGATAAAATAATAACAAAAAATATCTTTTATATACGGATGATAGCGCACCGAGAGTTGAGGCGAACAACACGTACATACGTAGAAATAAATGTCAATAGTTCACTGCCTACCTATTTATGTCAAATTATTTTCATGACGTCAGTCACGACACCAGGTGCCAGATTTTCTCATAAAATCTCTTAAGTATTAAAGTTTTCTGGTTGTTGAAAGTAGTTTTCAACCGCCGTGCGTGACCTAACCTTGCCTATTAAAAATGGGACTGTGTTTAGAGATCAAGTCACGACACCATTTGTGCCACATAAAATACCCCTTTTTGCAAGGAGAGATCTGTGCCCCAACAGTGAGGACATTAAGGGTTTTTAAGGACATAAAGCGATTCTGAAGGATTAAAAAAGAATCGATGAAAAGGACGTATCAACATGTTGATTGGCACGTACCATTGTACTAGTGGCGCCTCTAGTGGTAAAACATTGCAGGATTATCTCCTATTAAAAGTTTAGTACAATCTGATAATAGAATAGTGCCGATCTCAGCCAGACTGCAGCTGCTGGGCTCTAGCTGGAGCTCCCATCATCATCATTATCGGAGCTGGTTGCTTCGGATTCAGATGTATTGTAGCCCCAAGCCTCTACCTCGAACTTGTACGTGTGGTGGAATCTCACCAATGGGACGCGAATCTGTGAACATAGCCGCGACATTTACCTTGGTGATGGTATCTTCATGGTGATAGTGCCCATGGTGTAACAGACTTAGTGACGGGGATTTACAAAGCAATCTGCAGCTTTGAATGCATTACACTTCTAGGGTGGCCGTATTACTACTGGAACATTTTACTTTTGTAACAGAGAGGGATCCAGCGATCCTCTTCTAGTACTTATAATTTTGTTGTTGTGGATTGATCCTGGAATCTGTGCAGTAGGCTCATTACATCGTGCCTATGGAATCCTGAACACCCTCAGTGTCCATCAGATGTCTGGCTGTGGCATTTGGGTGATATGTTAATTTAACTATTTGTCTGCTCGTGTCGGGGTGGACTACATTTCTCCACCTCTGTCTCCCCTGGTAGAGACAAGTAGATAGAAGTAGAATGATACCTGATTTTAACATGAGTTCTAGTTTGAAAAACGAAGCGCAGTCGAGTTTCACAATATAGAGTACGAATGATAAATAGGCCATTACGTGTAGTTGCATACCATACTTTTTCTACGACTATGAAATTAACCTAAATAAATAAAACAACTTTGCACTGTCCACATACGGCATGACAGCTCAGCAATAGATCATCAGTTACAAAACAGCTAATGTCCAATGTCTAAAATGTCTAAATGGTAAGTTTTCTGCTGAATGTATAATTATATTATGTCTCAGTAATTGGATTCCAATTCCCTGATGTATTAAAATATTTCACTTAAACACAGCACTTTGTGTTAAGATTTTTGAGAAGAAGAAGTTTGTGCCACTGTGGACAGCACGATATATTTTGCGTGTTATTCGTCTTCTGGTTACCCGCAGCTCAGAAAAATTACAGCTCTTCAATTAGATTAACCCTAATAACAGAGTAGTATATTAGTAATTTATAAGTTTATTTATACCTTAAAATCACGTCTACCGTACACATTGTTAATTACAATAAGTTTATCCTGTATTTCCCTAAGCTAAGTGGATTGTATCCTTTTTTAGAGAAATAAATGTCTTAAATCGTAATCGTAAGATTGTGGTTTCGTATGATCAAATTCAAAAATGGGAGTAAAAAAAATCTACAAAATTTGAGCACATATGTGCACATATGTGCACTTACTCAGTAAGTATATACTTACTTACCTAATTTTTGTAAATATAAATAAGTTGTTGAACTGTCATGCTGTTTTACTTGTTAAGTAAATTAATAAGATTTACGAATACCTACCTTCGCGACAGGCGAGTCAAGATCTGATACTCTGGGCTGACCAAGTTTGTACGGCATACCAACTTTTACACAGATTATCATAGTATCGTGAGCTGCGTCAACCTAAAATCAAACAGAATGCGCCCTTTTTAGGGTTCCGTACCAAAATGGTAAAAAAGGAACCCTTATGATGAGGTTTCGGTGTCCGTCCGTCTGTCCGTCTGTATGTCACAGCTGTTTTTCTCAGGAACTACTGAAGCTATCGATTTGAAATTCTGCACAGTTGTAGAACTTGCTTGGAAAAGAAACTTGGAAATAGTTATTTTTATTATTTTTATTGAAAATGGGATCCAAAATGGGGGTCGAAATCTGAAAGTGGGGCAACTAGGGCAAGTGGGGTGTCATATGAAAGGGCTTTGTTTACTATTTTTAAATGATATTTTTATATTTAAACTAGAAATAATCTGTAATTATTAGTACTTATGGATGGAGTTGTATGTATGCCGAGAAAAATAAGACGAAGTCTAAACATTTATTATTTTTGACAAAAAAATAAAATGATATATATTCAAAACGAAAAATATTTCATTTGAGAGAGGAACCAACTCCACTTGGCCGATTTATTTAAAACCATTATGTAAATACAATTTAGAGTTTGAGATTAGAGGTATTTGGTACTTCGATGTAATGATTAGAGATGCATCGGATAGGGGTTTGGCCGGATATCCGGATAACGAATATCCGGACGACAGCTGGCCGGATATCCAGCCGAATGGAAGGCGCTACATACAAGTGATGTAATTACACGCGCGTCTGCTAATGTTGATTTTAATTTTTTTTAAACCCCTGACTTGCCATTGTGGAGAACTCCTTACTTTTTCCTGGTCATCGTCAGGTCTTCAAAGTTCCAGATGTGGGAAGGTCACCATGGTCATAAAACATTTGAGCTCAAACTCGAACCGCCTAACTGCCACCGTTCCAGAGATTCCGTCCGACCGACCGTCTGGGCGGTCACAGCATGCATATGTGAATTGCCAGTCATCGACCGCATTCGGCGAACGACCAAAGTGTAAACAACGCAGGTAGGTGACCGCAGGTCGGTCGCCGAAGCGGTCAACGATCATAATATGGTACCTACATATTATTATGGTATTTACATATTTTGTAACTGCGTCATCATCGATGAGGTATATTAATACAAAAAATAATTTACAGTTAAGGTTTACCTCTAGGTAGTATTTAAGATAGGCTAAGCCTGCGGGTTTGACTTGGAAGATCTCGTGATAGAAGCGAAATATATCTTCAGCTGACTCAGCTCGATCGTAGCAACGCACGCCGCCCATCCACCAATGTCCGACCCAGTCATGACCGATCAAGTCGTAGGGAGATGTTCGGGGCATAATAAAACCTGTGGAAAGACAAGGCTACTTGTAAAATAGGTAAACACCAAAGAAAAAAAACACGCTATGTAGATTGCTCGTTTATTTAAAAACCGTGTCTGCCAGTTTACACATGCGATGTGAGCATTTTCCCATACATTAGTCGGATATTGAAATGTCAAATGTATGTAACTATACATGCATTTGTCCAAACTCTCGCCAAATAAAAAATACAGGGTTCAAATCGGATCATCCGTTGTCAAGTTATGATGCCACGGACAAACGCACAAACAGACAAACAGACAGACAAACAAACGTGTTAAATTTATAACACGCCCTGTCTCGATCAATGGGTTTGTTTGGAACTTACCAAAGGGATCGTCTTTAGCAAAAGCTCCCATAGCTTTCCCGGTGATGGCGGCTGTTATCCAGGGCACGTATGGGTGGATGAGAATGTGGCGGGGCGGCGGAGGGGGCCTCCGAGGCCTCAGGGGGTCAGGGCATGGGGCCCCACCTGAGTCAAATGTCAGTATATTCTAGGTGTTACATTATCGAAAGCGTTTACCAAATTTTACGAATAACATTAAAAATTACACTAGATACGAATACCTAAGTGTCTTTGAAAGACGGATACATAATATATTTATCTTTGAAGAGTCAACATTTTATTGCACAGCCTCCAGGTTCACTTATGAAAAGGTGCATCATTTAGTCGGTGCACCTCTCGTTGACATACAGGGGCGCCACGCCCCCTGTATGTTTTACGCCTTAGGTTGGTTGGAAGCAGGACATAATATTATCTTGTATTATATCTTGGTAGAGGCATGTACAGAGCAAATGGGTACCTTGGGCGAGGGCCACGATGGACCAGTGGCCAGTGTGCTCGTGAGTGAGGCTGGGAGCGCCCGAGTGGAAGCCGCAGCCAGTGG
This sequence comes from Hofmannophila pseudospretella, assembly GCA_947369225.1. Taxonomy (NCBI): domain Eukaryota; kingdom Metazoa; phylum Arthropoda; class Insecta; order Lepidoptera; family Oecophoridae; genus Hofmannophila; species Hofmannophila pseudospretella. Next base: position 7,102,699 of record OX376323.1, on the reverse strand, counting down.
TGCACGCCATGCGATTCTTGACGAAATGTGTCGAATTCTAGGAACGAATACCGTTTTATTTTACAAAATATACTAAATTTATACCATAAACCAAGAACACTTTGGAAGTTGAAAGTTCGTAACGCAAGTAACTTTGCTGGTGGTAGGACCACTTCAGGGTCCGTCTGGCTAGCGATAGCGACCACCTTTCTGTCGTCAAATATATCTTTCGCTGTCTTCTTCAACATTGATGTGTTCTTATAGAAGAGCCGGTTCTTTTTAAGTTAAGCCCGTATTCTCGATCTTCGCCCTCATCGTCACTTGAGAATGAGATCGAAGATGAGATTGACGTCAAACAGGAGCTAATTACGAGCTATTTTATTTTAAATTTTTTCTCTTTCATTTTGTTACTATTTGCTAAATTACCTTTTTAAATAGCTTTGTAATAGTTTGGTTTCATAACTGGCATCTATAGATTTTTAATTGTTTGATTTATATTTTTAATATGAAATATGCTGTGAAACTGACAAATAAATAAAATATAAATATAAGTATTTAATAACAAAGTATTAATAAAAGTAATAATAATAATCTGAGAGTCATAGGAACCAATCATCACTGTAGTTTCCATATACCTTAAAAATAAATTATGATGACAATTATGGATCAATTAAATCGAGTGTGATCACTCTCAAGAGTTTTGGACAAGGCATCCAATTGGAATCACACTCAAATCGTGTAGGTTATGGAAAATAGCGATTACATCATTTTCATCTCACAAGTTTTAAAGATGATGGACAAATATTCTTACATCAGGGTAGTCGTATAGATAGCAGAGCTCTCTGGGCAATAAGCTGATGCGACTGACTTCCTTGTCTTCATCAATAAAATCTCTTGGTACATCTGCAATGGAAAATTGTATGTACTGACTTCACAAGAGACCACTACAGTGCGTGACTGCGCGAGGCAAGTTAGTCACTTCGTGTTTCTGTGTGCGCATGGGCGGGCGCCAATACTAACTACCCTCCATCTACAGGAAGAAAAAAAAAGTCAAAATCGCAGGCTTAATTTCCGTCAACATAAAAAAATTTACTTACCGTTAGTAAAGTCAACGTGGAAGAACTTATCCGTTGCTTGTTTTCCATCTTTTCTTAACGCAAAATCCCTAAATGGTAGACATGCTGGTGTCATGTAACCTGAATAACATAAATGTATAAGGTCTTTTGCACTTCGGTAAGGATGTGACTATATGATGATTTAAAAAAAAATATTTACTTGATTTCACGGGTCTGATCAACTTTAACAAAGCCACACTGTTCTTCGCACCGAAATGCTTGTACTCAGGGTGCAGCAATACGTCCGAGATTGGCATCAGCAGCACTGCTGGTTCACACTCGAGTCCTTGTGCTAGATCTTCGATAGTAACTCTGCATTCCTCTTCATCACGCTCGTAATCACCGAATACTACGTTACCTCTGTAACCAGAAACTACACTGCATAATGGAATCACAGCTTCGTAAGAACTGGGTTCACTACGCCATGTCAAAACACTTTCGCCGAAACGACACATAAACTGTGACGACTCATCGAACGCTTATTTGTATGTACTAAGATAGCGTTCCATTACCAGTTGAAATAATTCACGTTGATACTTATCCATGTTCCATTATCGCATTAACAGCTAAAAATGTATCAAACTTGAAAGCATGTGTGTAATCATTATTAGCGCCGGTTCCGGTTCGGTTCGCTGCAGCCAATCACGAGGCGCTGACTTGTAGTGGAGGAGGGGCGGAACGCTTGTGATTGTCTGCAGCGAACCGAACCGGTGCTGGCACAGGCACATGTAAATACATTAATGTAAGGCACTTTATTCATAATGTTATAAAATTATGGTGGGTATTTAGAAGAAAAAATATGTGTTTACTAATCGATAAAATAAATGAAATTGAATGAATTGAAAGGGTTTACTAAATCAATGCAGCAGAACGTCACTTTTTGGAAGTCGTTTAGAGTTTAGATAAAATGAAAGATCGGTAAAAAGAACCTTGATTAAATGGTATGTGGATAAAATGCAAAATAAATGTTCATGCTAGTTTCGAGCAAATACTACTAACTAGCATGTGTGTATAGCACCTGCTAGTAATGAGCATGCTACTGAATCACAAGCCGGTTGATTTGCGAGCATGCTATCTGTGGTGGGAGTGGAAGGGGGTGTGCGTTTGATTTATCTGCTGCTACCTGAGGCGCAGGTGGAACTCCTTCCTTTCCTTCCTTCCTTCCCTTTCCTTCCCTGCCTTCCTTAACCCCCGTAAAAACAAGCATGCTCGCAAGCATGCTTTTTATGAGCATGTGTGTCAGTACCTTATTTCAAGTCTAGCACAAATAAACGTTCGATGAGTCGTCATATTATGAAGTGTTATTCGGCGAAAAGTATTCTGAGATGGCGTAGTGAACCCGTAAAAATCTTATTCTTTGTATTATATTATATAGGTACTCGTGCATGAATATGACAGTAATATTTTTCAGCGTTCTCTATAAGAGTTAAGAATAAGAAAATTTCAGTACCAATCACTTGACTCGAAATTTTAGAAAAGGTTTCTGGGATTTGGAAAGGGGCGAGCGGCGGGAGCGATCCCATGGATCCTATTTAATACTTATAAAAAGTAGATAGGTGTGAGCTAGGCTGTCATCTATTCCAATTATTTCGAAGCAAAATACTCACAAGGCATATCCATGAGGTATTTCAGCAGAATCGACAGCTGTAGAGAGCGTATATTGTCGGCTGATGAGCACTGTTCTTGGAACTCTGAAGTAGTGGGGAGTGCCGTTTCTCACTGAAATAATGTATTATGTATACAGCTAAATTATTATAGTCATCTCTCTGAAAATAGTGGAGTTGATCTATATGGATGATATAGTTATAATCATCTTCTCTCCCATTGTCAGAGTTGTTCAGGTCACCCCTAGGCCTCTGACAGGGTCTAACAATTGCTGTTAAACGACAGCACCTGACAGGGATCGACGGTTAAACGTGTTCTTCGATTCACGAAGAGACTCCTTCAGATGAAAATGTGCTACTAGCCGTAATCCAACCTGGTTTTGACCATACCCAACGTTCTGTCATTTTCTGACCATGATCGCACCTATTGGACTCCTCTAAGACCTTACCATGAATATACTGCAAAGTTCCCAGCCATGTGAACCGCAAGTCTTGTATCGTTCCATCGTCAGGGTCCGGACTGGGGTCGTCATGGCACTGGTAGAACTGACTGCGGCTGATCGTTATACCTAGTAAAGGATTAGTAAGATAAAGGATAATGCAAAATATCTAAAGAAATTTTTAAACGCGGCGCATTTTTGGCCAATAAATTGTGACCTATGATTGTGGCCATCCTCGATATTTAACGGCTTACTATAATATAATATATAATATATTATATAACAATATTATAAGTTCTGCATGTAACAAAACGTCTATACGAATAGTATAGGTACTAGCAAGGCGAGTCGAGTGTGTCGATAAACGAACAACTTTTGCCAAAAAAATTCGGAAATTAGCAAAAAAAAATAAAAAAATTAGAAATTATTATCTAACTAATTTAAATTAATAACTAATTTAAATTAATAACTAATTTGAAGCCGGCAAGATGAGCCGCGATAGCTCTGCTACGGAACGCAACTGCAAGGTCGCAGGTTCAATCAAATTCTGCTGATTTTTTTTCACCCTTATTCCAATTTATTTAAATAGCCTGCGAATAGCTTAATAAATAAAATTGTACAAAAAATTGAACTCCAATACAATTTCAGCGATCAGTTTGAAGATTTAAACGACTTCAGCAAAAGGGAGGTTTTCTGAAAGGGAGGACACACACTACTGTATGTACGTGTCTATGCAATCTTCTTATTCATGGGAAATTTGGTACATTTTTCTTTAAAATTATTTAGGAAATGCTTGTTTAAAGTTGTTTAGTTAATCATGTGAAGTTAAGTCGATAAATGATTTTACAGCGTTTGCTGCGAATTTGTGAAATAAATATGAGTACCTACGGAACGGGAATAGTAGTAATTTAAATTAAGAAATAGTTCAAATTACTTACAACTTACTGACATTAGAAATACAATCACTTTTCCCTGCAACATTGTTAAATGTAACCGAAATACTGCAGTGTATTGAGAATTGCAGGTGGTATTCTGTGTTCGATTTGTGCGTCGAATCCATCCTTTCCTAGAATCGGTATGAGTTCTTGGTGTTTTGATACTGAGAGAATGTTTGAATGCACTTTGTCCGGTCAAATTTCATCTGTATGTTGATTGTGCACCTTGTAGGTGTATGAATTTAATTCGATTGCATAAGCAATAAGTTTCTTAAATTTTTAATTTAGAGTATAAACTCTAAATTATTAATATTTATTCGAACCATCTAGCTATTACCGTTCCAGAGATCCCATCTGACATCAAAGATACTCCAAGATCTTGGAAACCACTGATACATTCTCGACAAAATTCTATAAACCGGATGCAAATCTGATCATCCGTTGTTAAGTAATGATGCCACAGACAAACACACAAACAGACAGACAAACAGACAAACGTGTCAAACTTATAACACGGCGTGCAGATAAGTCGTTTATGTAGGTAAATACTCGTGAAACAAATTAATTTTTAGGTATAGTGGGTACTAGTATAGTAGTACTACTGGGTCAAATTAGTGGGGTCACGAGTAACCATGGTTTGAATTTTTACTTATTTGTTGACAAAGTATTATATATAGAACGAAAAAAGAGCTAATAATAATTAATACTTTAATAATTACCTAGTTATTCCTGTGATTTTGTACAAGTTACACGGTGTAGGAAAAAAATATGTACTATTGGTTACATAATATTGAAATATTAAACAGGCACTCAAGTATACCCAAGCATACACAAGGAAACATATCGCATGTTTTAAAATTATCTACCTTCTTATACAAAATCACATATGTAAATAAGATATACATAGACCAAAACGAAAAGAACAACTGCATTACACAAAAGTAGTTTTAAAAGCTACAATTTATTATCACAAATAATCTTATTTTTTTAAAGCTTACACCCACATTATAAAATACCGATCGCTATTTAGATTAACATAAAACACACAGAACTCATTTTGAGATGAGTCCATGCATGACAGAAGAATAAGATCAACGTTAATATTTACGAGCAAGCCATCATATGATACACACTTTTATTTAGGATGCACGTTACTAAGCAAGCACCCTATAGGAGAGGTCACCGATTTACTCGTACGTAACGGATCTTTTCCCAAGGACCGGCCGTGAACTAAATCCGAGGCTGGTCGCTTCCTTAGCCTCGTTCGCCACTCTGACAGGATAACTCACGTAAACTGACTCCTCATTTCGCTGAAGTAATGTATCTTCCATTTCAAAAAATTGGGTCGCGTGACTCATCGTAGGTTGCCATGTGGAATTAACATCCTTCAAAGGTGACCTAAAATACGTAATTTACTGAAGATTTGAGGTCAAAATAAAAAGGTTGTTTTCTTGTGGATACGCTACTTCCTAGAAATATATTATACACCGGATTCCGTGAATCTTGAAATCATAGGTACTGAAACATCATTAATTTATTATAAATAATATTCGTATGTCGTGGAGTTTGCGAAGTTATTTTTCTCCCTTTGTATTGTTGGCAGTAAGTAGCCACGTGATAATAACGATTTGTCGGGAAACACACTATCTTACAGATAATTCTGTAGTCACGAAATCTTGTCTATTTGGGCTGGAAATAATTTTGTAGTCTTCTATTACTATAGATTTTCTATTTTACATTGCAGGATTGATTTTGTCGTCTACTCTCGTAATTTGATCTTCTTTCTTTTCTCGTTTATCAGGATCCGTATCTTGTATGATTACAGATTCATTTTGTTCATTCGCTTCCTGAGCTCTATCTATAGAGATAGGATGTTGCAACGCTCGTGATAAAGGAATATTGTGAAAAAAGCTTAGAGCTATTGGTGTTAATACGGTATCGGCTGCTATCACTGGTGTAAACACTGCATCACTTGTCACTGGGATCTTCGTATGAGTTGCGATTACAGTAGCCACTGGACTGTAAATTACTGGCGCTGATATAAATCCTGGACTGTGTTTGATGTCGATCCTTGACTGGTGTGACACTGCGCTTGGAGCGACGTATATTAAGGGGAGCACGTGACTATGAGCTCTATTTACTAGAGTCGCTACAGATACGATTAGTATTAGTCCAATCATTTTGAGTTTAGCACCGTTATGCTGCACGGAGCAGATGAGCCGTAGTTTTATAACCGAGTAACGGTTGTTGATGCGTCGGTTGCGCGGGCGCAGGGTCAAGTTCTTGGCCGCAGCGAGACGAGTTGTTGCGTCACACCGCATGGCCAGCAGGGCACTGGCCACATTTTAGATACATGCATTATAAAACTGTCATTCGCGTTATTAATAATTGATGGGGCTATATTGAATCCTAATTTACGATATCTTCTATCGGCGGGCAATAAAACTCTTTATGAAACATTTCTTTTGTGTAGATACAGTTCTTACCTGAGCGTACCCGCTCCGCTTATTTCACTTAATTAGGTACCTATTGAAAACAAAAAATAAACTGCCGCACAGAGCTTAACTGTTACTAAGGAAAGTTCGTGACAAAATATGTAGGTAAAAAACATTAAAGCCAATATTATAAGTTGTTCTTTACCTAAAGTCAATTTATTTTTTCCAATAGACAAGTACGAGTATGAACTTAATTTACTAACATAAGTACATAAAATGCGTGTTACAGTTTATTTTCAGAGAGTTATAAAAACAGGTTAATTCCGATTTTTTGTCACCACAATCAAGGTGATCAATAGCGTGTCGAATCTATTATTGGTTTGTAGGTCCGATCCTGTCACTGTGATTCAACATCCATGATATTTAAGAGCCTGGTTCTCCAGATATCCGTGTCAGTCAACTTGAGAAGTTGCACCTTGGAGTTGCACCTAGATTACAGTTCGGGAAGTCAAGATGTTTCGTGTCGTGCTATTGCTAACTTGCCTCGCTCTGTGCCATAGCCATGCGGTGCTGCCGCTAGTGGTGCCAGCTGCGCACACGCTGCACACCGCCCCGCTCGTGGTTCCTTATCCGGTGCATCATGGATATGGAAGCTACGGCTATCTTGGACAAGGATACGTGGCCAAACCGCTGGCTCACCACATTCTGAAGCGATCGCCTCACTACATTCCTTTGCTCCACGCTCCAATAACGCACGTGGCTCCCGTGGCCGTGTCCCACCAGAGTCGCTTGGATGTCCATACGTCACCCGCAGTGGTTGCCGCTCCAGTTTACCCGGTGGTAAAGCCAGTGATAGCTCCAATACTGCCTGTTGCACCTCTGCTGCACAAATCTCTGGTGACACCGCTACATTATGGAGCTGGCCACTATGGTGCCTTGTATCCTCACTCCGTGCATTCGTATTAAGCTATTGAAGAATTAGGACAACGTGGTTATGATGGGTGACTATCATTGCGATCATTTAATTTCATTAAAATTGTAAAAAAAGTAGATTGTAGTGTTTTGTAATAAGACAAATAAACTTTTACGATTCAATATGACTAGTTTGATTTTCAGGTTGTTGTTGATAATTGTTATTTCATATATAATTACACGAGTACCTAGTTAGGTATCTACTGATACATACCTACATTATCTTTGCCTAATAGATGAATATCACAATATAATTCAAAATGCCCTTATTTTTGCACCCAACAATAAAGTTGGAATTTATTTTGTCTGATTGAAACTTTTATAGTAATATAAATTCAAGTTATTTCATTATTATAATTGAATCAATTAAGTTATCAATAATTACAATTAAAATAGGATAACGTTAAGTAAATAACGTTTTGCATAAAAAGGTTTCAACAAAAACAGATAATTATTGGTATAAATCATTTATTTTGGCAGTGCATTTATTACAATTTCCTATCGTTGATCAGACGAATATTTGGTCACAATCGGTTCTAATAGTTTACCAAGGGTGGACGCCGTAGGCTCTGGGGACAACGGCGGAGTAGGCGAGGGGGGAAGTCACTACTGGAGCCGAGTAGGCGGAGACCACAGGGCTGGAGTAAGCGGAGACCAGAGGGCTAGAGTAAGCGGAGACCACAGGTGTGGAGTAGGTCAAAGGGCTCGAGTATGCAACAGGAGACACGACCGAGCTGTAGGCCAGAGGAGCGACCGACCGCTTGCGGAGGTGGTGTACGCCAGACAGAGCCTTGGCCTGGAAGTGGGCGGCGCGAGCAGCGACGACCTCGGGAGTGTCAAGGGGGACTCCGTTCACGGCGTCCAGGACGACGGCGGGCGAGTGCGGGGCCTGAGACAGGGCTACGCCGTGAGCGACCACGGGCGCGCCGTAGATGGCGGGAGCTACTACAGACGACGGGTGTACCACGCTGCTGCTGTATTGGGACACGGAGCTCACAGCTGGCGCCACTGCGCTGTAGGCTACAGGCGCTCCGTACGCCACTGGTGCTCCGTACGCCACTGGCGCTCCATAAGCCAAAGGCGCGCCGTACGCCAAAGGTGCCACCACGCTAGGCTTAGCCACAGCCAGCGCCACAACGGAGAACAACACCACCAACTTGAACATTGTGGTCTGTGTTGAGTTATCGGATCGATGAGCTCGGATCGACTGATTCACACCTGTTGGGGCCAGGGTCTTGATGGAGAGCTGAGTGAAACTTCCAGTGACTTCTACGATGATTTTTAATAACTAAAACTGATGTAAATATAATTATTGTCAACACGATGCGTCTGGTATTAGGCAATTGACAGAAAACAATGGCGCGGGCCGCGATTCCGTAGCCCGCAGCGAACTTCACGCGTGACGTCACTCGATCAGCTAGTGAAGGGCGCGTATCGGCGTTAACAAGCTCCGGCCCTTGGAACCTCCTGTTCCAAAGTTGACGCTGCTGGCAAGAGGCATAATCTGTTGTACGCTCTCCTTATAGTCCCTTGGGTAGTGTAGACGTCGACCACGCGGGTCACACCGTCAGCTCCGGGATGCAGGCAGGTCACACGTCCGAGCATCCAGCGGTTGGGTGGTAGGCGGTCGTCCTTCACCAGAACCATGTCGCCGAGTTGTAGTTGTCCTTTGTCTTTGTGCCATTTGTTTCTCTTCTGCAATTCTGAAATGTATTCCTTGTAATATCGATTCCAGAAGTGAGCAGTCAGAGCTTGAACTCGTTGGTAGCGAGTCAATGAGCAGATCTGTGCTGTTTTGTCCAGATCGACCAGCTGAGAGGGCAACATAGTTATGGTTCGTCCGATGAGGAAATGGGCAGGAGTAAGAGGAACTAGGTCTGTAGGGTCAGATGACAAAGGCGTGAGAGGCCTCGAATTAAGTATGCCTTCGATTTTGACAAGTACGGTATTCATTTCCTCGTATGTCAAATGCGCGAGAGTAAGAACGCGTTTTAAATGACATTTGACTGACTTTACCGAACCTTCTGCTAAACCATTAAAGTGGGGACTGTAAGCCGGAGAAAATTTGAAATCGATTGAATTTTCTGAGGCGAAGGTACTAATTTCGTCACAGTTTGATTTTAGAAAGTTAGACATCTCATTGGAGAAACCCAGAAAGTTTCTTCCGTTATCGTGGAACATGCAGCGAGGCCGACCTCTGCGGGCGATGAAGCGTGTTACGGCTGAAATATATGCGTCAGTTGATAACTCGGTTACAAGTTCAATGTGGACTGCCCTCACAGCCATACATACAAAAATAGATATGTACGATTTAATTAGCCGGCTACCTCTACCCTTTCTGTCAGCTATCAAAACTGGTCCGGCGTAATCTACTGCAGTATTACTAAACGGATAATCCGCGTGAAGTCGTTCCTCAGGCAGGTTTCCCATCATAGGCTGGATTGATCTGCCTGAGAAGCGACAACATGTGACGCAGTTGCGCACAGTTTTTCGAGCCAGGTTTCGCCCACCTATTGCCCAATATTTATGCCGAATAGTAGCCAATAACAGCTGTGGTCCCGCGTGCATGAGAATCGTATGATAGTGTGTGAATATCAGTTGGGTTATGTGGTGAGATGAATGAAGTAGTATAGGATGTTTAGTGTCATAATCATAGTGAGAATTGGAAAGCCTGCCACCAACTCTCATTATGTTGTTGCTGTCCATAAATGGACTCACGCTGAGTAGTTTGTTTTTTGTGGGCAGCTGATTTTTGGTAAGTAAAATTGTATATTCATTTTGGAATGCATCTTGTTGCACAATTTTACACATAGAAAAAATAGCAGTGTTGAGTTCTGATACTTGCACATGCCCTGTGTGCTTGTTTTGTGGGTTACGGCAGTTGTGAATGAATCGTTGGATGTACGCCATGACACGTTGTAATTTACTGAAACTTGAAAACCTTTCAACAAAATTATTGAATGATTCAAGATTCATATGACATTGAACCTTCATTTCAGGTAATTCTTCAGTCCTTAAATGAGCTGGTTGTTTAGGCCATTCCGATTGATCCTGGAATAAAAACTGTGGGCCTAACCACCACAAGTCTGAGGTTTTTAACTGAACAGCATTGAGACCCCTGGAGCCAATATCGGCGGGATTCAAATCGGTAGGTACATAATACCATGTGGAAGGGTCTGTACTATCTGTAATTTCTTTGAGTCTATTATGAACGAACACCTTTAGGGTTAATTTAGGTGCCCGTATCCATCCCAAGACTATAGTGGAATCACACCAAAAGGTCAAAGAAGTTACATCGAATCTTAATGAAGTTTTTACTTTCGTAGCTAATCTCGCAGCTAGAAGAGCTCCGGACAGCTCTAGTCGTGGAGTAGTCATCCCTTTAAGAGGAGCAACCTTGCTTTTGGCCATGACTAAATGTACTGAGACTTTATTATTGATGTCTATGGATCTCAAGTAGACACATGCACTGAATGCTTGCGAGGATGCATCAGAAAAGGCATGAACTTCGATTTTCGTAGGATAATCGCACACAATCCTACGTGGTATGGTGATTTCGTTTATGAAAGGTAATGACTTTGTGAATTTTGACCAGTTGCTTTGTATGTCCGTCGGAAGCTCATCATCCCATGCTATGTTCATTGACCATAGTTTTTGTAGGATTATTTTTGCTTGTAAAATGCATGGGTTAATGAGTCCTAAAGGATCGAAAATTTGGGCGATTGTAGACAGAATAAACCGTTTACTGTATCTTCCGTTGAGTGAATGTGTGTCGATAGCGAAAAGCAATGCATCCGACTTACATGCCCACAAAAGCCCCAATATCTTTGCATATTCATCATTGTTTAACTTCAGAAGTTCGTCGGTACAAATTTCTCCGTGTATTTGATCTAGAATGCGCGTACAGTTCGATCGCCATTTTCGTAAGTGGAACTTACCACCTTCCAATTGTTTTATGACACTTTGACACATATATATGAGGTGTGTCTCCGAGTCGTGACCACTTATATAATCATCAACGTAAAAATCATGTAAAATGGACTCACGAACATGTTCATCGGCGCATTCTAAACCCATCTGCATCAAACACCTCGTGGCAAGGTAAGGCGCTGAGGCAGTTCCGTATGTGATTGTGTTTAGTTTGTACACTTTTAATTCTTCCGTAGGGTCAGTACGCCAAACGATTTGCTGTAGACAGCGCTGTTCTTCGTTTATTAACACGTTTCTATACATTTTCTCTACGTCTGACGTCACGACATATTTATGTTGTCTGAACCTAATTAGGATGCTAATTAAATCGTCTTGTACAGTGGGACCGACGTACTGTATATCATTAAATGAGACGCCGGACTTCGAGGCAGCTGACGCATCGAAAACTGTACGTAATTTTGTTGTGAGGCTCGATTCTTTAAGAATTCCGTGATGAGCTAAGAAATATGAGTAGGTATCGTTAGAATTGTTGACATTTAGAGACATGTGTCCTAAATCATTATATTCTTGCATAAATTCTACATATCGTGTCTTCAGAATTGGATCGCGTTTGAATCTACGTTCTAAAGATAGAAATCTAGAGACAGCTTGATCGTAGGAATCCCCTAATGTATCTGGTGACTGTTTTAAGGGTATATTTACCACAAATCGACCGTCAGGTTGACGGGTTGTGGTTTTTATAAATATCTGTTCGCATTCGCACTCGTCAACCGTTTTCGAATTAGTTGAATCGAATGCTTCGAATTTGAAAAAAATGTCTAATTGCTGATCAAGCTCATGATCATTTACAAAGTGGCAGTGGACTGTATTATTATGGTTTGCGTTTTTTGAATGTTTTTTGGGTTTTATGTATTGTGTATGGACGGCACCTGAAACCAACCAACCTAACTTTGTTTCAGTCAGAGATGGTTGATTTCTGCCTAAGTTGATTCGATGTGTACCTAATATTTTCCAAAAAATATCAGCATTTAATAGAATGTCTATTTCAGAAGGTTCATGAAATGTGGGATCTGCCAACTGTACGTCTTTGGGAATATTTAAAGATCCTATGTCGATGTATGTAGTTGGCAATAATTGTGTGATTTGTGGAACAACAAAACAACTTGTTTCAGTTGTGTATTGTTCAGTTAATGATGTTATACTGACATCACAACGTTTAGTAATGTGAGAAGATTGACGGTTCAATCCTTCGACTGAAATGAAAGTAGACTGAATCGGTAAGTTTAGTTTATTGCACAAACGTTCTGTCATAAAGTTAGAAGTACTACCATTGTCGAGCAGTGTACGTACTGTGTGTACTTTACCCTCATGATCTGTGACATTAACGAGAGCTGTTGATAATAAGACATAGCTATCATGTGTTGTTGATAGAACAATGTTGTTGTTCCGTGTTGTTTCTGTTTGTATGTTTTCAGGCACGTCTTCTGGTTTGTCTTCGTGTGCCGCCAATGCTACGCAGCCATTGTCATTGTCAATGGTAGCATCAGTCGCAGACGAAGACGAGGCCACACCCAACTCATCCTTGTGCAGCATAGTGTTGTGTCGTTTGGAACACACCCTACATGGCCCCAATTTGCATGACTTTGCGTCATGACCCTGACGCAAACAGTTTACACACAATTTAAGTTGTTTCACCCTTTGGATTCTAGTATCAACGTTAAAATATTTAAATTTCGAACATTGATAGATTGTGTGATCGCCTTTGCATAAGGGACACGTATTAGTGGCTGGCCATGGTGATGATGCCGCCTGATTAACGATAAATGATTTCGGGCGTGTGTGTGTAATATCGCTGTGTCTACGTTTTTGATGTGCCTCTTCCATGGTTTCAAGTAAAACCGCACGATTTTTCAGAAAATCATCAAAGTTTTTTAGCGTTGGAATATCTTTCAGAATGTTACGATGCGATTCCCAATCGCGAATCGTAGCGGGGTCTAATTTACTTGAAATCATGTAAATAATCAACATGTCCCAGTGATCAGTGGGGAGGTCAAGTTTCTTTAGTGCTCTAAGGTTTTTGTTGACAGTATCAATTACTTTTCGTAAAGACCTTGAGGATTCCTTAGCAACGGGCTCTATGTTAAATAAAGCATGCATGTGATTATTAATCAACAGCGTTTTATTGTGATAACGTTCGCATAATGCATTCCAAGCTATGTCGTAATTTTCAGCAGAGAAATCAAGCGAGTGAATTATTTCGGCTGCACTGTCCTTTAAAGAAGCCCTCAAGTAGTGGAACTTATGTATTGTTGGAATAGAGGTATTATTATGAATTAATTCTGTATAGGAATCATGAAATTCGAGCCAGTTCTGACAGCTTCCCGAAAAGGTAGGTAATGGTACTGTAGGTAGTTTTATGTTCATCATACCTGCAAGGGCAGTATTCGAACCTGAAACCGACGACGCGGAAGTGCTGCCATCCGCTACCGCAAAGGCCGGGACGTCGCCGACAAAGCCGTGTCTCTCCAACAAGTCTTTGGCCGAAGCAATGATGTTGAAATAGGAAGCTTCGAATTGCTCCCTTTCGATGAACTCCTTGTCATCGTCTGAAATTTCACACGAAGTCTCTATTTCAGCTTGTATAGTATCAAATTCAGAATAAAAATCTTCAATTTTGGATATGCGCAACAGGAGTTCATTAAGTTGTATTTTAGTTAATTTTTCGTTGGAACTTAAAGTATTGAAATAAGACTTAAAATGAGTCAATCTTTTTTTAAATGAGCCTCTTTTCCTTCTAAGTTCAATTAAGTCAGGCATCGTAAAGAGAAAGTGAGAAAGACTGATAAAATACTTAAAGGCTTATAGACAATCCGCCAGGGTGTAGGTGAGGAACAGTCAAGCAAGCAACAATGCGATGGTGAACAGCTGAGCAACAGGCAACGACCGCTTGCAGTGGCCGATAACGTGACTCGGACAGATCACGCGGTCTGCGCGTGATGCGTAGGTACTGCTCAGGCAAACTGGAATGCGTTATGACAAAAGCGTGAGGAAATGATTACACTATTTTTATTACGTATTTTAGCAAATTTTGAAACTAACGAATGCTGCGTATAGCAATTCAAGGCCTATATTTTGATCGTGAATTGTTGTTTGGAAGAAAATAGGTGGTGGAAAATGTGTAGTTTGGGAGGGAATATGGAACGAACTCACAATGATAGGTAGCCCTTCCAGGTAATCGTTGATGTGCTGCGGGTTCTGCGTAGATGGGCTGGCGCCACTTGTAGCCTACGTAGATTCGCCGAATTGAAGATTCTGGATGATCCTGTCAGCACTACAGCACTGGAGCTTTCTTTGTCCATCAAGGTAACCTTCCTCTGATGGCGGGCGTTACGTGGAATTATGCACACGTCGCGCCACAAACTTGCTGAATCCGGTTCGAAAGGACCAATGTTGGGGCCAGGGTCTTGATGGAGAGCTGAGTGAAACTTCCAGTGACTTCTACGATGATTTTTAATAACTAAAACTGATGTAAATATAATTATTGTCAACACGATGCGTCTGGTATTAGGCAATTGACAGAAAACAATGGCGCGGGCCGCGATTCCGTAGCCCGCAGCGAACTTCACGCGTGACGTCACTCGATCAGCTAGTGAAGGGCGCGTATCGGCGTTAACACACCATTAGGCGATGTAAGCTTATATAGCGCCAATATGATCTATGTAGCTTGTCATACAAAAAATGCCACACAATCACCTTCAAACAACTACTTTATCATTCGCTTTGATAGTCAAAGTAGTCGATCGTCTAATATAATTACAGTGGTAATGTACACAAATATTTTTAATGCGGAAGCTTCCGCATCATTTATTGTTAGAGCTTGCTACTCTTACATATACGAGAAATTCAAGGTGTGCATATGATTATCTCGTAAAATGATAGGTAATTTGTGACTATTACTATAACTAACAAAAACATTTCATGTAAAAAGTAGCCAAGTCTCGTGTATCTTTACTCGGAAAAAGTAATGAGATGCAATATAGAGCCAAGTCAAATACTCTTACTGTTGTTACCTCTATTACTTTCATTAACGAGTCGCTACATCTTAAGTTTAAGATCATTCTGTGACTTGAAATCAACAAGAAAATTTCTGACTTATCGCGTCAATAAAATGATGTGATTAATATACATAATCAGTGCTTATCTATTTATTGTAAACCCGCAATGTCCGACACGACGAGTCATATTTATGATCTTATAATATGCTGTGTAACGGGCCTTAACTTTACTCGTTACTTAACTAATGCAAGATTGCAAGTGTTAAAGCGCGGTTACACAAAATAATCTATTTTTAGTATGCCGACACCCATAGGTGACCTACTGTATAACTGACGTCTTTTTCTGAAGTCGTATTCCTCATTGCTGAGGGTCGTGATCATTCTAAGGAATTAATCATATAGAACGACCATTTTGGCAGATTTAATGGGGTGGTTGCCTATTGCCTTCCCCATTTCAAACACTGGTTATCTCAGTGTGCAGGTTTTCTCACGATGTTTTCTTTCACACAAGCGTTTATCAACAAGCACTTATTTGCAGTTTGAAAAATGTTATATGGATTTTGTACGGAAACCGCAAATAAAACTTCTGTCATAATTAGCGAATCAACTACTTTTTGTAGATGTTTTAATTTTTCCTTAATTTATGTACTAAACACTATCCCAATACCAAATTTCAAGTTTCTAGGCCAGCGGGAAGTACTCGCACCTCCGATTTTTGATGATCGGTCAGTCAGTCAGTGACAAAATAACGAAACTTTCTATTAACTTATATTGTGAACTATAAAAGGTAGAAGCTTGTTAATTGGAGGTTTAGCTATGTTCACGGAGTACTCAAGCTGAAATTTCTTTTAGCTTTTGGAAATGACCAGAACAAAGATAGAGGAGTGTCCAAAGTGTTCTAAATTGATTCGGGAAAAGGTGGTACGGCAGTGTGCCCGCTCTCGACTTATACTGTATATTATATACTTATTATAATATATTAATAGATCCTTAAAACATAGTCAATAATTTGATTTTTTGTAATGTAGGTAATATAAATAATATAATAATAAGTTCTTTATTTCAGGAAAAAAATATACCCATATCTACACGGCACGGTAACAGGCAAAAACTTGTGGTAAATCACTGGTTTAACGAAACTAGTAGCAACGAGTTTAGGTACTTAATATTTATTACTTTTCGGTCCCAGAAAACCTAAAGTAACAGAAAAGTAATATTTTCTATTTTCAGATCTCTCAAATAAATTAAAAGTACATATCGCAGGTTTTCTGAAGAAACCATATGAAAATTAATGTAGTACTTATAGGTATTAACATTTACGTTACATCTAGATATCTACATCTACCCACGCTATTTTAATATACGATATTTTTAATTTTATATTTTTTTTATAAACAAATAGGTAGGACGTAAAATTAATTACATATTAGGCTGTATGTGTATAGGCTGTATGTGAGGACCTACCCAGTCCCATATTCAAACATTAGTTGGCTGTCCACCGGGACGAGAACCGTAAATGAATAAGTTGTAGCCAAATATTTTTTATTTTTTTTGGTCTCGTTTGTGTATTTGTTTTGTTATATGGGTTTTTTATGCCTAAATTAAAGATTTATTATTATTATTATTAATACATTTTCAATAGAGCGTTGTTGCGTTGTGGCTTAGACGCCAGACTCCCATGCTCCAGATCCAGGTTCGAAATCAGGCAGTTTTATGTAAGTACTAATGAGATTTACGGTTTTTTCTAAGACCACAAAAAATATTAAACTTACGTATTACTCGTATAAACCGTCTGCTCTACCGTTGAAGGAAAACGTTGTGAGGTAACCTGTACAGTGAGACAACCAGTGTTTGAAATAGGAAAGGCAATGGCAAACCACGTCATTAAATCTGCCAAGAAAGTCGTTCTATGTGGTTAATTTAATTCCATAGAGTGATCACGACCCTCATTAATGTAATGAGGAATACGACTAAGAGAAAAGAGAAAATTTTGAATATCTGTTAAATATTTTTTTAGGGATCCGTACCCCGAAGGGGAAAACGAGGCTCCGTTTTCCCCTTCGAGGTACGGATCCCTAAAAATGACTATCCACCAAAAGTTATTGCTTTTTTAATTGTCTTAACTCTTTTCATAAGACTCATCTGAGTAGACTATATTGGTTGTAACTTGCAGTAGGCAATGTCTGTGATTACTGGGAAATCACTGCATTTAACAATGTAATGTATAAAATTGGTAAACTATTGAAAAACCTGAACGGAATAATATACAGGGTGTGACTCACGAGTTAAAAAAAATATATTCTATTGAATAAGTCCGCACGTAGTAGTATTAGGGAGGGAATGTTGGCCATATGGACGACATATTCGCGATGAAGCACATTTTCAACTTCAGGAGTACGTAAATCGGCAGAATTGTCGTTATTGGTCTCCCAGTAATTCACGGCACGAACCCGATTTGATGAATCCACGATGACGACCAGAGCTGTGCAGCTTACGATGGGGAATATGCACCTTCGCTGGCAGGAGCGTTCAAGACGACGATGTAATTTTTCATAATTATAATCAGAATTTGTGTTTTCAAATTCTGTATTCATATTTTTTTTCTAAAACCAACCTTTAATATTTTTTTATATTTTAAGTTTTTAAAGTTCCTGTCCATCTGTGGAGTGTAGTAATCATAAATAGAAAACATAGATCGTCTACATTTTTCATACAAGATTTAGGAAAAAAGAAAAAACATATTTTTTTTAATTTCGTTTATTTACAAGCTGTATTACTTAGTCGCTCGTCAGCTCTGAACTGAGGAATGGAACTCCTCATTGTCATGATGACGCTCACCAGGCGCGCACGCCGTATGCCCGGGAGTAGAGGGGTGTGGAGTAGGCGAGACGCGTGTGGTACGCGAGAGGAGCCGCTGCGTGATACGTAGAGATGACTGGGGCAGAGTAGGTGGAGATTACAGGAGACGCGGCGAACACCGCCGACCGCTTGTGGATCAGGTGTGCGCCAGCGAGCGCCTTAGCTTCGAAGTGAGCAGCGCGAGCGGCGATCACTTCAGGTGTATCGAGGGGCACAGAGGGCGCAGCGATCACAGGAGCGGCGAAGGCGGTCTTGACCAGGGCAGGCGCAGCAGTCTTCACGAAGGACGGGGCGCTGTACGCGAAAGGAGCTCTATAGGCGATGGGAGCAGCTGCGATGGGTGCACTGTAGGCGATGGGTGCACTATACGCGACGGGGGCAGCAGCTACTGTGCTGACGACCGCCGGGGACGACTTGATGTCAATGCGGGACTGGTGCGAGACAGCAGCTGGAGCAGCGTAGGCGACTGGCGCAGCGATGGCCGGGGCAGCATAAGCTACCGGGGCGGCATAAGCTGCCGGGGCTGCATAAGCTGCCGGGGCTGCATAAGCTGCTGGGGCTGCATAAGCTGCCGGGGCAGCATAAGCTACCGGGGCGGCATAAGCTACCGGGGCGGCATAAGCTGCCGGGGCTGCATAAGCCGCCGGGGCGGCATAAGCTGCCGGGGCGGCATAAGCTGCCGGTGCGGCAACGATAGCCGGCTCAGCAATGCGGGCTACTGGGGCTATGGCAGCAGTCGCCACAACAGCAGGTGATGATTTGATATCGACGCGGGACTGGTGAGATACCGCGGCTGGAGCCACGATTGTAGGCGGCGCGTATGACAGAACACCACCGTAGAATTCCGAGTTCGAAGCGCTGGCCAGAGCCACCACGGACAACAACACCACCAGCGAGTTCATCGTGGTCTGTGTTAGTTCAGTAAGCGACAAACGAGCGAGATTAACTGATGCTTTCTTCTGGTCTGCGTATGCATTTATAGTTGCGATGCAACTGTATGAAAGTCAAGTTCAACGGGTGCATGATTCATTGCACTGCGAAAGTAAATTGCAAACAGTCTCCATTCCACACTGCGATATCTCTGGTCGGTCGATTTTATTAAAATATCATAATCGCGTACGGTACTCACAATAATTACGCTGTGTTTTAATTTACTAGGCAGGTACAATACCTGTATTATACGGTATAACTAATATATACAGGTACAGCCTGTATTGTTTTGTCTTATATTATTGACAACAACAACCTTTAAAGAGTTCCTTGTGACATTTAAAGGCAAGCTTATTTTCACCACAAAAAATTAAAACCTAATGCAAACCGGTTTTGTTTGACTAAGTTCTTGAGTTATAACAATAATTTTAGTGTAGTGAAATCATCATCATCATGAGCAGCCTATTCTAGTAAACTGCTGGACATAGGCCTTTCCCAGGGCGCGCCATTGAGCCCGATCTTCGGCTCTTCTCATCCAGTCGCTGCCAGCTACCTTGCGCAGATCGTCGCTCCATCTAGCAGAGGGGCGTCCCACACCACGTTTGGAGCTCGAGAATTCTCGAGGCACGAGAAATCGAAAAGGTCGAGAAATGACAAACCCTAGATGAAAATAACACCTGTCTTTATAATGCCCTTTGCCAACGATTTGTTTTCTCAAATTACATATTGCCGATTCAGTCGACTGAATTCATGGCACTCATTCGCTTTACTTACATTAAAAAGCAATCAACAAGGAAAATGTCAGTCCAGATACTGGAGATGTCAGGTTGTTGTGGTCTGTCATTATTAAATAGGGGTTTTGTTTTTGTTGTGGCGATGCTCGACAAAATGTTAAGGTCTGAGGTCCGTGTAGAGCGGCCTTGAAACTCGCTTTCATACGGCGACAGTGGATAACTACTACTGGGCGTATGCTCTGAGGACATACATAGAGTTGTTAAATCGCCTTCAGTTGAAAATTTAACAAAAACTACTTTATGACTTAATCAAGGTTTTAGATAGGAATATATTCAGCAAGTAGAAATACGGAATTAAGAAAGCTAAATTCCAATATAGCTAAATTTAAAATTTTGGTTTTAATAACAATAAGGCGAATATTCACATTAATGAGATAAGAGAGAATGGGAATGAGCAGAAGTAAGTTTTAGTATATCATTATTAACTACTGGTACTGTCTATCGAATATGAGATACCGTTAGGTTGAATAGATCTTTAAAGTAGTTATACTTTAAAGATCTATTTAAGTTTCTGATAAATTTGAAAGCTTTTTTACAAAACTTAGGTGAGTACACTTTTATTTGATAGTTTAGTTATGGACTTTATTGTTGTTTGTTATTACTCGATACAATGTTACTAAAAATTAAGATTCTCATACAACCAACTCTCAGTATATCTGTAACGCGTCAATATAGATCATGCGTAGTGGCATGCGGAATCCGACGGTCCATACGTGGAGCCTGCGCCTTATTATCGACGCCAACTCGATCTTTCATCTACTCACTTGCTCCCATAAAACTGGTTTCAATATGGCGGCAGAAAAAATATTAAGAGAGCACAAAGTAAGGATATATCGTATATGAACAATGGGTTCTGTTTTAGCCGATTTATTTCTGATAAAATATGTTTTATCCACGTAAAACTATCTACTTTAAATATATTTTTCTATCGCTTCATAAGTGTTATTTTTAGTGATAATATTTTTTATTTGTTTTTTAAGAGGAAATACTAAAATGTTATCGATTTTCATTTTTTATTGTGAACGGATCTCTAAAAAAAGAATCGCCTCGGAACTTCAATAGCGACAAATTGGTATTCTGCTAAAATTAAATCATTTTGATGCATTTTTTAACACTTTAGTCGTATGCCTAGATCAGCCTCCCTAACAAAAAGGAACGGGTGCGACTAGAATATACACTGTAGCTGTAATGGTAAAAGTTTATATGGAATTAAACAGCAAAATATATGTAAAATTTATAACAATTTATTACTGTTCCAAACACACAATATTACAGCTCGAGTGAGCCAGATTTTTGCTCCAATACATTCCGAATAGCTTAATACTATAAATAAATACAGGTACATAGGTTGACTGTTGCGCTTCAAGGGCTAGGCATGGATGTTGGAAGCTAGGTCTAGCCCGGATGGTGGGCGTAAGTCGCTCACCAGGCGTGGGCATAAGGGGAAGCTAGGACAGGCGCGTGAGCAGCTACTACTGCCGGTGACGCGATCTGGAATAAGTGCAGTTAAATAATAAATAGAAAGATCGACATTTCAGAGGGTTTATGATTGAATTTGTTTCAGATATTTAAAATATAATATACAATATAAAGACAATTAACTATACACATTACACCTATTTACAACAATCAACTACTCATATTTACAAGGCAAACAGATAGATAGGCTATAGGTAAAGTAAAACAACGAGGTTGATAACAAGTCGTTGACTAACAATTTTTGGACCGCCTCACCATTGGTAAACCAAAAATTAGTGGGGCGGTTCAAAAATTGTTAGTCAACGGCTTGTTATCAACCTCATTGTTAAACTTTTGTTATTCCTCGGAGGCAAATTTTATTACAAACTCCTTGCCCAAATATCACTGGCTGGCGAACTTTAGTTATTTTTTAATTAATTGTTAAAAAAACCTATCTATCTGTTTGTATCTATATATTGCGTCGTATGTTAAAGAAAATGCTTTGGACAGGACAATGGCGTTTACTACACCGTCAAGAGCCTGGCTCTTAAATTAAAGAGATGCTTTCTTATTAATGCTCCCTTTATACAATAAAAAAAAACTTGTATAGGCGATTAAATCAGTATCTTTAGATAAGTATTAATAGCGTGTAATACAAATAGATCACTGGCCAGCAACTTAGTATAAAAGGTCATTGTCATATACCATATGTTATTATGAGACAGACGAATGATCGATTAATCACAAATCTATAGCCTGCGGCGGCTCTGGCGAACCGAGTAAACTGATCTTTATTTGAACATATCCAATTGCAATGCTTGTTGTAAGGCAAGAAATAGTATTGGTAACAAAATAGAGGAAATAAGAGTGGATATTACCAATGCGAAAAAATACTGACACTTTCTGATTTCATTTCATTACCAAGACCTAAAAGTCACTGTTCATTACAGATAATCCAAATCGCGTATTGTGTATTTATTATTAAAGTAATAACTAGGAGAATTTAACAAGCCAGCCGGTCCAACATAATAAATACGTGTACTTACCCTAACGGTGTTAGCGTAAGAGGTGGCAACAGGCACAGCCGTCTTAACAACGGGGGCGCCAACGAGTCCGTGGCCCCAGGGCGCTGCCAGGGGGGCAGCGTAAGGAGCCGCGTAAGGAGCGGCGTAAGGAGCGGCGTAAGGAGCGGCGTAAGAAGTGGCGTAGGGAGTGGCGTAAGAAGCGCCATAGAGACCGGGTGCGGCGGTGGCAACGGCCAGGAGAGCGGCAAATGCGATCTACGGAAATATTTTTTTTAAATTTGTTTATTAGTTAACTTCACAGCAATACATTTTACAGGATTACACAAACTTAAATTCAAAACTTAATACGCCAATAACGAAGTTCATCGATTTACATAAAGAGGAGAAAAGAAAATTAGAAAAAAGTTTAATGTAATGAATACATTTTTAGAAGTCGTAGAAGTGTTGAACTGACCAACTCATTATTATTTTTGCGACAAGTCAGCAAATTAAATAAACTTATTTTGCAATTGTTAAAAGTTCACAACGCCAGAGTCTTTACTTAAATCATGTTTTGATAATAAACTAAAAATATAGATAAATAGATATATAGAAACACTTAATATACTTGTTTGTTAACTATATAAACCAACACCCTATTCCAAATTAGATGATGAGAATGATACACGTCTCAAGACGTATTAACTTTGTATCGTAACGTCGATTATTTTGTATATCATGGCCAAGTCATCTTAAAATTTAGAATAGAATAGAAAACCTTTATTAATAGACCATAATTAAAAAATATCTGTAATAAATATGTACAAAATATCACAAAATGAGTCGGATTATAAATTGACCATATTTTACATTCTGACAAGTGATATGAGCATATGATATGATCTATTAATTTGGAGTTCCATTAGTGAAATTGTTAAAAAGCATTTGAAACTAACCAAATTGTAATACACTGATTACGCGAAGATTAAATGATTTACTATCTATAACTTTGTTTATGAGTAATAGGGTAGTTTCCAAATATCAAACATTAAATGCATTTCTTTAAGAAATAGTCATAAATTGATGGTCAAATGTGAAAACATAATTAAAATTCAAACAAATCAGAACAGTAGAAATGGCAATAAGTTTTATGACGTAACTGTTCTCTAGCGCCATACAAGCAGGTCCTGGCTGCATATAAAGGGACTGTTTTCCTAAAAAGGGACACAGCATCTGTCCAATACTAACTTTAAGCATTAATATCTCTGATGTTAGTTGAGTTCACGAAAAACTAATTTTAGATCCTTATTGCAATAAAAAATATATGTTAATATCTTATTGCTTATATCTCTAAAGGCCTCTAGATTCATTGGTGACAAAGATTATTTTATTATTCATGAAGGGCAGCTACAGGACATTTGTCTGTGTGGGCACAAGCCGTTCTAGACCGAGATATATTCCTTTCTAACTAGACCGGTCCTAAACAATCAGGCAGGCAGTACTTGACATGGTTATATTCGACCAGCTGTCTTACGGAGGCTTTGTTATGTGTTCAAACAATATACAGAGTGTACCATTGAGGTGGGTCAGTATTGGGAACTCTGAAACTATAAGAGATAGAGAACTATGTCCTAAGGAACCATGTCGTCGATTTTAGAGTTAATAAAATCTGCATTCATAGATTTACAAACAAAACTCATACACGACTCAGAAATCGAATCCGGTCATTTTCAGAAAAAAAAACGTATGTTATTTTATTACGAAAATTGATAGCGAAGATTGTAAGGAATGTTGCTATGGAACCTTGTGTCTACAACTAAAAAAATTGATAAATTTAATTATTTTATACTATTCCGGAAGTTTAGTTGTCTATCATATCAGTTCATATTAATAATCATACCAACTTAAACAATTGATTGAAGAGTCCATACTCATTTACATAATTTGAAAAAGGAATACTTACCGATTCTCGTGACTGCGTACCAACAAAAATTTAAAGATTTAAAAATTGAATGTGAATGTGTATGAGTTTTTTTGTAAATCCATGAATGCAGTTTTTCTTAACTTTAAAATCGACGACATGGTTCCTTAGAACATATTTCTGTATCCATTATAGTTTCAGAGTTCCCCATACTGACCCATCTCAATGGTAAACCCTGTATAACTAAGAATCACAAAAAGCTTAGGACGTACATTTCAAGATTTGTAAGTAATTTGAAGGCTGGACATTTAACGACTTTGACATGACCCGACGATTAAAAAATCATATCGTAATCTTAGATAAAGCATCAATAAAAAGTTGTTTTTACAAGTTTTTTTAATAAATTCGAGTACGAAGTTAATTTGCAATAAACATCTGTTAAAAAATATTTTTGGCAACTTATGGTATAGTGTAGAGAGATGAAATCATCTCTACTAATTGTCAGCAATAAGCGGTAGGACTGTTCACAAGATAACAGGAATAGAAACTCTTTTTACTGAAACTTTGTTTGAGTTTTATTGAGTTAGCTCTCTATATAAATAAAATGATACGGTGTAAGCTCGAAGCTGTGTTAAATGGATTATGTTTATTCAAATCAAACGCCTAATAATTGCTCGATTAACATTTAGTTTAAATGCAATTTACTTGCTCGTAACTTAATTTGGTATGGTGATATAATTACTTGGGCGGTGAAGTACGCACTAACACCCAACTTTATCATTTTTTTTGTACAAAAAAGCAGTGCTCCGTCTGCACACTGAGAAAAAGTTCTAGTTGTATGTAACCTAATCGTTGTTTATCTGTTCCATGAAAACAGTGACAATACATCTATTAGTAACTGTAACAATTACATGTAGTACTTAAACCATTTTTGTTAATTTCAAATGAATTATGTATAATAATGACTTGATGAAGTTTTATTATTTCTGAAATAACCGAAGCATTTTATATCCCTTTCTATCAATACAATACTGTCTGCGACTTCATACGAATCAATGTGATGCAAATTTGCATCTGCGTCGAGTCGCTGCAACATAAATCACAATGTATTAACCGCCTTAAGCTACTAACACATCGTACCTAATTTGTGGAATTGACCAAATATCCAATATATCTAGCAGAGATTTATGACCAAAGAATTGGATAAAAAGCGTAACTTATCCAATACCGGATGGTAACGAGTGCCCGACTGTCCGACCTCGGGAGGTCGATGCCTCTATGGAGAGAGAATGTCAACATACAAAAAACTATCAAAAGGAACTGTAATGAGAATAACAAATCTATATTTACGAGTAAATCTTCTTAGGTACAAGTAAGTAAAGATAATATTCAAAATAGATATAATTTAATGCGATGTATTGGCCAATCGCTAGAAGGAATTATGTTAGATAGATAGATGGAAACACTTTATTGTACACAAAATCAGAAAAGGAAAAACTACAGGAATAATAACACGATATGTACAAAGGCGGCCAGGCAACCTCTGAAGTTAATTGGAAATTAAAGAGATTAGCGACAGTGTAGTGTGAAGAAAGAAAAGGTTACAATTACTAATGTTAATATTATTATGTTATTAATGTTTAAGATTTTGTGAGAAGATGAATGAATGAATTGAAAGTTGTTTTACTAAAAAAACAAGAGGTATGATTATTATGTTTAAGCAACTGTGAAGATCCATACGATACCAGTACAGTACCTACTATAAATGAATTTACAGCGTCTTAGTTGTCACTGTAATGCTGTGTAATTTATTTTGTAATAATAAATAAATAAATAACACCCTGGGGAAATTTTCATTTGTTTTTTTAAGACTAAAGCAGCTATTCTTTTGCAGTGGTCAGAAAGCTGAAGACAGCGCATAGCTTCGTGTGACGCTTGAAATTTAATCTTGCCTAATAAATTATGTATGTTTTATTTTAATTCGAACCTCTGTATTCTATTTTAGGATTTATTAGAGTGAGTGATATTACTTTCATTCTAGTAATATTTAGAAAAATTAGTCTAGCGTTAACAGTCTACGTAACTAAACGAAATGTACTGATAGAGTGGAAAAAAATGCGTAATCGTAAAAAATCTTACCAGCTTGTACATTTTGGAAGGTGGATGGGAGCTTGATGAAGTGATGAAGGAAGATAAGGGAACGAATGTGCTTAGGGACTGCCATGCAGGGCTTATATACTGTTTAGACACATGTCTCGGCCGAATCAGTCTAACCCTACCTACGGCCTGGGCCTAGGTCACTCGTATTAGCCTTCAGATAGGTGTGTATGGATGGCAAAAAAGGGCATATAGTTTTCACACCAAAAAATCAAAATTCATTTATTTTTCTTCTGAGTCGTATTCCTCATTGATGAGTGACCATTTTATGAAAATAACGAATTGTGAGCAATTGGTACAATTTCACATTTGGGGCAATTCTCAATTCGTTCTCAGTGTGCAGGTTTCCTTCACCGTTAAATCAGTCGGTAATTGTACATGAGTTATTCGAAAAAACCGAAAAACTCATTGGTACATGATATTTGCAGTAAATATGGTTAATTAATTACATTGGGTTATATGGATCATACGACGTTCATTAAGTAATTTGTTGAGGAAGTTGATTCAATTGAAATGATGAGGTGGATCTTTGTATTGCCTGTACCAGCTGTGTATTTCGTTCTTTTAAATAATTTATCAGTATTTTTTTATCCGAGTCATGTGCATTTCGTTGTATTATAATTATAGCTGTGTATAGTAGACAGTTCCCTTCCGATAAATGCTAAAATCAGAGGTTTAAGCGAAACATGGTCCAATAAAGTTAGTGAGGCGGTTTCGAAATAACAGCATTCTCTGGTCCCTTTAAACTACAATAATAAATGATGAATGAATACTAGTTCGTAATATTTATCAAGTATTACATCATTGTCATCGCAGCTTTATAATTATGTAAGTGGAATACTATGTGTAATTGTTTATTATAGAGGCAAATAAGTGAAAAATAAAACTTGACAATTTTTTTCTCTTAACAACTAACATTTGGAGCAGACCTTTAATTAAAACACAAAGTAATTATAAAAAATATTATAACACATACTTGTACGGTACAAAATGTCTTAAAATGTACGTAAGTAACTATAGGTGCGTTTATATCCTGACCAGAAAAATAAACCCTCGAAATATCGCGATCTCCAAAACACAGACTACAAAAGTACCAATTCATAACTCATAGAAATGTAAGAAGAAATGTACGTATGTGTGGCAATAAGGTATCTTTATCTCATTATCTTTCAATGGCGCTCCATGATAGGGTTTTTATTGTCCTGGTCAGTAGTATAATTAAATCAGTAAAATAAAAAGATTGCTTTAGAATCAGTGGTGTAAAAGGAATGAAATGTGGAAAAGAATTGTTCGGCCATACTGTAATCGTTGGACTATGAACTGGCAATACCTTTTGGAAAAACATGTTCATTTTCCAAACCAACGGTACTTTAAACACATGCTTGTTCAGTCAGAACTGCATTTAATTCTACTCATACACACTGTAATGTTCAATCACTAGTTACTATAATTACTCGGACAGACTTGGTACTTTATCAAAAAATATGAATAAAATTAGTGATGGTTTGATATTAATTTTTTTTTAAAATTGCTATAGTACCAAGTAGTTGG
The DNA here is from genome assembly GCA_947369225.1 of Hofmannophila pseudospretella. Lineage (NCBI taxonomy): Eukaryota > Metazoa > Arthropoda > Insecta > Lepidoptera > Oecophoridae > Hofmannophila > Hofmannophila pseudospretella. The sequence goes on along the minus strand of OX376323.1, from coordinate 7,074,560 downwards.
CCAGTGAAATGTAGTGAATTTAATACGAAAGAGTTCTTGTATGCTGTGCCATAAAACAATGTAACATTTACATAAGTCAATCGAAAACCTGATATTTAATATTTCATTAAAACACTATTTTCATACGACCATGACGAATGAACCTCTTTATGTTATTGAATGTGGTTTCTTTATGAACAAATTACGAAATGGCAGTAGATAAAATAGTTTTTAACTTCTCTCGGTTTAATTTATCTAAGTCCAAAGTAGAACATGCAAACTTTTTAAAGGAGATCTGTCATGTTATACATTGCCTATTTTTTGCCAGCTTCATAACCTTAGTTCATCATAACCGACAAAAAATATGGCACATCATGCATTTTGAAAATTTTCAATGAAGCCCTATTCTACTCCGATTCTATAAGTTACTATTAAACGAATCACATTTTTGCAAAATTGCATGATCAGACTTAGAATTTGTTCACTGATCGTTTTTGCTCACTGTGTGATACGAATCACATAGAATCTTAAAACTTCAATACCCTTAAAGAATTTTATCTTGCAGCACACATACACGCACAACTATTTATAGTAATTATAATTTATGAATTCCACTAAACAAAATGTTACTGCTAAGTTTTTTGATTCTGAAATATCAGCAACATTGCCGGAGGCCTATTGCTGTTTTACTCGTTAACCCCCGACCGATTGAGGGATATAAGTTTGACATGTTTGTCTGTTTGTGTGTTTGCTTGTGGCAGACTTAACAACGGATGAGCAGATTTGGACCTGGTTTTATTTAATTTAATAGAGTTTTGTCGAGAGTGTTCTTAGCTAGGTCTGATAAAAATTGGATCAGTGGTTTCCATGATCTTGGAGTATCTTTGATGTCAGATGGGATCTCTGGAACGGTAAAAGCTAGATGGTTCGAATTTGAGCTCAAATATTCAGGTTCATGGTGCGTTTCCGACATCTGAAACCTTGAGGATCTAATGATGACCAGTAGAAAGTAAGTGGATATCAATTTCGTAATTTGAAACTTGAAAAATTGGAAAATTATAAACCTTACGAAAATAACATAGTTAGATGGGGTCTTCTCGAACTAAAGACTTAAGAAGCCTGAGACATGTCAAAAAAAAAATTACGATGGCGGCCAAAAAATAAATTCAAATGATGTGTAGCTAGGAATTTTCTGAGGCCAAAGGTCGAGCTCCGCGTAGGACGAAGCCCGGAGCGTCCCCCGCCTTCAGGCGCCCCAGGTCTAATATGCTGAATGTTCTTAGCCATGTCAGATGAAAATTGGATCAGTGGTTCTATGTTGGAGTATGATGGGAACTCTGGAACGGTAACAGTTAGGTGGTTCGAGTTTGAACTCAAATGTTTATAACTATGGTGACCTTTCCACATCTGAAACCTTGTAAAAACTAATGGTAATAGTACGTCGGGAGTTTCTTAAATTTTCAATATATTGTTAATATTCGATATAGGTATCAAAACTATGCAATCCCAGCTTAGAACATGACTAAGGTTGACTTAAATTTATTTGTCCATACATGAAAATTACTACGAGCATTGACTGCTGCCGTAGGCCTTAAGTATTGCAATTTTTAAAAATTTGCCCCTATTTGAGTAATTACAATAATAATTAATTAAAATGTGAGTTAGCTGTATTCCACTTTTTACCCACAGTTTAATCTCTCAATGATTAGATTACATTTTTAACTAGGTATGTTTATCTACCCCAATATCATTTGGTAAACGACAAACAAATTCCCTGAAATAAATACATTTATTCTTTTCTTGAGATACTCGTAAGTCGTACCTCTCTAATTAATGAAGGTTGATATTAAAATCAGCTCAACTCTGCATAATTGTGTTTAGTATGTAACTATGATTCACTTACACTATCCATTTATTGTTTAAAATAGAGGGTAAATTACACTAGCAAGTGGTAACACCGGTTGAAACACAGGCGGTGCAAAGTAAAGGAGGGCAGGGCGTTTTCAATGACACTGTTATGTGTCTCAGACGGTCAGCTGACTCGTTATCATTAATTTAGTATCATACGACACACATTAACTGATGTAGACCTAGATAAAACTGATTGGTGTAATTTTAAATCCTCTATTACCTTTACAGATTGAAAAGTCATCAGCATCTCGATTAGTACCTCTCAGCAACCTAACTTTTAATAACAAAAACAATAAAAACTATGAAGTGTATACTAACCTACTATTGTATAAGGTTTGTAAAAACTTTTCAAACATAAAATTCAAATTGATATATATATATATATATATATTTTGTGATGCCAACTTTTAGTAAAAGCATACTTTCAAAATGATAAAAAGTCACACACCGCAATAAGGGATAGTCTGAAATTTCCCGGGGTACTTATCGTATTGTGACTAGCTTTTTGGAATCTGCCTTTCTGGCGGGCCAATAGAGCCATGCCTGCGGCACCTGATGGCTGGAGAGATACATCGGGCTTCGTTCTACGCCGAGCTCGAACATTGCCAATAGGAAGAGCAGTGGCGAATAGGACATCGTGATGCTGGGGCTTCGCCCTATGCGAAGCTCGGTCTTCGGGGGTTGGTGTTCAAGGTGGCGGGAGATTTCAGGCAGTGTCATACGCGGAGCTCGGACTCTGGGCTAGTGGGGTGCGGCTTGGCCTTCAGCCTCGCAAAAAATAAGTAAAGTTAAATACACTTTATTGCATAAATATAAAATAACAAACATGAGATGGAAAAGGAAATAGTGAAATACAATTTAGGCGTCCTTATCGCTAAGAGCGATCTCTAAATTACTCGGATTGAGGGCTGTGGGTTGGTACGAGGGCGTGTAACGGTACGCTTTCGGCAGGTTCCCGAAAGCTGTATATACAAATACCACATAATTGCACTGTTTTACATAGTTTTCATCTTAAAGTTGAGAATGTCTAAGTTATCTGTCGGTTTGTTTACGTTCTCGTTGACATTTAGATTTTTAATTATTTTCATGGCATAACCCACTAGGCTCTGGCCAAATATAAACATATTCATCCGAAGTCGTTTTACGTGGAACGGAGAAAGCACGAGAATTATTTTGCTAAGTGACATAGGGCCTTTATTTTATAATACTTCCACGATTGATTAAGAAAACGTTGGTAGCTCATTCTGAATGGTAAAAAACACAGCTGCCATCGAAAAAAGAAACCGATATTATCTATAGTTCTTTTCATTCAAATCTTCGGACGGAGAGCATCGTATTTTCCAAAATATGAAGGAGTTTGCCTCCAAAATGAAGAAAAGCACTCTTGGAAGGCTAGTACTTCGTTTTCTGTAACTTACAGCCATGAAGTATTAAATTTCCACCCGTAACAGACGGGACATATGATTGGGAGTTTTTTGGGATTTCAATGTTTTTCAATGTGATGGACTAAAGCTTTAAGGCTGACGGAACGATGTCCCTGGCCAACCAGGAAGGATACCTGCAGTCCTGTCTATGTAAACCATAATCCTGTGTTATGTTCCTGTAGTGTTTCCGGCCAACATAATATGATGGACCTTATCGTTCTGTTTATCTCATGTAAATCATAAGTACGTACAACTGTAAGTAGTTAACAGTAAGGTCGTAAATTAAAACAAATTTAATAGAAGTCAAACCATACTTTTTATTTAATTCAGTGCGGACCATGGGAGCGGTGATTTCTTAATTTTATTATACCTTTCACAGTTAGTATAAACTGTGTGGTGCTCGACTTCTTGTTTAAACCAATTCCATTGGTTGATTTTCTAAAAACATAATAAGATACCACCTACTACTACCTGCCTACTCAAAACCATATATGTAATCATCGAACTCACCAACATACCGAGCAGCCACAGGCATATTGAGCTTGACACTTCTCTTACTTTAAAAACCAGGCTATAGGCGGGACGCTCCAGACATCTCCCAACGAATTTCATTGAAGAAAAACACAACAAACATGTATAACATTTATGTATTAATATAACACATTACAAACTAATAATTGGTAATATTAAAGTTCAGTTTTGAGCAAGTCACTAGACAATGATTTCACCAAATTCGTTTATAGGAAGTAAGGAGATGATAGGTATCTGGCTGAGAGGACTGGTGCGGCGGGGGCCACTAAGGGCGCAGCCGGTGCGCCGAAAAAGGGCGCCGCGTGGGCGACCAGTCTTGCTGAGGCGACAACAGGAGCGGGGGCAACAAGAGGCGCTGGCGCCACAACTGGGGCAGCAACCGCGTGGTTCACAGCATGAGCGGAGTAGGAGCTAGCGTATGGGGCCACAGCGTACGCTGCCGGGGCCACTGCCGGGGCTACTAAGGCTGCTGGAGCGGCAGCCAATGGGAACACACCAGCATTGGCGACAACGGCCATGGCAAGGACGACCTGGGAAGCGTAAAAAAAATTACAATAAAGTACCTACGTTATGTCGTAGTATTTTTCATACCTACTATATGTGAACAATATTATATATAATAATTTGCATCAGGCAGGGGATTGTGGGACGGCTTTGCAAGCATTCTTTTATTTTTATTTTTTACTGTTGTGGATAAGAGTTGAAATGGCTCCGCCATACCGCTTTTAATATAACTCATTTTCTAATAAATATGTGATCAGTTCCCTCGGTTAGGAACTTTCTTAACACACGATAGAAAAAGAAATTGTTAGACCTAAAATATGTAAATTTTATGGTCCATTGTTTGCACAACTTCTGATTGGATAATGTCCAAAATCGATTGCATCGAGTGGTTTGATCTGAATGATTAATCTCTTGTGGTACTGTAGAATACTGATCAGTAGGTTTTCACTATAGATATTAATCTAAACCCAGCCTAATACCTACTTGACATATTAACAACGTTAAGTACCAATGACGTAAGTGAACACACAAAAGTATCTTTAAAATACTTAAATTATTATTTCGCAACAGACAAAAGAATTTTTTCTTTTCTTTTTGCCCTTTTTTCAGTTTATTTTCGTGGTAGACGGAATTTCTCTTTACGAGATTTCTTTCTCGCCTGAAGTTTCTGAAAAATTTTGAGTTCTCAACACATTTTTGTTAAAATTATTATTTTACTTACTGATACCCTTTTAGCTCAGGGACCTAAAAGTCATATTGCAGAATTAAATTGGTCTTTTTTTTCATAGAACGCGAACTCCATAACACAGATTATAAAACTACCATGATCGGGGTATAAAAATGTAATAAAATATGCACTCACAACGAATTTGGCGATCATTGTGCTGGGTTTGTGACTGCTCACGTTTCTGTAACGGACACAGTGGACTGTGTCGTCTCCAGGCATCGTCACGTTTTATACCGACTGACGATTTCGTTGGGCAACAGCATGCGTGTACGCAGCTATCAAATGCACAGGACATCGCGGCAGCGTGATATTTTGACCCAGACACAGGTGACTGCGCATTCTAATTTCGACTTTGTATACATCAATTTCACTGTACGTTAAGTAACTGTCGAAAAGAAAAAATATGTCTTGTCTATACCTATAGCATGTATACCTATTACATTTTAGATGTATATAAATGTACGTTCAGAATTTAGATACTTACATCCAAGGATCAGGGGGGGGGGGGGGGGGGGATGAAGAATTCTGATAATAATACTAAAAATACGGGGCAAGTGCGAGTCTTACCGTACTACGAGTATTAAGGCTAATTGTAAGTATTCAGTGAAAAAAACTTTTACCGTTTTTGCTCACAACTTATAAACTATTTTAAATGTATCAAGTTTTAGTATTTGGTGTACAAATAGAGGATATGAGCAACACTTTAGCTAATATTGAAGATTCTAGATAATACCGTTCGTGAGATAGACCTGGTAACAAAAGAGGTCTAACATTGACATCTTTGACGGGGAGCTTACGTCGTTTTTTCTCTACAAAAAAAGTTTATTCGTCATGGTGGTAAGTGACAATGAGGTCGAAGAAGGAGCACATGGGCTTAGTAAGTACTGGGCCGTCTATAAACACTGCCCAAACATATTAACGCCGAAGCAAAGATATTTGGCTCCGTTTGCTCTTTGGGTAGACACGGATTCCTAAATTGGGATACAAATACGCAACCAGAGAAATTTCGAAGTAATAAGGACATTTAATTCGATGGATCACGTTAAAAATGCATACAGAATGTGCAAAGATAAATTACACAACAAAAACCGTCGTTTCTCAATATGCTCCATTTCTCTACACGCACCTCGCGAATCCCAAGTGACCATCGCAATACGTCAAATGTTTACTCGAGCGCACGTTATCTGAATCACAATAAACAAACTATAAAAGGCATTGCTTTTTTCTTAGTAGTCACACTACTCGTCTTCTTTCCAATAAGGAAGGTCCACTACCAAAATAAGCAAGATGTTCTCTTTCAAATCTGTAAGCTCTTTACTACATAAAATTACTCAAATATTAAATATTTAACCATGTTGAGGCATATTAATATAAGGAAGAAGGGTCCACCCCTCACCTTTGGATTCATCCTAATTATTCATGGATTTCCACAATGTAACACCTCATTCCGTGCCCACTTTCATTATGCCTTTTAAAAATAATATTTTTCTTTCTTTTTAGATCGTACTCATCGCTGCGGCTTTCGCCATCAAAGCTGAGTGCAGTGGAGTGGCAGTTCCAGCTGTAGCAGCTCCTTTAGTGGCACCAGCACATGTTGGATACGCACACGCCGTGCCTCAAAACATTCCTCCTTATGCGGCTCAGATCAGTGTCGTCAACAGGGCGCTTAGTCCTCTCGTGGGGGCTCCATTTGCCGCACCTTTTGCGGCACCATTTGCAGCACCTTTAGCAGCACCATTTGCTGCTCCCCTTGCTGCTCCAGTAGCGGCTCCCATCGCAGCCCGTTTCGCTGCCGCGCCTTTCGCCGCTGCAGCGCCTTTCGCCGCTGCAGCACCTTTCGCCGCTGCTCCGTACTATGGAGGTCCAGTAGCTGCACCATACGCATTACCAGGACCGTTCGCTGCTGGTTACGCCGCTCCTTACCCCTACGCTTCTGCAGCCCCCTTTCCCCGTGCCGCATTCACCGCCCCAGCATTTGTCCGATAGATTTGAGAAAATATCAAAATGACCTTCCTTCAAATAAGACTGGTCTCAAAGACTACCTAATTTTTACCTAATTACCTATGTATAGTTATGATAATTTAGGACATTTTAAGAAATATATATTTTTTATTTTTGTATATTGTATTCTTATTTGTTTCCATTCTACATAAAATTAATTCGACGCTTCTATTTACTCAAAAGTTAATGCTACTATGGCACTTTCGCCAACTAAAACCATGCTAACGATTTTAGGAAAAGTTTCGTGGTTTGTCCTATAGGGAATTCAAAATACTATGAAAATTAGAATCTACAAACGTACCTAATTCTGTCAATATAAGTTTTCAAACGGTTTAATTAAACAACAACAAGTAATTTACAATAAAAGTTCTAGTGATAAAACATCGGGTTTAGTTTAATGTATTAAATGGTCACTCCTTAGTAGTATACAATGCGAAGGTTGGTGTCCCCAACATACTGTGGCCTAACACAGAGCGAGCATCGATCTCAACCCTTTAATTTCCATTTAAACTCCCACAATGCCTGCAATGCTAAGTTTTGTATTCGTTTATTCCATTTGACTATGCGTTTTGCACTCAGACACAGAATCACATAACGTGTATTTATAATCAATAACTAGGTAATTTTTCACCCTTTTTCTAATTAATTTAACTTTACTTATTCACTTGCCCTATAAAAATTAAATATTATTAACAAAAAAGAAATAAATCTATAAAGGTATAGACTATAAAAGTATTGAACACTGGTCTATGCCTTTATAGATTTATTTCTTTTTTGTTTTCTATAGTTTATTATACATTTCAATATTAAAAAATTTGGGAACATGATATGGCAGGTGCTCTATGCACTAGACGGGCACAAGATAGGAAAGAATGGAAGTCTAGAAGAGGCCTATGTCGGAAGACAAGCAATGTAAAACGAAAACAGCAATAAAGGCTTATATTATTATATTTTTTTGACGTCAATCCCACTCAATAATGCTATTACGAATATGTGTATGTATCTACATGTATTTTTATAATATTTTTTTAATTATTGGGCCTTCTCCTATTTTACTCAATTATGTAAATGAGAGCTCGAGTATTACAAGATGCTATTTTTGTCACAAAGTATTTTGTACTAAGCTTTGCATAATTGATTAGCTTTCCTAGACTCCAGTCATCTAGATCCATAAAGCCGATGTCTGTCGGAAAGCTTTGGAGCTTAGGAGCTATTTAAAGTTTTAATTAGGAAACACATTTACATAACAATTTCCTAGTTATTAATTATAATTAATAACTTTAGGAATTGTTATTTTAATTGTTTTTGATTATTAATTAGAATTGACCTACCTATCTATCTTGGTACTTATCATTTATTTACATATTTACAACTTTAAATTATTTATATTATAATAACAGAAGAAAAACATATTATACAAGAGAAAATGTACAAAAATAAAATTAAATGTTACTTATACAATTATATCTAAGTATTAATTATAATTACAATTTTAATACATTGAATGCGGATATTTTCTCTGAATGTAAGTCCATCCAAATTTGTATTATCTTATCTAGTTATTAGTGATATTTATTCATTTTATAGGCTATAAAATCAAAATTAAAAACGGAAACCCTTTCAATGAAAAGTTTATTTACAAAATTGTATAAAACAGTCTATGTACCTACATAACAATACAAATTAACAACAAACTAAAACTACAAGACTAGAATCACTTCCACGCGGCTTGTCTAATTAGCGGAGCTTGTAGCACCGGCCCTGGCGCTGCATGTAAATGGTGTGCGTATGGAGTTATACCTAAAGGGAAAGCCTTTGCTACAGCGAAAGGTGCTGGAGCGACCGCTGGGGCGAAAAGTTGTGGTGGAGCAACTGGAGGAAAAGCTGGAGCGACGGCTCTGACTACAGGCGCGAATGGAGCATGTAAGGCTCGGGCGTATAATGGAGCAACTGCTGGCAAAGCAGGCACTGGTGCAGCGAGCCTAGGTAGAAGATGGGGGAAAAACGGGGAAGATGCTGCTGCGAATGCTGTGGCTGGAAAATGTGGAGCCGGCGCGGGCCATATAGGCGCTGGTGCGGCAAAAACTGAAGCAGGACCAGCAGGTGCTGGCAGGAATGGCGCTGGCGCTGGTAGAACTGGTGCAGGTGCCGGAAATACAGGAGCTGCGAGTGGAGCCGGTAAAACTGGCGGTGGAGCAACCGGTAGGCCAGCCGCGAAAGGGGCTACTGCATGTATCGACCTTACACCAGTCGGGAAGTTGTAGAATGGGGCATATCGCACTATGGGAAAGGACTTGATCACTGGTGCTGATAGTAGATGACCTATTCCGCTAGCTGTGCAGCTAGCTATGATGGTGAGAGTGATGACCTGCGAAAGGAAACAATGCATTAGATAAGTATACTTGAAATTGTATAGTATGAGAGATTGGTTATGAGAATATGGTCGAGAACCCTGTCGAGTGGTGGGGAACTGAAGATAATTGAAAGGAATCTTGAATTCCCTTCTTCCATGTGTTGTACTTAATGATATCTTACTTTGTGGCCGCCTATGTCCAAGGTATAACAAGGCTACTTACTAATCTTAGCAGTGACATTGTCTCTGAGTGACACGACTTGATTAGTCGAGGATCAAAGTGGAAGTGTGATGATGGATGCGTCACAAGTCGTTATATAGTTCATACTGTTGCAGCACACGACTATGTTGGTCAGCGCCAGTTTCACTTTCCTTCGGCAGGACATGCGCATGCGCAATTAGGCGCCTGCACGGACACCATCGATTACCGAATCTGTCAACCGACTGACCATTGTTAGGATCGTTATATAACTTAAAGAGGTTTGTAGGGACCATTTGGTATGCGTTTTGTAACCAACCTGCACCTACTGATGATGAATGTACGAGTAGTAGTGTGAAATAACCTTCATGATCTAGCAGTGTCGTAGTCATACGCCGCAATAAAAGTTCTCGATACGCGGTTCAGTCAATTTCTTCTTACTAATATCATATCATCTTTGTACCTAATTCAAAAAGCACAAGTGTGTTTCTGGTAGGTGGTGGAGCGAGCTTTTTTAATTTTTAACGGCTGTTAATGTGAGTTGAAGGATTTTTGTCACTATTAAACGGCAACAGTTAGAATAATGCTGCAAAAAATAATTATTATCTAAATCGAAAAAATCTAGACCTGCTTGCACACACAAATCACGGTCACGAGCTATAGTAAAAAATATAACTTACCTTTAGTATAGTGTAATAGACTAACTATCACTCCGTGTATTATAAATTCATAAGAATCATATCCAAATATATATCAGAATCATAATTTTATTCTATGTCATAAACTCATAACATAACTCATAACTTAAATTAATTTAGAGAATTAAACTCCTGTTAAGAGGTTCAAGTTTCCGTTTTTCTTCTTCTTAGTCGTATTCCTCATTGATAAGGGTCGTGATTTTACGTAGACTATCCTTTATTAGCATTGCCTCCCCCATGTTACTCACTGGTTATCTCACAGTGAGTTGCAAGACACATCTTTAATGTTAGGGTTTCTTTAAGACTCGTGTCATCTCCATCTAGAGCATGTATTTTAATGAAGAAGATTAAGGTGATTTCGTGCAACAGCGGTCTGTGTGCAGGCAGTTTCTTCACGATGTTCTAAGGATGATTTAAGGTAAGACATTTAATATGCCTTATTACGGCTTTTGAAGCTGGTAAATTCGTTTGAATAATTAGTATGAAACCTAAAATTTATTTATAACCTATATTACTGTTACGAGCATGTTAAATAATCTAGCCCTCTCAATTAGTTCACGAGCCAAGGACGCCCTCGATATTAAGCAGAGTTCGCGGAATAACCATGTTGAATCGAATTCAAATGAGTCTTCAGTTCGAGCAGTACTGTTTGATATTCTAAACCGAACGCGACGCGAGGAGAAATGGCTGCGTTCGAAAATACACAACGCGGTTTGGTTTTGGTCAGATATAGTCATAGAACTTTTCGGCAGGTAAGTATCTATAATGCTGTGAATATAGCATAGTACGCATCTTCGCGCATGTAACAGTCAGAAAAAATGCCCCATTTTACCTTGCTTATCTGTACGTAATTTACAATAGGCAACAATAATGTCAATAAAACCTGCTGCTGGCACTGGCCGTACTCGTATTTTAAATTTAAATGAACATTTTTCAGACACGTGAAGATGGTGTTTATAACAGCAATTAAAAGATCTTAATGTACCTATTAGCAAAAATTTGTACTACTCAGAATAAGTTTTCGATCGCTACCTTATTTATAAGTCAGAGGCGGCCTAAAATAGTGACATCCTTTTTGTTAAACTAATTCCTTTTCTCGAAGTGGAATTTAGTTCTAAAAATAGTCCTACATTTTCAGGGACACCTTTAACTCCAATTTCGTGTAATATCTCTCTGTAAGTGATCATTTCTTCGTAACTCGAAAGCCTTTAAGCGATTGTTAATTATCTACGTAGGTACTTAATCTTTTCTTGAAATCGGATTTCTATAAAATTGAAAAGACTTATAGTGTACCTTTTTGTGAGTACTTACCTACATTTATTAGAAAACAAGATGAAATCTATAGTAGCAAAGGACCATTTTAGTTTCACAGAAACATATTTATACATTACCTAAATTGGATAGTTTCTTTAAAAAAAATGGTTTCCCTTTTACATAACATGAATGTTTTTTCTCAATGATTAATGTTCTTGGAAAATGTTTATCGTTCTCGAAATAGGTGGCCCATAACATATCGAAGGCTTTGTGTTCAGAAATAGGCCAATCTGTTTCGATTGTACAGACCTTTTGTAGTACGTAAGGTTTCTTTTACTTTTGCCAAGGATGAGAGGCTTCCTTGAAACTCTGACCACCCGCACCGAATTGACCAAAATATTAAGTGCAAACAATGTGTGTTCGTAACAGTTTGGACGGGTTTGGAAATTAGTTGTTATTTTCTTTCAAGGTAGTTTGGTAGAGCCGTAAGAAATTTCTCGTATCGAAATTGGAATGTACGAAGTAAGATTTTGATTTGATTGACTGATTGAATAAAAGCCACAATTGTCTAGGTATAGGATATTGTTGTGGATTGTGCCTAAACTAACAATGTTACAGAAGGATAATAATAATAAGTATAATGAAAGAAAATATTTGAATATTTTTTGCTTTAGTACGATTGGATGAAGAAAAAATAGTATCTCCTAATGTTTATTCATTCGAGTAGGTACATTTTGTGATGATTTTTGACTTTACAAAATTACAGAAACAATGTTGTTTTTTTATGGATAATCTGAGATTAGTTTTACTGCGGCGACTACAATTACTGTTCAAATGTTTGTGCAGTAACTTACATACAACACACATTGTGTTAGAGATTATTTGCGTTGTATTTACTCATATTTACCAATCTTGATAAAGGACCAATAGGCGTGGATATACTCGAAGGAATTGAAAATAATGAAAACATAAGAATATTTTTACATATTCTCTTCAAGAACATAATTAATATTTATTCAGTACAAATGGTTTTCTAGAGAATTAATCAGTCTTGTCTTACTTAAGAGCAACGAAGGGCGCGGATGGGCCGAAGTAAGGCGACGCTACGTAGGGCGCAGCGTATCGGGCGTAAGGCGCTGCAACAATTGGGGCAGCTGCTGGAGCCACAAATCTAGGCGCTGGGGCCACATATGGTGCTGGGGCCACATACGGAGCTGCGGCCACATACGGAGCTGCGGCCACATATGGAGCTGAGGCCACATACGGAGCTGGGGCCACATACGGAGCTGGGGCCACATACGGTGCAGGGGCAGCAACCACTGGTGCGGGGGCAACCAAAGGCGCAGCAGCAGCTACGAAACCATTGTAGTTCCTCGCAATGTATTGTGAGCTAGCTGCGGTGACGAACGGAGCGGGTGCTGCCACCACCGGCGCAGGAGCGGCTACGAGTGGAGCCGGAGCTGCCACCAGGGCTGCAGGAGGTAGGCTTGGCTTGCCCAGAGCCAGGGCGATGGTAGCTAGGAAGATCACCTGAAATTTGAAAAAGTAGTTAAATAGTTGTAGGTTTGTTTTTCAAATAGTACCTACCTAGTAATTAGTTAAACTATTATTGTATTTGTGATCTTGATGTAAAATGTCAATTAGACTTACAATTTTGTACATTCTGCTGATGTTGCGTCTGTCTGTGGAACAGAGGATGCGAATGATGTTAACTGCTTTGTGACATTACCTTTTATACAGTGGCTACTTGGCCGGTAGTATAAGATTCACCTTGTATTCCGTTTCGTCACTATTGCGGTCGGGGCTCGTTAGACGCAGGGCACGCAAAGAGGGCAGTTAAGTTACGGCAACGCAGGTGCACAAACTGTGATAATAATACTATGAACTTACTGACTTTGAACTACAGTGGTTGTATCCCAGTTTTCTTATAATGGAATTAAGTAAAGTCGGGAATTCTATAAGTAATTATAATAATAATTACTCTTAAAAGCTTCTACGCTCAACATTTTGGACGCAAGCCTTTCAAAATACCGGGTGGAATTAGTAACAAAATAATAATAATAATTATTATTGTAACGTAAAGTAACGTTCATTTTCACTGAACACAGAAGAGAACTACCCTCCGAGATTTATCTGAAAAGAACAAAAAAAATCATCATTTGGATTTTTTGTTCCTAATTTTCCCAGATTTCTTACTCAGTTTACCACAGTTTTATGAAATTTTAAACTCCTACAATTTGTAAGCAAATAATTTTTGACGATTTTCCAAAGCTATTTTGATTCGCTATTGGAATGTTGGTATACAGAGTGGAAAATTGGAAAACTACGGCATGAGAGGGAAGTAAAGTGGAGTGAACCTACTTATACTCGTATAAGTGAGAAATTTCTCTCTGTATCTCTTTCAGAGATTCTCGATCATCTATCGGAGGTTTCAGAATTATTTCTTTTTACTTAGAAATCTTTTACACATTGATGCAGATCGATCTTGTTTGATCCTAAATTCTAATACTTTTGAAATATTGCAAATACTTTTAACTTTGACTTGGGCAACTGTTTTTTAGTGTGCTTTTTCGTGCAATAACGATTACATCGCGCAGAGATTGTTAAAAATTTTTAGATATCAGAATAATGCTGTGAAATATGTGAACATACTCGTAATGCACAATAAAAACTTACTCTGAGAATCTATGATGCGTGTTTAGATATGAAGACTTGGGCAAGAAGTTTAGCATATCTACACATCGAGGTTAGACATTGTAATAAGTTTACGAGTACTTTACATTGAGAATCTAATAGACTAGCTTTTAGTTTTTCCAGTTAGTAAGGCTACCAGATATTTTTTTACATAAATAAGTTTTATGTTAATTTCATTATTTCATTATAAATGTAGGTAGAGTACTGCCTGCTAACTGGAAGAAGCAATGTAATAGACTAGATTTTAGGTTTTGTAGAGTCGGTAAATAACTTTTGTTTTATAACATTTCGAAATTCACACAAAAGTAGGTACCTATATACCTCATACATAACATATGTAAGTACCGATTTTGCATTCTCAGTTAATATTTTTTCAAATCATGTAGAGTTTACATCACGACGCAGCTACAGACCCTTTACTGGTCCGTGGATTTCAGATTCCTTCAAAAACATGTTTTTATTATTATTTCCCATGCAGGTTTACTCAAGTACCTACGATACTTTTTCATTACAGCAGTCAGTAAATGTATCTTCGAAAAAGTTGGAAAAGTCATGGAAATCTGGCTCTAGTCACTACGAAATCGACGTTCATTATACTTGTGGCGACGCACGACGCGCGCCACTACGATTAGTATCTACTCACATCGGTGTAGAACGCGCTATCGAAATTTTCCTGGTGGAAGATCTTCCCTTTTCCCTTTCATACAACTGACGTTACGTCATCCATGTCCTCACTTAGCGCGTTCGTACATACTCATACTTACTATTGTTACTAGCTGTTAGGCCGTATAAGTTTTGTATGATACGAACACATGTATTTGACCCTAAGTATTCGCATACGTCAGTAAACTAAATAGCGAATGTATTGTTTTTACTATAAAACATACATTCTAACAACATACCCACTAAAATGGCTTTATTAAGTGCGGGGTAGGCAGATATAGAGATAATGGACCAACACACAACTCTGTATGCACTTCAGTTACCAAAATTCGGTCATGAAATTAAACTCACCATATCTTTCATGTTGTATAGCATTTATTTAATGCAAATTTATTCAGAAAACGTTTTATGAGGTAAATGCTTTGTGAATTCGTGAATATTTATAGCAATAAAAAATAATTATACCGTGTTTAACATGTTTTTAACTTGTTTTATGAGACGAATGTGGTAAGTTGATAATACAAACTGTGATGAACTGTGATAACTGATGAGAGCAAATAAAAGCAAGCGAAATATGTTTCAATACGTTATGAAAATGAGTTCAATAAATAAAGTACGAGATGTACTTGTAGGTAGGTCTCGTTAGAAAATTATTTTCAGTATCGAAAAAAATAATTTATGATCTAGTAGTTATGTAGTTAGTGGCATACGTAAGCAGAATTACCACTTCTGAAAATAGATATCCTACGCTGTTTACTTTAAACATTCAGTTGAAAATGATGATCCTTCTACCGGTATATTTACTACGGTAAACGTTTAGAAAAACATTCCAGTTAATTACATAATTAAATTTGATCACTAAAAAAATAAAAAAATAAAAGTATAAATATTTTATTCACAAACACCTTCAACTATTTACAGTGTATTTTACATAACAAGTGTTTTACAACTTTATAACTATCATACTCTTGGTGGTTTAGTATTAGGTCTGTTGAAAGGCCTAAAAGTAGTAGGTTCAATTTCTCTAGAGTTTATAGGTCTCAATCTTAACCCATTTTGAGAGTTACGAAGGAGCACATTTCTTGCCAATATCGGAGTTCTGTACATCACTAGACGCGCTGGCACTCTGCCTTTACGAATACGCAATGACACTGGCACAGGTCGAACTATAATTTTCGCTCTAGATGGTATGAATGTGTGAACATATTTTATAGGTTTGGCATGAGCATGAACCAATGGTGGTGGCGCTATATATTGTAGTGGAACAGGAACAATCTCCACGGAAGTCTTCAGCTTCTGGGGTTTAGCAGCAGGCAATGGTGGGGCATAGTATTGTTTGAAGTTCACGTTTTGATTCGAAGGCAACGCTTGAGCGAAACTATTGTCAGTATTCGATGGTAGAGGCAAAGGTGTTGTTGGTTCCGGCGCTCTCACTGACGTCACTTGAACTTTGGTGGTTGATTGCGTCGTAGCTTCTTTCCTGGATTCCTCATCCGGCACGTTTATTGGTGGTGAGGGAGGAATGAATCCAATAGTAGGTGGTGGTCCAAATGGGTACGGTGGAAGCAGGATAGTAGCAACTGGTGCGGCGGCGTATGCAGTAGCGATTGCTATAGCTACATTTGGTTCAACAGGCACATTTTGGGTCGGATTCACAGACACAGTTCTAGTCACTGGTTGCACTATCACTGGCGGCGCAGGCGCAACGTGGATCACTGGTGGAGCTGGCGCCACAGGTACCACTGGTTCTAGCACTGGTGCTGCTACTAAACGATTGAAAGTCCTTTCGAAGTACTGTGAGCTAGCTGCAGTAACCACTGGTGCATGGCCAAAGGGAGCTACTGGCGCCACTCCTGAACTTAGGACAACGCTGCATATCGCTAACAGTACTAAGACCTGAAACAAAGCAATTTATTTCATAGATGCAATTTATGTTATGTATCATGAATTTAGACTAAATAGGATAATACCATTCGAAGCATGGTGGTGCCGACCCCTCGCCTGGCAGCTTTAAAAACAATGCGCGCGTTAGAAAATGGGGTCCTCGCTTTTATATAGGTGTAACAAATTTTGCATTGTGGTGTGGCAACGTGGTGGATGTCGCGGAATACCTAATGGTTCAATGATGGGTAAGGACACGGGCCTTGATGGCTACAAAAATCGTATTGAAATTACGGCCAAGGAATAGTAATGGACACAGTGGGCTATTTGGAAAGTACCGTGTGCGATAATGAACGACGATTAAAGTTCATTCGTAAGGGCCACAACAACTGTTACAAATAGATACCTCACGAGTGTCTTTATTGTAAAGTAAAGTAAAATACACTTATAATTTCTCCTTTAATTTCCTTTTTAGATAAAGCTTTGTAGATTAATCAAAATGTTGATTTGGTACTTTTAAACGTTGCAAATAATGCGTTCTGTAAATGCTTGATGAACTTGCATCAATAATTACACTTTGTTCAACAATACTTTATACTTTTGTTTTATTGCATGCTCTTCTAAGCATTTTCATTAAATAAATTTCATATAATAAATTGGTTAGCCAAACTTTGTGATTAGTGAGAAAACTGATGTGCATTGTTGGACACCACGTGGCCTAGCTCTTAGAATGAGACGCAGCTCAAATCCAGTCAAGGTGACCTTATGGGTCCATTGTAATGCCTGGAAACGCCGAACAGAAGAACCAGACCAGCTCCATCCACTGTCTATCGAAGTATATTAAACATACATACATAAACTCACATCTACAACATAAAATATATAGATATTTAGTATCCATAATCCCATAGGGGGTAGACAGAGGAACCACCTTCAAAGGTAGTTACAACTTTTCGCCACATGATTTTGTAGACAAACGCTTTAGGTGGCCAGCGTACCGCCGTCTATTAGTTATAAAATAGTGTCCACTAAAGATCCTTATTCGCCTCGTACAACGCCCACTGAAAGATTTGGGGTGGTGCTATTCTTCAGACCCGGCACACACATTGTCCCATATTACCTGTGTCATGCATTAGTCATACTTTATTAGGTGTTTACTTACATACTGTGTTTACCTGCAGAGTCTAAAAACAAATTGAGAATTCATTAATGTGCTGTAAACTAGAGGTACACTTGACCTGACTGAAATTCTAAAGCATCTTTACAGTAGTTTATTCTATCGACGGTTTATGCCTGGCTTTATCATCGTATCAATGTTGGTTCAATAAATTATTGCGGATTGATTTTTTTAGGCACTGACAACTGTATTATCTTATCTTATGACAGGGCGCCGGGAATTACCCAGCGGCACTTCGACCCTTGAGGATATTTTGTGCCTACCCCATTTTACAAACTGGTTATCTCAGTATGCATGTGCAGATGTTTTCCTTCACCGTTAGAGCAGTCGGTAAATGTACGTGTGTCTTCGAAAAATACGAAAAATTCATTGCTACATGGCACTGCACGGTTTCGAACCCAGACCTCCCGCTTGGGAGTCCGATGTCCTAGCCACTGTGCCACCGACGCTCTTTGACAATTGTGTTAGTATACTTATATAATTAAAATATTAAATATTCAATTATCCAATAAAGGTATAATAATAATAATGTTAATAAAGTAGTTGTTTTCATCTATGGGTTATATTTGAAAGAATAGTATTAACTAGGGACGTGAGAGTTATGCATGTAATATTAACTAAGCGAAAGTAGGTAGGTATGTAAAAAGTAATATATTCAATATTATAAAGCCAAATTATAGATTTTAAATTGAATTTTCTCCTGTAGTGAAAACCAACCCTAAGAGCACAGATTACCTAGGTAATTCGTTACTGGTTCCTCTATGTTAGTACTAGTTAATTACGCAATGGTCTTGAAACTAGAAGTAATTACCTGATGCAATAAGTTACCAGTACAGCAGTTACTAGAGTTCCTCGTGACCTTGTGAGTCACGAGGTCCCGTGGAACTCTTTCAAGTGCTCGTGACGCAAATTTCTTCATAGGCAACACCATATTAAATACCTTTAGTTAATGGTTTTACGAGGGGTGCTTTTTAAGTAAGTTTTTAGGGAACTGAAAGGAGTACCTACATCAATGAATACGTATAGCTACGAGTAGGATTTTCTTTCCATGTTTTGAGTTTGAGTTTGTTCAGTTCCTTTATTTATTTGAGTGTCATTTATTTATACGTATTATGATGATACTTACTGTCATTTTAATAATTAATTACGTAGAAAGTAGCAGATCTCCATGAACCTTCGAATTTTACAAAATAATTACCTATTGTAGATCCATCCTCGATGGATCCATCTAACAGACTACTCTAGTCCACTGTTGGGCAAGCCAAGCCAAGCCTCACCCGTGGCTTGCTATCCAATCTTCGGCTCTTCTCATCTAGTACCTAAATTGTTTCATGGTAACGATTCACAGTGTTTTTATTTTTGTTCTAACATGATATGAAATTTGCTAAATGTGACTTTTTAACCATTCTTTCTTGTGTATTTGTGATCTAAAACATCATTGTTGCTCATCCATCTTATAATAGTACACTTTTATAACACATCTAACTATGTAGGTATTATAATTTATGATTATCAGGAAAATCTGACGCAATGCGATTCTGACCTAATAAATATGACGTAGACGCCTTATTCTTTTTCAAATGGAACAAGTAAGAACCTAGCTTATCCATGCGATCAATTAATTTGTGACGCGTTTCACCGCGCTTGTAAAACCTCACAATTTCAAGCAAACGTGACTTGTGACGAATGAATAAATACAGAAGGGAAACTTAGAACGAGCGATCGTGCGACAGGCGTTCACACAATTACACGCTACACTGTGCGTCCCCTATAGATGTAAAGCGGTAAAACTGGTAAGTCATGATAATTTAAAATAGATGACGTTTATGATAAATGACCATAAATGACTGTCATTTTTGATAAAATTCTAATTTAACGTGGTAATTGACGACATTTCAAGTGTTAGCTTTTACTAATACCTTTGCCTAATAACTAGTTATCATTCAGTAAAATTGTGTTAAGATCCACACACTGTTTTCCAAAATTTGTGGGTACAAAATATGTTAAGATAGGTATTTATAAAAAACAAACTGTCATCGGATAGTATAAATTAATTGCTACAAATATTGTTATTACAAGTTTTCGACTAAGATGTACAAGAAAAGAGATATACTAAATTTTCGATAAAAGTTTTTGGGTATAATTGCGTCTTTTTATCGTGCGTTCACCGACCACATGTGGCTAAGATTATAGAAAATAAGAACACAAACAAAACTTGTCATGACAAGCCATACCTGAGCTGAGATATGACAGTTCCAAGTTCCGAGGCCGCGAGAAAATGCAATGTAACCAAAAATTTGAATGAACTAATGTGTCGGACCGCTCTGTGACACCTCCCTCCCTTCCCCTTTCGGCGCGCACCCCTACCCCGCTTGGTCGCAAGAAAGTTCAAACGCGCCGCCGCCATTAAAGTAACTATAGCTGACTCTCACTCGAATACTCACGCGCCGGACTATTTTTTTTACTATTCGCATTGTTTTTTTTTACTACGATGTTATGACATTCAAGCTTTATTCTTCTTTTTCTGCTTTTTAAAAGTTTTTAAACAAATGGTTGCTATGTAAATCTTGCTAATTATTTGTTGAACTAAAAATGTCCAAGGTCGTGGATAATTTAAATTTAAATTACGGCCATTGAAATAAATTACCGTAATTTAACCAAATAAAGCCTGCCAGGCAGAAGGGATCTGCCGAAACATGGGATCTATTCTGCAACTCCAACATTGGACCAACATGCGAAGAGCCACAAGTCTGCTCGTAGTTGTCCGATTGTTGCAATTATTGTCGCAAACGATAGATGCTCTGTCGCTCTGCGCTTGACATGGGTATTTTTCGAATTCGGCTGCGCTTACTTTTTATATAACGGCGTGTTATGCTAGGCATGAGGTCACAACTGATGAAACTTGACAATTATTTTCAACTGTTGAAACCAGATACGTTGTGAGACCTGGTTTTAAGTAGCGTAGTTCAAGCACATCACAACGCAGTTTCAAGTGTGTCGATATCTACAATATTCCTCTGTGTTGATCAAATAAATATTTTCTATTCTATTCTATTATATTCAAAATTATAGAGAACTTAATATACGTCGGTAATTTTTTTGGCCAAAAATGGGACCCACTTCGGCAAGCTGTAGCGAAGCGGGGAATCAATGTTTCAGTTATTGTTAGATATCGTTAGAACGGGGCCGAATGACTCTATCCAAAAGTACAACTTCCATTTTGATAGTTTAAATAGTTCAAGAGCTTGGTATACTGAATGTACACATTTTCGTGACATCGACACGACACAAGTTCACTCACCTAAAAAGCGAGTGTGTAAGACATGAAAAAAATTTGTTAAAGACGACAGGGCGCGCGCAGTGCGAGTGTAAGTGCTGAGTACCTCGCGTGGCTAAGTATCCTTTCTGTACTTTTTTATTTAGCACTTGAGACCTGAACGTGACTTTAAACGCTTTTACAATTAAGTTGAATTCGCGCATGCGCACTTGCGCGCATGTTCAACTTCTCTAGAAGTGTGTTAAATCTTAATACGTTAACATAAACAACAAAACATTAAGTATTCCAATTTTATTTATTCATAATATCACAACAGTTTTGTCCTAAGGTCACTCAAGGTATCAGTTTAATAGGCAACGATGGGGGCGGAAGCAGCAGCATAGTAGGGAGCAGCAGGGGCGGCGACGTAAGGAGCCGCAGGGGCAGCAAAGTAAGGAGACGCAGCGGCGGCAGTGTATGGGGCCGCAATGTAGGGGGAGCTGGCTACCACCGGTGCAGCAGCGGCCACGTATGGCGCAGGGGCAGCAACGTATGCCGCCAAGCCGTTATTGATGCGGTGGTAGTATTGGGAGCTGGTGGCGGTGACGATAGGGGCTGGGGCAGCAACTAGAGGGGCGGCAAAGGCCACGGAGGGTTTAGCGACGGCAAAGGCCACCAGAGCGGAAAGCACTACGATCTGAAAATAATAATAAATGTTTTACATAAGGAAAATTATCTATAACTGTGAGCAGGGAAATAGCTACAACATTTTTGATAAAAATAAATTAATAGCAAAGATAGATAATTATCTTGAAGACTGTGATGAAACAAATACAGATGGCTATTTTAACATAACCATTAGTCATATATGAATATACATAATTTTGTCATTCCAGGCCAATTAATCTTAACCTCGTGATGGTTACATTAGTGACCTAAAGAGATAAAAAAGGGTAAAAAAATCTTTGTCCGAATGATTCCAATGATCTTTTCTGTGCAATCACTAGAAAAAGGGAAATCAAATTACTCATATACACAAATATGACTATAAGTACTCACAATCTTCATCATTTTGATTGATTTTTTGTTTGTTCAACTGCAAGTACAGCAGGACTCATGCCCACAGCCTGTGCAACTCGGGGTTTTATAGTCAAAGAATAGTCGGTGGCGCAACGCGTAGTCAGTTGTCCCATTCGAGGCGATGTCTCTGACATTGGGCACACGTGATCTGAATCCTACCCGAGGCCTAATTCGTCAATGCTCAGTGGTCTCCGCACACTGTCTTAAAATGATTTGAATTGCAAATTACGCGCTCGAGGAAATGCATTGTTTTACTAGTTTTAAAAACGCTTCAGTCTTAATTTGTGCAATAAATTGATCGCAAGTAGTATATTAGTAATAGAACATTATCTTCTTCAAACCTTAAAAAAATTATTTAAAGAAATTTTAATATACTAAGATAATATTACTACTACTAGGTCGATTTCTGGTTTTTATGCTTTCAATCCTTTAGGTGTACATTTTCCAAAGTGTTAGTGTTAATCTCTATACCTAACCCTAATCTTGCCCGCCTAAAGATTGAATACCTACCTAGAGTAGGGTAGCTTAAATCTATGTTCTATAGAAAATTAATTATCTACAATAACGTACATTCGTCAAGATAAATTAGTTTTATTCCCATAAACACGCGGATAAAGTTTTTCTAAAATTAGTTCGGAGGACGTAGTCTTCTAATAAAAGACGTGTTAACTCATTTACAGCCTATTAAAAATATCTGATACTCCATCAATTACTTAGATTTCGTGTGACATTTAGCTACAATCTAGAGCCATTAGCTTTGACGGAAAGGTCGAATTGGGTGACGATGTCCTTAAGATTGGGCATTTATAGGATTAGATTGATTTAAATAACACGAAATATCAAATTAGGTAATTAAGTTTAAGTTAAGTTATTTAAGTTTTTTTTTGTTAAAGAAAAATCTGTTCATCCATCCATCACTCAAGGATTGATATATTAATCCCTGAAATATTTCTGATAGTATATCAGAAAATTAGTTTTTAAGATATAAACTAACTTGTACTTAACTAACAACAACACCCTGTAAATACACCTACATTTTTGCAAATAAATATATTCTGTATTCTATTCTGTATTATGTATTCTTGTTGCTCACTAATTTTATTTAGTTTAGTTATATCATTCATATCCGTCACTTCACTATCTTTGTACAGAATTTGTACTTTATATTTTTGTACAGTCAATCACAGAGGTAAGTAAGTACCTAAACCCCAAAGATTTTTAGGTTGTCATTGCTCATTGCTGACTGTATTATTTTATAGATAAGTAAGTACTTAAGTGGTTTTTGGTAGCTAATAATCACAAACGTTAAATTTATTAAGATACTAGCTACTGTAATATAATCTGACATTTGTTTGTGCTTGTAATAGAACGTTCAAAACAATTGGTACTGTGAAAATACTTACCCAGTGAAAATAGGATTTATACGAAGATTTAGAAAAACTATATATGACGTCTTGTCCATAACTCCTTTTGCTGACTTAATTGTTAAAAAATAGCCTTCTAGTTTTCCATAAACCTTGTACACCTACTACCTCTTTCTCGAAATCATTCATCAATCAGCACCGGCGGCACCTACCGGACCAGACCACGCCAACGGCACCCCCAGGACCCACCCGTGACATCCGGGTGGCGATTGACACCGCTGCACGAGGGCATATCCCTGAAGCAGCCTCCCCCCTCGGACGTGAGAAGATTCGACTACCTTCCTCTGCCCGAAGGTTGCCTGGAAGAGATCGCTTTTAGGCCGCCTAAATTGTTCTTCACTATTTCCTTTTTTATCTCATGTTTATTGTTTTATATTTGTGCAATAAAGTGTATTTTACTTTATTTTACTAATTTTTGAACCAGTTTGCAAATATATGGGACAGGAAATCACGTTAAAATAATAACTGGATCAATAAGAATTAACTACTCAATATACAAAATGGCTACCTACACTTCGGTTCCGCTATTATAACAAAACATGAGTAGGTATTATCGTAGTGTTATTTGTACACGAGCAATAAAATTTAATGTGTGTGTTATGATGGCTTATTGATGACCAATCACCTGGCAGAACCACGCGGTTGGGCCACGGACAACAGGAGAATATATAATTGTTTTTAAAAAAATGGACATCCAAGGGTTTATCTGATTATAGGTTAGGCTAGACCATCCCTTTAAAGGCTGTTGCTAATTTGCTTTGCTTTATGCATGTTTAAGCAGCATAGTAATAATTACCTAATGACTTTGTGCAGCAGTGTTTAGTAGAGTATGTATATTCTTTCCATACTAACTTACATTTTTTATTTATTGAATAGAAATACAAATAATGTCAGCTTAACTAACAAATAATTATATATAAACCTCCCCTCTTGCCGCTCCCGATGCAAAGGTTAACGCTTGCGGCGGCGGCGTTACCGCGCTGGATCGCTATGGCCAACCTTTCCACCAGGAACGACCCGGAGCGAGGGTCACAACCCCTAACTTACATAAATTTTCTCTCATAAAAGTGCCTTCTTATATATTGTATGTCACTGGTTAAAGAGTGTATTTTAATCTAATTGTATTTTGATTTTACCTGTCTCTTCCAGTTTTGATTACTCCCACCAATATATCTAAGTACCTACCCGTCTTTTGTTCATGTACGGGAGATTTCGCTGTCTCTTGCATAACGTTTCAGCTGCAGCCAGACTAGCTGGTACATGACACCTCCTATTGTCTAGTGCTTCCACTGAGTTCAACCTGAGGGTCCGTGATGACATAATTTACCTCTGTCTCCCCTCGTTAGGTAAAGGCAGTAGTGCCAAATGCTTTGTATTGTAGATGACACTGCGCCTACAGCAGTTAAAATAGGGATTTTATCTTCGACTCGGAGCTAAGATTTTAAAGAGTGATTTTTGTACAATTATCATCGGTAAAATTAACAGATATTATTAACATTTTAGTTGTTGATTTGGTAATTCTTAGAGAGATCATAGAATTTTCTCAGTGAAAAAGAAAATAAAATGTTCAATATTTTCTTTATTTTTCCAAAAATCTATAAAACACATATCTGTAAACGCACTGTCATCCGAATCACGTATGTACGGAAAATTTCAACTCTGTTGGATAGAAGTGGATTAAAAAATATTCCAGTGTTTACCATACCCTAATAATGTTTTGAATTTTTTGGGAAAATTACCCATCAGTTTTAAAATCCTATTTAGACAAAAAATTGGCGAAAACGCAGCAAAAACCACAGCATGAACTTTAAGTAGGTAGGTACTTAACTCATAACATACAATCCCAGTTCCATATCCTGAAACAACATGAAACTTTTTTATATTAATAGAATAAACTAGATTTTTTTGTTAAGGAACACTCCACGTGGCAGTCTTCTGCGTTGTTAACATATTGATAGGGACTCACACGCTTTGAAAACACATAGCATATGTGAAAACTGTACATACGTTTTAAGAAAAAAAAATGAGTTTCATTTTGTCTTTACATTCATCTTTTTTTAACAAGGAGCCTTTTACTGTCTCACTTATGTAAATGTACTGCATCAGAACAACAATTCTTATTTAAGAACTAAAGTTGTGAAAAATTCGATCGTAATTTGGTAAGTACCTACCTATTTCAGAATATAAAAAAATAAAGACGAAAAGTAATCTCTTCTAAGTCGTGTTCCTCATTGCTGAGGGTCGTGATCATTCTAAGGAATTAATCACATACCACGACTCTCGTGGCAGATTTAATAGGGTGGATTGCCATTGCCTTCCCCATTTCACACACTGGTTATCTCAATGTGCAGGTTTCCTCACGATGTTTTCCTTCACCGTCAGAGCAGTCGGTAAATGTACGTAAGTTTTCGAAAAAAACGAAAAATCATTGGTACATGGCATTGCGTGGTTTCGAACTCGGGCCTCCCGAATGGTAGTCCGACGTCCTAGCCACGACGCCACAGACGCTCTCAAAAAAGTAATAAAGTTATAAAGACCACATAATGTTAAATAATTTCATGTAAAATTATAGGATGGCTTGGGTGGCAAACTTTACCTACAAAATTTGTGATGACACTCTCAAAAACTCGAGGTACTTACCAGAATACCGAATATTTTCAAAATATTATCATTAGTTTAATTAATCTAAGCCTATCTATTCGGCACTATCTAAACACAATCTAAAATCGGCTTTTGAACTCGCTCCATCTATAAAACAATAACAACAAGAGATCATTATTATTATATTATTAAATTTACTTATAGGTTTGCCCAAAACTGATTTATATCAGACCTAAGAAGTACAAGTATTGTAGACATAACATTGAGAGGTCAAGCATACCTACTTTAGCAGCGGTTAAATCTGTGAACGCCCACAAGATCAGACTAATGACCGATAATAGAGAAGAAAATTCAATATTAACGATATTGTACGGTTTCTTCCAACCTCTGTCCATCGATTGATTTTTGTTTAAAAGAATTAGAGAGATCAGTTTAATGTACTCAAATTCGCCATATGCATGTAAGTACCCTAGGTTAATCAACTTTTGGGATATTTATTATACGTACGTACTTATTATAGTAGTGGTAGATCCTAATGTGAAGGATCGCCTGGGGTGGTACCATCCTCTTATCTATTTCTGCCGTGAAGCAGAGATGCTTGCATTTCTGTGTTTCGGTTTGTGTAAGGGTAAGAGAGCCAGCGTAATTTCCAGCACATGAGGCAATCCATCTTAGTCCTCAAGGTTAGCAGCGCATCAAAAACCCTCTAATATTAATACAGTGAGGTGAGTTGTCTATGGGTGATGGTGACCACTTAACATCAGGTGGCCCGTTTGCTCGTCTGCTCTTCTTATTTAAGAAAAACAAAAACTTATTCTGTTCAGGGTTCTCGGATTATGATGCCCGGTCCTTTGAAAGGCTTGCGTGGGGGCATGGGTCCAACACGTGGAGGCCTTTTTTAGCGTATTTACTACAATATTGTGAAGTGCACCGGGCCTGTCTCTGAACACGTCCATAAGAATGCATTCTCATTATATAGATTTCTATTGGGTGATTTGCCATTTTATCTGGGTTATCACGAACGAGTCACCATAATATGCTTACGAAGAGAGATAAGAAAGTATGTGACAATTTTGCATTTTCTACATTTCAACCTTCCAGCAAGAGTTCTAAACAAAACAATGGTTTCAATACTTTCAGCGAACAATACCTGCTTACTGACGCAATACGTGCCGCCTTGGAGGAAACGCGTGTAAGAAGACTTTCACGGACCCTTGATCTACAATCACACATTCCACTAAACATTTGCGTTACGTGGTTAACTGGGTTTGTTCGAATCACAACTTTTTGTTATTTATGATGAATTGATGACATCTTATTTATTTATTTATTCGTATGGCAGTTGGAATTATACACAATAACAGTAGGTACTGCGACATGTCACAACCAAATATCCAGGTTTCTTAGCCACATCTTATAAAGACCATTATTACGGGCAAATAAACTTCATTTTATTTCATTTACTCTCATCATCTTAATCTCACGATGGTAGAGGCCGGATATGGAGTATACGGTTTTAGAAAATACTGGCTCTTCTATAAATATACATCAACGCCTAAAAAAAGCGAAAATATGTGTAAAGTGTGTCCGATAAGTTTGAAAAAAAGGACGAAACAGTGTTTAAAAATTACAGCAGATTGCTTATTTATGTTCCTATTGACATTTAAAATCTGACATATATTAAGACAATGCGTCAGGTCTTAGCAGAAATCTTTAGTCTTATTCAATAAAAAATCTTTACCTCTGTAATCGGACTCTAAAGCTTTGGTATGTAGGATGAGAGGACATCTCAGATGTCATTTAGATATTCATTAATCATAGAACTATAATACCTTGAAGACAGATATAGTTCTTCAATGTGTTTGAAATATGCTAATTAAATACCTACCTATACAGGCTACAGGATCGTGACTCTTTAGAGGTTAGTATTATTATTATAATAAAAGCCTATAAAGCTTTGTAAATTGTGCACTAATGCAATAAGTATTACTTAGTAATGTCAAAAATGTAATGGAAGAGTAATTTATTTTACACAATTATTATATATAAATATTTTGCTAGCTTATACCTATCTATTAAAGTAAAGTATAGCATAATTGGCTATATATAATCAATTATGTACCTAATTCCTATCTAATGTGTGATGTAATTCCCGAAACCTACAACCTTGGGATCTTCAAGGCCAGAGTGAATAGGCATTTACTGAACCCGCATGCTCCATCGTCGACCTCATCGTCGCTTACCATCAGGCGAGATCGAGGTCAAATGCGGGTTTAGAAGTAAATAAAAATAAAAAAACTTTTCAATTGATAATTTTCATGAGGTTTCAAAAAGCGTGTAATAATATTTTAATATCGAGTACATCTTATAAGTCGTATTCCTCACTGATGAGGACCATAAACATTTATTGAACTAACCACAGAATTACTCTATTATCAGATTTAATTAGGGGTTTGTCATTGCCATGCCTTCCCCATTTGTGACAGTGATTATATCAGTGTGCAGATATTCTTACGATGTTTTTCTTCGCCGTTAGAGCAGTCGGTAACTGCACGTAAGACTTCTAAAAAAAACAAAGAAACTCATTGACATTGCATGCAATTTTCGAATTCGGATATTCCACATGGAAGCTCGTCGTCCTGGCTACTATGCCACTGATGTTCCCCACCACATCATGTGTTTGTTCTTAAAAAAAATCTTTACACAAAGCATAAGCATAAGTTTTACACGTTATATACTTCTAGATTCCTTTTAGGTATAGTTACTAATGTAATGTTATAAATTGCCATATGTTTGCACGGAAAGTACGACGGAGTCCCGACTTCCAAGATACAGGTTTCCACCTAGTTTGTAAGTCGGAGGTCCTATTATTGTGCCTGGTAATGAATAAATAAACTTTTCATTTTTTTTTCATTTTCAATATTCTTCATTAACCATTCCAACAAAGCTAAAATAGGAGTGTTCCACCATAATGGCCCCACAAGTGGATTCTATCCGGCGGGCGACGCTTGAGCCGCAGTCCCGTGTCCTAGCCTTTTAACCATTGTCGCTTCCGACACCTAGTATATCACGAAACAAATAAAACATAATAATATCAGAATATTTGACCGAAAGATTTTTCATACGATCTGTTTTATTTCTTTATAATCGAGAAAAGCGTTATTTAGAATACAGGGTGGAACTGCACGAGCGACATGCCCGAAAATATTAATATTATATTAGAGTTGTACAATCGTTTTGTAATGATTAGATACATACATTTTGTTGTAAATTTTCATTATAAAAATAAATCATTTTTCATCTTTTGGCAACCCTAGGGGCGTGTTATGTGTAGGTGAATCTCTACTCACCGGCGCCCGCCCGCGCTGCGCAAACGCATTTATTTTAGTAACCTAGAAACCCGGAAATGTTGCCGACCCGATCACCTGTTTCTTAGCGTTGAATTTTGTTATTAATTACGTTAAACTTTGAGAAGTTATAACTTGAAAACGGTTAAGAATATTAACATAGTTTCTTGGGGCAAAATTGCAAATTATAAAGTCAACCGAAACTGACATTTTCGGGAATGTCGGTCGTGCTGTTCCAAGTTGTATACTTAATTTAATTTTGACAGAAACTCTTATCTGTCTGTATGTGTTCAATGGCTTGAAAGTGGCTTCATACTGACGACAAGGGCATTAACCTGAGATAGGTTCCATACCTACCTGAAATACCCGATTCAGTTCCTTACAAATCAAATTTGCAAATCAAATTATCAACTAAAGAGAGAGTCTTGAATAAAAATATATTCGTAATATATTTCACATACAGTATCCAAATGGTTAATATGGAATTATGGGTATGGATTATTATTAAATATTCTCTGTTACGGGACTTACGGGTCATTTTACCTGTTTAGGTTGGAATGTTTAGATTACCAGAGAATAAAAGACATGTTTTTGGCTTCGTTCTACAAGTACTAGTACCTACTAATGTAGGATGGTTAAAAGTTCTATATTAGCCTTAAGTTAACCTATAAATCAAATGGTTACTATTATTGACTTATTCCGGTTTGGTCCGCGAAAACGACAAGCTAGCCAGTACATGACAAGTATCAAATATTAAATGCATTTTATAAAAATTAATAAATAGACATAAATTGGTGGTCAAATGTGATAACAGAGTTAAAATTTGTTGAAAAATAAATAAACTACGGGCAATAAAAAATCTGATGGAAGAAGGAGATGGCGCTACTATGGAGTGACGTCACTCTATAGTAACGCCATACAAGTAGGTCCTTGGCTACATAAGGGTAGGCTACATAAGGACCTTGGCTACATAATTATGACTGTTTTGCTAGAAAGGGACGGAGCATCCCCTCACTACTAACTTTAACCATTAATATCGCTGATGTTAGTTGAGATTTCGATAAACGGAATTCAGATCCATCTACATTATGTCAATGAAAGTTGATGGATGCAATAAAAAAAAGTCATGTATCCATAATCTGGGCTATATATGCTTACCTATACGCTTTTGAACCTTTTTTAATAAATAATTTACTTATTTTTGTAAGTTATATCTCTATATTAATTTTCATTTTATATTAATTTAAGATGTTCTTGTTTTATTAATTTACATATGAAAATATCCTGGGGTATTTTTTGTATATTCTGATTTCTAAACAACCATAAATACCTAGACGAATTTTAAATAAAATGTAGGGTTCTATGATAAATATTCAACCGGATCTGCTGTATGACGATAGACATAATTTGCATAACATGCATAATAAGTATATCAAGAGATGTGTATCATTATTATTTTTTAATATGGAGAGCAGACGAGCAACTAGTATACTATAATCTAGTCTTGATCTACAAAAATACTTATCTAGGACTAATTGGGAAACTAATCTGAAATTTTATTCCTTAAGTAGGTGTTAAAATATTTCTAGATAGTTTTAACTATTAAGAGGGGCGTTATTGGTACGATTTTTGATGTAAAGAAAATACTTTTTAAGGTAGAACAATTTAATATCTCTCGTTTATCATTCGTCATTATAAACTATGTCCTCTAGGAGATCGTCTCACTCTGTGTGGTTTTAATACTTCAAACTCCTATCAAAATAAAAAGATTTTTTTCACATTTTGCAGTTAGGGTTTAAACGGTCATGGGCTAATAGCTAGTTTCTAAATCTAGTCTAACATTTAGAAATACTAGTCCATTTTAAAATCCATAAATTTTCTAAGGCCTCGTTACTTGCTCTCCGTGTCTCGTAGAGCACGTTAAACAGTCGATCCCGGTGGCTGTCGTTCGACAACAGTTGTTAAGTCATGTCAGAGGCATACGGGCGGCCTGAAGAATGATGACATTAGGTTGGCCACTATCCATATGATAAACAAACAAAGTATAATGAAAATAATATAGTTAGACACGGGAATCTTACTACGGTTTGGGGTTGTTTTGAGCGCATGCAACTGTACCGATATATCGAGAGCTCAAAACAACCCCAAACCGTGGTAAGACTCTCGCATCTAACTATTGTATTGATTGACAATAACTACGAACGCTTAAAAAGTTATGACGGAGATTGAAGTCTCTTCCTCTCAGAAAAAAATCTAAGTAAAGAATAAATTCTTACTTTAGCGTAGTCACGTGAAACGCGACATCACGTGCTCAGTCGCAATAGATTCTAACAAAGAATACCTCGTGGCGTCACGATCACTTTTTGGATTCTGTTTTGTACGTAATTATTGAGAAACCCTACCAATATTTCTTTAAGGGTTAATAAGTGTAGATTTATTTTTATTTTTTTGGTTTTCTCAATAATTCACTACCTTAGGTACCTACGTATACCTATTGAAAAATAAAAATAAGCAGCATAAGTTCATTCAATTAGGTCATCAATTAGGTTTTATTTAACATTTGTGACATTAATTGTAACAAAGTAAAAACCTAAAGTTTAAATGTAATTTTATAAAGCGGCAATAATTTCAACAACGATGATCATTGAAACATATCATTCTGGTTGAATGCTGACTGGAAGATAGATCAGATACATACTCGTATTTACATAGTACCAAAATGTGACGAAAAAAGTGAGGTTTCCAAAAATAAAATAAAAAATGAATTAAACAAGATATTTAATTGGAAAAAAACAATAGACATTCAGTCATGATTTGCTCGAATACTAGGTTATTATGAGTTTGTGGAGCTTCAGCGCAGATAGTAAGCGTATGGCGACGAGTAAGGATACGCGGAGTATGCCAGGGGAGTATTGTAGGCGCTGTAGGCGGAGTAGGCGAAGGGTGAAGTGTAGGCGGCAGCTACCGGCGCGGTGTATGCTGCACCCACCGGGTACTCGTAAACCAGAGGCTTAGCGGCGGCGAAAGCCAGGAGAGCGGCGAACAGCAGCTGAAAATTAATCAAAAATTCATTAAAATTGTTTTTTTTCTATAAGGAGAGCGGAGAGCAGACGAGCAAACGTGCCACCTGATGGTAAGTGGTCACCTTCGCCCATAGACATCTCACCTCACTAAAATTTTATTAGAAGGCTTTCGTTGCACTACTAACGTTGAGGACTAAGATGGAGTGCCTCATGTGCCATTATAGATAAGAAATAGTATCAATATATAAGTGGATTTTTGTCATCATCGCTCGTATAAGTATTTGACCACTTTTCGACCTTCATTGGCGCCGACCACCTCTATATCTGTGTCTCGTTTGGATGTGAGGACGACGTTGGAAGACATCAATCGTCTTCTCCAAACGATGATCCGTGGCAGGATCGGGGAATCGGGAGCGCTAATTGGAGTGAGATGGAAACAGTTGGAGTCCAGTAGGCCCACAAGTTTCAACTCATATAAAATTCGCGTTCCCGCCGAGTACTTGTACCAACAAATGTTCCTCGTGCGGACTTCTGGCCTGATGGGGTGGTTTTTCGTCTTTATAGAGAGGCGACGACGGAAAAACTGTCATCATCTCATCATTGTTTTACTTATATAATGTTATGTATGTTAGTCTGTAAAGTAATATATGGGTCTTTTGTGTAGTAGTAGTAGTATTTTGTAAAGTAAGCTATGTAATTTGTTGCCTGATTATTATTATTATTATATATTTTTAAACACTGTTTTTCTCCTATTATTGGGATGAGTTTACCGTATGGTAAACAGTATTGTCGCGAGCTTTTGGCCAAACGACAGTTAATATTATTATTTATTAATTAATTATAATATGATATAATAAATTCTTCCTGATATATAATATAATATAATTAAGTAGGAAGAATTAATTATAATTATTATATTTATTATCAGCTAAGACCGTATCCGAGGGGGCTACGAAATCCCGAAAGCATGAAAACTAACTTTTCTTAGCGTTCTCCATCCTCGCACCTACCTACGTTTTTTTTTTGTCACTACACTGATTGACTGATCATAGACGTATGCCTCTATGATATTTTATGATAAAATCAACCATAAATATTGTAGGGGCACATAAAAGTAATAGGACCAGAATAAACTACATAATTTAAATTCCATCCATGTTATCGTTAAGCTTAAGCAATTTATTAACCTTTATATTTGTGGCATAATTAAATCGCGCTTAATAATTGTTAGATTAGTATTAGTTATTTGCCATCGACGAATTCCATTATAAGAGGAATGATGGACTTATAAGTAGCTATATTAAGTAGTAACTAGTAATTATATTAAGTCTGCACGGAGTGTGGATTTCACAACACTTCATAAGTATATTTTTTTTACTTATTTAGATTTGTTCATACGAAATTTGATAATCTCTCATAGCTAAACAAAGAGAAAATGAAGAAATGAGAAATGGATAACCAAACTATTCCATTATATATTCAGAAATAATAAAACTACACTGTGGCTTTGGTTACGTCTGAGAAAAATGTTTCATTATATCACAGAGTACTATATTTACTGACGTACGTACGTTAAACTATTATATAACCAAAGCTTTTCTGTAACGTAAAAACAGTGACTACAAAAATATTTCACTCACCCATTCCACGTTACAGACAAAGCTTTGGTTACAAACGAAACATTGTTCTTAGTATAGACGACACTTGTAATATGCGTAGGTATATACTCACATATTTGAACATTTTGCTAGGAGGGTTGTTTGTTGTTGTGATAAGATACAGTACTTGATGTACACTGACCATTTGTTGACAAGCACTCCATTTTATATAGGTATGCAATGTTTTATTATATGGCCCCAGACCGGATAACTTTGCAGGTATCCTTCTCTAATTCATTACGTATTACAGTCACGCTCAGCCTTGTCCAGTGTTTGTACACACGCCGACAAGTAAAATTATAAGATCAAGGACTACACACACGCTAACTACACATAAACGAGGAATCTGGACTAGTTTTAATAGTGTCATCTTTTTTCTACGATCGAGAATATAAAAATCAAATTAATTGCGTCAAGGATAAAGGATCTACGAGTATGTCATATAAAAACCATTTTTTTGTGCTAATTCTCTCAGTTCGATGCATTAAAGATTTATTGGAAATGAATTATTTTTGTGAAGATTTATGACAAGAAACTACTTAGGTAAGTATCCAGTACAACAGATTTTTCGAATCTACGTAATTGTGGAAAATCCTAATTAGTTCGTTAGGTAAGCTTGTACAATAAGCTTCATTCGTGCCTTCATTCTACTTACGAGTATAAATACCTCCATCTAAAAACTATGCGTACGCGGTAGAAAGCTGTGACTATAGCTAATACATACAAGCATGTAAAAAAAAATTCCAGTTTGAGGGTTGGATATTGAGTTTAATCTCCAAGGTTCCCTAGTTATGAACGCAATACGATAGTTCGATGGGACGCTCGCGGGATCTTCTTGACGATGACCGTTGGACGCCGACTGATCCGCACCGATCGAGCGGCGGTCACTCCTGAAGATATGGCAACGAACGCCATTACTAACAACACGCACCACTGAAAACATAGTAGAAACACAATGTACGATGAACAACACACTGACCATACCCTTAGTACTTTGTCGTTTTAATTAATTTGACACATTTATTTACGAATGTCAAGGAATCATAACAAAAACTTATCGCGACAAGGTTCCATAGAGTATGCCTAGTCCCGGAACCTAGCTTGATGTGCCTTCCACTGTACTAACATCATATTATTATGGGCCTGTGCTCACAGGAGGTAGACAAAGCGTTCCGCGGGCGCATTCTGATGTGCGCGTTTACCATCTAAATAGTACTTAGCTTTAATACATAGGCCAAAAGTTTGACCGATCGTTAAGAATTACGCTCCCAGAAATTTGAAAGCAGTCTGGGATCGCGAACCCGCGATCCATGCATGGGAAACTTACGGAAACTTGCTTGTTGGGCGACTGCTAGAAAATATATGATCTAGTTTTGCTATCCATGATATCGAACAATCGTTCGTTTCTGAATATATAGTAGATAGAACTCTCTTTAGTGATACCACAAACTTCCGTGGATCTTAATATAAAACGATTAACCTTCTCCTGTGGCAGTTGGGTAAATAACCAATAAAGTGTGGACACTTTTTTCGTATATGAGACGGTTTAAAATCCCATACCAACACTAGCATATTGCTCAAAGCGACTAACTCAATTATTCTTGCTGGTGGTAGAAACTGGCTTACGAAGCGACCAAAAAAGTAAAGTAAAGTATGTCGCCAAAATATCTTCGCTTCGGCGTTGATGTCTTCGCCGCAGTGTTTAAAAAAGAGCCAGTACTTACTAAGCCCGTGTGCTCTACGAGTATCTTCGACCTCGTCGTCACTTACCACCAGGTGAGATTGAGGTCGAACGCGGAGTTATTAGTAAATAAATCAAAACTTACAGCTTTCAGTAACATTGTGAGTTTTCCAACTGGATTCCAACCGGTTTCTAACGCGGGTTTATACCCCCCGAGTTAGTTCCGAAGTGATTGAGTTAGACACGTGTCGAATGTCGCCGCGTTAATTAATGATTGCACATTACTGTAATTACTGATGGTGAAACTTGTTTATTACTGCTGGAAGATTGATTACTACTAACAAAATAAGTTACCTATACTTACCACTTTTTGTTAAGGCAAACAACTTTGTGTCAGTTGCATATTTTTGTTAGGATAGGTCGGGAAAATTCTGCGTGAGACACTATATTCAACTGTATATCTACATAATGAAATTGAGATATCGTGTCTCGAATACTCATGGTTTTAGAATGTCTTGAAAGATTAGGATCCAAATTCAAATCGATTAACTGCTCGGTGGTAATGATAAAGGGTACCTACACGTTTTTGAAAAGCCAAATATATTATATATATTATAATATTTATTACACACATAGACAAAATACAAAAAAATACTAAAAAATAATAATAAAAAATCAGTTATTGTCACAGAATCATCCTTCAAGATATATCTTATAGCTATTTTACTGTTACTCCCAAGACCGGCTTAAAGCAAACTTGGGCCTGACCAATTTGTCACCTAATTAGGAAATCTGCTAAAAATACAATTATAATAATAAGTGTTCATTTTATTTCAAGTCTTTGGCAAACCATAATAGATCAGTTTCAGGGACATCTTTTAGCAATGCAATCCAACAAATGAAACTTCTGTAGTAAGTATGCCTGTAGAGTGAAAAAAGTGACGTTGTAAAAATATACTTAGGTACTTACTTACAATAAATAAAAAAGATTTATGATTTCTGTATATGCGGAAACTAGTTTTCTTAATTCGACGATGATCTTATCCATATTTTCCGCCCCCCAGTTTTTGCCGCTGTTGGCTATGGCCCACACTGACCCCATATATGTATAGATCCAGAACTTGTTGCACCAATGTATAGTATATAGGTTAATGTATACGATTTATTATCATAAGAGTTGAAGTTTCAATACTTATTGCTCTTTCGTAGTTGTAATGTATGTTAATAAAATGTAGAGCGGGAGGTCCGGGGTCGAAACCGTACAAAGAGATTTTCGGGTATTGTCAACCATTCAGCGCTGATCCCGCACGGTGGATTATGGGCCGTACCCCTCCTTGTGCATGGGGAGGCCTGTTCATGTAGTAGGGACGTAAATAGGCTGATGAGAAAAAGTCATTTAGACCCGAAGGATTCAAAAAGTATCTTTATTTTTTATTTATTTTTATTTTATTTTATTTATAAGGGAAATCTACAGCTATTAACAATTATAAAATTACATATGTATTAAACTTAAAGAAGGCCAATTACAGATTTCCTCGTTTATATATGATTTGTATAGAGCATTGTTTTATATCCCTCTACATTATTCTACATTTACTTCCTTTGCATATTTAATTTTATATATAACTAGTGTGTACTTGTCTTGTCTACATGAACTGAAATATGTTATTTACGTTTATAATATTTGTGAACCCTTTTTGTTTCTGTGTAATTTTTTTTGTTTATATGTATTTCTATCTATTTGTAAACTGTTTGTGTTCCTTAATAAATAAAATATAAAAAAATACCTACAGAGTAATATTCATATTACTCAGAAGAAATAAGTTCTGTAGGTATTATCTATGATAATATTATATGATATGACTTATGTAGGACCACATACATAAGTGCGTGACCGCACTAATAACGTCAACAACCTACCTTCAGTACATTATATGATGTCAATATCCCAAAATAATATCTCCCGAGACGGTCAGCGTCTGTACAACAAATTCAATATGTTGTTAATGACAGCTCGTTATGATTTTTCTTAGAATTAAAGGTACTAATGAACACCCGAACTAACCATCTATTCAGTTACCATAGGTACGTAATAGTGTTTAGCAGAATATATGTAACAAAGGCGACAAAGTAGTGTATAAATATCGAAATTGAGGCGGGCGCAAATAAAACGTTGCTTATTACCTTAGCTTTTTACCATAGAATACTAAATAGTACTCCGGTAAGCGGCTTGACGAATAGAGCGTCGTCGATGGCACAGTGGTGAAGACGTCTGTCTCCCATTTGCGTGGGGTCCGGTTTCAAAACTATGTGACATGACTTTTTGACATGACCAATGAGTTTTTCGGTTTTCTTCGAAGACTTACTTACATTTACCGACAGCTCTAAAGGTGATGAAAACATCGTGAGGAAACCTGCACACTCAGATAACCGAGTGTTAAATGGGGCAGGCAATGACAAAAAATTCGTTGTCCACAAGTCCATACTAACCACATGATTATTACCTAACATTTTCTTTGGTCGAGTTCCTTCAAAAACACATTGTATAACACATTGTAAAATAGGAACTATTTATTAAGTACTGGGTATTTATCTATTTTTATTTTAGATAAATCATTAGAACACAGAAGCTTCCTTCCTATAAGTATTAAAAACGTACATAATCTTGTCTATAGCCTCTGGAACTTCGCAGAATATTTCTAAAATGCTAGTCTACTTCCTTATCAAAAATATTCTTAAGTTGAGTAGGTAGTTACTCAAAATAGTCTTCTCTTCCTCTACTCATACCTCCTCTCTCGAAAATAGGAACTAATATTATTTTAAATCTCGTTGAGCTTAATTGGTTTTATTTCTTTTTGTAGGTTACTAAGACTGTTTCTACGCAAACCTTAATTTATCTTAATATTTGCCCTTAGGCCTTAGGTAAATACTTACCTCCGCAAATAGACGATATTATCTTTATTACAGTATTTACTAACTTCATTCCGATGTAATATAAAAAGCTGTATGTTTTTACCTACTTAATAATTTCATTCTAAAATTATGATCGAAGATTTTGAAATGAGCACAGGAAGATACTTAGTCCTAATTCTGCGGTTATTATGTGTTATCAACATAAAAACACTATACCTAAGATATCGGATAGATATTGCACATTTTAACTGTGAATTTTAACTTTGAAATATTTTTACCTATTCATTGTGACGTTTGATAATGTAGTTATCTACCTATATGTATACGTAGTAGCCCTATATAGATAGATAACTACATTATTAGCTGCTGCCATCAGGGAACACTGGTACATTGATAATTACTATCACACAACCCCAAGCTTGCGCCAACATTTTGATATTCCAAGCATGCGTTGCTATAGGTCGTTTCTTCACAGCGATCCGATAGAAACGTAAACGTATATAAAATGGATTGGAATGTACGAATGGACATCACACTCGCACTTAGCTTTGTGCTCGTTTGTCTTTTTTGTCTAACTCAACTACCCAATAAACAAAATGTTCAAGCTGGTAAGTAGCTAAGATCACAACAAAAACTAAAACTTTTGAAAAACTGAACTCGTGCAAAACTTACATGTAATATAACGTTCACCAGGGTTGTGTCCAGGGGTGGAGCGCACCCTTCGATATCATAGAAGTCCATTCAAATATTTTGAAGCATTCATTAATAGCCAACTTGACTTAGTCTAAAATATCAAATTGTGCTGTTGTCAAATTGTTTTCAATTGTGCCGTGTCGTGCCGGCCATAAAGAATAGCACCACTCCAACTCTTCCCGTGTCTAACTAAGGGTCTTTGTGGATATACCTCGTAGATGACGATAGGCTCACCACCTATCACGTTTGTCCACCAAATCTTACGGCGAAAAGTGGGAACTACTTATGATTAAGGCGGTTATTCTGTCTACCCCCTCGGAGATTGTGGACGTGAGAGTTATACTATACAAAATCATCCTTCTTGATTATTTTTTTCTTGTACCTATCATCAATTATTACTTTATAGTTGAATATTCTTAACTAAATCACATAGGGTAGATAGAAGTTACATCATTTTGGTGTATTTGGTTACTTACTTAGATAGTTTTATATAACATTAAAACTATTAAAATGTTGCTCTTTCTTACACCAATTCCCTAATTAACTATTCTTTGTGTTTCAGTTCATCTTCGCTTGCTTCGTGGCCGTCGCCGCCGCTAAACCCGGAGTTCTGCCTGTGGCATATAGCGCTCCTTTCGCCGCGGCATATACCGCCCCCGTGGCGGCAGCCTACACCGCCCCTATTGCTGCAGCGTATACCGCCCCAGTCGCATACTCCGCTTATACCGCCCCTGTATCCGCATACTCCGCGTACTCTTATGCGTCCCCGTATTCCGCTTACTATCTGCGTCGCTGATTTGAAAGAACAGATAATAATTAATAAAATTACATTTTGAACAACAATTTTGAGTTTTGATTTCATTGTTCATTTCAACATGGTGAGCATCGGTGGCGTAGTGGCTAGGACGCCGGAGATCCGGGTTCGAAAGTGTGAAATACAGTACATTAGCCGACTGCTATAACGGTTAAGGAAACATCGTAAATAAATCTGCGTGTCTAAGAAAATACATCATTATCAGTCTATTAATGTCCCCACTGTTGGGACACATGCCTCCCCTTACACAAGGGGGTACGGGCCATGATCTACCGAGCGGGCCCAGTGCTGATTGGCGGATTTCACACACCTTCAGAAACTTTTCATTTCCTCAGACATGTAGGTTTCCTCACGATGTTTTTCTTCACCGTTAGAGCAGTCGGTTAATGTCCGTAAGTCTTCGAAAAAAATAGAAAAACTCATTGGTACATGACATGTTTTCAAACTCTGACCTCCCGCATGGGAGTCCGGCGTCCTAGCCACTGACGCTCTTTCAAAAATACAATTTACTGAAAGCTGTGAAATCCACCAATCAGCGCAGGGCCCGTACGGACGTGCAAGAGGAGACACAGTGCCTCAACAGTGGAGACCTTAAAAGGTTGATGATGTCAACATGCCCAAGTGTCGGTTGAAGATTATCTAAGATAAGATTGTAAATCTTAGTTGTAATGTATGACTCTATACTATACTATACAAACCTGTCCTACTGTATACTCTATGAGGTGTAAAATAGCTCGTTGTTCATTCAGGATGTCGATATTTAATCACCAGTTATATGCCTACACCACTCGTATATGTTTAAAGAATGTTGATAGAATTAGATAATTCTGATTTACGTTCATCTATGTTGTTCAGACAATTCCCATTATATCTAACTGAAGTGAAGAAATACTTTGTATAAATTTAGAGTTAATATTCCTAATTTTCGACTTTAGATCGTTAATTACGAGAAGTACTTACACTTTTACGAGTAGGAGGTAAGTAGGAGTGAGTGGTTTACCATAATCATGGATGAAAGAAAAAAAAATGTGGGCGTTCGTTCCTTCATGACCACAATGGTCCAAAGGTGGAATCGATCCAGCGACCCTTATTATATTTTTGTTTAAGTATAGCCGCTATAAAATAAATGTAAATGATGTGAAGCTAGGAATTTTAAGATAGCCATGGCGAGGCCGAAGGCCGAGTTCCGCGTAGGGCGAAGCCTTTTTATTTTTTTTTTATTTTTCGGGGGGAAACGCTCATGCTTACTTCTTATCCGCTCCTCGCCTTCCTTCTGCGCCATTACTTGCTCGCAGAAGGCCACCATTACGTCCCACGCCCTCTCGTTGGACCTACTGCCGCGGCTAGATCTGCCCGCGGCTCCGCCCATGCAGGACACTCCGCTACCGTGTGCAGCGCCGTGTCGTCCGGACAGCCACACCGATGGCACGCCATCGGCGTAGGGCGAAGCCTGGGGCGTCCCCCCGCCTGAAGGTCTAACTTGCTGAAGGTTCTTAGCCATGTCAAATGAAAAATGGATAAGTGGTTCTAAGATCTTGGAACATCTTGGGATGTTGGAGTATGAAGGGATCTCTGGAACGGTAACAGTTAGGTGATTCGAGTTTGAGCTCAAATGTTTATGACCATTGTGACCTAGAACTAGAACCTGGTTAAGGACCTGATGAAAACTAGGAAAAAGTTAGGATATCTCCACAATGGTACGGCGGGGGTTAATTTAGAGTTATTACGAATTAGAGCAATCATACATATAATTCACAGACGTCGCCTATTTGTTGAGATAAGTACCGCAATATGTGATTGAATCCATATGAATAGACCAATTTATTAGTCCTTATTCAGTCCTTTTTATAACATTCAATTCAACAGGTCATTGAAACAGTTTAAATTATTTTGATTTCATTATTTCGATGTCCCGTAGATAGTAAGTAAATAAATACCGACATTAAATTTGGGAAAATCAAATTGTAACTTGGTTGGTACCTAGGTTCACTGTATTAACTGATACCGAGTAAGATTACAAATAGATTTTTTTTTAGTTTTTAGTAACTTTTATAGTTTTTTATAAAACCCTCTAATAACATCATAGCGGACTGAGATGTCTATGGGCGACGGTGACCACTTACCATCAGGTGGCCCGTTTGCTCGTCTGCTCTCCTTATACAATAATTAAAAAGATTTCACTGTTCTCCTCTCTAGTCGTAGCACTACTAGTTATACTGAGTGCAAGATTCATTTTAAGTACCTATTTACATAATTGGTAGGAAGTACGTAGTCATCATCATCATCAGCCTATATTATTGTCCCTACTGTTGGGGCCAGGCCCTTGCACAAGGGGGTACGGGCCATGATCTACCGAGCGGGCGCAGTGCTGATTGGTGGATTTCACACGCCTTCGGAAACTTTTAATTTCCTCAGACATGCAGGTTTTCCTGGAGCTGGACATTTCAAATCTCAATACAAGTATAAAGACGTATTTCCACATATGAACTACTTAAATAGTATTCTTGTTATACAGTTATTTCAGTAAGAAAAACGCTGATAAATATTAAATCATCTTTATTTTCGTTGTTATCCCATGTATCCCATTCCCCTGCCGAGACCGTAATGGCCCATACCCATTCCCATTCCCATTCCGCCTAAGCCTCTTCCGAAGCCGCCCATTCCTCGTCCAAGACCCCCATGTAGACCATGCATGCCTCCCATGCCCATACCTCCGAGACCTCCGTAACCGAGGCCATGCATACGGCTTTCTACAGGAAGGGGAGTCAGACTCATGGTGGCCAGGATGAATAGAAACATCTGAAAACAAATAAAACAGAATTGGGATGTGAATATTAACATGGTAATCGGTCACTTTATACATTCAAAAATTTAAAAAATATATTTATTTAAAGTACATTTTTACAAAGTCATATTTTCTACCTATCATTGCTTCGTAAGTTGCTATAGCTGAAATCAAATAAGTAGTGCAAGAAATAATAAGCAGCACACTTATTGAAATAAATATACTATAATTTA
The DNA here is from genome assembly GCA_947369225.1 of Hofmannophila pseudospretella. Taxonomy (NCBI): domain Eukaryota; kingdom Metazoa; phylum Arthropoda; class Insecta; order Lepidoptera; family Oecophoridae; genus Hofmannophila; species Hofmannophila pseudospretella. The sequence goes on along the minus strand of OX376323.1, from coordinate 7,031,056 downwards.
CAATTTCTACCTTCAGAGTATAGCTCCGTCAAAAGATACATTTAGCATTTTCACTCATTTTTTTAAATTCTGTATTACCATAGCTTAGTACCCAGCATTAATATAAAATTAATATAATGCACGAAATATAAACAGAAATAGGCATTGGTTAGAACGTAGGTATAAATATAAATTGAGGAAAGCAAGAATAAATAGGATGAACTTCCAACTTAGTCCGAAGAATCCCATGAACAATATAATCTATTGCGATATATAAATAAAAGATGCGACAAACTCACCGTCACACCACTTGCAAGAAAGAAGATAAATAAATATAGGATCAAATATATATATATATATATATATATATATATATATATATATATATATATATATATATATATATATATATATATATATATATATATATATATATAATTTTTATAATTTTTATTTATTTAATGGACTTTTAAATATTCTGAAATAAAAACCTGAAATAAACTAAACAAGAATCTTACCAAAGAATACATCTTGGTTTAATAGAACCGACTGAACTTTTCACCAGTTTAGACTTCAAGGACCTGTAGTGGTGAGCTGAAAGGTAGAGAATATGCACTTGCCTAGACTTTATACCAGGTGCACATAATTTCTCATGACTAGAACGAAACGAAAATTCGTTTTGGATTCGTAACTGAATTAGACTCGATCAAATTGCCTATAATCAAGTGGAGTTAGCACGTTTAAGATGATTTGGTATACTAGTAGGTACATACTAATAATACTTCTTAGGTATGTATAGTACAACACCTGCACCACATAAATTAATCTTTATTGAAAACATCACAATTCTTGTAAATCAAACAATACCCTGACTCCCATACTAGGCGAACCTGTATCTTGGGAGACAGTGCTATCCCAAATTATTTAAATTCAAGTAAAAGTAAAGTAAAATACACTTTATTGCACAAATATAAAACAACAAATATAAGATAGAAAAGGAAATAGTTAAGTATAAATTACAATTTATTTTTCAAATTATTTATTCATTCGTAAATATAGGTTGCACAAGTTGTAACATAAATGTATGGATCTCTATACGAGTATTTAGCTATAACAGCATACGACATTTTTCTTAACTTAAGAATTAGAACTATAGTAATTTAACAAGTAAGTAAACTAACTAACTTAACTACAACAACTAACACAGTTAAATAAAACCATAACATCTATATCAATCAGATGAGAATTAAACAAATAAGGCAAATAATATAAGTATTTGGTTACCAACAGAGAACAAAGTGCATACACACGGGTATAATGCAATGACAAAGAAGGTATTCAATAAAGGGCAGTATTTATCTTATAAATAACTAACTACTAGCCACTAATCTCTATTGAAGTGAGATTGGGCAGGCCACGTATGCCGCATGCATCCGGAAAGGTGGGCAAAGATCGCCATGCACTGGGTGCCACAAGACGGACAACGGCGCCGAGGCAGACCCCGGCGTAGGTGGAAGGACGAATCGACCACTTCCAAAAAGGATGGTATAAGGACGCCGGGGATAGGGAAAAATTGAAAGGAAGAGGGGAGGTCTTTGCCCAGCAGTGGGACAGTATATAGGCTATTAAAAAAATCACTAATAGTCACATATTACAAAATATTATTACGAAAACCATTACACATAGCTATTTTGATTTTTTAACTTCTTTTAGTCTTGTACTAGGCTATCACATATGGTAGGTATTTAAATACAATATGGCTACGAATAGATTGTGATAGACGCAGAGCCGGCGCAAACATCCTGGATCCATTCTTGTACATGTGGACTATTATTGACCATTATGTGTAGAGTACTTATTTGGAGTAATAAATAATAATATTAGTATCATGTAATGTTTTTTTTTAAATATTGTTATAAGTAAGTAATACATCTTCTTCAAAAAAAAAAATAGGAACCTGTCTTAACTTACTTACTTTTCTTACTTACTTACTACTTACTTAACTTACTTATATTTTAATAAATAACAAAATTATTCGACTCCGACTCAGACAATTTAACGCCACCAGATCGCCAACTCACCAGTGCGACCCAAAGGTACATACATACTTGTCAATGATGTTGTGTATTTTAAACATTCATTTTTTTTAATTTTCTTAATTACTTATTTAACTACATTTTATTATAATAATTAACAATGTAAATGTTTACTCGCCAAATGTGATGAAAAACATTTTGTAATACGCGTGCGGAAAGGCAATTGTAAACTCGGCTCGGGATTCAAACTCTTCACCTCGCTTACAATTGCTCATTTTTCGCACTAGTGTCATAATATACTTATTCCTACTTATTTACTACAATTACATTTACACTTACCTACTTGAACTATTAAGATAATGTAAGTATAATGGTGTAGTTCAGTGTAATCAAGAAAGTAGTGTAATTGTATTCCAAAAGCAAATGTCATTTCAATACCTTTCTTAATTTGTGTAATGTAATTTAATAGTACATCATGATATAAGGTCATTACACTCGAGGCTGGATTCCATCCCGAGCCGAAGGCAAGGGTGTAATGGAGTCGGCTCCATTACACCCTCTCAGGAGTGTAATGAAATGACCATGCTCGCGCGTTTCATACCACGTTTTTCAACACAAAAAATATTTCATAAACATATTATTAGGCATAAAAAATTCTTGTCTGATATTTTAAAAAAAGTGTAAAGTATAAAGCACTAGTGCGGTAATGTAAAGTAAAAAGCACGCTTGTTTTATAATCTGCATTACGAACCTAAAAACGGTGCAATAAGAGCCACTTTACGAGCAAGTGTTTGAAAATTTAATTATAATCCACTAAGCGCCCCACTAGCTGTGTTAGGGCCCTTTGAGAGTTATGCCAGTCTGTTTCAGTTGATTACCTGTCTACTATTTGGGAACTCAATTTCAGCTACGTAATAACGTATTTATAGGTGTTCTATAAATAGAAAGCTCTTATGCATGCTCAAAATATAATTTTTAATTATTATCTCATTATTGCTTATACTTCCGATAACAATTTTGGCAGTGAAAAATAAAGGAGGGAAAATATGTGAAAGTACTCACGAATATTTCAGGGTGTTTGTGATATCGTGTGCCATACCGCAAGGATAGGTAGAACAACTTGCAACATTATGTTGGCCTAATTAACCCTTTCCGTCCTCACGGCACTTTTTAATTCTTTTTAAAATTTAATTTGAGGAGTTTCCGAAAGTTGACCTTTTTTGTTTAACCATGTAACCCATGTAATCCCTGCCCTCTATATTTATTGCATGGTATTTATGGCTTACACTGTACACAGGAATGTAAATGTAGGAAAACTTAATAATTAGCGTAAGAAATAATTAAGTATGTATACTTATTTGTTTGTTTATTTGTTTATTTTCTTATAGTTTTACATCTGTGTTATGGAGAAAAATAGTACTTATATTGCGAGGATTTTTATATGGCATACCTAAATACTTACTTTATCGTTATCACTATGTACAGTGGAAGACTCATCAAGCTATACTATATGAAACCCTGTCGCAATAAGTGTATGTAATGATTCCTTGACATTCGTATGAATGTTTCAATTAATTTAAAGCGACAGAGTAAGTAATTAATAAAGGGTATATGATGCCTGATGTGTTGTCCACTGTTACATATTCGATTTTTGGATAAGCAAGTCGAAGATTAAGAGAAACTATAACCATCCTTAGGCACTGTTGTTATAGCATAGCATAACTCTCACGTCCATAATCCCCGAGGAGGTAGACAGAGGAACCACCTTCATCATAGGTAGTTCCAACTTTTCGCCGTAAGATTTGGTGGACAAACGTGATAGGTGGCGAGCCTATCGCCGTCTACTAGGTGTAGAATAGTATCCACAAAGTAATACCTATACCTATTTTTGGTATGGATAACCCTGCTTAGATAGCACATAGGTCTTTAAATAGGCATACAAAGAGGTCTTTGGAGACAATCTAATCATCATTCAGGGTACGTGGTGACCCGGTCGTGTATCCTCAAGTTGCGTGCATCGGCCTTCGTACTTTAGTATAAAGTTCGTACGGACATTACTTAGGTATCATTTAGTTCAGCAGCTCAGTGAAATAAACAAACAAACAAACAAAATGTTCAAGCTGGTGAGTACCTAAAGTATTCATTACCCAAATTAAAAAATATATGATATTTAGTCAATAACATTGGGAGTGATACTGAGAGGGTAATAATGTTCTACTATAAGGAATTAAGATTATTAGATTTTGAATTTGAATTAAAAAAATAAACCCAAAAATAATTGTGAAAGACGGTAAAGACGGTTGTGTTTTGACGGTATTATAATTAACTAATATAAAATAAAATTGCGTTAATTCCTATTCAGACTGTGTTTTTAAAAAGGGGCAATTTGCAACTTAAATAATCATTTAAGTTGCAATTTGCCCCGCACCCGCATTTGAGGTCAAATGCGGGTTTAGTAGTAAATAAATTTTTTTAAAAAAAAACATTCATCCTCTTTAGATAATAATGGTCACCACTTTACGACTTAATATGACTACCTTTAATATAAATATTTTATCGCAGTGTTTTTTTGTTTTATAATTTTTAACCCTTTTTGCACATTCCAGTTAATCTTCGCCTGCTTCCTGGCCTTCGCCGCCGCCAAGCCCGGAGTCCTGCCCGTGGCATACACCGCCCCTATCGCCGCGGCATACACCGCCCCCGTGGCTGCCGCCTACACCGCCCCACTGGCATACTCCGCGTATACAGCACCCTATTCAGCATACTCAGCGTATTCCTATGCGTCTCCCTATGCGTCTCCCTATGCCTACTACCTGCGTTGAAAACTGTATAAACAAATATAGTCGAAAAAAATAACAAAATATGACCAATCGAATAGGTACCACCAATAAATTATGACTGCATTCTCTATTACTTGGTTTTATTTCCTTGAAATCTACTATCCCTTCATAAATGTAATATGGGTACTTAACCCGTTGCTGCATCTATCTGCTTACGTAGGCTACTACTTCTACTTCTACGAAAACTCACCTGAGTTTAGCTAAAAACGGATTCCAGACAAGAACTCGTAAATACCCAAATACGTTATCGATTTTGCGACAGATATGACCAACACACTGCACCGCTTTAGCCTGTATTCGGTTATCTGGGCAATATTGGATCTCATTATTTCGGATTCGATTCGATCCAGTATAGACACTCCGAATATAGCTAGTAATGTATGTTCAAACAACCTTAATGTAACCATTTTCATCACATAAGTAGATAAGTTTCATGTTCGTGCCGTTCTATGTAGAGACAATCGGCCCTTGTCCTGGGATCCGGAATCCCTTAATTTTTTCAAGGTCCTTTCAATGCGCCCCACCGAGGCTTCTGGAGACCACAGGGCTGGCAGTGCATTAGCCTGACTATACAGAGAGGAAATGCTATCTGCATTCTGGGAACACTGCCTCGGTGCAACGACGCATTGGAAGGAATCTTTTATCTTTAATAGGTATTTCTAAATTGTATTTTACTAAGTTTTCAATAAATAATTTGTATCAGAAACAAAATGAAAAGTGACTTCAGGAATAGATTATATGAGGAAACAAACACTTGTTTCCTCATAGAACATCTGGCACACGCCAGATGTTCGGCCGTCGGCGCTAGGGCCTCCTTTTCTTTTCGTATGAGTTCTAAACAACTATCCTTATCCAATAAACTATTCTTATTCTTATCCCCTTTACTTGACCTCCTCTAAAATATTATATAATTCTACAAAATTTTAAAATCCACATTTGGATTCGGGTTGAGAGAATACATATTGTGTGACATTTTGAAGTATAATATATCTTATTCGGTTTAATCGCTAGACTAGACCCGCCTGACGGACGGATGGACTGACAGAGAAGCGACAGAAATAGAGCTCCGTTTTCCTCATCGGGGTACGGATCCCTAAAAACAAGTAACTATAAAATTATGATCGCTATTGCGATATTTAAAAATGATAATACTAAAGAATTTCGTATCAACGAACAAAAAATAAAAGAGAATATAATAACTAAAAACAGAAAACTTCGTCTTCACAGTCTATTTTCGCTTTGTTAGGGAAAATGCTATCCCTGGTATTGGTACAAGAGGGAGTGGGCCATGATCTATATTTTTCTAAAAAAACATATTTGAGACCAACAAAGGCATTATACGTATATCATTATAGTGAATAGGTACAGTGGAAGACACATCAAGCTATACTCGATGGAACTCTGTCGCAATAAGTTTTTGTTATGATTCTTTGTCATTCGTAAGAATGTCAAATAAGTTAAAGCGACAAAGTACTAAAGGTTAAACGTGATGTGCCTGTCACTGTACACGTGAAAGTGTAATCAGAAAACTATTTCAGAATAGGAAGTCTTACATAGTTTATGATTAGAGCTAGAAGGTGTCGGGGCAGAATTGTCATATTTATAGTGATAGCATTATCGATAAATGCATACTTATCGATAATTACAATGTTCCATAGTTAAAATTACAATTACCTGAGTGTTTTTTTTATTTTCTCACTGAAATGTTTGAAATTAACATTATTTGGGGATAAATATTTTGTAATACGGAATTTTGGGGTTGAGTAGTTCAACTGTTCGGTTTTAAATATTTTTGGTATTTTGAATAGTCGGCATTTTTATTATTTTAAATACGAATATTTTGATTTTGGACATTGTGACATGTACCTACCCATTAAATAGCAGTGCTACAACATCGATATCTAGAAAAGTCGATAAAAACAGCATTCAATCCCTAACAAATATTAGATCGTGCCCCGACAACTTCTAGCTCTATTTATGATGTATATGAGTTTGACAGCCCTACTTTCGGGGTTATTTCGATCTCGCGACCTATTTTTGGTTTTCTTATTTCGACACCCATTGTTGTTTGAAAACTGTAAGTAATTTATTTTTACTCACTTCTGTAAGATAGGTGTATTATTTTTAGTTTGTCTGGAAAAAATTGGCGATATAAGGTCTTTGCTGTAGAAAAATAAAATAACTAATTTTTAAAATTCTTTAACGGGTATAAAATTATGGTTTCCTAAATTAATGCTAACTCTTTTTATAGGTGCAGTAGTTTTTGAGAAAATCTCAATCAAATATAATTACATCTTTGATAAATCATCGTATTTTGTATACTTACTTGGAATTTAATTCAAATATTGGAAACTATAGTAAAACGCCTGACAGAGGGTGAGCGGGCGGTGAAAGGGCGGCAGGCCCCACCTCCCTGAAATTGAAATTGAAAAACGTTTATTTACTGTAAACACCAGAATACAGTAAGTACACAATAATACAGCAAGTACACAAAAGCATACAAAGATATTATAATACATTCAGTACAAAAGATTCGGTGCGGTACAGTGCCAAAAAACCCTTTTTGGTACCCACTCCAGCTCAGCATAATGCTGAGGCAAGCCACAGCGCTGGTTTTCAGCTGGCCCCTCAGTGACTGCACGGACAAAGAAAGCAACAGTGTGTGCGTGTTGTGTTGTATGAATGTGTTTGTTTGTATGAATGAGGATATTACTGTGTATGGGAGCCTGGGGCATCCTGTTACGCGGTTTCACTATAGTGAAAGAGATATTCCTCCGACGGGACTAGACCTCCGGTTTTTAAACTTGGTTACAGATTAATGATAACTTGGGTATCTATACGCGTAACATAGTAGACACCGTGTAGTAAATAGTTCTCGTATTATGTACATTTGCAATAGCATCTAATAATATTTCATAAAACGAATATTGCAAATTTTTAGGGTTCCGTACCAAATGGTAAAAAAGGAACCGTTATAGTGAGACTTCGGTGTTTGTCCGTCTGTATGTCAGCTGCTTTTCTCAGGAACTACTAATGCTATGGACTTGAAATTTGGCAAAGCTGTAGAACTTGCTTGCCTGCATCTTTGTCATGCAATTTTTTTGGAAATAATGATATTTTTCTTCAAAATGGGGCCAGAAATGGGGGGTCGAAATTTGAAAGTGAAGCAAGTGGGGTATCATACGAAAGGGCTTCATTTGTTCATTACAAAAGTATTTTTTATTTTGTTTTATGTGCTAGGGTACATGTTTTTGACCCCCCCCCCCCCCCCACCCCCACTCCCATCACCGAAGTTAGTATGCCGAAAAATCTGAAATAATTCAGACTCATAGCAGATAATAAAAAGAAAGAAATTTACAGGAAAAATAAAAAAGAAAGTTTAAAAAAAATAATTGTTGAGGTACAAAAAAAATTAAAAAATAAAATAAATAATCAGTACTGGTAGAAGGTAAGTATATCCGAGAAAAATAAAATAAGGTGTAAATGTTTTAATAATTTTTAAGAAAAAATAATCAAAACTAAGTATATTTTTTCAAACTAAACATACTTTTCTTTTCAAACGGAATCCTCGGTGCACGAGTCCGACTCGCACTTGGCCGTTTTTTGTGTGTATAAAAACCATTTATGTCGTTTAAGGTCATCTTATATGCAGCATAATCATCAATGGCTAGTGACTAGTCCAGTTTAAATAGGCGCATTGACCTCCAATACCCCAGTAGTGCTGCAACTGTGGGTATTGTACCCTAGGCACGCGTGTAGTGACCTCTGACGCAACCGCTTGTACACCAGACCTGCATGTAGAGAGGAGGGCTCTATGCAGTAGTGGCGCAGGATAACTAATGATTAAAAAAAGCGAATTCTATACAAAGTGTCCATAACCATTGGACATTCCTTATCACTATATGTTCATTACTGCATGTACGAACGATTGGCGAAATATTATCAAAATCGTATTAGTATTTATAGTAGGTTTTTGTTTCATTTATTCATTGAAAATTTCAAAATTTAAGGTTGACAATAATGTTTAGGTACGTCACTTTGTTTATTATCTGTCTAGAGCATGTTCGGCATGCGGACATATCGGCGAGAGGGACTGGCAGTTCTTCAGGTGCAACAGCTAATATTACAAATGTTCACTTTTGCATCGTCTCAAATAGTTTTTTGCCTCTTTTTACAGAAATGTTTTTGATGAGATATAACTCACTAAAATCAATTAATACGCGATTCTTAGGTTTTGGGGTTCTAACCCGTATCTACCTATAATATTGCCAATAATAATGAAAGCTTAAAAAGCTACAGCAAACTAAATATCTGTCACGAAAATGTCTGGTTCACTGCTGCATGTTTATTTACAGATGTGTATCTTTATTCGTATAGCAACGTGTGTAAGTAAGCATACCATCGTCTGGTCGCGAAACAATTCTTTTACCTACATACCAGTGCTGTATTTAAACTGATAACATCACCCTCTAAGAAGCACTCATTCACTTTCAGTCGAATAACAAACACTGAACCAACCAGCAAAATGTTCAAACTGGTAAATATACGACCAACAAATAATTGTTGTAAAATTGATAGGTTTTAGTAAAGAATTCATTTTACGTACAAAAAGCTAAAGGTACCTAATGGCAATCCCAAAGATTTTGAGAGCGCTACTTGTCCTATTTCTGTGGGTAATCCACAATCTGGCTTTCTAATAAACCTTTACTATATGTAATAAATAAGCAAAACGATACTAACCACTTACTGGGTAATGTACTTTCCTAACTCTATGGGTGGTTTAATATTTTATTTGTCATTATTTTGTACTCAACAGGCAATCTTCACTACGCTCCTCGCAGTCGTGGCTGCTAAGCCTGGCATCCATTCCGTTGCCTACCCAGCCCCAGTTGCTGCCGCGTATACCGCCCCAGTTGCTGCCGCGTATACCGCCCCAGTTGCTGCCGCGTATACCGCCCCAGTTGCTGCCGCGTATACCGCCCCAGTTGCTGCCGCGTATACCGCCCCAGTTGCTGCCGCGTATACCGCCCCAGTTGCTGCCGCTTACACCGCTCCCGTTGCTGCGGCGGCGGCGTACACTGCGTACACCGCCCCTATTGCTGCCGCATACAGCGCCCCAGTAGCTGCCGCGTATGCCTCGCCATTTGCTGCTTACAGAGCTCCTGTATTTCTCAAGTGATTTTAGAAGACTGAATATTTAAATGACCAACTTACTTCACTGACAATAAAATAAATTTGTTGACAAAAAATGTTTTCTTTTATTTACCTAATACAGGGTGCCAGTGAAAACGTACAGTCGACCACTAGCTATAGTATACCATCTGTCAAAAACCTTCGATTAAATTTGAACCTTATTTCTGCGCGATATGATACAATTCAGATTCTAAAATTTTGACGTTTTGGCTATCCAAGCAAACTGCTGATATTTGAAAAGGAAGTGGATCAAACTCATAGAAATCTATTTTTTTATTTTCTAGATTTCTATGGCTTCAGTCCGCTTTCGATTCAAAATATCTTGTGCTAAAGGCGTCAGAGATGAAAGTTGTGGCCTAACTCATACATCGTCAGATGCAATCGCTAACTCGTACATCGGTTGCAATCACTAACTCTCACAGTTTAACTGTAGCAAGTTAACTTTGCGCACATTAATTTTAATTATAATAAAATTTTAATATATACTTAGGGGCCCATCCATAAATTACTTCACACGTTAAGGAGGAGGGAGGGGGTCATATCGAATAATATAAAGGAATGGATTCAAACTCCATTGACACTAGATGATACATATATTTTTTGGGCCTGTGGCGACTTTACTTCCAATGTATGGAACTTACAAAAATGTGACGAATTTACAACGGGGCGAATTTAGAACAATCCATTTTTTGTATCGTTCATTTGATTTGATGTTTGGTAAAATGTTTGATTTTATGATAAAAGGTTTTAAAGAGAAATATATAGGGTCACATAAATGTGGCCACCTGTGACAAGGACGGGGGGGGGGGGGGGGGGGGGGATTAATGGGGACGTAATTTATGGGTGGTCCCTTACTTGTATTTTAAAAATACGAGTAAATGCAATATTCGAGAGTGGCTATTATCACAAACGAAGTAAATCATCCAGACTCTTGTTTCCCCCTATAGAAGAGGTATCTAAGGGTAGTTACGACTACTATTCAATAACTTACTAAATTATCGTTGACCTTGCCTCAGCGACAGCTAGTATAGATTCAGAAAAAGATTAATATTCCAAATTCTACTGATTTTTCTTGCTCTTAATTAGTATAATGTAAAATAGATATACATGTTTAGCTGACCTTCGGAGTATTTTTGTTGAAAAGGTGCTATACTCGTGTGCTTCGTAGCCATAATGTTCGCGAATCGCGGCGTTTTCAACAAACCAAGGCTCCCTATACGATGGGCCATGATAGGCACGTAGCATCGTATGTAATCGGCAATGATGGCCTTTAATCGGCGACAATCGGACAGCCATCGGTTTTTCGTTGATCGTGCGCCAGTGTCCATCCACACGATTGCCTATGGCGGATCATATTAGAGGAGCTTATAATATACCAAACAAAACCTTTGAAGCCAAATTTTGTTGGACCAATTACTGTGTATTTGTGTCGCAGTACGATTGTATAATCCGCCGTTTTACATAGTGGCTAGTCGTTTTACAAAACGGCGCCGTTAGTTCAGCCGGATTGATAATGCGTTAGAGCCCGTCCACACGGCGCGTTGCGTCGACGCAACGCAAATATTTTGACGCATAGCCGGCCACACAGGCGTTGCGTCACCACAGCGTTACTACGACGCAGTAATACCGTTCCGACATCGCAGCGGCGACGCACAGTGGCGGCAAGCATATTATAAAAACATCGCAGTCTATAGAAAGCATGGATCGGAAAAGACGTCTGGCATTGCTCCTTTAATCTACATGTGACTTGTCCCATAAAATTTCTCTTTCCTGAATCAATGTAATGAAGTAGTCCAAGTCAATTTCTTCAGTAGTACTCATTTTACTTTGCAAATAAAACTGAATACAAAATACGTAAAAAATTAAATGGGTTTGCGTGTATCCACCCTATCAACGCACAAGCAACTGAGCGCTGCTGTTCCGTCGTCACAATGTGTACACCCCCGCCCGCTTCGTCTCGGGGCTGCAGTTTCGTCGTGTGTGCGTTGCGTCGACGCAGCGCACCGTGTGTACACTATAATTATTAGTATGTAAAACGACGCAACGGCAGCGCTGCGTCGACGCAACGGAGACGCAACGCGCCGTGTGGACGGGCTCTTACGTCTACAATATGGTTCCCCATATTTATCAGGAGTGTAAAATCGCTATATTAAATATATTTTTTAAATTCAAATATATTTATTGAGCCAAACAATATTCAAAATAGAAATAGAAAAACATTTAACAACAATATAGTTACAATGTATCGATAAGTAAATATCAGTCTCTACTAGCCGTATTGTATAATTAGCCAATGATTTCCGGTGATTCGCGGTATTTCCCGGTGATACCTGGTGTTTCCTAGTGAAATGCGTGATTTTCGGTAATTCGCGCTGATATGTATTTGATAATTTCAACAAAACATTTTCTACACTCGAAGCTATGTTTGTTGTTATGATAAAATAGAGCCACGAGCGGTAAAAATTGAAACTTAAATGTACAATCCGCCGTCTCATTTCACGCCGTTATGCAAAAAGGCTAAACATTGACCCGCCAGATTAAAGAACTCAAAACTTTTATACAATCGGACATGTTGAGGTTCAGCCCTTATGTAAAACGGCGGATTATACAATCGGGCTGCGACATTTATATTGTTAAGCGTTTATATAAAAATTCTAGATTGTTATTGTGATGATAGTTAATACAATAAATTCTATACAAATGCAAGAGGATAGAATATCTTACCTAACGTTATTTTAGACTACAAAATTAAACCAAATCAATAAATCTGGTTACCTTGATAAAATTAGATCACTCCATTCTGTTTTGTCAACTTAAATCATTCCGGTTTTCGGAATAGAAACTTGTATAAAATGGGTGCTGAAGTTGAGTAAAGCATCACTCAGTCCACGGCAGTCTGAAAACAAACCGGAAAATGTTCAAACAGGTGAGCGAAGTTTAAAATATATAACTTTTTTATTAACACGTTTTTAATAATCAAATAGGTAAGAAAGTGGGTAAGAACTTTAATGTTTTGTTTTGTCAAGCACCGTACTCCAACATTGTAATCATCAATGGCCTGATAATTAATTCGTTCCTTTAAATTTACCGTCAGTCTATAATAGTGACGTACCTATTGCGTAATATCCAAAATGATAATTTAAAAAATTTGATCGTTTATCACACAGTACACGACAGTAATCATGTTGTACATAAGACAAGAATTTCAGTACTTACTTTACTTACCTATATGATTTGCGGTAATTAAGTATTAATGAGCGAAATCGATACAGCGCGCACAACATTAGCGAGTGATTGAATTTGCCCATCACTATTATTAGAGTTTGACTTAAGCTTTTAGAGTTAAATCCCGTCGAATACTGAAACAATGTGTTTTCCTTTATAATATCAGCCTGATGCCCCAGATCGACCTAACTGTATATAAAGTGACTAACTTGGAAAAAAACTTGAACCTGGAATCTCCATGGTACTTTTTAGGTAAAACCGGAGTGTTTATTTCATATTTATACTCTAACGAACTGTTTGTTCTAGATGTTGCTCGCCCTCGCCCTGGTTGGCTTTGCCGCCGCCAAGCCCCAGTGGTCGTCCTTCGGCGCACCAGCATACTCCTACTCTGCCCCAGCCGTGGCCTACTCTTCATACTCGTCTCCTGACACCTACTCTTCGTACTCGTCTCCAGTCGCCTACTCTTCGTACTCGTCTCCCGTCTCCTACTCATCATACTCCGCCCCTGTCGCCTCCTACCAATCGTACTCCGCTCCCGTCTCGTATTCATCATACTCTGCCCCAGCTGCCTATTCAACGTACTCTGCCCCAGCTGCCTATTCAACGTACTCTGCCCCATCTACCTACCCATCATATTCCACTCCTGTTTCATATTCATCGTACTCTGCCCCTGTCGCATACTCGGCATCCTACAGCGCTCCAGTTGCTCAAGTAGCCGCCCCAGTCGCGCAAGTTGCTGCCACTCCCGTTGCTCAAGTCGCCCAAGTGACGCCTGTAGCGCGTGTAGGCGCCGCCCGTGCGATCCAGTACGCTCAGGTGGCTCCCGTTGCTCAAGTTGCCCCAGTTACATACTCAAGCTATGCTGCAGCCTCTCCCGTTGTCGCCTACGACTATGGAAGCTACCCCTCCGCCTACTCTTATTTGTGGAAACGCAAGTAAACGACAAATTGTTACTAGTCACTTATTTAAGTTTTGTACGATACGACATAATTTATTGTTAAACGACGTAATTTAAAAATATTAATGAAATGAATAACAATAATAAATTGTATAATACTTACTGATTTTTTCCTTTTACCTTTACAGTAGAATATGACAGCTTAAAAAATTACCACTTCTTGTCCCCTTTTTTTATTAATCAAATTGCTAAATACTGTAAAGTAATTTAGGATTTTACGTAACTAGAATAACCCTATATAACTGCTAATGAACATTGGGAGTAGCTGATGCTTTCGTTATACCAAATTAACGTTGTTTAAGCTACCAATGTCATTTGTTATAACATAATGGTTGTATGCCAACAGGTAATCGTAGCAATCCTTATCAATCACTGAGATAGCATCCTAGCATTGGGCTCAAGTAAGGAACGCGCCCAAACTCATTTTTTCTTCATTCAAAATTGGGCTATATTTAGATAAAGGAGAAACAAAAGAGTATGCAGCTATTGCTCAAGCGAAACGCAGTTTGCCTAGCTTATTTCTGAATTACTACATAAATCTCTTTTGACGTGAATAAACGTCTTAAGGTTCATGACATGAGTTTATGTATGTATGTGTAATAGATTTCGATAGACAGTGGATGGAGCTGGTCTGGTTCTTCTGTTAGGCGTTTCCAGGCATTACAATAGACCCATAAGGTGTATGAGTATACCACTCACCTTGACTGGATTGAGCTGCGTCTCATGCAAAGAGCTAGGCCACGTGGTGTCCAACAGTGCTCATCAGTTTTCTCACTAATCACACAGTGATGGCTAGCCAATTTATTACACAAACATAGTTCACATATAATAACACATAAATCGAAGCAAATCCAGAAATATTGAGAAAAACCACATAAACGGAATTTTTAATTGTCCGCTGTTGATTTCGTGTGGTCGAGGCAAGATGGCAGCCGACCGAGAGTCTCTCACCACTCGCACGCCCGCATGTCGCGGATATTGTAGTATACCCACTTATAGGTAAATTATAATGCCCGAACAATGTAGGAATATATAATATATTACCTACGTGCGTAATATTAGCTATTACTAAGATACTCCCTGTAAGTACGAGTTAGAAAATATTTTTATGATAACATAAAATATCTGTAGATACATAGATTTTTTTTCATTTCATTGATTTGTGTTTAGAATAAACCACAGTTAAAAATATTAAAAAAATAGAAACATTGACGGACGACTTTTAAAAAAAATGCGATTAATCAGGATTTTACACAAAAAATTGACTTTAGGGCAGAATATAAAAATATCGATGGACTGGACAAAATACCTCTGTATGAAGAATATATGTTGAATATATTCCTATAGTCATTTCAGTAAACAATTAAAATGAAAATTGTAAAATAAAATAAAAATTGTATTTTTAGATAACAGGGTTTTGCATTTTTTTAAAAGCTTCTAAATTTAGAAACTATAGACATTGTCATTTTAGTTTCTATGGAGATATAGTTTATAATTTTGGTTTCTAAAGCGTATTTCTTTTTCGTTTGAAACAGGACACTTTTATTTTTTTCTCCATATAATTTTGTTCGAAAACTGATTTCAGGTGAATTTTCACTTGTAATTTTTTTTCTCGAAAACTATACACAGAAAGTTTATACTTTTGTAGTATTTTGATTCATGCATCAATACAGGTAAAATTTTTTTTTTAAATTTCTGTCATTTTTTTCCCATACTTGCTCTGCGGTGTACTTTAATAAAAGAATTTCAAATACAATAAAAATAAATGATCCTGTACCTTTTAATATACCTATGTAGTTATTAAAGGATGTACGAGTTTGAATTATTTCAGATTTTTTGCTTGCAAACTTCGAAGATAATAAATAGGTAAATAAATAAATAAAATAAAATAAAAGAGTATTTATTCATTCACACATGAGTTAAAAGGTACAATATTGTTATTTTATTCTAATTTTTAACCTATAAACAATATATATATATATATATATATATATATATATATACAACACGCATTGACCTATGTGTAGAATGAAATGGTCGAGACCTCAGCGACACGCTGGTTTTCAGGTCTCGCCTAACATGCTAGATGGAGCGCTGGTTGCGGGACACAACACGATTATGTGGTCAAATCTCCGTTATAAATTTATATTAAAATGGATGACAATATGTAGCTGGCTTTAGCTTCCTTGTGATGATAACAATTGGGTTTATGGGTCTGAGAGAGTGTCTATACCATTCACTGAGGTCAGCTAACAGAGACTTTGCTGCATACAGCAAATTTATTAGGTACATATACCTAGTAAATTATCCTAAAAATACTTGTTTACTTATAATCATTAATTTTCTTTTCGGTGCATCCTCTCTTACTTGCGGTTTGTACGTCTAATAAGCTTTCAAATAAAAGTTAGTAAGTACTGCTATACCTTTCTAGTAATGTGAAAAAGTTTTAAAAAAGATGAAATTTAGAAACTCGATAAAGTTAAACTTTTTCGTTTGTTCTAAATGTTCTAAAACTTTTTCCTTTGTTCTGAATAAGTTAATTTTTTTAAATCTCTGCTTATACGATCGCCTTTAATTTAAATCATCATTACGATATCGATACGAGATCAGTCTAGGACGGGGTTTATTCTTCAGTGCATAATTTCCAGAATAGAAACTATTAAACCAATATATTAATTTCTTTCGTGGTACTGAGTCTACTTGAGTAAGTAATTCCGCAATACATTCAACGACGGAATTATTAAAAATGTACTAGACTTTTTATTTGTTAATACTGGCATAAGTGAAGTGATTTTTCACATTCTTAATTTATGAACAAAATATTTGTGTGCCATTTAAATAACTTACATAAGAATGTGCGACGTGAAGAATCACTCATTGATTGAATAATGATAACTAAACATCTAAGACAGATGTACTAATCCCAAAGAAGAATACCATGAATTTTGAAATGCAGAGCTAAACCTACGGATAATTGTACCAAAAACAATCCTTGTGCTTTACTGGTAAAAAGTTTCTATCTGACCTAATCCGGTCCTGGGTATTGATTAATAATTAATTACTTAATTAACTAAGTAGATGTTTAGGCAGAATCTTCAATTTTTAAATGTCACTTGTCAAAAGACTGCAATTTTACGTGGTCATTTGCAATCATAACAAGGTGAACCTGCATTATATTATGTTCTAACTAAATTGACGCATTATTATTAAATATCTATACTATTCTATATCTACTTACTTGTATACTTATATTATTCACACCTGTTATAATATATTAAAGAAATAACATATTAGGTGAGAAAAACCGGTAGGTTACATAGATAATATTAAATTGGTTATAATCAATTTATACTTAATTAGGCGAGGTGTCTAAGTAATAAAATTTGTAACACAAATAAGATTGTCTACTTTATCGTAATGCATGTATTTAACATATTTCACCAAAATAACTTGCACCTGTAGTCAATTATTATTATTAGTAGGTACCTAAATTTCTACTTAATATTGATGATGATTGATTTCATTAGGAATCTATTCTTATTATATTCGTATTGGCGATTAAAACAAAGTTTTGCTGTAAAATTAAGTTTTATTGTTCAGCTTACTTCCAAAATCTGTCCATGTACTTATCTTCCCATATTCGATTAAACAAAAACGTGTGACGCGATAACATTACAAATACAATAACATTACTACATTCGATTGATCATTCATTTACGTTTCAACAGGTAAGAGTAGGTGGAAGGGTAACTGTTGTAGGCAATTGGGGCGGCCGCGGAGTAGGTAGAGTAGGCGACGGGAGCGGCAGCTGCGGAGTAAGTAGAGTACGCGACCGGAGCGGCTGCTGTGTACGTCGAGTAGGCAGCGGGGGCGGCAGCTGCGTACGTCGAGTAGGCAGCGGGGGCGGCAGCTGCGTACGTCGAGTAGGCAGCGGGGGCGGCAGCTGCGTACGTCGAGTAGGCAGCGGGGGCGGCAGCTGTGTACGTCGAGTAGGCAGCGGGGGCTACTTGCGCTACCTGAGCGACGGGAGCAACATGCGCTAATTGGGCCACTTGAGCTACAGGGGTAGCAACACGCGCTAATTGGGTCACTTGAGCTACTGGGGTGGCTACTTGCGCCACAGGGGTAGCCACTTGAGCGACTTGAGCGACGCGACCAATACGTGCCACAGGAGTCACTTGAGCTACGGGGGTCGCAACTTGAGCAACTGACGCTACTTGAGCTACTGGGGCGCTGTAGGTTGCGGAGTAAGCGACGGGAGCGGAGTACGAAGAATAAGCGACGGGGGCGGAGTACGAAGAGTAGGCGACTGGGGTGGAGTATGAAGAGTAGGCCACGGCTGGAGCGGAGTAAGAGTAACCTGGTGCGGATGCGGTGTAGCCGATGGTCGAAAACTGAGGTTTAGCGGCAACAAAGCCAACCAAGGCGAGGGCGACTATCTGAAATAGCGAAAAAATTGACATAAATCAGACGGAAATTGTATTTTCTGAAAAATCGGAACTATCAATTTCTAATAGGTTAGTATTTTTATATTATATCTTTTTTGAATTTAGAAAAAAATATGTTATTTGATTTACTTACAAGCTTGTACATGTTTGATGGTTTCAGAGTGCCGTGGACTGAATGATAATTGTCTCATCTTCAGCGCCCATTTTATACAAGTTTCTTAAACCGGACTAATTTATGTAGACAATATGGAATCGAGTGATCTAATTTTAATGAAGGAACATATAGAATATTTTTCGACTCGTTTCTTTAATAGGTATACAAATGGATTTTTTGGCATTGATAGACGGTATTTAAATTCAGTTTGTGACACAATACGAATATAGGAGCTGATAGGAACATTACATTATGCAGTAAAATTATATTGTATCTAAGAGCAGTTACGCTATGCTTTATCCAATGATATAGGATAGTCTCTCTCTCTCTCTCTCTCTCTCTCTCTCTCTCTCTCTCTCACACACACACACACACACACACACACACACAGACACACACACATCCACGCTCCACACTAAATTTAATTACATATTAGTAAATAGGTACATAAATAAAGAGTTATGGAAGAGCGTGGCCCTCTGACACAGGTGTTATCACATTTAAAAGAGGGTCCACAAAATTGGAAAAAAAATTGTACCTTTTTGTCGATGAATAAATCATTTTATTTATTTATTTATAGTGAGCATCATTATCAAATTGACAACACTTATCAATTATTTCATATTTTTAAGAAGCTTTCTGAAGCTCGCTGTCAGAATAAGCGCGCTATTGTCAAACTTCCTTAAACCACTTTGCTTCTTTTATTCTTTTCTTTCTTCTATTATTATTATTAACCAAAATATAACATAACATAACTCTCACGTCCACAATCCCCGATTGGGTAGACAGAGGAACCACCTCATCATACCTAGCTCTCAGTTTTCGCCGTAAGATTTGGTTGACAAACGTGATAGGTGGCGAATCTTTCGCCGTCTACTAGGTATAGAATCGTATCCACTAAGATCCTTTACAGCAGCTAGTAGCGTTAAGTAAATTTAAATTTGAAATTGTGTACAAACCTATTATAACATAATGTACATTCCTATTTGACAATGCCTTATGCAGCAGCCATATTTTTATTTTGACTATGCCCTTTTACAGCAGCTAGTAGCATGTAAATAATAATTTAAAACTTATAATATAACGGATAATAATTGTTCCATGGCGTATCTAAGCGTAACTTTGTTATCAAAAGATAAATTTAAAAAAACTAAACTAAATTAATCCTTAGTCGCCTCGTGAGACACCCTCGGGAAGAGTTGGTGTAGTGGTTGGGGTGATGCTATTCTTTAAGGCCGGCACGACACGGCACAACGAAAATATCTCATGAATATACGTTTTAATATAACTTTTGATTGGAGATATGCGTAAAATTATACAGGTAGCGAAATTCAAGTTCAATATTTCTTAAATTACGACCTTGAACTCTCATAGAAGATTAAAGATGGACACATTATTCAAATGCCGTCATCACACACACACATACAAAGGTTGATGGTCTACACATAATGCGATTCTACGATACGAATTGATTAGGAGACCCTGGCGGCTGCCATATTATAGGATGCTGCTTAAAATATCGTATACATTAAGTAATTCTGCGTCTTTCCGTTTCTTTTCTTGATAATCCTACGTATAATATGTTTTACCTATAATAATTTCATAATTCTATAAAAGGACAAGTTTTTAACAACATAATCTTAAGTAACACGACTTTGTAAATTCGTGTAATAAACACGTTATTCGTATTAAACAAACGCTGCAAACGTTTCCTTGGAAGAACCTTGAAACCACAATACCTATTAGAGACTATAATAGAACTTTATTATAATTTAGCATTTATAAAAATAATAATACATATTTATAAGAACAATGTGCTCCAAATCTGTCATAATAAAAATATTTTTACATAATCCGCCCACTTAGAGCAAATTCTTGAGTCATTTTTGATAAACTACTCGTAGATTAAAAGGTTACTTAATAAAATAGTAGATTTTGCTGTAATAGGAAACTGGATGGCATTTTTACCATTCTACAATTTCAGAGTGGAGCAAATTCACATGTAAATGTCTAATTTAAGATAGTTATAAATCTTTAAATACCTATAAATACAAGTAAGATGATCTTTAGTTTTTTCTTCTTCTTAGTCTAAGTTTAGTTTTAGCTTTAATATTATTATAGATTTATCAATGCAAATTATATGACAATAAATAAATATACCCAGTAAGATGATTTATTAGTATTATTTGAATACATAAAATAATACTAATGAATGAATACACTTTATTGTACCAGAAATACAAAATGTAACTAAAAATATAAGCTTATTCAAAACATGATTCATGATCATGATCTCTTCCACCCAACCTTTTAGTACTAAAGTAAGTAAATACATTCGATGATAAATTATCTCTTTTAAAAATTACCACTTTTGGTAATGACCGCTTCTATAAACACTACACAAAACATAATTTTCTATATCGTTTGGTTAGTGGCCTGGTTTTACAGGTTGTTCAGGCCGCTCTTAGGCCCCTGACATGGCTTAACAACTGCTGTCGTACGATAACAACCGGGACCGACTTTTTAACGTTGTTACACATACATGCCTACTATTCTAAATGAAAATGAAAATGAAATGAAAAAGTTATAAATATTTAAACGTAATACGTACTTGTATTGTAACAAATTCGAAAATATCTTCCACGACAATATAATAATAATGGATCCCAATAAAATGACACTTTAAATAACACCCTGTCAAAATGATAGAATCGAAGATTCAAGTCGCGTGCGCGTCCCGACCGCGTGCGTCCTCGCCAAGGTACGCAGGCGCCGATTCTATACCATTTGCCAGCACAATGGGGGTCAACATCGGATCCTTATAAATCAGCCTGGACACCTCACTAGCAGTCAGTGTTTCAAGCATCTTCTCTTAACTAACAAACATGTTTAAGCTAGTAAGTACCGACCAGTGAATAATCTACATACGAGTACTTGTAAATGTTGTACATTTGATCAATTTGTTTACAATTATGATACTACAAGTGACGATAGTGCCATAAATACCTACATAATTTGAGTTAATTCTTAAGATGCTTTAATTATGTGAATCTTAATTTAAACTTAACAGTTTTCTTTTCACAACTTTAGGTGAAAAAAAAAGGTTCTAATTTGCGATATTTATTTATCCGTCTTACATTCTTTCTGTGTAGAATCCAAAACTACTGATTTTTTGAATTCAAGACTGAACTTTTTCTTCTCCACAGCTGATCTTCGTCGCTCTCCTGGCTTTCGCCACCGCTAAGCCCCTGGTGGTGAGCTACACAGCACCATATGCTGCCGCATACACCGCCCCAGTGGCAGCTGCATACACCGCCCCGGTGGCATATTCCGCATACAGCGCATACTCTCCTGTAGCGTATTCGGCGTACACCTATGCTTCGCCGTACTCTTACTATCTATAAAACATACCAACGACATTGTTACCGCGGCATCTGTGAAATGAATGTAAATTTAAATTAAGTATTTATACAAAGTATACAACACAGCTTAATATACCTACAGTTATTTATTATGCCAAAATATAGCTAAGTTACCTGCGTACCTAAGAAATTGTTTAAATTTTAAGTCGCCTTATAAAGTGAGTTTACAAATAAATTATGAAGATATAAAACTTATGAAGATATTCAAAAAAAGTTGTATGTAGGTATTGAAATACCCTTAACCTTACCTTACCTTGAACTTTATAGTTTCTAGGTTTCTAACAAATAAAACCCGGAAGCGGCTGGTAAAGTCAATCTGCGAATCGAAAGCTATTGCTCATGCTGCTCAGTTTAAAAATCTTAACTTTGTATTCTTCCTGGGGTTGTTTGGAAGAAAAACACATTTTCTTAAAAGTAAACTTAATACATCGATCACTCAGTCGATATTTTATTTGCCTTGTCTCACATCCGTGAACATATTATAATTAAATCTAGAGCAACTTAAATTTATGCATAAACAACCTAATTTTGATAACTTGTTTAACTTTACACTTTCGATAATGCCCGTTTGATATTGGCAACTCCGCTTCCTTAAATTCTTTAATTTTTACACCAAAATGCGTGATATAGTAGGTACCTAGTTAAGTGGACTAGTTTTGCTACGTTAGCCTTGAATTAATTGTACAAGAGACAAAAATTTACGTTATAGTTTACTTATTCGATACATAAATGCTATAGCAAATTCGATCTTGAATGTTTAGCACAAGGCCTATATATTAATATTATATTGGTTCCGTTTTGGGATAAAGTCCGGTTTTTACACTCGTATAAAATGCGTGCTGATGATGAGCAACTTATCACTCAGTCTACGGCAGTCTGATATTAAACTACAAACATGTACAAACTGGTAAGTTATTTAAATGAAATACGTTAATTTTTCACTAATATGTATATTAAAAAAAATTAGACATGGATTTCTATTAGATACACACGTCATCTAACACGACAAGTCCAATTAATATGTATTATTCAAAAACATTTCGAATTATTCAAGTAGTTTTGGGTAAAATATTTTTATACGTTTTTACATAAGAAAGATATACACCAATAACAGCATATTCTGAAATACATTTCTTCTCTTTATTGTTAATGGTGTCCTAAACTGATTTATAATCAATATCCTCATTATTTCAGTTGCTCGTCGCCCTTGCCCTGGTCGGCTTCGCTGCTGCCAAGCCTTCCTACGGGTACACCGCTCCCCTTAGCTACGGCTACTCCGCCCCAGCAGTGGCATACTCTTCATACGCTGCCCCCGTCGCCTACTCGTCGTACTCCGCCCCCGTCGCCTACTCGTCGTACTCCGCCCCCGTCGCCTACTCGTCGTACTCCGCCCCGGTTGCATACTCCACGCCCGTCGCCTACAGCGCCCCAGTTGCCCAAGTAGCCACTCCCGTGGCGCATGTGGCCCCCGTCGCCTACTCAGCTTACTCCGCCGCTACCCCAGTCGCCTACAGCAGCTACGATTACCCCTCTGCCTACTCCTACCTGTGGAAACGTAAATGAATGAATAATCAATAGTCTTTACTGCAGATTTCTTACTCCTAATGTACCATAGTATTTACTTCACTGTGATAAAGTGTTTAGTTTATCTGTGTGAATGAAAAATAGTCAGTTTTCTTTTCCGTGAAATACTCATAGCTTTGTTAAAAACGAACATGGATTGATTTTTGGTGTACAGAGTGAATAAAATAGTTTTTACTACTATATTATGTTTTAATTTGTTACTCTGACAAATATCTAATTGTATGTGAACCTAGAGAAGTCATTATTTTCAGAATTCGTTAACTTTTGTGTTTGAGAACATGACGTCACAAATGCAAGGTCAACTGTAAAACATCGACTGTTTTCTGCTCTGATTATACATTCTTTTGTTATAGATGCTATTCAACGAGACCTTGGCAATACTATTTAAAGTGGCAATTCTCTCATATGTTCATTCGTTACCCTGTTTGTATAGAATGTCCCAAATATATAAGGTAGGACGTCTTCTCGTCACTCAGTGTATTGCAAACAGAGCTAAACTAAACTGAAAAAACAAATATTTGCTAATAATAACATGACGAAAATAATTGTGGTAAGTTTACGTAAATTAGTAACATTCTATTGCTTATATCATCCAGAAAACCAGATCAAAATGTGGAAATTAAAATGCATAGCGGCGAATGCTCTAAATGTCAATGATGAACGCTCATTACCATTGTAGATATCTTGATTATTAAATTAGTGGTAAAAGATCTAGATCTGTCTAAGTTATCATTATTCATTGGTCATAAAGATGATGTTATTGGTGGATAGCTTAATATTATTAGGATTCATCATCATCATCAGCCTATTAATGTCCCCACTGTTGGGGCGCAAGCCTCCCTTTGTACAAGGGGGTACGGGCCACGATCCACTGAGCGGGCCCAGTGCTGATGGATTTCACACGCCTTCGAAAACTTTTAATTTCCTCAGACATGCAGGTTTCCTCACGATGTTTTCCTTCACCATTAGAGCAGTCGGTAAATGTAAGTAAGTCTTCGAAAAAAATCGGAAAAACCCATTGGTACATGGCATTTCATGGTTTCGAAACCGGACCTCCCGCATGGGAGTCACTAGCCACTAGGCCACCGACGCTCTACTAGGCCACCGACGCTCTTATTAGGATTCCTTCAGGGTAATATCAAGATTTTGTTATTGAAAAATTAAGTGATGTGAAGAACGCAGAACTTTGGATTGGGAAAAGTAATCGCCCACGGGCGGGCGTTCCTTACCTACTTCATTAACTTAAATAGCATAATTTCCAGTATATTTAGATTGCAAATTTGATGTCAGATGAGATATTGAAAAACTAATTTTATATCCTTCTTTTGTATGTCCATGTAAGTTGACTGATGCAATAAAATACCTTTTACTTGACTATCTCGACATGACTTTTAGACTTGCTTTATTAACCCTCTTTGAATTCCTGAATTTACGGTACGACCATTGTATGGATTCCTTTCTCACCTTTACAGTATGGATTCCTTTCTCACCTTTACAGGTAACGATAATGGCGCTGGTCGCGTCAGCAGTAGCTGATCCACTGTTCTACAGCGCTTCTCTCGTGAACCCTTATGCACCAGCAATGTACTCTGCCGCTGCCCCTCTGGTTACTACCGCTGGCGTCCCAGCAGCATACACCTACCCTTACCCGTATTCTGCGTACACGTCATCTGTCATCCAAGACTGGCCCGTGCCACTAGTCAGTTCCGCTTACACCGCGTTTCCATACACAGCTTATGCAGGAGATTGGTTCTTACGTAGATAAATAAATGTCAATTGTATACTTTTGGTTGCTGGCAGCCATTGTTAATGTTACCGTAAAGTCGTGAGGTTAATTGTAATGATTTTTTCGAATGTTACAAATAATACAAGATGCGTCGAAAATTGTATTTATATGCACTCTATGAAAAGTTATAATGATTTTAATGGGTTTTCTAAAAAACCTTCATCAGCAGCCTATTCTAGTCCACTGCTGGACATAGGCCTCTCCCAGGGCGCGCCATTGAGCCCGATCTTCGGCTCTTCTCATCCAGTCGCTGCCAGCCACCTTGCGCAGATCGTCGCAAAAACAAAAAAAACCTTAATTTATAGAAATTAGCTCCGCTATACGGTATTTATTTATTGTGAAAAAATAAGGCATAATAAATTATTTGTCATGTTTATGTTGGATTCGTGATATTCTTTGTAATAAAAGTTGTGCCTCCTCCTACCTAATCCTCCACCCCTACTCTATATCAGTAGTTTAAACGAGTTAGTGGCGAATGCTCTTTTATAAAATATAGTGATATCGTTTATGTTAAATATTTGCTATGCCGGCAATTCGAACTCGTGCACAATTTTGCACTAATTAGAAGGATTTTTTTATTTCTCTGATCGTTAATTTTCGTCTTAACATATAACAACAAAGCTTTGAATTATTAAGAAATAATAATAAGTTATAAATGAATATACCCGTTTATTTACTACTTAAAATGAATTAACTACAGTCAAAAATCATAAGAGGTATGTAACTAAATATGAAGTTGCCGCTGAATTAAAAGCAAAAAATATGAAATTTGTATTTTGTTCGATCAAGCTATTGGCACAATTGTCAATGTATGTTGGTATTTTAATGGCAATCGATTTATGTTTACTACTAAAGTTCGCTGAGCGGGAAATTAAGGAAGTTCTAACGGCCATTTTTGAGAACGAAACTACAGAGAAACCTCAAAGGTTGTCCGATTTTCGACAAAAGTGGGAATTAGTTGGAGTGAGGCCAGGAAGCTAATTGTCGCAGAGTTCGACATACAAAAGTCGGACGCTACGAACGTCTTGTCACGCTCACATATAATGTGAGCGAATGAGATAGGTCTAATGTCAAATTCGACCTTCCATCTGCGAGAATGGCCTTCCAGACCTTACTCCAATTGATGAGAACAGACTGAGAACGTCTGTCGTAAGTCCTGCCAATTTAAAATAGTAAAACAACAGCGCGCGACCGTTCTCGGCGTTCGGAGGTTTCACTCTCTAAAAATCCTAGGAGTTACAGCTGGAAACTTCGTCTTACGGATTCTCACTTTTTTCGAAGTAGGAATAGTATAACTTAGAGGGAAAAAATTTTGTTCCCAGAAAGTGGCCTTTAGAACTTAGTTGATTTAGTAAAGCCATATCAGTTCAGTGAGAGCACGTTAAGCAGTCGGTCCCGGTTGTTGTCGTTCGACAGCAGTCGTTAAGCCATGTCAGATGCCTACGGGCAGCTTGACCAACTCTGACAATAGGTTGGCCACTAATACGATAAGCAAGCAAGTATAGAATGGTAGAGTCATGAATCAACTGATAACTGCATTATAAAATTAAAATTGAAGCTGTCTGTCCCTTTTTACGTTATTCCTTTAGAAAGAAATATCATAAAAGTCATCGATTACGTTATTAACATATTTATCTAAATCTTTTGTATTTCTTCTTTTGTATCCAAAGATTGCCACGCCTCGTCACATTAAAAGCTTTTCAACTTATTTATAACTCTTATTATGGAACCGCGTCGGAATTTACAAACATATAGACAGACACTCATTAAAATTATTATTATACTATACTTTTTTTTATAGATTTACTAAGAGTTGTTATTACCACTTAATATTATAATTGTATTTTAGTATGTATATATGTATGTACAGACTGCTGAAGACCCAGCTGTCCACGCACGTCGCTGGTCCGCGAATTTACAATAAAATACCAGCTCCTATCCGAGATACTAAAACGTACAACAGTTTCGTTATTGAATTTAAAAAATGGTTGATCCAAAAGGCCTATTACTCTGTCAACGAGTTCCTTGACGAACGATGTTTGAAACTGTAGATTTATATTCTACAATACTTTTTTATTTTATTTCATTTTAGTTTCTAAAATTGTTGACTTTATACTTACTTTAAGTAAGAAATTTTACTATTATTATTGATCATGTCATGCTAACATTTTATTATTTATTTTTTGACAATGTATGATCATTACTGAAATAAATGAATATTAATATGAATATTTTAGTCTACGCTAATAAAATACGATAATAATAATAAAATTACGTCATGCACTTTATAACCTATGTTTATGTAACGTATAAAACATAGGTTATAATGTGCATGACGTAATTTTAGAAAGTAAACCTTGGGTACTATAGGTTAATAGTTTTACTTGCCTCGGGCCCACGGCCTATGGAATGAAATGAAATAGTTTATTCAACAAATTGGTACAGCTTGTACACTTTCGTTCGTCATGGATGCTTATAGGTCGCAAAACCATATTGTACCTTAATAATAAATAATGTAGATGCTTACCTAAATAAGTATACATAGTGCACATTACTAAATACCACTAAATATTACTATTAACAATATTAGTTCTATATTTAACCACTACATGAATTACATATTATTAGTATTATTATTATTATGTAACAACTTTACTATCATCAATTAAAGATAAAGGCGACATCCATATCGATACTTAATTCCAAACTATAAAAAAATACTTTAGGCTATTTATCAGCTCTATGTAATTTAAGAGCTAAAGAGGCGGCAACTGGTCTTGTGAGCCAGTTCTCAGGAGCCTGCGTGGAGATAACACTGCGTTTCAAGGACATAGCTACAACGCATGGTCAGCGTTATGCAAAATGCACTAAATAATTTATAAACATATTAATAAATTAGTGTATTAATATAAGTTGCTAAATAAATTTATTTGTATTTGTATTTGTATTTGTTGTATCTTTAGTTTACTATGAATGTAATTTATTATTATAAAGAAATTGTCTTTTTCACATCGCACATTCTTATGTAATATCTGTGGCATATTTTTTGTTCTAAAATGAAATAAACAATACAATATTAAGAAAAAAAAATCAAATCATTTAGTGCACAAATGGTCTATTAATAAAGGATTTTCTATTTCTATTTCAAATGATTTGTAATATGAAATAAACGCTACAATATTAAGGGAAAAAAAATCAAATCATTTAGTGCACAAATGGTCTATTAATAAAGGATTTTCTATTTCTATTTCAAATGATTTGTAATATAGTAAGTTTTCTTAACATTGTAGTGATTATTTCTTTCACGAACAAAAAAAATGTGACATAAACATTACATAGGAATGTGCGGTGTTTTTAATTTTTATTAAATCTATACGTTTACATGGATTGACGTTCTGCTAGATGGTGGCATGGCAGTGACTTAATTTAATATACGGAGAGCCGCAGACTTGATTCATCTTGACCAAAGTTGCTGATGGTGAAGAAAATATGTAACTCAGTTACTCTTTTAGCTACATTTATTTAGTTTTGGACAATCCAAAATTGTAAGCTTACGTGCACTTACCTAACGAAGAAAGGAATTTTAATGAAAGCTTACAAACAATGACAATTATATGCTTACAAATATGTTCAAGCGGTTTCATCCTCATACAACACAGAAATTAAATCTATGTAGGTATTAGTAAGTTCATTCCCCTTTAAACATTCTACAGCAAATTACTGACATAACAAGAAAGAAAGTAAGAGCGCCGTCACAGTAATGGTTTCACATAATTGAGTTTAGGAAGATCCCTTAAAAATTCAATTATGACCTAACAATGGAAACTTTCAGTAAAAACTAATTACAACTTTTAAATAACATTTAAGTTTCTTTTTGTACATTTTCTCATATTTATTTTGATACTCATCCTTTTGTACACATCGCATCGCATTATTTCGTTAATTTAAAAGATATTGCAAAACTTATAACTGATACTGAATCTGTGCATCGTTTAATGCAGATAATGACATAAAAAAATTAACGCCATGTGTTCAGAATTTGTAATTTTGCGGTTCCCATACATTTACTATAGCACGATTTTCGACTACACTTATAACTCTTAGACGTCAAGATGTATTATATAACATATTTGCACGTCTTTACATAGACAAAACACATTGGACATTATATTTAATTATTAAGACCTTATTGACATGTATTTATAGCAAATAAAATTAATTTGAATTTGAATAAATATTGTCCCAGCAATGAGACAACCACGGTTAAGTAAAAAAAATGTTGGATTAATGTCGCATAAAGACGACCTTTCAATGTAAAGGTCAGTGCAATTGCAGAGTCGTAGTCCATAGTTGTTGGAGTATAAAAACACAGGGAGACCTTCGTAGGGTGTCACTCGCCCTTGTGAATCGACTGTGCCTAGCAACATGTACAAACTGGTAAGATACTGTGATTAACTCGATACTTCATTGAATCCTAATGGAGATTTTTGTTTACGCGTCACGGGCTTGTCTGATCCGATGATGGTCTCCCTGGTGGTACAGGTCACAGCGACACCATCACCGGATCAGACAAACAGACTACACAAACTTATCTGTTGTGTTCTTTCTTGTTACATTAATAACGTAAGTTCCAGTTTTAGCCACCGGAACAGATAAGTTTGTGCCACTGTGGACAGCACGATATATTATATTTTGTGAGCTGCGGGTAGCAGCTCAGAAAAATTACAGCTCTTCAACCTAACCTTAATAACAGAGTACTATATAATAAAAATTTATAAGTAATAACCTTAAAATCACGTCTACCGTTAATTACAATAAGTTTATCCTGTATTTCCCTAAGCTAAGTGGATTGTATCCTTTTTTAGAGAAATAAATGTCTTAAACCGTAACTTATCCCTAGTATTTTGGCATCCAACTAACGCACATTTTGGGTCACATTTCTCCAAGGTTTACAAAGGAATGTTACGCATTTTACCTGTTGCGAGAAGGTATTGTGGAATTTCTCCTTAATTATAATATGAGTGCCTCAGCAACTCGTTTAATAATATCAAAATCGCTAAAAATAACTATTCACTTATATATATTTCTTTGTAGTCTATTGTACTAATATAAAAATACACAGAAAATAAAAAAAAACATTAAAATATGTATAAAGGTATATATTACATATCTCATAGAGTTATTTTAATAGAACTTAGATAAGTAAATTAGAAAAAGTGGTTGAAATTTTTTCCGCGAGCAGGATTTAAGCCGGCAGGATGGGCTGCGATAGCTCAGTTGATTAGAGCACTGCCACTAAACGATAAGGTCGCAGGTTATGCTCAAAAATCTAATCAAAAAAACTTCAACCACTTTTCTACTTTATTTAAGTATGCCCAGCATTGCTAATAGCTTAAAAAAATTGGTTTACAAAGTTGTTCTTAACTGTACTATGTTGCCCTTATCTAGAAATCTTATCAATACAGGTATTTTGTTAGGCATATATTAGCAAAACTTGCAAAACTAAAAGTGCATAACTTAAGTCTATTTAAAATAAACAGAATTAATTTAACCCTCTGGATAGCCGATGCCCGCGGCCGTAATGATTCGTAAATAGATTCTAAAAATAATATTTCTCGGAAAGGGTTGCTCCTAAATAAAGGTATTGAGGTTTTGAATTATAATTCAACTCTACGGTATTCCAGAAAATGTAATATAATTGTCTGTCTCTATGCTCTATGTACTATATTATACTCCCGTCTAATACGGATTTTGTTCGTCTTCACTGATGCATCAGTGAAGGAATGAAAATACTCATAATTATGAAGTGCGCTGAAGTTTTTTTTGGATTTAACGGAAAATTTTATACGAATTTCAAATTGCCGCCTAAGGCTTAATAATTTTCATTAGTAGTTTTAATCCTAGGAAACGTCATGTTTTTCCTGACACTCTGTATAAGTTGTTTCGGACCACTAACCGACATTATAAAGCTATCCAAAAAGAGTTTAATGGGTCAGTTACATTTTTTAACCTGTTATAATAAGAATATATATTAAAGTCCTCAAGATTAGCAGCGCTCCGAAAACCTTCACGGTAAGGTATGACGGTGACCACTAAGGTGGCCTGTTTACTCCTTATACAATAAAAAAAATTATAGATCCATAGATGTCGTTTTTCAGAGACAATATGTATGTACTCGTATAATATTTACTTTACCTATAATCATGGGAAAATGAATAATGAATTTAATGCGTAACCATTATTTTAGCTTGGACATAGCTCTTTGACGAGATGTTAAACGCTATTGAGTACAGAGGTTTTACTGTCTATAGAAGCTAACAATTTGAACAAAGTTATTTATAAACTAAAGTAAAATTAAACAAAGTTCAGTATAATACAATATTTAGGAGTGGATCCAATAAATTATACTTACAAGTCAAATTCATAAAATTGTGTAAACTTTAAGTTAGGAAATATAAATGTAAATTAAAGCTACAAATATCAGTAAATTAAAGATATAGATACCAACTGTTACCGAGATTCATTTTCAATCTTTATCGTTTTCATCAGACCCCCAAGGTTCCGTTCCCATCAGATTTCAAAGATAGTACTCTGGAGATCTTTCTCCAGGCCACTGAACCAATTTTTATTAGATTTGGCTAAGACCACACCACACAAAATTTTGTTTAAAATAGGTAAAAAAATAATCGCTAATAATCGGTGATCAAGATCACTGATTATTGAGCGGATGTTTAAAAGTAACGAAATCATTTGTTATTTATTATTTTTCAGCTGTTTTTCTTCGTTTGCCTGGCGGTTGCGTTCGCAGCGCCCGCTCCTGAGCCCCAAATACCTTTGGCGGTGGCTTACAAAGCACCCCTAGCATACAGTGCTCCCCTGGCCTACCCAGCCTTACCCGGAGCGCCTCTGGCCTACGGAAGCCCCTTCTTAGCCTACAACTACAACGGAGCCTACCCCTACCCCGCCCCTATCGCCTACAACAAGGTGTTCTGAAGAGTCCTGAACGTTATGAGACGACTAATTAACTACGTGTTCTAATTGAATAATTGGCAGTAATGATCGTGATATTTTTAATAAATTGCCGTTTCGCCTAAATGTTGTGTTTCATTAGTATTTTACCATAATCAAACCCAATGGTCTGAAACGTGTCTTTTTATGTCGATGTATATATTTGTAAAGAAACATGCACTCACAATCACTCACCAGTCCAGGGACAATATTCACCAACATTCGAAAAAAATATTTTTATATTTAAACACCTTTCTAGAAATCAAACCAAGCGAAACCCCTTGCACAAAAGGTGGTTATGGTGGCTATGCCAGATGGTTGTTTTCCCCATCATAAAAAAATCAAATATCTATAGGTGTAGATATAATTGTCGTTTTTCTATCTCGCCGCGCCGCGCCGCGCCGGTACACGGTGGTCTATATAGGCTCTATAATTTTGTATGAGTCGTTGCCATCACAATCAACTAAATACTACATTAAAATGAATGAAACTACTTATGTTAAAAGACAAACATGCCTATATTAAGAGACAAACATTCAGCAGTAGATGGATAATCATATCGGTTGAGGAGAACTTAAGACTTAGATTTTTAGTAACCTATCGTGCAACTGAAACCAGCCGCCATATTATTGTATTTTATAATTTAAATTTGCTGCTTCGATCGTGACTCATTATAACAAATGTCGTGTTAAATTATCATTCCCTCTGTTTATTAATTTAACTTTGTTGTAAATGTTGCAAGTATAAAATATTAGTTCTATTTTGAAGCTATTATTATTAAAATATTCTTGGAAGTACTTATTCCAAAACAAAATAAATTGATATTCTTACCTAAAAGTAACTGTACCCACCCACACATCCAAATCGGCAAAATAAACCTATGTTAATTATTTTCAGGCAAAATACTCGTACTTTGTAACAAAACCCCTATGTAAGCCGAAAGGAGGGTTAGTTTTCCTGATTTCCAATCCCAATATCGATAACTGAACAACTTTTGTTCTAAACGACTTTTTAATTTACTAAATTCAAATTCAACTTTCCATACACATCGATCTGCTGATAGGTACAAAATTTATAAGTAGTAATGTATATGTATAAGGAGTCGCATTTTTTTGCCTAAATTTAAAAGTAGAACAAAAGTTGTTCGGTTATCGATACTGAACACCCTTTCGGCTTACAAGGGGGGTTTTGTTACACCTGTATATTGGGATGAAAATCAGGAAAACAAACCGTTACGAAACACCAATAGTTCCCAATGTCTGTGAATGACAGGTGTCTATCGAGTAATATACAGCCAACAATCCGAACAAAACAATGGATCTAATAGGAGTATGAACTGTACGATAAAAAACCTTATTCAATTGTAATAAAGGTTTATTCGCTGGTAAACGTATTTTTGCCTAAATCTGTATACTTATAGAAAATTTAAACAATAAAAATTGTGTTCGGAATATATGATAATTATATTTAGAATAGTGTCTTATTATTAGATGTCTAGTAAGTTCTTGGAGTATGTTATACAATAGGTTTTGTTAGACAATATTGTCCTATTGTGCTGAAGCGCGGAATCCATTTTGAACAGTAACAAAAGTCATCGTGATCCAGGCCAATAATTTTCAAAAGACGAGTTAAGGATGTCCTCTAGTGAACTTTTCGAACGTAATACTATAGTTCATTATACTCGTATTTGATACTTTTTGTCATCACTCTTACATTTATTGATATTTTTGTTTCTCGCAGTCGATTCGCTATGAGTAGCGAAAAAAGGCCAGTCAGCCAGCTAAAATTGAGATTTTGGCTGGCTGACTGGCTTTTTAACTATATATTTGATTGTTTATTACTTACGTTGTTGTATTGTGTTTATCTAACTAAATAACTCTAAATTATAAAATTTAACTAACCTCCGACGTACCATTGTGGAGATCCTCTTACTTTTTCCTGGTCATCATCAGGTCTTCATGGTTCCAGACGTGGGAAGAGCATCATGGTCGTAAATATTTGCTCAAACTCGAACCACCTAACTGCAATCATTCCTGAGATCCCATTATACTTCATTATCCCAAGATACTCCAAGCTCTAAGAACTATTGATCCAGTTTTCATCTAGCATTGAATACTGAAGGCGGGGATGCCTCAGGATTGAAATGTCTCTGGATTCTCTACAACTTTAGTTCGAGAACACCCCATCTAACTTTTATGGTTTCGGCAGGCCGATAATCTTCAAATTCTTCAAGTTTCATACTGTGAAATTGAAGTTAGCTTATTGTTCCTGGTCATCACTATCTAGTGTGACCAGGAAGGTCAAGGTTTCAGATGTCTGAAACGCACCATGAACCTGAATATTTGAGCTCAAATTCGAACCATCTATCTATTACCGTTCCGGAGATCTCATCTGACATCAAAGATACTCCAAGATCTTGGAAACCACTGGTCTCATTTTTAGCTGAAAACACTCTCGGCAAAATTATCTATTATATTAAAAAACCGGGTCCAAATTAGACCGTCCGTTGTTAAGTTATGATGCCACAGACAAACATACCGACAGACAAACGTGTCAAACTTATAACACGCCCTCCCTCGATCGGTCGGGGGTCTAAAAATATGTAATAACCAGGGTTCCGCTATTTTTGAAAGGTGACATATCAAATAAAATAAAAATTATATACTTACATACTCTGCTAGTCTGCTTTCCTTAAACATAAAACAACTAATAAAAGAATACCCTTAACGATTTCTATCTAACCCTGTATGTCGAATTATCGATTCATTGTCATAATTTCATAAATTATAATTTTGCCAATCCACAACTAGTATGTATGTATGTTGTAGATTGGCAAAATTATTATTTATGATCCATCCTACACTGATACCAAAGTATCTATAGGTATAATCTTAACTTCCGTGTAAGTTAGAAGTTCGTCAACAAATGTAGGTGGACAAACTAGATCAGGTTTGTATGGTAATGAAACAAAAAACATATGCAATAAAAACTATATTATGAACATTTGGCATATCGGTGTCATTATTCTAGCAATGCGTAATTGTAGGACCACTTTGGTTAAATCAACGGACGTAGTAACCAGAGTACGCGTAAGGGTAGGTAGCGTAGGGTGATGAGTACGCCACTGGGGAGTATCCGGAGTAACCGACGGCGGGGAGCACGCCAGGGGCGGCGTAAGTCAAGACCTGGGGGTCAGGCTTGGGGTTGGCGAAGGCGGCAGCCACCAGGGCGAAGAAAAGGAACTGAAAAAAGACAGTAATAAAAGTTTATGTGAGAAGAATGAATACCGCGGCGCGAATACGTCACTCAGTATTTTATTCGAATGTTTTTTTTTAAATACGGAGTTAGAATATTAAGGAAAGTTTCGTAAATTATTTAAACTTCGTCAGAGAAATTCTCATGAAATAAAAAAATAAAAATGTACATTATGTATAAAGAACTTGTAAGAAATTGCAAAACATTTAACCTTTCTTACAATATTAGTAATTTTACGAAAAATTTACTGTGTTACAAAACTTTCTCGATTATTGCAAATCGTAAACATACATTTAATGTATACAGGATATGTGATAATAGTGAAAGTTCCTTTCAGTACTTTCTTTTATTTTAAATTTAGAACTAAAATTCAGCACATAAATTCAGCGATAAAGTACGTGGAGTCCATGCTCAAATTCATTTAAATAACTTTTATAAATAGAAAAAAATACAAAGCCTATAAAAGCTAGACCCAAAGGGTTCCTGACGCATGACAAGGGGTCAGGTCAGGATAGCCTGTAGCTAAATGCCACTGACAATGTCTACTGAAGCGTTAACACCTGCGTGACGTATGTGACCCGTGTTATAATAACATCAAAAAGATCTGTAGGGTGTTAACTACGCTCTTGTTCTACCTTGAGGCATTACCGTTTGAAGGTCAGACGAAATAAAGGCCAAAAATCTTATCTAAAAATAATTCAATATAGAATTACAGCGGTGAAATAATTTGTTCAGGGGCAGTGGACGGCAGGGTGAGCTTATTTACCTACATAAATGTCACTAAGTTCTCATACAAGAGTTTATTTAAAATTTGTACAATCATTTAGCGAATGAAATACTGTTACCACCTGGTAATAATACCATGTTGTTCTACTTTAGCGAATGAGAAAAAAGGTATTATATAAATAGGATTAAATATTTTTTCAAAATAGCTTATTCACAGATTCGGAATGTATCAGTGCCAATCTTTGACATGTATAGGTACTGAACAAGTATATACGGAATCTAAAAAAACCCTAAAAAACACAATTACTTAGTAATTTTTCATATTTACTCGTACAAGGTAGAGTCTTAATTATTTAAATGAAAGCTTGTGAGTTTACCTAGTCCTATTACTTACTAGTATTTGTTGTCTCGTATATTAAATCACAGAAAATCCATATTCAAAACTATATGTATACGTAAATACCCATCTCAAAATTCGCAGACTCATTAGTTGCGGAAACTGCGTAAGTATTGAAAGTCTCGCAACATCAGTTTCACATATATGTATTTATAATATGTACTTCGAGTTTGTTTAGTTGCACATCGGACCATAGTTTCACTAGTACCATTGATGGTACTAGCGATACAACATTATTCAGGATCAGTAGTACCAATCCTAAATTAGTGTCCCTAGTACCATTGATGGTACTAAAGATACATAGTTGTGTCACTTGTACCATCAATGGTACTAGTCAATGGTACTACTGATCTAACGGCCAATTGCCGGCAGGCTCAGACTTTAAATATAAATCGCCCGAATTTTATGTATTGGAATAATTTAATTGAATTATGATTTTGATGTTCGGAATTTCGGGCAGAACATGTTCCTTTATTGTATGTAATTTCTATAAACATACTTTTTATTTCAATAGAATAGGCGGTTATTTTAAGAATAGAATGGATTCCTATTAGGATTGATAAACATGTATGAATGTAATTCAAGATGGTTCACCCTCTCGTTAAAAAGAGGCCTGTGATCAGTGGCGTGCACAGGATTTCTGGACAGGATCTGCATTTAGTAACTTTAGTAAGTTATTCACACAAGTTTGTTTTTAGGTAGCGTCGTTCCCAGCTTATTTGAACTAATGGACGTGAACATTCATGATATTTTGAATGGCCGCTAGATGTCGTGAAATATATTTTTTCGATAATTGTTTGGATTACGTAGTTTTTACTTTGTTGTATTCATATTATTGTTGTATTATTTATTATTTTGATTAAATTACATAGAGTATGCAATGCTTATTTGCATATATGCTGTTCACACCACTGCCTGTGCTGTGTCCCGTTTTTCTGAGGATATACATTAACTTCGCCAAACACTATTGTAGAATAATGGAAGTGATCCTCAAAAACGCTTCGTTTTCGAGTTACTTGATATTTTATTATACTAAATTTAATTGAGTTACACATTGAGTAAGGGTCTTAAATTATAAGGATAGGAAAACCTGAAACAAAACTTTAACAAACTATTTGCCTTTCGTTTACAAATGTCATGAATAACTTATGTCATGATTGTTAAGTTTCAATTAATCAAAATGCAAAGTTGCCAGTTCGGATAAAGAGTATGGCGTAATAGATAACTTAAGACAAGATAATTAGTTTGTATAAAAAATAAAAATATAAAAATTTAAAAATTTGATAATATAGCAAATGACTACTTCGGTGTTCTGAGTAGTGTCGAAGTTAACGCATAACCAAAAAAAACACGGTGTATAGGCTAATGTTAGTCATGAATTATTAGTCATGACTAAATACTTATCATCTAGCTCTACTTACCACTCTGAAGAACATTGTTGAAGATTTGCACGTGTATTGACAAGTGATAATGATAGTGCGGCAGTCCTGTCTTATATACTCAAACAAGAGACAAACCACGCCCCGATTGATCCGTCGTACTTAGATAAAAAGCGTCCTTGATCTTCAAAGCTTAATAAATGAATTCAGTGTACTGATCTAGAAGTACCTAATGTGATTCAACATCCGTGTTTCTTCGTGCCTATCAAAGGGTAGGTACAATGATTAAAGGTACTTAAAAAAAGAAAATGAATTAATATTCATTATGTAAAATTACAGGTTAAGCTTCCAGATAGACTGTTATTATGATTTATGCAAAAGATCGTACAGCGTTTCTTAATTTATCGCGATTCTTGTTAGCAGTTTCAATATAAGTAAAAAATTAACTACTATCGAGTCCTTATATCTATAAGGACTTGATAGTAGTTAATTTTTTATTCTTCAAATTATCTAATTTGAAGATTGAGCAAGTTAAAAAATTAAAGAATAATATCTATATTAGAAAAACATAAACCTATGTTAGTTTTGTACCTTGGAATTACTATTACAAAAGCATTATAAACGATGGATATTCATTGATCCTTCTAGTTTTTAGTAAAAAATGTTAAAATTGATAAAATTGTAAAATGTTGCTAAATCAAGTTCTAAAATCTTTAAAAAGAATAAAATAAGCTACCTATGCAATAAAAGATGAGTGAATAATCAGTTTACTTCCATTTGATGAAAATAAAACGACTTAACAACTCAAAACAGGTGTAATTAAACGAAAAATAACACAAAGTTAAATTAACGAATCCAATATTTATTGGAGAAATGACATAATTTTTATTTTCACATATTTAAGAATAGAGATCATATCGTATTAATAATATCCGTAACCATAACCGTAGGGTGAAGCTCCGTAAGTCCCGTAACCGCTGTAGCCTACGGGATTGGAGTAGCCGGAGTAGCCGTAGTAGCCAGGGTAACTGCCCGAGTAACCACTGCCGTAGCCAAGACCCGAGTAGTACTGAGGCTTGGCCAGAACTGCTGCGAGCACTGCAAGAAGAATTACCTGAAAGAAACGAGTAGAAATCAAGTTATGTTTTACATTGAACTTCTTAGGACATCATTTACGAGATAAGTACCTGAATCTTAAACAAATGTCTTCGTTTTTTGAACGAAATAAGTAATTATTTTAATGCGCAGAAATAACCTTAATATAATATTTTATTTGTGTGTGTAACGATGTCCATAA
Organism: Hofmannophila pseudospretella; assembly: GCA_947369225.1. Taxonomy (NCBI): domain Eukaryota; kingdom Metazoa; phylum Arthropoda; class Insecta; order Lepidoptera; family Oecophoridae; genus Hofmannophila; species Hofmannophila pseudospretella. Next base: position 6,991,369 of record OX376323.1, on the reverse strand, counting down.
ACAAAATAGCATCATTCTTTTTTAATGAATTTTTTTGGGCAGCGAAAAACATATGCGCTGGAATGTCATTTGTATCCGACTGACTTGAAATTGGAAGTTTCATCACGACACGATATTTAGGCCCCATGATTAGAGATGTCTGTATAATAAAAATAAACATTGCATATCATACTGACTTCAAAGTAACACACATAGTGATATTGACAGCACCAGTCCCAATCTAAAACGATTGTATACAATACCTGAGAATAAATATAGATGCAACTTATATAATACCTATTTTTAAATAAAATGCGTCACAAATTGAATAAAGAAACTATTTTTCTTCTACATTATCGTACCTTATGTATGTGCATTCTAATTTGGTACGAGATATACATAGGTATTCATAATGTATATTACATACATATCAGTTATGTATACTGAACACGCAACTGTCCGAAAGGGGTTTCGGCTCTGGGCTTTTTTGATATTGTATTATTGATTATTTACAGAGATGTAAATATTTTTGTTGTTAAATAAAGGTTAAAAATAAATGTCCAGTTCATAGGTCATAACTTGGATGAAAGAGAAAATAGTATCTCTCTTTACGCGGCGCCGCGCGCGTTCGTTCCTTCATGTATAATAATAAGACTGAATAAAAGGATAGAGTTAGGGCCGAAACGGAATGAGATATATGTCATATATCTCATATATACACACATCAAAACTGTCTAGGGATATTCTCATTTTTGCATAATTTGAAAAATACTGGCCATCTAGAAAAAATGTTTATATGGCAGAAACACTCTGCCATTAAATAAAAATTAAAATTAAAAAAAAAGAATTCAGGAAGTTACAAACGAATTTTGAAAATTAAGTTTTGTGCTATTATTTAATAAAATTGATATCATTAATTAAGCTCCGCCAAGAACAAAATTTTGAATCCAGAGTGCTATTGCGAGCTTTGCGACACCATGCCACGTCGACATTTAACCAGAGAAGAAATGTTGAGAGCGATAGGAATGTTGGAAGCTGGTACCGTCCAACGCGTTGTTGCTGATACCCTAAGTGTTCTTAGGGTATCGGCAAAACGTGATTTCTAGGTTGTGGTCATGTTACCGGAGAAGTGGCGGAACGGCACACAGGGACACATCGCGTTACGACCCCAAGACAGGATCGTTTTTTACAGAATGCCGCCAGAAGGCAACCGAATGTTACGGCGATGCAGTTAGTGCAAAGGCTCCAGTTGGACCACCAGGTACTTGTCAGTGACCAAACTGTCAGGAGTAGGTTGCATGAAGTCAACCTTCATGCCCGCAGACCGCTTCGTGTTCCAGCCTTACAACGTGGCAATCGCGGACGTCGACTTGCTTGGGCTCGCGAACACTTGTTATGGAACGACAACCAATGGTCCATGGTACTCTTTACTGATGAGTCTCGATTTGGATTTCACCCAGACTCGAGAAGAACACTAGTCTGGAGAGTGCCAGGCAGGATAAGTCGCCTCCAGCACCCACAAGAGGTCCATTCTCACCGAGGCGGAACAATCATGGTGTGGGCAGGCATTCGTCTTGGCGCGCGAACAGACCTCATTTGGATAAGAGGCAACATGTCTGCGGAAAAATACCGTGACGAAGTCGTGGTACCTGTAATTGTTCCATTTAGAGTGCACTTCGGTCAACAATTCCAGTTAATACAAGATAATGCCCCATCACACACGGCGAGGCTGGTAACGGTCGCCCTTAGGGACCATGATTTGACGGTTATGGGATGGCCTGCACAGTCTCCCGATTTAAATCCCATCGAGCACGCATGGAATATGCTCAGGAGATATACAAAGGAGAGCTTTAATAAACTTCCCAGGAAATCTGGTGACGGAAGAGCAACTTTTTTTACATTTGAAAAGAACCTGGGATCTCATACCGCAGCACGACATTGACACTCTAATTTTAAGCATGAACAACCGTTGCCTATGTGTTATTAATGTCAGTAATACGGATTATTAAATTTTATAAAATGTTAAATTTTTCACATAACATCTTTATTTGTCCTAAAAATTTTAATTTACTTAATATGTACAGTGAGCTTAAATTTTAAAACATTTTAATATTTTTTTAAATACTACAAGAAAACGTCGTATTTATTACCTAATTATATTTTTTTATTAAAGCATAAAATTTGGATTAATTTTATATATAATTCTCCCAAGAAATTAATTGTGGTTTTCCAAAAAATAAATTAACATCAAATATCCCTAGATTGTTTTGATGTGTGTATATCTATACATATATATACCTATATAGGTAGTCTTTAAAATTTCACATAACATGTATTCCTTTGACCCAAATCCGAATATCGACTTTAGTAAAATGATTTTTAGAGGGGGTCTCAGACAAGTAAAGGGGTTCGAAATAATAATATATTTTTGTAACCTATTTTCGTTTTTTATCTATATCATGAACGGTAATATCTAGAAGCTTGAAAATTGGCTAAAGTACTGGCCATATCCTCTATTTAAACAACAGATACTAAAACTTGATACATCTGATAAAAGTTTTTTTTTCACTTACGAGTATTATTTACAAATAGTCCCTGTAGTACGGATCCCTATAGATATGACGAGGTCCGACTGTCCGTTTTTTTTATTATTTCCCAGTTAGGTATACAAAGTAAACATCGAAGAAGACCTAGAAACTACAAAGAAAACTATATTTTTTTAAATATCACATGTAAAGAATTGTAATTGACTTACCAGCTTGGCAAACATCTTGTTTATTTCACTTAAATCGTTCCCAGTTAACGATCCTAGTTTATCCCTGCTGAAGTGTTTACGCACAGCTTTGATTTCGGAATTATACTGTTTTTATTTTTATTATTCTCCCTACATTTATAGGCCATCTGTGTCCTTGAGATGCCCAATAACGGAAAAACAAAGTGTCTCGGAGGGAATCATTGTAAATTATGAACACAAACGCACTCGAGACGAGGACTACATACGTAATTAGGTCACCTTTGTTTATACTCGAAATATTAACATACTTGAGACTTCTAGAGTTACACGTCTTTATTGCTGTTTATACACATACTTGGTAGATTGGGGTTGCCAGATGTGTCGAGTCGTCGACGCACAGAAGCGGCATTACGGAATCCTGCCTCGGTTGACTGCTGGCTTTCAATCTATACCATAATACGACAAGGTTACTCTAGGTCACTGACTTACCGTGAGTCGCAAGACACATCCTTAATGTTAAGGTTGCCTTAAGTCTCGTCTCTTATTGGCACCTCTCTACCTAGAGCTATGGCTTAGAAAGAGATTATATTTTAATGAAGATTTAACTTTAGTGCAACTGACAGTAATCTAATATCGACGAGTCAATGAGGTATTGTACTTACGTGAATTTTGAAAGTTAGAATTATTCCGATTTTATTTAACCTACCGCATAAATATTGGAAATACATACTGTACTGTTTAAAGGCATACATCTAGCAACTCTAGGAACTTTAGGTACGCATTATATGTTGTGACTTTAGCTCCGAAAAAGATAACAGGGTAATTTAGTTGCATAATTTAGATATTACGCTGTTATTATCCTAGTCACCTGATGTGTAAGATAACAAATTAGCTGCGCATCCTCAACAATTATGTTAGCTCCCCTTATAAGGCAAGCCAGGATGTGTCCTATTGTAAGCTTGTAAAAACCTCTCCGATCATCGACCTCTAGGTACGCCTTTGGTTTGTCGCTTTGTCATCGGGGTAATATGGAGATATTACCCCGATGACAAAGCGACACTGTACAAGTACTGTAAAGATCAAGGCTGTATTTTGATATATAAAGCTTAGTTTCGTGAACAATTATGTATGATTCAGTAGCACACTACGTAGTATCAAACATGTTTGCTAAACTCGTGAGTAAAATAATATATAACTTATTTAAATATCTAAGCTAAAAAAAGATAGAAAACTTATTCAAATTCCGTTTCTTAAACAAGTTTATGTAGGTACCTAATTAGATATTTATTTACGACTAAATCCGCGCTTGCCTTACTCCATCTGATGGTAAATGACGATAAGGTCGAAGATGGAGACGGGTTTTGTAACCTCTCCTACAATAATAAACACTGGCGGAACATTATACATATAAACGCCGAAGCGAAGGTTATTTGAAGATAGACTTTTATTATCGACTTGCCATCAATACCCCATGCAAGGGGTGATTTTTTGCTCCAATAGTGGCCACATTAGACATATATGGATTTGTAACTTTCACATTTTTTTATTGCATGGGAAGCAGACGAGAAAATTGGCCACCTGATGGTAAGTGGTCACCGTCGCCCATAGATATCTCACATCATTATAAGGTTATAAGAGGATATTCGATGCGCTGTTAACCTTGAAGACTAAAATGTAGTGCCTCATGTGCCGTTGTTTGCAGCAGAAATAGGTCAAATATTGCCGTGAGAGTACAGATTTCGATCCAAATTTCTGTTGTTTCTAAAACTCTCTCAGCGCAGCGCCCCTTTCTACGGTAGCATCGTAACAGAGATTTATGGCGATTGTAAGCTCCTCCCCTCCCCTATATGTACAATTTACATAGACTGTTGATATTTTCATTTGCAGTTCGCTCTTTTCGCGCTGGTAGCGGTGGCGCTGGCTGCGCCTAAACCTGCGCCTGAGCCGCAGGTGCTGGCCTACTCCGCTGGACTGGACTATCTTTACTCCGGCGGCGCCGCAGTCCCCTCTGTCGTCTCGCCATACGTCGCCGCTCCCGTTGCCTACAATGCCTACTCCGCCTATCCTGGTGCTGCCTATTACTACCGCTAAAAATGAAAACTATTTTTAAACTTTAATTTATGCACTTTCAGTTGTACAGACGGACACACCTTTTTCTGCGGTTTACTCTTCGTGTACATACTAAGAATAGAGTAGGCTAATGTGTGGTCGGTTGTACTAAAACATCGCTTAATATAGACGTACTCAATAAATTGAGATACACCTATTATTATGAGACACTTATTCTATTTCTTTCCATAACGGTTTACCGCTCTCCATAATGACCATTGATTGTCAATTTCTGAAATAAATTACATATATACAATAATATTATGTTTTCTTTATCATTTACGAGTATCCTCGCATTTGTCCTCAACCTCACCTGATGATATGACGAAGAGATTCTAAATATATTATTTAGTTAATCATCGATAATTTTAATGCACGAGATCGGCTAGCTTATTCCAAGAAAAGTTCACAATTACATCATCATAAAGCTATGATTATCACATACACCTATCTTACTTCCAAGTTTTCTAAAATATAAGTATAAAAAATAGAATGACGGAGTTTATTTTAGGCAAAAGGTATTTAGATACCTTTTGCCTAAATGGAAAACTATCAAAATACCCATGTGCTGAAAAAAGATGAGGCGGAGGCGTGGCGGCGACCAAACGAGCTTGAGTCCACATTTTCTCTGCCGACCAAAAATAGTGTAATTGATAGAACTTACCATGATGCAAGAGACCGGATGGAATGTCGTTAATACCCTGGAAAATGGAACGTGCCCTTGTGTCGGACGCTACTTGCGTAGACACTCTGGCTCCGTCCCATCTCCAGAGTACGTACGTACGGAAGGCCAGTGTGGTGGCTGTAGTGGCTGGGCCTTACCCACAAATACAAGGATATCGTCGACCAATACAACTTTGTGTTGTAGCATTTGGTGTAGAGACCCTTGGTCTATGGAGCCCCGGAGATTGGTCACTGTTCCGAGTGCTGTCCAAGCGTCTATTTGATGCGACGAGGGAGCCTAGGGCTGGCGGTTATCTCGCCCAAAGGATCAGCATAGCGATCCAACGGGGCAATGCCGCCAGCATCCTTTGTACCCTACCACACGGGCCTAATTTAAGACATTTTATGTTATTTTTGTACATTTTCCCTTGTATATTATTTTTTCCTTCTGTAATTACCTATAATATAAATTATTTTAAGGTGTAAATGTGTAAATAAAAATCACCAAGAAATATATCTTTTAATATGGAACAAATATCCTGAGTCATGTGAGACAGGATCTAGAAACCAAAACCCGCATTTCATAAATGACCTGTTATTTGGTCCCAGCTTGCTTGTATTTCGTCAAACAAACTGCAGTATAACAATAGAACAAACTATAGTACGAGTAAGTACCTCAAATTTTGACACTTTTAGGTAGTCTATAAACAGGAGCTAGTTCTTAAATAAAGATACTTTTTTGGTTGCCCGACTGTATTACAAATACAAATACAAATAAATTTATTTTGCAACTTACAATTAATACATGGTTGATGCTCTAAATCCCGCACTAGGATACCCTGTGTCGCGGGATTTAGGCTCTTCTATTTAAGAACAATTTTGATATATAAAGGGAAAAAATAAAATAAAAATAAACGTATACAATTTTAAAATTATCATTAGATACTAAGACGTAAGCATGGAGTGAAAGTTTGTGTGCATGTGTACGTATTGGTGTGTGTGCGTGGAAGGTGAGGGTGTGTGTTTGTTGAGGGTGAGAGTGAGGGTGCGTGTTAGGGTGTGTGAGAGTGTGCGTGTTAGGATGTGTGAGAGTGTGCGGGTGTGTGACTGCATGACTAGTATATGTGTGTTTATTCATTGGACAATTTCCAATACTTTCTCAGTGCTGTCATAGTCCAAGGTTGCAAGCCAGGTGGTTAAAGATTGTTTGCACCTATATCGTGTATGATTAACAATTTTAAGTAATTTGTTTACCTTGGTGTATAAATACGGTCCAAGATAGCGATAGAACCTTTGGCCAAATTTAGTACGTGTGATACATGACGACCACTTAAGGCACTTAGGTAGGTAATTTGGATCCCTAGTAGCCGCTATAGGTTTCCCTGGTTTCCGAGTGTTGCATTGCAGGTAGTGTATTTTTATGGTGGACTTTTTCTCTCCATAACAGTATATGACGTGTTACTGAAAAACCCCGAATAGTGTTAAATCTTAGGTCTTACTTGTAAATCTTAAGATTTACCAACATGAGTTGGTAAATGTAAGGATTGATATAAAAGCGGCATATTTTCTCGCGGGCTCTTACCACGAGAGTTGGGCACATGTTAGGATTAACAAATAATGATTAGTAAAAGTTGATTTATGGAATAAAAATAAGGTATTATAATTAAAAAGGGGGAATTATAAATAAACCGACACGGCTGGGTTTGGTTGAAGACTGCGCCTTATTGCCGTCTTAGCCTTCGTTAGGTTATCTTTTTTATTTGTCTCTGAGGTAAAACCTAAGATTTACCGAATTAATGTTGGTAAAAGTCCGAAATTAACGATGATTACAGAACAATTCGGACATTTACCGTTATTACTTGGTAAATCTTTGTTCGTATTGAACAAATTAACAAATGGTTGTAGAAAAACATAATATTTTTCCTCAGACATAGATTTCCTCACGATGTTTTCCTTCATCGCAGTGGTACATAACATTGCATGGTTTCGAACACAGACCACAGTCCGGCGTCCTAGACGCTACGCCACCGGCGCTCTGTCCATATAAAAGATAATTCTGTTTTGCTCAAACAAAAGACATCGACGAGACCAATTTACTTTATCGAAACAGAAGACATCAAATAACCCAATCAACTACTCTTCGTAAATTGTTCCCATTCCTACTCTTCTGAAAAAAGCGTGGATACTGTCCACGCAAAAAATAGAACTTAATTTTAGATTTAGATTATTTTAAATAAAACCTGTTTAACTTCCGTTCGATCACTCTTATTTGTTTTCATTTCATTATCAGCATCAATATGTAACCTGTGGTTTTTAGAATTTCTGCTATTTCGGTCGCTTTAAAGTTTTGTCGAGATTTAGTCTGTCGATTTAGTGTCTTTCGAACTTCCGTCATTTTGAAGTTCAGTCTGTCGAAGTTCAATCTTGTCGAAGTTCAGTGTGTCGAAATTCAGTCCTGTTGAGGTTGAGTCTGTTGATGTTCAGCCCTGTCGAAGTTCGATCGATATAATAATGTCCTGTCGAAGTTTAGTCTTTCGATGTAGTGTCAGTCGACCTTCCGTCTGACGGACCTTGTGTATAGAATAATTTTCTAAGTCTACTATAGGAATATTTAAGCGAATCGGGAATGTAGAATGATTTCTATTAATAAAACCGTAGGCCCCGAACTAATTACCCCCGTATTAATTACCAATTTATATATTATTAAATTACATTAATAATAAGTTTATTCATAAACAATCATAAATAACAGTTACCTAATGTCAAGAATATTCATTTAATATAAATCGTCACAAAATATAATATAATAATAACTAAATCAAATAAACCTCCCCCCTTGCCGCTCCCGATGCAAAGGTGCCCATAACGCTTGCGGCGTTACCGCGCTGGATAGCTATGGCCAACCTTCGCACCAGGAACGACCCGCCGCGCCGATTACCAATTTAGAATTATTATAACCTTTGTCATTTGATATATAATAGTTATTTAATGAATAAAAGTGTGGTTTTAACTTAATATATGTTGCATTAAAACAATTAATATTGAAAAGAGGAATCACACCACAGATTATCTTTATATATGTAGTACGAGTGTGTATATATTTATGTCACTTGATCTCGCAGGCGCTATTGATGAACCAAAATGTCCCAACGTTAGAAGAGCAGTTCCTATAATGACACCGAAGTTGAGATCGTGTCGTTACACCCTAAAAGAAAATTCATCAGGAGCTTAGAAGGGTCACGCTTCTTCCGTGATTAGGCCCTTATACTGCAAAGTAGGTGGGATAGGAGGCCATGGGTTGTCGAAGAGAATGTTTCCATTTGACAGCGGTACAGTTTAGGTCGCTGGACACCCATACAGGAGGAACGGATTCGATCTCAAGTCATGCCATCTTAGTGTGGGAGCCATTGAAACCTAAATATGTACCTAAAAGACATTTGAATCAATATGTTTTACACATGAAAACTTTAAATGTGGTCTCCTGAACATTTTACTCAAATATACATTCCTCCTTCTCCCCCTGAACCCTTTATACGAGGTAACTAGTAGGTATCTACTTCAGTAACTACTTAACGAATAGATAGTCTTTTTATATTAGCAAGGATTTGAATCTTTTGTCTATTCAAACAAGGTATGTATGAATGAAAAACGAGTACTTCACTACTGTAAAGATCAAGGCTAGAATTTTGCTATATAAACCTTATGCTCCTGAACACATCACTGATTCAGCTGACTACTGTATCGCATCAACAATGTTTGCCAAAATCGTGAGTAAAAATAATTATATACTTACCTACCTACTATAAATATAATAAATCATTATAGATATTTACTTAATACAAATATAATAAAAGTGTCATTATCAGCAGTCTATTAACATCCCCACTGTTGGGGCACAGGCCTCCTCTTGCAAAAGGAGGCACGGGACATGATCCACCGTGCAGGCCCAGTGCTTATAGTGCATTTCGCATACCTTTTTTCCTTCAGAAATGCAGATTTACACCCGATGTTTTCACTGTTAGACTTCGTAAAAATCCGAAAATCTCAGGTATTATTTGAATCCGCACCTCTCGCATAACCTAGCCACTGCCACTACGCCACCGACGTTCTCATAAAAGTATAAGTTTCTTCGATCTAATATTAGTTAGAACCCTCGGATGAAATAATAAAGTATCTCTAGAGATACTAGGGGCGGGCGCGCGTTTTTTTCCTTCATGTTAATACATATCTTATAGGTACTTTCTTATGCTGATTATAACTATTTTTAACCGTCAATTTTTTTTTAATAAAGGGTAAATGAAACAAATGACAGTCGATTAAGAGAAATTAATTCACTATACAATCTTCAATTAATAATGTGCTAGTGATCCGCCCCGGTGGCGGCTTCACACAATTACATAATTCGTCATCATTTTGATATTCAGCCCCATTTCCGCCCACTGCTGGGTTATGCCTATTCTTTCATGCGACATATTAAAATAAGTACCTATATTTTATTCTGTCCACAGTTCGCTCTTTTCGCTTTGGTGGCCGTAGCCCTGGCGGCACCTCACCCTAAACCTGAGCCCCAAGTGCTCGCCTACTCCGCTGGATTGGACTACGCATACCCCGGCGCCGCTGTACCTTCCTATGCCTACCCATACTCTTCTCCCTACGCCTACACCGGGTACCCTGGTGCTGCAGTCTTCGTCCGTTGAAACCCTACATACAACAAACGTTTCCTCTTCTGTAAATACTGAGCAATGAATACTGAACAAGTTTGTAATTTTTCGGCACATTAAAAGTGTAAGCAATAATCTTGATTTTCCTTTTTATGGTTCGGTACTGAATGTATTTTTAGTATTGTATTTACTTTATCCGTGTGAATAAGTTGCACATTCGCACTTCTAGTAGGACAATCGTATTTAATATGTGTCGCCCTCAAAAAACATCAATCAATTAAATTATAATAATAATAAATTAATACATCTTTATATCGGACTGCATGCATAGTTTCATAAATAAAATACGTTACAGACTAACATTCATAGCCAATCATCATCATAGGGATGACCGTAGTAAAGAAAGACCCAAACGACGTCCAACTAAATGAATCGAATTTACAGAGTATGTTCTGGAGACAAAACTAGGAGAACCGACCCCAAATGAAATGGGAAATGATGAGAATTGGAAAAAAAAATCTTTATAAGAAAAAGATTACTCAAAAATTTATTGCTCTTTTTAATAAGTAGGTATATAATACAACCTTGACTTGTAAAATAAGTATAGTTGTTAACCACGCGGATCTCTACCACACATACTTTATGACAAGAATACCCGGAAGTCCATTGTTAAGTCTTAAGTGTCCACCCAAACTTGATAAGATATCTACGCACTACGCAGTGCCGACATATAATATTTACATTAGATCTCATTTAGTTTTAAACGTCACCTGCAGCTGATGAAATAATGATCTCATTAGTTTTAAATGTCATCTGCAGCTAATGATGTAGGTATATTAGTAGGTAGGTATAGTCCGCGACATCCCCCGAAAGCCGGTTTCTAGTGATGTGTCAAATACGTTGGGTATATTCTCTATAAATATATATTTTATGATCCATCGCATAGTTCTATGATAGAAAGAAACTATCGCGATATCAGTGTCTGTTCTATATCTACGCTTGGACTTGCGTTAACAGGGTTCTAAAGTAAAGTAAAAAAAAGTTAAATTCACTTTATTGTTCAAATATAAAACGACAAACATGAGATAGAAAAGGAAATAGTGAAGTACAATTTAGGCGGCCTTATCGCTAAGAGCGATCTCTTCCAGGCAACCTTCGGGCAGAGGAAATGATATCGAGAAAGAGAGTTCTATTTGGCGCTCGATTCTGTTTAGAATAGAAAGAGTGCCAAAGTTGAGCTTGCAAATACCCGTTACAAACGGGTATTTTATCGCATAGAAAGCTTATTCATTCGATTCTATCAAATAGAATATAGAATAGAAGCAGTGTGAACTGAAAACGTTCCCTAAGATCTTTGTAATTGTATATACGATATCAAATATTCGATGCAATGCCCAGTTATGCCCATCACCGTGCTTAGGGCCACCACAATACTAGGCGTTTTCTTGTCATGATCTGTCATCAAAATAAATCAAATCTAGATTATGTCCATAGCTTTTTCGGAACTGAACACTGTCGCATAGCATCCAAATAAACCTTTGTTTACGAACCATGCATCTTCGATATCAAAGCGAACGTCAAGATTTGTTTCTAGTGCAGACACGACGGATGGCAACGCTGTAAGTGGTCCGTTTGCCGTGCGCCTAATTTGCCTAGCAACTCTTTTACGAACGGCATTCCCAGGTTGCGCTTACTAAACATTACTGCATTGTCAAGACTTATGCCCGTTGCGCACGATGCAAATTACTTGCGCCAATATTAATACTAAGCGGATATTTTTTTATTGTGTAAGAAGAGCGACGAGCAAACGGGTCAACTTATGGTAAATGGTCACGGTCGCCCATAGACATCTCACCTCACTATGAAGTTACTAGAGGATTCTCGATGCGCTCTGCTAGTCTAAAGGACTTAGATATGCCACATGTGCGAGTAAGTAAGGTGGCTCTCTTACCCTCCAACCGAATCACGGCATGCTACTTTGCGGCATAAATAGGTAAAATAACGCAGTATATCCGCACTTGCTCTCCTGTGAGAATTTTAAAAATTACAATGAAATCAGTATCATTTTCCCTATTTACAGAGAGCCCTCCCCATCCTCTGTAACCTTTGAATTCCATTTACACACTATGATAATGAAAATTACAATTGTACCAAAGTTACGAACGTTATGAAATAGCACTCGACAGTGTTATAGTGAATTTAATTTGAAACAAATTGTATGAAATTGAACCACAAATATTTTTTTGTGGTAGAACGGCTACGGAATCCTATCATGTGCGTGCCCGACACGGTTTTATTATTTTCTATACCGGGTGTAACAAAAACCCCATATAGAGCCGAAAGGGGCTGTTTAGTGTCCATAACTGACCAACTTTATATAAGGCCATATCTGACCCCGCGAAAAAAAATCAGCGTAAAAAAAACAAAAGCTCAATAGTAGATATTGAGCTGTAAACTTCTGCTACAACCTTGGAAGTGGAAGATATATCTTTTATTGTATCCCACAAGCTGTTAGAAAGCCTGTGACTGTCTTTTCTAAGTCTAGCGACACACTATGTCGAAATTATCGCGACGGAACTTCGCGAACTTCGCTTCGCTCAGAGTGCTTTTTAGGCAACCCGCGACGCGAAACACCTGACGGAAATTACGTCGCCGATAAATCACCCGGAACTATTCCACTTATTCCAACTTATTCTTTATTAGACAGCGATATAATTTAACAAGAAGCATCAATGTACGCTGTCCAACACTGTGTGTGGACGTTATGACGGCAATACCGAATTAGCAATCCCGGCCGGCTTGCGGTAACCGTGTTTGGAATAATGATGTACGACAATGTACTTACAGTAGGCTTAACCGCTTATGATGCACGCAACATAAATAAACTTGGCAGTTTGATAAACAGCTAAGTACTTACCTAATCATAGCATAACTGTCACGTCCATAATCCCCGAGGGGGTAGAAAGAGGAACCACCGTCATCATAGGTAGTTCCCACTTTTCGATGCACAATATTTAGGTACTAATTGGTTAAAGTGTACCTAATTTTCATAGGTACTCCTCAATGATGACATAAGGGTCGTGATCATTATGTGGTGTGTATTATTAATAATGGGTGGTTTGCCATTGCCTAACTCATTTCACGTACTAGTTATCTCAGTGTGCAGGTTTTCTCACGATGTTTTCACTGTTAGAGCGGTCGCTAAAAGTACTTAAGACTTCGTAAACATCCGAAAAACCCATTAGTATATGACATTGCATTGTTTCGAACCCGGACCATGTATGGGAGACTTATCCACTACGCCACTGATGCCTACCTAATCAATCATAAATATAAACAACCGTTCGATTAACTTTTGTACTTTTTATTATACGTAAGTATAACTAATAATTATTGTCTATGTGTATTTTATTATGTATTAAGTAACTAAGATAATGAATACACTTACTTGATTTGACAAAGAACAATGGGCAAAAATATATGGAAGGTGGTCCTACCCACCATTACACATGAACTAAGGCTCGGACTACACGACGACGGTTCCAGCGACGGTTCGGTTCAGGTACCGGTACCGACCGTGTAGTCGACTGCATTCAAACTCATGCGTTGCGCTCAAGCCCCGCCCACTCGGTTCAGGAACCGAACAGGCCGGTTCCAAGTAGAACCGTTGTACGTGTAATCGACGGCGCATTTTTGATTGACCGGTTCCATGGCACCGACCGATACTGGAACCGGCCTAGGAACCGTCGTCGTGTAGTCCGGGCCTATGTGTCTACTGATAGGTGTTATGATATGATACTATCCAATAAATAAAAAAGGTTTTTCCGAAATTCCCCCGGGTATTTGTACAGTCGCGAACAAAAGTTATAGCACCTAGGGGATTTTTCTTTGTGTAGAAACACCGGATCGACGTTAATTTTTTTCACAGAGATAGTTGGAGGGTCGGCGAGTGACCTAGAATACTTTTTACCCTCGAGATATCTCATTCAATTTAACGCAATGTCCTTTGAACTACCTACCATTTATGTGGTAATAAAGTAAGTTACGTTCTACGAGTATATGGACACGACAAAAGCCAGAACGATTTCCTATTATGAAACAGACTATAAGTTCAAGACGCCAGGACTCTTTGTAATCTTGGTGCTAATATTAATGCTTTTTAATTAAGTGTTTGTTGGTAAACCCATTCACAATACCTTTTTATTAAGTAAGAAATTATTCAATATCGTGGAACCTGCTGAACGCATTTTAAACCCTTTTATAAAGAACCTATACTTAGAATCTATACCTATATTTGCAAGAGACTATTTCATTCTATACATGTTGACATCAACGTCAGATCTAAATACCTACCCTAAACCACAGCCTATGCCAAAGTCGATCACTAATCACTATACACAATGACGCACTGGGTATATGTACCTAATCTGTCAGTTCCTAAAATAATTATATAAATTAAATTATTTCGCATCGGTTTTCCGCTAATCCTGATTAAACTAGATTATGATGATACAAATTTTACTAACAAGGAAAGGTCCCCAAGTGTCCGGCTTAATATGAATTTGGGTCGATAAAAAAGAATACGGGTCAGTAATTTTTAATGCTCTGCAATATATGTTTAAATGAATCTAATCGGAGCGATACACTTGGGGACCTTTCCTTGTAAGTACTTTATGAATGAATGAAAACTTTATTTCAGGCAACTAGGCCCTTAGACATATGTACCTAACCGACTAATATTCATAAGTATTATATAATATATCATAAAAATAAAACTAATCTATCGTTTAGCACTTCCTTGCGCTGGCACGCTGCCTGTATCTCGTATCCTTCCTTGAAAGCGACGAAATACGACACCTTTGTAGTAACGGGCTGGTTTCCGCAACTCGACGTCTAGCGCCTATTTTACGTGTGATGGAAAAACAAGCCACCCCAACCTCGCCAAAAAGACCAGCAGTCCTTTAGAAGTCACATAAGGGGTGCCGAGGCTTTCCGCCCGGTAGGATGGTGACATCACTGCATTCTAATTGCAGTTGGGCGACCGTCTCCTCTGCCTCCAGGCATAAATTTATTTTTACCTTGACATTCAGAAGACTTACCTACAATCTACATGTTTGTTTTTTATTTTTTTAAGCACAGATTGATACATAAGAACTAAGTACAACAGCAGACAGACATTAATAATCTTGTACGGCCTTACAACAACTTTCGCTATGAGACTTATTTGAAACATGTTTTCGACTTTCAATGCTTGTTAGAGTTCCAAATTAAATTGTAGGTAAATTCCGCTGTAGGTAACTTACCTACAGCGGAATTTACCTACAATTTTTCATCTTTGTTCACGTCTCACCCACAAAGTGTTAAATGTTTCACAAAATCAACCACATTTTTCATGGCGTGAATATCTATAAAGTCTATGAAATAAATAAAGCCGATTTTATTATCAGGCACTTTAATAACTACATCTAAGTATACATTTCAACTTTTTGTAAAGTAAACATGGTTATCAGATTACCCACTTTGGAAGCCTGAATAGTGCGTTTTATATAGAAATAAGGGTTCATTACCTTGTTTGTGATTGAATATTACAAATTGGTAAGTCAATGGACTGCATATCATCGACTTGTACCTAATGGCCCACCTATATTAATTCATTCCACCAATGTTCACTCAAAACATTTTGCTCTATTTCTACGGCCAGGCGTACTCTTTGTAAGAATAAAAACAGTGTCACGTTTTGATACATAGATTGATTAGTAAAAAAACCGGTGAAGTTGTATAGTGTTCCATAGTAGTTTAAGAAGCTGTAAACTGTAAATTGGTTTTACGGTTCTCAAAAAACTTTGGCATGTTTGCATGTAGCATACAAATTATGTATTAGATGTTTTAATATGATCAATATGGCAGCCAATTTCCAAGTTCTTAAGTGGCAGCGTTTTTAAGATACTACCCGTCGGAAATATCTAGGCACCTCGAAGAAATGCGCTTCCCTCGCCCCGCGTCGCACATCGCGCTTAATTCGCATAACAATTTATCAAGATAAAAGTTAAGTTGGATGATCATTGTTTTTGATATTTAAGTGCAAATTAAGCGCGAAGTGAGGGGCGGGGCGGGGGAAGCGCATTTCTTCGAGGTGCCTAGATATTTCCGACGGGTAGTAGATCTGGTGTCAAAAGTGGTCTAAAATTGATAACTTTAACGAGTCAAACGCAAAGTTGAAGTCCAAAAGAAGTTCAATAAAATATTAAGATTAAGACGCCCGCAACTGCAACAAGGTCCTCGGGTGGACTCAAGGGGGTGAGAGCGACATCCTGACGGCAATGGCACGTGTCCCTAATGCATGTTTGAACCGAGAGGCACAGCGCATGCCCGAAACAGGCTTTATAAAGCCTTCCCTGGGCCGTCCGCAAACAGTTTCCAACTCATCCTTGTGAAGCGAACCCTGCGTTCTTTCATCTAAAACAGTACACGATCGGAGGAAAAGTTTTAAAGAATATAAACAATCGCCACATACTCTATTAAAAATATTAAATAAACGCATTTACAAGTGATTTAACGTCTTAAAGTAGTGAAACTGACGAACTTATGAAAAATAAATTGTCAGTCGATTTTATTGCTAGTGAGAAGTTCATCGGTGATTTACCGGTGAACGCAGTAGCGCACCAGCGAGGACCGAAGACGAACGTGAGGCGCGAGTCAGTGAATCCGAAGATAGTCGTGTGCCCACCAATGGAGGAGATTTCGGAGCCTATGACGATGCCTAGAGGCACACGCCTGCTGAAAGCTCTGAGCAGCCGGCTGTCGCGACGTGCCACCGATGCCGACTCAATGGGCAGTTCCAGCAGCAGTGACAGCGTGTCCTGCGACGCCAGCCGCAACGACGAACAATCCTCGAACTCTGCTAGCGACTCCGGCAGCGACAGCCCAGACCGCCACCGTCGCCATCGCTCTACCGTCTCCCTGCGACGAGTTTTTCAAAGCTTAAATCTGTCGTCGCGATCCCAATCGTGCTCACCGACGGACCACCAACGCCAACCCAAGAAGCAACCACAGCCGAAGCGCATCCTGAGGCCGCCTGTCACGTACACTTACGCTCGGGGCCTCTCGGGGCTGCCGACGCAGAGAATACCCCGACACTCAGCGTGCTGCACATCTTGGAGTCTAAACAGATAAAGGAATGAGGCCCACCATTTCTAAACCTTCCACCAAATGAGTGCGGAAATCAAGACTGGCTAAAATTAATGAGTAGTGTAAAATACACTAGAAAGAAAAGTTCTCATATCAGTAGATAAACTGTGAACTCTTGATTAGTGGATAACAGAAGAAACGTTGTCTTCATGGAGGACCAAGGAGGCGTTGCCGGAACTCTTGTTCCTCAGAGACCTCAGCGGCTCGCGCTGCACGATGCGCTGTGACTTGTTTAGTTCTATCTAAGAGACAATAAAGACTGTAGAGGTATACTCATTAAATTAGATTCCGGAGATACGTTTAAACTATTGTCAAAGACACTTCAATCAACCACATACTCGTATTAACTGGATAAATCAATCTTAAATCAATTTGCACTTTAGAACACCAATTATTACTTTATATTATATAGACATAAAACATTTTCAGTAAATAAGACACTAACTTAAATCACTAATATTGTACTCGTACCTATACCTCCTAAATGGAATCGTCAAATTAAGATAATTATATAAGTAAGTAATATTTCTTCGAGGTCGAGTTAAATTTCTTGATAATGAAGCTTAGTGCCTTTCCACATTTCAAATGACTAAGTAGAACTAAATATAATGAAATGTGCACCTACTGTTGATTATAAGTGAACTCACTTATCACCCCCATCACTTAAAAATATGTGCTATATGGAATTAATTGTTTAAAAATTCAGCATAAGTATCTCTATTTCACATACGAAAGATAAATTTAAATTAATAATTGTAAACTGGACTTACTCTAAAGATACCTATACTTAAATACGGTTCATTACTTATTAAGCAGGTAGATATTGCTGTGTACCACGTAGATAGTATAATATTGAAACAAATATTTAGTTATAAGGCATTTTTATTGTACGAGTACCTAACTTAGTACGAATTTTCGTATTAATAAAATCATAAAATGAAATTTATTCTGTTATTTACCTACTTTCCTTTCTAGGAGTATTCAGCCTCAAAAGACACTACTGCTATATATACACACTGTGTTTTTTTGGTTATGCATTAACTTTGACACTGTACTCAGAACACACACAATAGTCATTTGCTATATTATTACATTTTTATATATTTTTATATTATTTCATACAAACTAAAATACCTTGCCTTAAGTTACCTAGTATGCCCATACTCTTTATCCGAGCTGGCAACGTCGCATTTTGATTAATTTAAACTTGACAATCATGACATAAGTTATTCATGACATGTGCAAACGAAAGGCAAATAGTTTGTTAAAGTTATGTTTCAAGTTTTCTTGAAACTAAATAACAAAAGATTTGATATTCTGAAAATTTAAGTTAAGAACATTCCGACAGCTTACCGTGCTCTCCGCGGCACGGAGGAGCTCAGACGAAATATGTCACTAGCGGCCACCCATCCAGGTACCGACCGCGCCCAACGATGCTTAACCTGCACGATCACTTTCGGACATGCTCGCAACTAGGCTACGAGCTCCTCTGTGATAGTACGATGATATTAAAACCTGTTAAGCAGTTTAGGGAATATACTCGTATGTATATACCTATATACATATGCTGCTAAAATCTAATCTAGCTTCTCTGTTGTGGGTTAAGAGATGTGATGTGCGCGAATAAATATATAATGAAATACTGCAGTTATAATTACAATGCAAAGCATATAAGATTTATATAGGGCAATGGATCTCCGATGCGGCAACGAAACGGTTAGGTTGGACAGAGATCGAGGGAGGCCAACGACCTCTATGCACTTATCGATCTGAAGACCGCCTTCCGATCCGAACTAGTTGCGGAATTCTTAATTTGTAGCACTGAGTTTTTGCTATGGTGGAATTGGAAGCGCGACCAATTCCACAATTTATACCGATTTAAAAAAAAAATTCAATGTAAAAAAAATGTAAATTCAATGTAGTCAAACCCAAATGGATGGATACAAATGGCACCATTGGAAATGTCATTTCTCTAGCAGGTAGACGGTATCAATATTTTACACACACAAAAATTATAACGGAAACATACATATTATTTGTTTGGAGCTCTATCTAAAGTAGAAATACGGGATAGACGGTTAATTGTGCCGCGGAGTATACATAAACTTTTTATTCGATTACCTGTGCCATGTGCTAAGAATTATGTATAGATTTACCAGTGGTCGACTGAAATAGCATAGACACACCCAATTAAAAAAAAATTCACTTCATTCAATAACTTCGAAATTATGTACAAAGATTGAAATGGTTTTTTTTTATTCTGGTTTATAATTTAATTTTATCCGTTTTCGTTCAAGGCACAGTCAGATATAGCATTTTTCTTTTATTAGAGTAAAGTAGGATACACTATATTGCATAACATCTATAATAATAGAACTTCACTCGCAAATCGAGTTAAGGTGCTGTACTTAGCTATATCATGATTTGGTATACAAGGACTAACTCATTTTATTCATAAACTAGTATATTTGTGACCTTTATGCACGTACGTCGGCTACTCGTTACACGATTCGATAAAATTCACTCGATAGAAATAAAATTCGAAACATTGGTGTTTTTGCATGTTTTTAGGAAAAAGAACCCATTTCATTTGGTTCTTATTTGATTTTAGGTATTAGAATTTGAACCAAAATAACAATCTGTGTATCTACATCAACCGTCGGTAATTATATTTTGAATATTACCACCGTTCATGAAATAATCGCCGAATTGTCGAAAAAAAGCTCGCGCTCATGAAATTCCTGCACCGTGCGTCCCTCACGCGCATCTTCAACTTCAATACGTTTATGTCGCTCTTGTTCTAGCTAAGTACAACGCCTTAATCAAGCTTTAACCTGCATAAAAAGAAACTTTGTAAGCTTATAAATCATTTTACGTAAGGGTTATCAATTCATTAGAATATGTCAACAACAGTGTCATGTGATGAAAATGAGCAGCCTGAAAGGTTCGTCGGCCGATCGAGGTCTTCAATAATACGTTTCCATTGTTTTGGGAGGAAATCAACGAATACGATAAGTCAAAGCATTGTTTGTATGTTTAGATACTTACCTATTCATCAGCAGTGCCACAAGGGGCTCGCAGCCTAGGTCTTGCAGTCAGAAAGTGACCGTCAATTGTTCCACAAGAGTAAATCCCCTTGGGCGTGGTCAGAACCAGGACGGGTGACCGCTAGTGGTTCCTTCGTGTCTTGGACAGCGCGAAAACTGTCGGCTCGCAGGTTTGACATTAGTAATTAATTACTTGCATTTTTCTAATGTCCTATGCAAATAAAAATAACATAATCAGCAGGGTTTTGAGCTACGACGTTTGACATTTCCGAAATTTGACATAATATAAATCGTACCACTACTGATAGTACTAACTAGTGCAAACGCAGTGATCTAGACTAGACACACGGAAGTGTGTCCGCCAAGTTCGGAAAGAAAAAGTGCGACGACGCACTGGCGTGTATTATAATTACAGGAACCATTTCGAGCCATTTTCGACCGTCTCTCTGACTAGTGCTACGCAGTGATGCTACGGGGGATAAACCGTATATATAACCTATGTAGATTGCAGGCTAGAGAAGTTTTATTTGGAAACTGCGTCTGCCAGTTGGCGCATGTGACGTGAGAATTTTCCCATATTGGGCATTGAACTCTCAAATGTATGTAAATATTGTAATATTGTTTCTATTGTATTTATGCATTTTCACAAACCCTTTGGCTCGCTGTCAGTGCTCATTTCATACTAGAGGAGAGGACGCTACTACTTCGATTTCTGTGGAGCCATATTGTACTTCATTATTTCCTTTTCTACCTTTTACTTTTATCTTTTACTTTTACTTTACTTTACTTTAAGATTATGGTGCCGCGTTATAAAGTTGCATCGTAAAAAATGTCGGTAAGAAAAAAAACATACATTGTTCAAAGTCAATTTTATTTTTACATACAAGTTTTATTATCTACACCAGACACCAATTCTACACCGAGTCTTTCTGCAAGGATCAACGGGTACATTGTATAGTTACATCGTGGTATAATGGAAACGGAGAAAATGAGTGGAGAGTTGACGCGCGCTGCCTGATCCGACACAGTGAACTTTGTCTGTGGTTGACGTGTTGATAATAAATTATAATAATCTGTGCACATCAGGTTCTCTCCAATTAGCAACACACGGGTTGAGGGGCAACGCCGGTATATGACGCTTTTGTCTATGAATAGACCGTGTTATGGGTGGGTATCTGCAGGTTTGTCACTCATGACTCATGACAATGGGTGTGTGAGTCGTGGTCCCATCTACCATTACTCGGAGTCCCACTAGCCTGAAAATGTAGGTTCGTGGTCCTATTGAATAGTGGGACTACCAGTAATAGTTGTAGAATTTTATTTCCATGTGCAATGAAGTCCTTCAGATTCTGGCCACTTTAGTCACAATTTACAATATATTATAATTGTATGATGTCATACCCGTCAGTTTCCGGTGTCCTTCAAGTTGTATTTCTTCACACCATTTTCTGTTATATTCATTAAATATGTTTCAAATAACAAACAGAAAAAAAGGTAAAATCTTGCTTCGGACGACTAGTAATCTGCCAATACTATCGGCATAAACGTTATGTTACCAATTCAAGGACCATTTGGCATTGCAGCCAAAAACGTAAACTGAAAAGTTTATGGCATACTTTGATTGTATTTTTTAAGAAAAGAAAGGTAAAAATTAGTTTGACTTTAGAGATTTGAGAAATATTGTTTTTTTTTTTAGGAAAAGAAATGTAAAACTTACTTTGACTTTATTGAGAAATAAGAAATGTATATAATTATACATTTCTTACTTACATTTTCATTTTTTACTTTATCAGTAAACTATACCCGTTAATTATGTTGGCTTTACTATTTCCCAATTAATGTTAAGTTCTTAAAATATTGTGATATTGTTTATGGCCAAATTAGTGGGACTAAGAACAACTGCATTACGATTGACTGATGATCCCACCTGACAGTGGGACCACGAACCCATTATATCGAGATATAATGTGTCAAATTAGCGGGGTCACGAGTCAAGAAAATAATAGTACAGAGTGGAGACTTAAATGTCATCTCAGTAACTATTAGACAGGATCAAACGATCAGCGTCAGCATCAGGACAAACATTTCAGTTTAGTGATGCTGTTTCATGAAGGAAGGAAGGTGGGGACCTACCTTTCTTCATGCTAAAATATGTTATAAGGGGGTCCTTATAAGTAATTGATGTTGGATGTTTTTTAATCTGTGTTTAACTATAATGCTAAAATTGTTAATCTACCGGTTCAGAGCATCACCTTCAGAGCTTTTAAACCATGTTCTTATAAAAAAGTCTGTAAGTGCCAGATTTAGTAGCACAGTTTATCCTTGTATTTTGTTTCTGTTAACAAAAATAGGTGCCTTACCGATACCGGTCACGGTACTCGCTTTATTTGACTAGATGCGATTAGTTTTCATTCCACTCGAAAGAGAACGACGAGACAAAACAAATACGGAAATAGAAAGTGAGATGAGGTTTTTTTAGACAGGCAAGGTAGTCCTGGTAGAATAGTTTTTAATATAATAGACCTCCAAACCCGACACAAATAGAGATTACCTATTCATAACAGACCTCGGCTGTTGCGTCTGCTACCACATAACGTGCTAATTTTCTATTTGATTTATTAAATCTAATTAAAGACCTTAACGTCTAAGCCTGATGGTTCATATCAAGTTTGTGAAGGCTGGCACAGGGAAAGGTTTACTGCTGAGCCATGGCCATTGCACACAATTGCTGTTCCTGCACACACGCTCAAAGGTATATTTACACCGATACACCCCCTAGCGTAGAAACTTCCATTGAAAACACAAATATAACTCATCCAAAAGGTTCTGCCATTGCTTTAACACTCAACCCCAAGTTTTGCAACCCAACATGTTTGGAGGATTGTACAAATGCCTACGTCACTAGAATCCATTTTGGGTCACTGGGTCACGAGAGGGACTGCAGCTGCGTTGTGTGGAGGGGGAACAGGATTTTTAAACCCCTAACAGTGACGTCATCTATGAGCCTTGGACCCCTCTCGTACCGCCCCGCTTGAATGATGAATGAATACCTAGGTCGATAGGTGCTAACTAACGCTAAATGGGTCAAATTTATCTATCGCTATAGCATATTAATGACATAAGACGAAATATATAATTTGAATCTTAATTGTAGTTTAATTAATTTAATATATCTTTAAAACAGTATCAAATATCTTGTTTATTTTCTTTATTATTATAGGTACATAGATCTGGGACGGTGAACCAATCTCAAATAATTACCGGTGATAATACCAAATGCAAATAGTTACTAATGCTTATAAGATTATTATTTTAATATCGAAAACCCGCTTTAATTTTTGATGGGGGGATTGCAGTGGAATACCTCTGTCAAATGATGCAATTAAGCTTTTCTAAACTAATTTAATCGAACAGGCGGTAGTGGTATGAATGTGATGGTAACAATGACACTGTAGCGAAAAGTTTCAGTCTTACCTAAGGATGAACAAAACGTGGATTGGAAACTCCTTAGGGTGACGACTTTCATGATTTAGGGACACAGATCCCAATACAGTCCGGCTCTTGATAGATTAGGTGGTTCTAATGTGTTGTCGGAGTGATAATTACTCATCGGTCTTTGTTCGTACGTACGAGTACAAGCTCTACTAATTCTATTATGCTACAAGAATCTTAAATACCGGTCGGAATTTTCGCAATACGTAATTGTGCTGTTCTCAGAACTTTTTGTACTTCGCACCACAAGAAAATTGGCGCCTGTAGGACCTGAATCCTTTCAGAAACCATAAAACTTTTTGTAGCGGTTGTACCATTTTAATAGCTTATTTTGATCACAACTTACTTACTTACCTAACTACCTATTTGTTTTTTTTTTTTAAATATTATAATATGACTATTATTATAGATAAATTTGAAGCTACTAAATAATATACGTACATACATACTAACTGGCATAATAAAGTACATTCTATAAAGTAAAACTAGTGACCACCGCCTTATTTAAAAAATTAAATTTACAAAATTAAAAAGTAAAGTAAAATACACTTTATTGCACAAATATAAAACAACAAACATGAGACAGAAAAGGAAATAGTAAAGTACAATTTAGGCAGCCTTATCACTAAGAGCGATCTCTCTCAGGCAACCTTAGATTCAAATTATAAATTAAACCTGGCTTCGTTTAAAGCGGGTCTCACTCATCATTATTTGTCGTTGTAGTTGTGCATTTTATTTTCATTATTATGTATACTTACCTATGTATTGTTTACTATCTATTAAATATGTTTATTTATTTATATTATGTATATCTATGCATTTAACTATTTTAGTATACCTACATATTTATATATGTATATCATATTACTTTTATTTTACTATATTTACTGTATATTAAGTAATAATAACCATTTTCATATCCTCACACTACACTGTCGCTAATTTCTTTAATGTCCAATTAACTTCAGAGGTTGCCTGGAAGAGATCGCTTTAAGCGATAAGGCCGCCTTTGTACATATCGTGTTATTATTCCTGTAGTTTTTACTTTTCCTGTTTTTGTGTACAATAAAGTGTTTCTATCTATCTATCTAAAGAACGACAATGCAGACAGAGCCGATTAGAGACACGATTTTAAACACTGAAACTTTCGGGGTGACCCGAATAACTCGCTAAAGACATCACGCCTCACTGTATTATTATTAAAGGGTTCTCGATACGCTGCTAAACCTGTGGACTTAGATCGAGGCAGTGCCGGTAAATAAGCTGGTTCTCTTACCCTTCAAACCGAGTAAAGGCAAGCATTTTTGTTTTGCGGAGAAATAGTTAAGAGGCTCGCAAAAAAGCGGGCGTAGAACATATGAGACATCCTCTTGTCTGTAATTACCTTCTACAATAAAATGAAAAAAATCGACACACTTATTAAGTATACCAGGAATGAATATGAATTATTAGAATTTGAATTAGTTGATTGTTCAAGAGAGGGGAGATCTTCCCTTCTTAAGATTTGCCCTTTAAACCAATAAACATTTGCAAACAGTAATTAATTTTCTAACAAATCAATATGGGCTTCAGGTAGGTATAGCACGTCGTCGCTACTTTGCACTTGCAAGGTACGTACGTACTTCCTTTCAAAGAAAACGTGCAAGGCAAGGCTTCGCAATGACGCACAAGCGGTGGTCGGCTCCAAATTAAAATTGTTTATTACAGTTTACCTGGCTTGCTTACAGGGCCTGACTTACTCACTGAGTGCCCTGAGGGACTCGTAGCATCCTCTCCTCTAGAATTATGATGTGAACACTGACGAGTCAAGGGCTTGGTTAAATGCGCATATAATTCTGAAAGTTTCTTTCATACTTCTCTAACGAGAAATCTACATAGGGTGAAATTCAAAATCTTTGCCTAGAAAGTTTTTCAGGGCACCAATATCATACCATAATGTTTACATTATATTCTATGCCAATTTATAATATGCTGTATAGCTCAATACATTATAATATGATGATCCGTCGTATGATGATGGAAATATCACATATCATGTTGTCATCTTCAATATTTCCTATGCCTCATTTTATTCACGTCAAGAAAATAAATCAAAGTGCCGTGCCGTGCCGGCCTTAAAGAATAGCACCACTCCAACTCTTCCCGTGGGTGTCTTACGAGGCGACTAAGGGTCTTAGTGGATATTATTCTACAGGTAGACGGCGATAGGCTCACCACCTAACACGTCTAACACGTTTGTCCACCAAATCCTACGGCGAAAAGTGGGAACTACCTATGGTGAAAGTGGTTCCTCTGTCTACCCCGTCGGGGATTATGGACGCAGTCCGCACCGTTCATACTTATTATTTTTACAAAATCACTTAACAAACAAATACATAATTATCAATGTGTAGCGCCCCAAAAAAACAGAAGTGCCAACATTTAGAACTAGGGCCGCATTAACCCTCAATTCTGCCGTACCTTCCAATATTTTAAGCACGGTATTTTTACAAGAACGTCCTTATTTTTGTTCTGACTTTGATTGTGAACTTTTTTTAATTTTCGGTATTTACTCGTACTTACCACAAATATAAATATATAATTATTTGTAGGTTAAATTACAATAAAGATAAAGTATTAAGTTAATACTTTTCGCATCTGACAAGCTTTGGATCTAACACCACTTTTATTGTCATCATGATCAGAAAGCCTATATAACTTCTAACCTAAGACCGTTTGCGCCAACCGTAACTCTCGGGTAAGACGAGGTAAATTTTGTATGAAATGCATTTCAAATCAACATGACATTTCGCGAGGATTAAAAGTGGGTAAAAATCATCCGTACTTGTGAACAACCAACTCCTGCTCCTTTTAAAGAAAGTGTATTTCATAATTCGTGAGGGGGTAGACAGAGTGGGAAGTGTATTACCTATATAATTTAATTTATTTTTTAATCCCGCGTACTCGTATGTTTGTCTGTAAGTCTGTTTGTACGTGGCATCTTAACTTAAGAACCGATGATCACGGGTGATCCAATTTGGGCGCGGGTTTTTTATTTATCAGAGAATCTTATCGAGAGTATTCTAAGCCATGTCTGATAAAAATTGGATCAGGGATTTCTATGATCTTGGAATATCCTTGATGTCAGATTGGAACTTTGGAACGGCAACAGTTAGGTGGTTCTAGTTTGTGCTCAAATGTTCAGGATCATGTGCACTTAGTAAAAAAGTGTAAGGGGACATACATGGCAATATTTAGAGTAATTTGGCACAGCATAATTAATTATGCATTCGGTTGGATAGAAGATGCCTAAATTATGAATTATAAATTCCGAAGTCGAAATCTACCTTTTTTTGATGTGTACTTTAAACGTACTAACTTGACAAAAAAAAATTAACTTGCGACTTTTAAAAATAAAATAATGCCTACTTACTCGCCGTACGTACCCGGGATACCTAAAAGTAGATATTCTGATAAACTTATTCCAAAAACATGTTTACAAATTGCGTAGCAAAAATATGAGTACTACGGCGTAGTACATCTACAACGTAGACAGCTCAAGTGGGCGAAGATTGCCGGATATTGTCCAACCGACTGAATCCTTTACTCGATAATTGATGCCCTGACGTCATCGTCAACCAATTTATACTTACTCGTATTTAACTAAAGTAAGCTCATAACTACGTCTTAACCTACTATTGAATTTTAAATTATCTGCAGTATAAAAATCGTTTTTTTTTTAAAGAAATTGAACAATTTGCGTTTTGAACATTATGACGACACGATTCCCCTTACCGATATTAAATTTTTCAAACGATTGTAATAAATAGTAATGGTACACTAGAAGAAAATCTTGTTTACTTCAAACAAGAACTTTTCATTACGAACATTTAAAGTCCGCTTGTTAACTTCAACCAGAAAATTTTTCACTTCAACCAAGATCTTAGTCGTATCTATGAAGTAATTTGTTCAAATGAATAAAAATTACTTTATATACTTTAAATCAAACAAACTTTCTTTCAGTGATATGGTCCAAGATTAATGCTTCTGATATTCGTTCTTCAGGTAGTCTTTCTCCTATTCCTATACCTTGTTTTCGGGGCACGTATAGGCTGAGCATGCAGGTTTCAGTTAACAGTAACGAAACGAAAATTTTGACAACGGGTCTCTAATGCCAAAGTTCCATATAAATTAAAAGAGCGCCACCCTTCGATGAAAGAAAAAAATAATATCCCGCCCCTAGTTCGTTCCTTCGTGCCACCAATAGAGTAATTGTAACTTTCATTAGTCGTAATTGTAACTTTTATATTAGTCATTGTATTCTATTAGTCGGGGGATATCTAACATCGATCCCGTTCGAATGTTGATAAAGAAAACTGTCTAAGTAAATAGAGAAGGATCTATAATATGACGCAGGCAAGATACTCCGCAATCCCAATTCCCGTGAAAATCTTCTAAGTCTGTGGTTTATTCCGTGCAGTGCCACGTTCCAGATACTCGTTTTCTTCCGCACGCAAGCTGGGGCGACGCGCCAACCAAGCGTCCCGAACGAACACTGTTTCTCAAATGGAATTAGTAAGATTTACCCTAATAGCACAGAATGTTTAGAGACATCTAAATATACTAGTTATTTTAGAGAATATATCTATGGATAATCTCTAGACATTTTGTGCTATCAGGGTATAATTGTATAAAAGGTATTGGATAAAAGGTCGAAAAGGTCACTAAGACAAGGCAGACGGAGCCCAAACACGATTGTACTACGGTTTAAGGTCGAGGAGTTCCTATTGGATCCACCATAAGATAATGGACATATTCTCACCAAAGGGCTCAAAAATTAGTCAAATGTCCTGACTCCATTCTCCATTGGATACTAAAATATTGGCACTAAGTGCATATGAAAATTTAGAGTCAGAACTTCGATTCTGAAAGTGTGTGAAAATGTGTTACAAGATTTAATAAAATAAATATCTGACTGACAAACAGAGAAGTTAATAAAAAAATGTGGTAAAAATATTAGCAAACCTGGGCGCAATCTGTGCATTATAACCATCATAACTGGATATCTGTCCAACTTGCTAGTTGGGTATCGATTAAGACTCAAATAATTTCTCAGTTTTAAAAAAACTGATTATCAGAAGTACAACAATAGTCCGATTTCTGTGAACAGTGTGACAGAATCATAAACAATACTCGGATCATATTGGACGTATTCGGTTAAATTTTTTTAGCGGTACTAAGGGTCGTTGGTGGGTTTTATAGAGAAAAAGATCGTATTGTACCATTCTTGGTATAAGTTACATTAGAAACAATTTATTATTATTTTTCTTTCGAGAAATATTAAATGAGTGTTTGAGAACCGTTACCATATCGGTTTCTGCCTCCCGCACGTTTGTCCGAGCTGACTGGTCACGTGTATCCTCACATTTCTTATTTGTCTTGAGACTTTATCGATTCAATAATAGATACCTGATACCGTATATAAAGTACCTACTCTGTGCTGGGCTGCAGTTCAGTTTTGTATTGTATTTTGTACTAATTATTTTATTATTTTAAGGTACCCCGAGGTATTATTTAGAACTCGTAAGCAAAACTTTGACAAATCAGTGAGAATTTCGACAAAATGTTGCCCTTGAACTTAAGATTTGTTTGTTTTTTTTAGGAATTTTAATACTGATTACTACAAACAAAGGCGATAAATGCAACTAATTACTAGGTAATTCAAGTAATCCTCAGGAGGTAATTTGTACACTTGTATTAGACAATATTAGTAGGAAAGGAAAATAAATATTGGTGCCACTCTAAATTAGTTACTCATATAATACTGTGTAGCTCTTAGTCCATGACCGTTTAGTATGGATTATTCCTATTCGTCAGATCGTTGGTCAGACTAATCTGATGATCAATTGATCACAGTCAAATACGAACGTGAACTGTATTTGATCCTAAGGATTATATCTATAAAATTTGAAATAATTATATTGAGTTTGAAACGCTAGGCAAGCAGCTATACCGAGGCTGACAGAGACACAGCCCAGGACGACATGTATTGTACCAAAACCCCTTCATGACCAAAGTGCCAAAATCCCTTCACCTTTGCCAATTCCTTTTTTCAATCTTCAGTGTAATAACTTGTAAAATAGTTAGGTATTTTGTCATTTTAGCTTAAGTATGTATTTTAGTGTTATTTTAGTATTACCTTATTTTGAATAAACTATTACACAACAATATTATAGTTCAACTTAGTAAGTATAGGTATTATTATAGAATCATAGGATTATTATTATCTACAGAAATCTGACTAGAGCGCCCTCTGGAAATTTCAAAATCTTTGGTATGTATTATCGTTTCGTTCATCGAACTGTCTTCAATATACAATATACTGTATTGAAATAATGAAACTCATTTCAAGTACGCTCTTATAACCAAATTACATAATGGAAAAGAAAGTTACATGCTTACATACTGTTGCTATGAGTACAGGAGGTTTATTCAACTCTTCACAGCCTATTAATTTAATAATAAATAATGAGTTTCCAAATAAGTACTTACGATACGATATCTCCCAAATCTTTGCAAATGTTTGAGTGCCTGAGTCAATGACTTGTGTTTTCTTTTATCATTTAGCATTGTTTTGAGGTTAGAGAAACGTCTTCCTCTCTCGTCGTCTCGTCAGAAGTTTATTTAAAATAACATCAGAAATATGATACTTATTCATTTAAGTACAGAGGGTAATAAACGATGCTATTTAACTTTTGGCAAAAAGAACACACAACATTGCCTCTCCATGCTTAGAGAGCGATACACTGTAAACGTAAGTAAAACTCCTGCTGTTCTATTCGTTCCGGATAATCTCACCACCAATTCCACCACAGTGATGAAATAGCAGGTACTCTCACCGAAGACTTTTGGAACCAATCGGAATACTTTTAAAACTGGCATGAATTAGAATCACATATTCACATAGGCACTTTTCAATCCGCAATAAAATCATCATCATCAAATACAATCATCATCATGATTCATCATTCAATGGTTTTCGTAGGCAATTAAGACCCTTATAGTTTCGTCATGTGTTTGTTTATTTTTATATAATGTTTGTAATTCGTTAATTTCACGGTGAAAAAAGGAAATAAAAATACTAGGTGTAACAAAAACGCATAGTTCCGAAAGTGTTCAGTATCGATAACTGAACAAGTTTTACTATGGGGCTAACTCTTAAATCGCGAAAAAAAAAACAACTGTTCCATACAAACACGACCGAAATGTATGAAACAGCAGTTTTTTTTCGCGATTTCAGAGTTGGCACCATAGTGATAGTTGTTCAGTTATGGATACTTAACACCCGTTTCGGGACAATAGGGGGTTTTTATGACACCCTGTATAATGAATAATGTTTAAAATATCTGTATGTCTAGCTTTCCGTCCGTCCCTCTGTATGTATGTCACATGCCCCCCCCCCCCCCCCCCCCCCTTTTAACTTTGAATATACAATTATGAAAATTCTGTTAAAATATTTTTTTTATTGATTTAGGAGAGCAGACTAGGAAACGGGCCACCTGATGGTAAGTGGGCAACGTCGCCCATAGAGATCTATATCAATATTAGAGGGTTTTTGATGCGCTGCTAACCTTGAGTACTAAGATGGATTGCCTCATGTACAGGAAATTACGCTGGCTCTCTTACCCTTCAAACCGAAACACAGAAATGCAAGCATCTCTGCTCCACGGCAGAAATAGATAAGAGGGTGGTACCACCCCAGGCGATCCTTCACGTTAGGATCTACCACTATCTCTGTTTAGTATTTACATTTTTTTTTTAATTACGGACCCTGACCAAAATTGTTCACCAATGTTGTGAAATAGCACTCGACACAGTTATAGTGTGTTGGCAATTGGCAGAAATTGTATGAAATCGACCGTTAAATATATTTTTTTATTAAAATGGCTACGGAAGCTTGTTATGTGCGGGCCCGACATACTCTTGGTTTTTTTTATCACGCAAGGTACTGATTTTCGGCAGAAATAAGTAAAAGTGTGGTAGCTACCCAGGCTGAGTCTTCATAGAGTCTACCATATTAAATCATGATTACTCTTCGCACGTGACCTAGATACGTGCCCCACGGGTCACGCGGCGGATTAGGGAACCATAAGATGTCTACGAATTTATCTCCTTTTTGTCTAGATGATTTAGGTGAGAGGGTGAGAACGAGCCATGAAATTAAGGTCTTACAAAAGAGCGTCGGTGGTACAGTGGCTGGGACACCGGACTCCCATACGGGAGATACGGGTTTCAAAACCGTGCAGTGCCATGTACCAATGAGATTTTCATATTGTTCGAAGACTTACAGACATTTACAGACTGCTATAACAGTGAAGGAAAACACCGTGAGGAGACCTGTACACTGAGATGACCAGTGTGTAGAATGGGGTTGGCACAAAAGATCCTCAACGGTCAAAGTGACGCTGGTTATTCCCGGCCCTCTATCCATAAGATAAGGTCTCACAAAAATAGACTATGGGCCACAAATAAATCATAATGACATACATGTTGTTCGTTTGTTTATCGTATGGTTAGTGGCCAACCTATTGTCAGAGATGTTGTTGTTCAGGCCGTCCTAGGATAACGTCTGCTGTCAAATGCCAATAACCAGACCGACTGTTTGATACCCTACGTAGAGACCTACATTACCTATTGTCCATCCAAAACATACTGCGCTGTATAAACACATCTTTCATGATGCATAAAGGACATTACGAGTATCATCGTGCGTCGTCATCAGCTCGTGCACACACCTGCGAGGTTAGGTACTGTAATGATTTATACGGAATTAAGGTTATAAGATATTTATAATTGGTTTTTTATAATTACCTATTTAATTGCTGACAGACCTCTTGACTAGGGCGGAATGCCGAATGTGCTATTTTTACCCGAATGCCGCGTCTTTTAAAATATTTATTTAAAAGGAAAATCTCCAAAAAACGTTCGTTCTACAGTACCTATATCTAAATACTGTATTAAGTTATTGCGTGGTGGATTCTAAACGAAGTCTAAACATTTAGATATGATTTTTGTAAAAAAAAAACGGAATTATCGGTGCGCATAGTTTGTCTCGCACTTGGCCAGTTTTATTATTTTAAGGGTAAGTATAAAATAAGAAATATAATTTTTGTGTGAGTTATAAAAAGCAATGAGTACTTGTATAGTTTCTCATAACTTCTCATACATAAAGTACTAAGCACAATATGTTTCAGGTATGCGGACGAATGGAAAGGCGAAGTTTTAATTTTTAACGGCTGGGTATAGGACTTCTTTATATAGTCCACTTCTTTTTATAGATGGAAATTAAAATGTTCAGTAAGTAGATAGGTTAGAACACTCTAAGAAATTCTAAAGCTAAAGGGGTTAGAACACTCTAAGAAATTCATTGGGGACAAAGTCACAGGCTGGAACAACAAGATCTGGGGGCTGAATAGACGTCAAGTGCGTCTACTGGTCGGTGCCTTCACCGGTCACTTTAGCACCAATGCCCACCTACACAAGATGAAGCTGATTGACAGCACATCTTGCAGAGCCTGTGGTGAACAACTGGAGACCGTTTCACATCTCCTATTTGAATGTGACGCTTTCGCGGCAAAAAGGATGGGTCTGCTAGGCTCTGCCTATCCGGACCCAAGGGAATTCAAATCCCTCCCACTAAGACGTATAGTCTTGCTCATGCACGACATATTCGGTGATGTGGTCAAGGGATAGGTACAAGGGGTTGAACACAAAAGATCCCCATGGGTCGAAATGTCGCTGGGATCCCCGGCCCCCATCCAAAGATAAGATAAGTAGATAGGTATACAGTTAAAGATTTTTAATCCAATGAACCTTCGGAGTTGCACGCGGGGTGGCTACGTGGCTATCGCCAGAGCGCCTCATCTAAAGGGCATGACCCGAGCTATCTGTGTCAAGGATGACTCTTTAAATAGAAATTTTCAATTTTACTATGTTATTGCAAGTTTGTTTCGTAACAAAATAAAATGAAAAATATATAAATAACAAGTAACTTGCTGCTTAGTTCGAAATACCAAAATCAGTTGCGAAAAAATTAAATAAATCCGTTTTTAAGGATACGTAAGTCCCGGAAGGGGAAAACGAAATCCTTTTGCTTTCGCGCTGGCGTCCGACTATCCGTCTGTCACGCGCTTCTAGCTCTAGACAAGATATAGATTCAAAATTTCACATATCATCTATTCCGTTGACCCAAGTTCGAATAATGGCTTTAAAATTTTGAGTAAATGGAGTCGATAACAAAATATAATTGTGAATTAAAGCATATTTTTACCAAGATTTTTTTTTGCTAGAATACGGACTTTTCTTTATTTGAACAACAAATGCTATAAGATGATAAGTACTTACATCTGTAATAAAATTCCGCGAGCAGCATTGCTAAAAAAACGTGTCAAACGTATAACACGCCCTCTTCGCGCGTCCCCTTCAGGCGCCGCAGGTCTAACCATGTTCTTAGCCATGTCAGATGAAAAATTGATCAGTGGTTCTAAGATATTGGAGTATCTTGGGATGTTGTAGTATTATGGGATCTTTAGAACGCTAACAGTTAGGTGGATCGAGTTTGAGCTCAAATGTTTATGATAATGTTTATGTTTCCCACATCTGGAATCTTGAGGACCAGGAAAAAGTAAGGGGATCTCCACAATGATGCATCGGGGATTTTTAAATTTTAAATTTAGAAATATTATCAATGTAATTCATTCATGATATTGTATTCGTTATTTTTTTACAATAGATACTCTATAATTACTTACAGGTAATTAATTTTGTCAGCTAAAATCTTATCAGTGAAGTGAATGAATATGATATGTAAATAATATTCTGCTGATTTGAAATAAGTTCTGTGGTACTATTGGGAACGAACGATTTTAAGTATTTTCTGGTCAAAAAGACACCTTATTCATACATTCCTTTTTTCTTATTGTTGACCTTTTCCAAAAAGGTTAAATATATATGTAGATAATATAAAATTTCTTTGACCTTTTCATAACAGAAAGGCCTTTCTTACAGTGAAATGACCTCTAACGATACATCCGTTCCTGCGACCTCGATGGCTGTATACATTGCAGGGGGATGGTGCAGGCACCGAGGCTGTGATCTACTTTTGAATGGGCTCGAGGAGGCTTGTGGGTGACGTCATGGAGGCGTAGCGGTGACGTCAACGCGAAACTGGGTCGCGCGGTCAAAGACCTCCAGCTCTGCTGCAGTCGTGGAGCACGATTGTGTCCTACACCTCTGTTCGCAGCTACCACAACCCACCATTTGGCAATTTTAAGTTACAAGTACTTAAAAATCAGCACAATGCTTTTACTCATTTCTGATATAAGACATTGGCTTTTGCAACGAATCTACGAATATTATCATTAATAGGGTAGTCGCCAAGTATCAAATATTAAATGCATTTCTTAAAAATTAAGAAATAGTCATAAATAAATGATCAAATGTAAAATTGTGAATTTTAATTCTAATTTAGTTGAAAAATACAATAGGTACATGCAATCAAAAATCGGAACGGTACAAAGAAACGACAATAAGTTTTGTGACGTAAGTGTTCTCTAGCGCCATACGGGCAGGTCCTGGCTGCATATGAAGGACTGTTTTGCTAGAAACTGACAGAGCATCTGTCCAATACTAACTTTAACCATTAAGGCGCTACCTGAGCGAAACTAGCTCCACCAATCGAAAAAAATCATATACATTAATTAAGACATTTAAAAAAAATGGTTTACAGGATTAATCCACGTATGAAGAAGAAATTTTAAAATTTAGTTGTGTATTCTCATATTGAAACAATAAGAAGAAAGAATCGCTTATCGTTTTTTATTATTTCACTACGAGGATACTAAAATATTACTAAACAATTCCTCTTCATTCTTAGAATAATCCTGTAAACCATTTTTTAATGCCTTAATTAATTGATATGATTCTTTTTCGATTGGCGGCGTTATAGTGTCGCTCATGCAGACCCTCAATATCTCTGATGTTTGTTGAGATTTCGAAAAACTAATTTTAGATCCTTCTTTAGTAGATTAGATAGATTAATGATGCAAAAAAAAATTAGGTTAATACCGTATTTAAGCGAGTAAATAGATGCTTGATATTCGAAGGAAGCAGAAGTAAGCTTTCCAAGTACTACGTCTTTTTCAGGAAAAACATGAATGACGTAAGCAAACGGAGTTTTTTAATTATTAAATAATGAGAGCAGACGAGCAAACGGGCCACCTTATGTTAAGTGGTCACCGTCGCCCACAGACATCTCACCGCATTGTATTAACATTAGAGGGTTTTTGATGCGCTGATAACCTTGAGGACTAAGATAGATTGCCATTGATGTGCCGGAAATTACGATGGCTCTCTTACCCTTCAAACCGAAACACAGAAATGCAAGCAGTTCTGCTTCACGGCAGAAATAGATAAGAGGGTGGTGGAGACCACCCCAGGCGATCCTTCACATTAGGATCTACCACTACAATCTAATTTATTTACGATCTAATTTATGTTTCACTCAAAAATCTGATTCGGACATTTTGCGACAAATCGCGTCTAAGTATCTACTCTAATGTTTACCTACTTACTTACTTTACCTACTTTAATGAAGTAATAAAAACGTATAGCACATAATTTAGAAAAAAATCCACATAATACTTATCAAAAAAGTAAGTAAAAATGAACTTTGGATGTGTCGATACAGGTATATAAACTTTGTTATCAATCCTGTTGTGATTAATATAGTAATACTTATAATTAGTATAGATAAGATAGATCTTTTGGTAGCACACTAGGTAGTTGTGTCAGATAGAATCTAGCCATCTAAAAATCTATCCCAATCAAAGACATGTTTTTGTGACAAAGTAATAGACCCACATAAGTTTTGAGTCTTTTCAAAATCTTTGAAAAAAACAATCAAACTTGCCACCATATTTACTAATATTCAAATTAGTGGACTGGAACATTTACCAAACTGCTCCAACGGTGTAGGAAAACATCGTGAGGAAACCTGCACACTGAGATCACCAGTGTGAAAAATGGGGTAGGCACAAAAGATCCTCACGGGTCGAAGTGCCGCTGGGTTATTCCCGGCCCCCTATTATAAGATAAGATAGTGAACTGGAAAACCCATTTCATTTCTATAGTGCAATAAAATTATAGCTCTATTGATAGTATATTACTATTACTATTGGTACATTACGTGCTTCTGATGTGGGCTACAGCCCACTGACACAGTTTGTCTAACCATTACTCCTACAAACAGCTCTTTACAATTTAGTCGGCATCTTCTAATTTTAATATAAATAATAGGCTTTTTGGGTTACAACCTCAATCTTAGGCCTCCTCCCATTCCCCTGTTTCATTGAACGTGCGAACTAGGTCAAAGCTTGCTGCTGCAGTCCCGGGCTCCGCCCTCTGGATCGATGAGTCGGCGTCAATGAGGAGCAACCCTGGTGCCTGACTACGAAGAGATTGCTATAAATAGAGCGGTAACACAGGTTATTCTTATGTAATCCCGGTAAAATCCAGATATGAATTTCAAAGATTTTTTTTCTGGGTTGCTTTTATTTTGCTTAATTCCTAGTTTGTTTGTACGAGTATGTACGTACATACAAAAAAAATACAAAAAATATCAATCAGACTTTACGGAATAGGTACCTATTTAAATCCGCAGTAATGTATTAGTCAACATAAAGTACTCTATGATACGGTATTAAACCTGTATGCGAGTAAGACTGATTTAATTATTTTTTGTTTGGGTTCCTACGAACGTACTCGTAGGTACAGTGGAAGACACATCAACACTCTGTTTTTGTTATGATATCCTGACATTCGTATAAACGTATCAAATAAGTTACAACGACATGATGTGTTGGCCATGACAGATGCATTCCATACTCGTACTTATGTTATTTATGTGTTTTAAAATAAATAAATAATCTAATGGCATGAAGTAAAGGAACGCGCCCGTCGAGACATTTTTCATTTCTACTATTTAAAAATACTATGTTTATGATTTAACACGAATACGAATCTGAGTAGGCTTACTTGCAGTCACATCCCGGTCTAAGATAGCAACCTTTGCCAGTACATACATCACATTATTTCTACATCTTTGAAGACAAATACAAATACAAATACAAATATACTTAAGACGTAATTTACTATAAGACGTTCGACGCCTTCACTAAAAGTTTGGAAAAGTTTCGATTGAAGTGATTTCTCCAAAGAATCTCAAGCCCACTGTTATTAAACACGCATTATACATATAAATATATGTTTAATTTAATTTAGAAAAAAAAATAATTAAAAGTTCTTTATGTACCTTTTCTTTTTATTTATTTTGTTACTAATCCTTTTAGTTGTCTATGTATTAAGATTAATTCGGTATTTTAACCGATAATTTCCAATACCTACAAAAGTTAGTTAATTATACTGAATTTTTTTTAATGTTTCCGTATATTTTTGTGTACCTACGTACTCTTACTCATATCGTAATGAATGATTTTCCATTGGAAGTCATTGGACTGTAATAAATTTACACGTGCGGCTGTTCAACCGCGCATTGTTAATTGATAGGATAATGCAGTGAAATATTATACCTGAGAAATGTAATAGACGCACGTGTTAGATTAGCAACAGAACGTAGAGCAATAATAAAATATGTGAAATAATAGTTTAATCGTAAATTATTTTCACGACGACATTATACTACACTATTGTATAGACACATTTCTGAACCCTAAAAATGCAATTCCAACATACATCAATCTCCAATATATCAGCATGGCCTAGTTAGAAACCAAATTACAACATGTCCGCCGACGTGTTTTACAGGAAGATACAAAAATCGATATACATTGAAAATATGTAATATTTCTATTATTGTTTATGAAATAATATTCTCGAGCATCTAAATTCAAAATACGAATTAAATTGTCATTATATTGACTCAAAGAAATATTTATAAACTAACACACGCGAGTGGGGCCACAAAATATGTACTCAAATTGGCAGGGCTTAAAACGGAGTGCGAGCGGCGAGTCAATCGCGCCTTGCGTTTGACTTCGAATTTTGAAATCGATCTGTGCATCACACGATCCTATGTAAGAGTTACGTAAACGGATATTTATTTTTATTCAAATATTAATAAAAAAGGATTTACTGTCAGGTGACCCGTTTGCTCATCTGTTCTCTTTATATACAATAAAAAACTATAGGCACGATGACCACCATAACCATAACAATATTTACAAGGTGAAACATTACGCCTGTGCTCGTTAGTACCTACTCTAAGGTCAGTAACGCTTCTACGAGCTAAGGCAATGTGGTTTACAAGGATTTAATGTAATCGAATGCAGTGCGGACCAGGTTAGTAGGACAGGGCCTTCTCTTTAATTCGCCTTTATTACCGTGATCTCACTTGCAAATAATGTGGGGTTATGGTGACATTATAATGGCCTTTCCCTCTGTACTTATATGAGACCCCTCTAGAATATAATTCTATAAAGTTTTAAAGTCGATATTCGGATATGGGTCCAGGGAATACGTAAAAAAAGTCTTTATACACTGCCAAAAATAAATTAACTTATCAACTACTATTTACTTATCAACTTGGTTTGTCATTTCAAAGTCTGTATCTTATTATTAGGCGCTATAGACTCGCGTCACTGACGGACGGATGGACGGGTAGCCAGACAGAGTAGCTACAGAAAGCTATAGCTTTCTAGCTTAGCTTAGGTAAAGCTATAGCTTTCTGTAGCTACTCAGATACAGAAAATATACAGCTACAGCTTTCTGCAGCTATGGGTACACTGAAATGGCTTCGACTATGCAGCGGCCCAGGTTTAAAAAAAAATGCTCACTGCATTATAACAACCCTACATAGTGATCATTTCCTTTATTTATACAGTATTTATGCAAATACCTAAGTAATCTATCATACATAATAAACACAGGTACGATTGTAAAGATTAGGATATAAATACTAAATTTATCAACAATTGCTTGAATTCTTAGATTAATTGATATCATTCAAAAGCTACCTAATTGAAATTCCGATTTGCATAGTGTCCGTTAATAATTAATTAATCAGATAAAAAAATGTAATTCCAAGTATACTTACTCGTACATCATCTGTAATAATAATTTTAAAGTGTCTAATAATATAGAATCAGCTTTACTAATCTGGTGAGATAATAACGCTTTATCAATCAAGGTAGATCAGAAATTATCTATACCTGATTAATTAAATTCTAAGATTATAACTCCATTCAAGCAATGCGAGTTTTAATATCACCACAGTGGCGTCGATTCAGGTGTGGCCGCCAAAACTAAAGTTAAACCTAAATAGACTTTTCCAAACTTTCATAAAAAAAAAATTACCATTCCTATTATGAAGATATCTAGATGAGAGCTTGTCAACTCGTCACCAAAAGACACTTTCATTACTAAAACAACACGTAGACATTTACGGGTGTACAAAATATCTCTTGCATGGCAACTAGTTTCGATAACTGAGCTTTTGTTATGTAGGTAAATATTCCCAAAAAATAGGTAATAGGTAAATGGATCAGCTGATCAATGATTTGTATAGGGAACCGAGGTTTTATTAGCGAATAAGAAAAACTGTCAAAATTATGCAGATATCGATATTGAGTAGGGGACACCTACAGGCATAGTATAGATTTAGGCGCTGCGTAGTATCTAAACGTCAATATTATTATTGTTATTATAGATATTGTTGTTTTTTCCAGGATCAATGGCTTGGAACATTTGATATTCAAAAATTGTTTTGTGGAAAAAAAGTTCACAGATAAGTGGGTGTAAAGTAAATGAAGAATCTTTAATAATAAAGCAAAAGCTAAGCTAAAGCTCCGATTCCGATCATGGGTTTCCCTTCCGAGAGAAGGGATTCAAAAATATTATTTAATGAAAAGTAGAGTAGGTACAAAGTCAGAGACCTCTCCACGAACAAATAACATTCAAGTTCTTTCCAAGTTTAGTCACATTTTCAAAGTATTCATTTCAGGATTTTGTCTTAATTACCTACTTAAATTACTCATTAAATATTGTTTTGTATTTTAAAAATTTTAGAACATTGTTCATATTCCAGTTATGCAAATAACGAACTTTCTCTTATCGAGGAACAATTCTTACTCCGTTCAAATTTATGAGTTCATTGAACTTCGCTAGGCACCTTACGGGCCGATGTCGTAAAAGATATTCGGTAACAAGCAGAGGCGGACTAGCAGTTTTGGCCGCCCCCTTCGCAACTCCATCATTTCAGTAGGTATGATATAGAAATTTACTAGGCTGTTGCCCGCGTCTTCGTCCATGTGGAATTTTACACACAGAGAGAAAAATTGCAGTTACAAGCGAATAATTACTTGCATTAAAAGAATGTGTGATTGGCAGACTATCAAGTAAATGTGTCTTTAATGGATTACTTTTTTCGAAAATTACAAATTTTCTTCGTGTGTCGTGTCGTGCCGGCCATAAAGAATAGCACCACCCCAAATCTTCCCGTGGGTGTCGTACGAGGCGACTAAGGGATTTTGTGGATACTATTCTACACCTATAGTAGACGGCGATAGGCTCGCCACCTATCACGTTTGCCCACCAATTCTTACGTAACGGCGAAAAATGGGAACTACCAATGATGAAGGTGATTTCTCTTCTTTTGATTATTCAATTCATTATTCCGACCAAATTCTTTACTCAATTCGAATAGCCCTATAAATGAAATGCATTTACTTGAATTCGCATTTTTTTTCTCAGTGTAAGTAGTAGTAGATATACCTCGCCATTAGTATCGTTTCTTGTTCACGTCAGTGTATATTATTTCGCGATGGGCCCCAATTCCGGGCCAAGAAAGTCCGCCTCTGGTAACAAGTATTATTTGTACAACATAAAAATAATATTTCTCCGCGTGTTCCCACTTATCTACTTCTCTTTGTTAGAAAGGTAATATATTTTGTCATTCGATATTTTTTTCATTCTATCAAGTAGGGCAGTTATTTGTCAATGATGTGCTTTGTAGACACTCCAAAGATACTTACGTATTATTGGCGTGATTTATATTATAAGTAATGGAATAGATAAATAATTTGAAACCTTTATACTTTTGATTAATGTACATTTTGTCCTATAATCCTTTCATTCACTGTTGCCACTCAAGAATTGCGATAAATACTCGTATATCTTAACACAATCTCTCTTACGGGGTAAGCGGACAGAATGGAGCGCCTTCTTGGTACGCCTCTCGTGCTGCTTCTTACACATTCATTCTAGCCCAGGCGATTTAAGCATACTTTAGGCCAAACCTCATGTAACGTAAATCTATTTTTTGGCATAAGTATTGTTTAATAGACTTCGATAGACAGTCGATGAAGCTGGTCTGTTTCTTCTGTTACGCCTTTTCCAGGCATTACAATAGACCCATAAGGTGTATACCACTCACCTTGACTGGATTTGAGCTGCGTTTCATGCAAGGGAGCTAGGCCACGTGGTGTCCAACGGTGCACATCAGTTTTCTCACTAATCACAAAGTTTTGGCTAGCCAATTTATAACACAAACATAGTTTATTTAAACTATGTTTATTATATTTATAATAGCACATAAATAGAAGGAAATTGTCCAGAAATATTGAGAAAAACCACAAACCGAACTTTTAATTTTCCGCCGTAAATTTCGTGTGGTCGAGGCAAGATGGCAACAGACCGAGAGTCTCCCACCACTCGCACGCCCGCATGTCGCGGATATTGTAGTATACCCACTTATACATAAATTATAATGCCCGAATAAGTATTCCATAGGCCCCTAAGAGTATATCAAATATCAACAACAACAAAAACACACCCTAGGGGTGGGGCCTAGGGTGAGTTTTTTTTAAAAATTTTGTATCATCACACCTGACTAGTAAACAATATTAATAATATTTAAGAAAATTAAAAAGAGGATTATTTTTATATAATGAAACATTTTCACCTCAAACACCTTTAGGCCGCATTGATGATTTCTGGTGGAGTTAAATTATCTGAGTTGGAGTAACTTGAAGTATACATGTATTATAAAACAAGTTAAGGCACTGGTGTTCTTTGAACAATTTTCATTAGCTACGCATGCACGAAAAAAGCCGTTTATGAGCAGATGTTATGAAAAATAACTTCTCAATAAAGACGTTGATACTCCAAGATCGTTACCCATTTAAGTATACCTACTCTCGGATCAACATCATCCATGACCGAACACATAATGCTGCCATATTCACCTGCCTGATCTATCGCATCTATCATATTTAAAGGTTCCTTTCAACACTTAATGCTTCTTTCAGATATGAGCAAGGTGCTTTTTAAAAGCATCGAAAGCAAAAAAAAATATCTAAATGGAAAGTGGTAAATGATGACGGGATATTGACCTCATCTTTTATTTAGTTTTCTTCTAATGCGTAAATGTTAACAGTATTATACTTCTTCTAAGTCTTCTAAGTTTGTCATTATCAGTAGGGGGACCATGGGGAATACCCCGAAATACTGATATGTGGGTAAATAGCACAAAACAAAATAAACTGTGCTTGCTACGGACGGACTACGCTATGAACGATGCGCTACGTGTAGCAGTGAAAACGTAGCATTGCACGATGTTAAAAATAATTTGAAACATCGGGGCAACGCCGCCAGCCTCCTCGGGACACTCCCTGCAGGGAGCGACCTGGACCA
This sequence comes from Hofmannophila pseudospretella, assembly GCA_947369225.1. NCBI lineage: Eukaryota > Metazoa > Arthropoda > Insecta > Lepidoptera > Oecophoridae > Hofmannophila > Hofmannophila pseudospretella. The sequence continues at coordinate 6,947,750 of OX376323.1, read as the reverse complement.
GGTCTTTTACTTGTAAAATAGTTAGGAATTTTGTAATTTTAGCTTAAGTATGTATTTTAGTGTTATTTTAGTATTACTTTATTTTGAATAAACACTTCGATTTGAAATAATACTTTATTCGGTAACTATACTAATAATATTAGGGTCTCTTCTTTATCTTATTACTTTTCTTACATAAGGTAAAGTAGTCGTAAACAAAAACTTATTAAGTCTCAGCACGTCCTGTTGATGCAGGTCCCTAATAAACATGGTGTCCTTCGATCACAGAAGCTAATAAAATGTTTCTTCAGGAAGGAAAGTCAAGGCAAGTCATTGAACCCAAAGCAGACGTTCCCCATTATATTAATTTTGGTTTCGCTACGACACCTTGAGTAAACTCGGCTCCTAAAACAGAAATAGGTAAGATATACATTGTCTAGGAAATGTTTTGAAAACACAAATGCTCTAGATCTAGAAGCCATCTATTATATAGCTATATATTATATATATAAATTATAAATAATTCCATAGTACGCTCTTTTGAGTTGATGTTATAAACTTTATATTATCTAGTACATACGAGTACCAACGAACGAGAACGAACGTATATACGCGAACGTGAGTAGATAGTAGAAAGAGTTCACAGTAAGTTACGGGGTAAAAATGCAAAAGATTAACAAATCTTTCCCTTGGGTAACATTTTTCGTGACTTTTTGACATTACTAGAACAAGTTTCAGATTTTCAGAGGTTATTAACCTTTCAAATCTTTAAAAACTCAAACAAACTGACGTCACTTCAAGGACTCTTTTTCGGGTAGGGTCATTTACCCAAAACTTAGATCATTTCTTAGACCTCACACTAAGTTTTTAGTGGAAAATAAGTTTCAATACTCAAATACTCAATATATTTATTGCCTCATGTGGTTACATATAGATGTTATATTTTAGTTTCCGTACGCAAACAAACCTTGTAAAGGCACTGCAATTTAAATGAAAATAAGTTATTATAAAAGTAAATTAAATTAAATTTTGTCAATTATACTTTACAGCAAATTAAAGATGTAAGTACTTAACTTTACCTACGATTCATCTAAGTTGATATCTTCTCAAAAGGGTATTTCAGTGTTGAGGTCCCAAATTTTTGTCTTCAACCAAACACATTGCATTAATTTAACCTAGAACTCCTACATGTTTGAAACATACTTACGGTTAATTGCATAAAGCTTTTTAAAAATTTAACTACCTTAAGAAAGGGACAGAGCATACAGGAAGTTGAATTCTTAAGACGCTTCGTGCAACTGACGGTAAGTCGTGTATGGGACAGGAGCCAAAGACTAAAAACCGTTATCATATTAAATTGATCTGATTTTGTAAGATTCTGTTTATTTATGTTTCACTAGCAAATAATCTGTCCTATACCGAATGATCGAACCAAACAAAGTGCAGCAGGTAGGAGTCCTTTCATAGGACTCTTTAAAGAACCACTACTCTTAATTCTTATTCAGACTAATAAATATCCGATTTTAAAAAAAGATTCATAAAGTAGACGTGACTAAGCTTACTAACGAAATACGTAAACTACTGAGCTAAGTAGTTAAGTACCTAGGTATACCCACGTTTTTTATTTTATTTTATTTCGTAGAAGCATTATTATATTATATATTTTTAATATTATTTAATCTTTTAATCTGTGGATATATACCTACCTAATAATTAGACATTAGAACGTTTAAACTGAATCAGAAGAGTTCCGCCAGATCGCATAGTTCCATTGCCTAGATCCATGATGCACCACGTCTGTAATCACCTTATCAAATTCTCGAAAATTCGTCATCACCAACCTATTAATGTCCCCACTGTTGAGACACAGACCTCCCCTTGCACAAAGGGGTACGGGCCATGATCCACCGAGCGAGCGCAGTGCTGATTGGTTACCTTCACCGTTAAGAAAATTCGTGATTATTAAGTATAGCGACGGCATTTCGAATGGAACCCAGTGAGTAATGCTTAATTCAGGGCTAAGTAAAATAGAGGTACAGTTCAATGACCATTTTATAGCGGAAGGGCAAGTTGTCACGCCGCCCGTGAGCAGATTAGACCCTTGTCCGTCACGAATCGCGATGCTGGAAGACTCTATTTGCGTGCCAATGACCAGGCGCCCCTATATATATAAATACAATATAGCAAACCCTCTCTACAAATAAGCGTTAATTACAAAATATGTGTTGCGTTTATTTTTATGACCAGTTGAAAGGTATCGTGAGCGGTGCTAATTTCTAATTTCTGTGAAAAAAATCTAAAATATTTATTGTCATTATTATGTATTTATAGACAAGTAGCATAATGCTGATGCGTCTCAGTGTTGGAAAATTTAAATTCAGTTCAAAGTTTTCACTTCACTTCATATTATATGTATAGGTAAGGTAGTCAGTCAATTCAATAATCCATTATTTTATTTTTTTATTTTAGTTAGTTTTATTTTTTATTGTAACTTACTTATTTTTAAAGCAATTATCTAGTCTATTTTAGTGTAATATACTTTAAAAGTTTATTGGTTGCTCGGTAGTAGTCACAGACCTTATAAAGACAGATTCAAGACTACTTACCGTGTCGTTCAGTAACTTCCAATTTCGACGGAACTTCCAATTTTTCCGTCAGTCGATTCTTCGACCTATGATAGTTAAGTGTCTATTATTTTCGTTCAAAAAATTCAATAAAGATACTAACGTACCCAACTGTTTTTTAAAAACTTTTGGGATAAATATCGTACAAGAAACTAACTATAATAAATATACCTACCCGTAATAATATATTAGAAACAGTATCCGGTTTGAGCGACATTTACTGACCAGTTAAAGTTAAAGAGGTATTTTTCTTAAATAATCAATGTCCCACCATAATTAACATCGACACAAAGGCTAAAGATGTTCCAAGGGATTCATAGTTAACTGCATGACACATCAAGCTTTACTCTGTAGAACCCTGTCACAATTTTTTTTGATATGATTCCTTGACCTTACACTGAAAGTACCAAGTAAATTAAAGCGACAAAGTACTAAAGGGTAGGTATAGCCCTGGTAGATTAGATATGGGTTGACGATCGACTCGTGGCAATAACCCAAACATTGATGCGATTACAATTTATAATCTAACTTTTCCCATCAGCGGCCATACTGCGTTGTTCGTGTTCATAACTCCCGAGTTCCCGACAATTGCTTTTAGTTGTAAACACACCACATACATTTGAATACATACCTTTTAAATGCTTTGTTCCTCAAGGGAGACTCTCCGTTACAGTTCATTTATTGAAGTGACCTTTTATTTGTTGAATACTATTATATGTCATGGAAAACTACCTGTGCCTGTACGGTTATATAATGTGTTTTTAAATTTGATGAAAATATTCCAAGGGTAGCATCGAGAAAGGTTACAAGTCATTACCTAAAAAACAATTTTTTCTTCTTAAATTTTCGATAAAAAAAACAAAATTTATTTGAAGGGAATCACTTCTTTGATTAGCAACAACGTTTCTGAGAAAAAAAATCGAAACTGTGTGTAACATGTGTCATGATAGAATCAATGTTACCAGCGGTTTCTACTCGGATAAAAGGTCATTCAGAACATCTTGAAAGAGTTAGGTAATAATGTTACGTAGGTATATAATATACCATTTTAGTGATTTATTTCGGTTGCCTGAGTGCCCCAGGGCGCACAACACTGGCGCCCCGCTGTTTGCCTAAACAAGCTAGCGGTCATTCAAACCCAGTCGCTGGCTATTTACGGCTGCCCACACAGCATAGATAGAGGGTTAACATATACTTTATACAGGGTGTGGAACACAATAAACTGAACTTTTCAGGTATTAAAACTAAACTACGGTTACTAAACTTATTCTTATTCTTACTTAATTAGGTTTAAGTAGCTAATACTAATGGAAATTTAAGTTTGTTCGGCACGAGTAAGGACTTACATGAAAACTAAGGTAGCAGATATTTTGACAATAACTAAGGACACCACGATTTAAATTATCATTCTTTCTTATTATTGTATAGGGGGATGTAAAATTAATCTGTAAACGTTTCTATTATGCTTGTATATTTTATTAGAACCCTGTATTATTTACACGTAACACACCCTCGGGGTGTTGCCGACAAGGCTATGTATATTTGTCAGTTAAGTGTGCGTTAAGTTACACAAAGTTTTGTTTGTCCAATACCTTAAACATTAAGTCAGTACCTAAGTAAACCCACGAGACTACCACTCCCACTAACAACTTAGGGACAAGGTTTTCTTTATTTTACTAAATATTATAATCTAGTCTAAAAGGATAATAAGTAATTTAAATTTAACATAAACTTCTCAAGAGAATTAACTAAAAATTTGACCACTTACGCCGATGTTCCAGACTTTGCAGTCTAGCTTCCACCAGCGATTCGTCACCTATAAGGCGCTTAGCGCGTTTCTCCACTGAGTCAAGGGCAGCCAGTTGGTATTTAGCTGAGCCGTCCCACAGGTGGCAGCAGTACTCCATGCACGACCGGACTTGAGCTTGGTAAAGGTTTAAAAGCTGTCCCGGCGTGAAGTACCGCCTAACCTTACTCAGGATGCCCAATTTCTTGGCTGCGGTCTGAACTTTTGACTCAATGGAGCGCCCAAAGTTGAGATTGGAAGATTGGAGATTGTTGTCTCTATTAGGGGTGAAATGAAAACAGCTCTACATAATTGGTATCCAGTTATGTCAGCATTTGCTGATGTCTTCCCCTTTCGCCAAATATGTACCTAATAGGTAGGTACCTATTAGGTACTATAGATACAGTGACATGTGATTTGTGTTTGTAAAATTTGTGCATAAATATTTGGCAATATTTATATTGTATTCGAAATACTTTTATTTACATACAATTTATTTATAACCTCAAATCATAATAAAATGCAAACAAACAAACTTTATTTAATATATAATTTTATTAGTTTACCTAATAGTTTTTATAAGTTACTTATATAAGTAAGTATCACAGATATTTAAAAATGCTAGATAATTGAACTAGGTTTCGCATATACTACGATAAATTTTACTAATGACTCATATTCTTTCGCAAATTAGACTAGATACTCGTAAGTACAAAAAAGAAAAAACTCCGTTTAAATTAAATGTTTTCAAAAGATACAATTCCCCTAGGTTCAAAAAAGTAACACTGATGGTACGCACTTTCGAATAAACCAGTGAAAATGGGTTCATAGTTGTATATCAAATATTCGTTCTCTTCGGCAACATTCTCGAATGCATGCGGACTCTTCCTCGCCTCTTCTACGAAGAAATCCATGAAATATCGGTTCGCCATAATCGCCTTTGCTGAGTGTGGATAATTTTTGGACAATTTCCATTCGAAAGAAGGCTTCTCTGGGTGGAATTGAACCCCGTAAAATGGATATCTGTAATTGAAATCAATTCTGAAGTTAAAGCCCTTTTAGTTCAGGTAGTTTACAGACTACCGAGTTACCTATTGGGGTGGAGAAGGACTCCTCAATCAACTTCGGATTCACTCTCCCCAATGATTACCAAATCCAAAGGGTTTTCAATCGTAAAGGATGACATCCGACCTCTTAAAACTGTGTTGAGGAGAGCCAATCCGAAGGTAAAGCGCGGGTTCTTCTTCTCTGTTAATGCATTTTGATATTTAATAATAGATGTTAACTAATGTTAATTTACCTTCTATGTTCAACACTAGAAATGAATTCCACGCCATTGTCATCGTTACTGTGTGATGTCACACGCCAATCGCGTATAAGGTCATGAAACCTTAAATTCTGAAAACAAAGCAAGTAATTCAGGCACTTTAGAAACAACACATGAATTAAGTGGATGCAATAAAACATTTGAAGATATTAAGATCTTACATCATCAACTATACAGAATTGATGCGCATTGACCGTCACGTCTTCTGTAGCCAATATATCGATAATTCCTTCCGAAGCACTCCTAAACATCTTGCTATTCCGAAAATCTGTAACACAAAAATATACCTACTCGTTAAAATTACCCATAAGTAGTAATCACACAACGTCTTACTTTGTGTTTTTACATAAACTGCATCACCCAAAGGGGTTCCCAAAGTGCGCGCCGCGGCGCCTCGGGGCGCCCGCCGTAGAGAGTAAATAAGGGCGCCGCGAGGCACTTCTGTTTTCTCTTCTTCATAAAATAAAATTACTTACATGCAAAATGGAAAGATTAATAAATCTTTCCATTTTGCATGTAAGTAATTTATTAATAAGCAAGTCGACAGTCCAAGTGAGAATGATCAAGTATCTTTTTCTGTTACTATATTGTCATATTTTTCTGACAATTTTAATTTATTCTTGCATGTCAATTTTATGTGAGCCTCACATTGTGAGGTGTGAAGGTATGTATATGTAGGTATGTATATGTACTCATACATACTATATAGTATGTATAGGTGTGTATAGGTACATACTCATATATACTATATAGTATGTATGAGTATGTACCTATACACATACATTTTGAATAAATAGTAAGCCTGTTAGTGCGCCGCGAACTGAAAAAGTTTGGGAACCCCTGGCTTAAAGCTATAAGGTC